>JADMNL010000029.1:107985000-108585000 GCA_016271365.2 Neoceratodus forsteri
CTCTCTCTCTCTCCACCCTGCCCATTTCCCAATATCCCCCTATGTCTATCCCACATATTCTTGAAGCCCCCCACTGTTTTTGCCTCCACCATTTCTGCTGGCAGCTTATTCCAGGTGCCCACCACTCTTTCAGTGAAGAAGTACTTCCTCAGATCCCTCCTAAACTTCCCCCCTCCAGCTGCACCTCACGCCCTCTGGTTCTGGTTCTCTTCCTCATTTGATGGATACTTCCCTCCTGCACCCTGTTCACCTTCTCAATGGTATTTCCTTGCATACCATAATTTGACATCATATTTAACATTCAGTCTCTCTCTCTCTCTCTCTCTCTCTATATATATATATATATATATATATATATATATATATCACACACACACAAGCATGCATGCAAATGTACATGCACACACACATGCACGCACACAGTGAGAGCAAGAGACAGAGCTTGCACACACATTTAATAGTACGATTTTTTTTTTCTTTATAGGAGGGTCACCAAAGAGACGTAGATACATTAAGTGGGAACATTCTGCTCGTTTAATGGAAGGAACTTATTCAGCAAACCTTAAGTTAGACTTTAAGAAAGGGTTCTCTGTCATTAAGAAAATATAGCCAAATATAACCTGCTCACTTCTTTCTCTGTTGTATACAGATCTGCCGCACGGCTGGGAAAAGGGACACACATTTGGAGAGGCAGCCTATTTTCTCAAGTAAGTGCTGGACTTGCTTTACTGTGTTCCTTGCTGTGGGTTGCTCTGGGAAAATGGAGCATGTGTGCACTTGTGTTGTCTCCTGTGGAAGTAGAGATACAGACACTAGGATTAGAGAACAGAAAAGCCACCTCATGTGTCTGTGTACGTTTTGTACGAGCTCATTGAGTTTACAGTGCATATGATGAATAAGGATTAGACAGAATGGCTGTGTTAATCCAGGACAGAAAATGCTGTCCGGTTGAATCCCCTCACCATAGCAACTGCAGTCATACTGCCAGCTGTTCATCCTACAGAGTTAATAAGTCACAAATTCATTTGGAAGAGCGTAGCTCTCATTAAATTTTTACCCTGAGCCATGCGAGAATGTTTCTGAACTTCCGGGAGTGGAATTTCAAAATCCAGAGAATACTGCAAACCCTAGGAGCGCCAAAGATAATGCTGTAAGATAGGAAAACTATTGCAACTGTGTTTAAGCTTTGAAACTTGGGTGCAGTTGTGGCACACAGGAATAGCATAGCTGCGGGAACATTAAGTGTTGTGTCATGGCTGGATGCAAGCCCTACGCTACCTTCTGAAAATCTGGTCCCCGGTGTGAATTCTCAGAATAATCTAGGACACTCAGGAGCATTGGTGGCACAGCAGTCTGAATACTGGTAGGGCCAAGAAGAGAAGGTTAAATCCCGCCCCCATCAAGTGGGTTCACCTGGAGCATTAGTTTTTTCTCATCCACATTTGTAATCTGTGGAGTAACTCCCCCACCCCCACTGAATGGCAACAGTTTCCAGTGCCTAGTTCCTTGATGCCCACCTGAAGGCCTGACCCTTCCTGTTCATTCTTAAAGTTTAACCATGTGCCTTAACTCACCAGGTCATGAATGGTTCAATGTCAAAAGGGCGAGCACAAAAGGGTGAATACAAAAGTGGTGATGGCAAAAAAGCAGAGACTCAAAGAGTGACCAGAAAATAACAGCAATTGCTGAAATGGTGTGAAAGTGCCACAGTGACTTTCTGCAGGGGGATTGGCCCCCCTCCTGCACACGCCTTACTATAGATAACCAACTCAGGGGGTATGCAACTTGGGCAGGTAGAGAAAGCCATAGGTCGCTGTTTCAGCGATCACTGTTATTTTCCCGTTCGCTTTGTGTCCCGCTGTTTTGCTGTTGCCGTTTTTGTATTTGCCCTTTTGCGCTCACCCTTTTGATGAGATACCGTTATGAACCTAGCCCATCCCCATTAACACTACTCCAGCCTTCACCATACCTCTCAACCTCCTGCCTCACAAATCAGGTACAAGGCTTAAAAAATGTCAGGGACAAAGGACCAAAATCAGGGACACATCTTCAAAACTGGTGGTATCCATTCAGGAAGCTGGTAGAATAAGGGGCTTAGTGTAAAATCCATTTTCTAAGGAAGAACAGGTCTGTAACTTTAATGTTTGACATTATTTTGTGCTCATGGAAACACAGTTTTTAGGAGAGACAGTAAAATTTTGAGGCAAAATCAGGGATGTCCCCGAAAATCAGGGACTGGTGAGAGTTATGGCCTTCACTTTTCAGAATTCTGCTGACATCCTGCAAGCCACAAAGGGAGTAATTAGTAAGTAACATTGCTTACTGCACATGCTGCATTTAAAGGGAGCATTTTGTAATAAAACGTCAGCTCCAACTGTTCCTAGCCAAAAACTTGGCAGCTTGCCATAGTTGTGATTCTCAGTTGTAGTTGCTGATGCTAAATTGGGGTTTTCAGAATCTGATTAACAGAACTGGAGTCATCAGATTCCAATCCATTTTAAGGATTTAGGCTTTTTAACACTGTAAACCTAAAATCCTATGAATAGTTAATTTGAATCTGGTTCTGAAATCTGACTTTTATTGTATGCAGGAGGTGGAACCCTGTACTTCTCTGGAAGGATTTGGGATTATAATTCGAATTTGAATCTTCAGAAATCCTAAAAAAATCTTATCAGAATATATTTTGGCAAATACAAGCACCCCTAGTTCTAAGTGTTTGAAAAAAGACCACTGGGGGTGGGTGTGTCGCAGACCTTTCCCACGTTCAGCAACGGCGATGAGTGCGTGCTCAGAAAAGGAGGCGGGGCCAGCATGCAGATAGCCCACAGGACCATATACAGGTGCATGGCAGCTTTTATAGTTCTGCTCACATGGCAATGCAACCATTCTATGTTATTGCCTGAAACAAGAAGGCAGCAACAGGGTCATAGCATGCTGGACAGCTGCAAGTGTTAACCAGGTGGACTCTGAATCAGCCAGAGTTGGAGGGGGACCACCAGGGAAAGCTGGTTGTCAAGGTTAGACAGAGGGGAACCATTGAATCACCCGTGATCTTAGCCACTGAGGGATCTGGAGGGCATTCACTGGACCACCAGGGAGTGCACAAATTTGGGGGGGATTAGGGAGGGGAGAGCCACTAGACCACCAGAGAACCAGAGAAATTGTGGTGGTGGAGGTTAGGGACAGGGACAGACTCTGTAGGGTAGCTGTATGTCCGGCACTACCGACATGGGGCAACATTATATTGTGACATGTATCCTGTGCATATCAAAATGCCACACTGCCACAGGTGCATACTGGGGTGTTGGTGAGAGCATAGTTTGCTCCAGTCAACATTTGGACTTGCAGTTTGCATTGTGCCCCACTTACATGGGGAGGGAGTGGTGGACTCCTCCCTCATCTGATGTGCATCACTAACTATGAATAAAAATCACACCTCTGTAGTTTATTTTTTGTAATTTCTTTTTATGCTCCCTAAAGTCTCTGGTACTCTCACCTGACTTCCCCAACCAGACTCCGAGCACCCCAATGATCCCCCACGGAGCCTTGGCTATACCGCAAAGGCAGGGGGAAAAAGTGGGACTCCCCACCTTGAGCCCCTTGTACCATTCAATCTCGTTGGGATCCTCATGAGTTGCGGTGACAGTGAGTGAGGGCCAATACTCAAATCCTCTATCGGTGTCACGCTGGGGCTGATATTTTTTTTGTCTGTGACATCAAGGCACACATCTGTCACGCCTCCCCCTTGAGCATGACTCAAGCATGCTGTGCCTGCAGCCACTGCCAGAGGCCAGGCATGCCCCGAGTCTACACTCCCCCACCCCCCTGGAGGAGATGAGCAGTCCCTCAGACACTCAAGCCTCCTCCCACATTTGGCCCTCTGATGCCCTGGGCTCATTCCAAACCTGGGTCACTGACATCTCAAGCAGTAGTGCTACCGCTTTGCTAGCAGGCAAGTCCCACACCTCTGCAGTTTTATTTCACTGATATCATGTATTAGTAATAAAATAACGTGTTAGAAAATGTTCAGCCTTAATATCAGTTGCCGATGTACTTTTATCGTTGCTACTTCATTCTTGATCTTTCAGGTTCGTAGCACTCAGATGATGTCAGTTTAGTCATTAGTCTCCAACTATTTCTACCCCCAGTCCTTTCTGAACAGTAACTTTGAAAATGACAAAGCATCAATGCTGATTCAGCCAATCAGAGCTGGTGATTACCTTTATGAGAGGCTCTCGTATAACTATAAGAGTGTCGCTCGCACAAGATACAAAACAAGCTTTTATCAATGCTGAAAGTTCATTGTGTGCACTGGTGCCATTTGGGGAGGCCGGTTACGAACCGGTGTTGGCAAATTTCAGCACAGATTCATAACTTCATTGTTTGTTTATATTTTTACACCACATTTTCAACATAGCCATTTTATTATGCCACCTCATGAAGAAAGGAAGAGTACAATTTCAACTCCTGTCTGAAAGGTACTTTCATGCAGTGACTTCGAAATCACCTTTTGGGATGTGAAAAAAACATTTTGCTCAGGATCTGGAAAATGGCAGTTGTCACATTCATGAGGAGCAGTGAGGAAGTGGCTATGATGAAAATTTGGGGTTAAAATATTGAAAAGTAACAAAGCTACGAGCCGGCATTTGTTAATTTAAGTGCATGCTCGTAACTTTGTTGTTTGTTAATATTTTTACACCAAATTTTCAGTGTAGCATTCTTATGACCCCACCTTCTGAAAAGTGCCACTGTCATTTGGTTCACTCATCCTGAAAGGTGATTTCACAGAGCCACCGCGCCATTCTGCATCACAGGTGTGAAAACATGTTTCAGGCAGGATATGAAAAATGACAGCTATGCTGTTCATAAGGAGGTGTGAAATAATGGAAATGCTGAAAATCTGGAGTGAAAATATTAAAAACTGGCGAAGTTAGATGTGTGCATAGAAACTGTGCAATGTATGCTTGTAACGCAGTCATTTTTTGGAATTTTTTCACCAAATTTGCAACATGGGCTTTTTGAGACCCCACCTTATGAACAGTGGCACTGTCATTTCATTACTCAGTCCCAAAAAGTGATTCCGCACAGCGACCACAAAAGCACCTTTTGGGACTGAGTAATGAAATGACAGTGATAGTGTTCAGGAGGTGGTGTCCCAAGAACCCCATGTTGAAAATTTTGGGCCCAAATTCCTAAAAATGGCTGAGATATCAACCTAAGTTGACCCCCCCTCCCATTGATTCCTATTATTCGGCTTACATTGAAAGCTTCACTTTGCCAGTTGGCTTTGAAGAGTACAGACGTGTACCAGTCCACAGAAGATCATTGCTCCCAACCTCCAGAGGTAAGTTTGGGTAAGAGGGTGTGGGGAGGTGGGTGCACAGTGGGAGGGTTGGGATGGGGGAGACAGGGAAGACAATGAGGGACCCCTTTTTTTTTTAGGTTTAAAAAAATAAAGACATTGGGGATTTTTTTTTTTTTTTTTTAAAACACAGAACAGGATGTGTACATGTCTGGCAACTGGGAGTGGGCCCCCAGTGTCCAGTGATCACAGGGAACAGAGGGTGTGAGAAGGACAGCAGCAGTGGGAGGGATTTGATGTGTAAGTGTGGGGGCTCGAACAGAACGGAGGGTGTGAGGAGGACAGCAGCTGTAGGAGGAAGCAGGAGGGATTTGCAGTGTGTGTGGGGGTGCTCAAACAGAACGGAGGGTGTGGGGAGAACAACAGCAGTGGGAGGGAGCAGGAGGGAGTGATTTGCTGGCAGAGAGGGGACTCAAATGGGAACGGAGGGAGGACAGGAGCAGTGGGAGGGAACTGGAGGGATTTATGCTTTTTTTTTTTTCATCTATGAAAGCATTTTTTTCTCACGCTGAAACCGACTTACTACATAAAATTAAGTGGGTTCAGGTTCAAGAAAAAAGCACCTTCATAGATGAAAAGCTAAACCAGAGGGTAAGCTTTTTTGGGGACGGAGACCCAGATTAACACAGGCTTAGCTCGTTCACATGAGGTCATATAAATGGGGGTAATTTGCATAATGTTTGTAAACCTCAGAGTTTTGATTTGAATGAGAGTGTTATAGAAAATATACCTGTGATGATAACTTACCATAGGAAACCCAAGAGAGATGTGGGGTATGTACATTGGGGAAATCTATGTAATATTAATTGCAAATTCAAGGGTACAGTTTTGAAGGAGACACACCAGATTCCAGTTCATATTACATATAGAGATAATTTATATAGGACTAAAGTAAGCGGTAGATCCATTTCATGATGAAATTTTGTTAATGTGGAAATTCAAAAATCATGGTTCCCTACATTAATGAATACAAATATTAGAGTTCTTGTTACAAAAGTGGATGAGTTAAGTGTGGTGTTGAAAAATAACCCTGTGCAAATTGCTGCTATTACTGAAACATTGTGCACCCGTCAAATACCAGATGAAGTGTTACAGATTAATGGGTATCAGACAGTTAGAAAAGATTGAGTTGGTAAATTGGGGGGTGGACATGCATGTTATGTACAACAGAATATTCCAGTTATAAGAATGAGTGAATTGGAGGTAGAGGAATCCAAGATATTGTGGTTAAAAGTAAATATGTCCAGACTTCCCAGAAATTGTGCTCCTTTGTTTGTGGGTTGTTTTTATCATCTCCCTTCCAGTAATAGTTTTAGTATGATTAAGCACCTAAATTGGTGTCTAGATAGAATCATGGAAAAATATCCTGTGTGTGGAATTGTGCTAATGGGAGATGCAAACCAATTACTGCTATTTCAAGTTACGCAAGGTAGGAATTTGAAGCAGATAGATGGTGAAGGGACTAGAGGGAAAAATACTTTGGATGTTGTGATTACAAATTTGGATAAATGGTATAATCACCCTAACACTGGTCCACCAACAGGTTCATCTGACCACAAATCTGTTTTTGTCACCTCTAGTATAGCAGGGTGTAAAGCTCAGAGAGAGAAGAAGCAGGTGTGGATGAGTCGGAAATGGAATCATGCAAAGAAGGAAAAGGTGTTAGATGGGATAGCTGGGGAATATGAGACTGAATGGTTCAATTTCAAAACAGCAAATGCTAAGTGGACTATGGTGGTTGCAAAAGTACAGGAGATAATGAACAAAGTTGCACCTTTGTGCAAGGTTGAAACTGGGGTGGGATACACCCCAGGTTACAGAAGAATTCATGGCGTTGATAACAAAGAGACAGAGGGCTTTGAAAGCAGGGAGGATGGATGAATTCCACGGTCTGAAGAATAAAATAAATAGGTTGGGTAAGTGGAATAGAAGGAAGTATTATGAGAATAAGATTAGTAGATTACAAAATGCAGACCCAAAAACATGGTGGGAATCTACAAAGGTGCTAATACAAGGAAATCAGGAGAGAGAACAGTTAGGAAAATGGGCAGTAAACTGTGGATTTGAGGGTGAAAATAAAGAGATGCAATTTGTACAAGAATTAAATAGAGCACTGTGTGAAGTCAGTAGAAATTTTGAACCCGTGAAAGAGCAAGAAAAGGAGGAGTGGATGGTCCCAGATAAGTATTTGGTGTCAGTACAGGATGTTGCTAAGGTGTTAAAAAGATTGGAAATAAATAAAGCAGTGGGGCCAGATAATGTACCTAATTGGATTTGGCAGGAGGGAGCTGATTTGATAGCTCCTTGGCTTTGTAATGTGTTTAATAAATCAATGTTGCTGGGAAAAGATGCCCACTCAATGGAAACAAGCCCGAGTTGTGCTGTTGGCTGAGGTAAATTGCCCAGTTGATGTTAGGAAGGATTTTAGACCTATTTCAATGACCTGTGTTGTTTCAAAGGTTTGTGAGGAATTTGATATAAACTGGCTTTTGGAAGTAATAAGCCAGTATATAGATCCCAATCAATTTGGCCCCCTGAGGGGGTGTTCTACCACCCTAGCTCTATTGAAATTTCAAGAGTTATGTATGAATGAGTCATGGGAAAATGGTGAAATGGCAAGAGCAGTGTTAGTTGATTATACGAAAGCATTTGATTTGATAGCACATGATATCCTAATTGATAAATTACAATTGTTGGCGGTTCCTGCTTGTTTAATAAGATCACTCCATGACTTTCTTGTAGGGAGGTCACAGTGGATAGAGAAGGAGGGGTGGAGATCAGAATTAGATTATTTGCATGGGGGGGGTCCCACAGGGTACTAAATTGGGGCCAGTATTGTTCCTTATTATGATTAATGATTTGCATACAAGGGGACCATGTATTAAATATGTGGATGATAAATCTGTTATTGACAGGTTCAGTGAACCAAGTCAAACTGTAATGCAGAAGGATTTAGAAGAAATGGAAGCATGGACACTGAGTAATAGGATGCAGATAAACCCAGAAAAACACAGAAATATGATTTGGGAAAACAAATAAGGCTGACTTGCCACAACTTAGGTTTGGGGTAGTTTGTGGAGGTAGTAAAGAGTGTTAAATTGCTAGGGTTAGTATTTCAAAATGATTTTGGATGGAAAGAACAAGTGATAGGGATGGTAAAGAAAGGAATTCAAGGCGTATTCCTGACAATGTTAAAAGAGCAGGTGTGAGTCAAGATGATTTAGTACAGTGATTCGTCCTGTGTTAGAGTATGGTGCTATTGTATGGGATGCTGGGTTGACTTCGGCAGAAAGTGAAGAAATTGAATGAATACAGAAGAGAGCTTTGAGGATTATTTTTGGTAGTGAAATGTCTTATAAAGATGCATTGAAAATGTGTAAGATAGAAAGGTTGGATGAGAGAAGAGTAAATATGTCAAAGAAATTGTTTTTTGAAATTTGTAACCCTCAGCATAAGTTGCACACATTGTTACCAGTTAGGGAAACAGTTTATGGATTAAGAAAACAAGTGAGATGGAGAAAACCAGTGTTTAGAACAACTAAGTATCAGTCTTCCTTTTTTTTTATGACATTTTTAAATGAATGTTAAAAATTATTGTAATTTTTTTTATTGTTTGGTTATATGAAGTTCGTGATGCAAATTTTAAGGTGTTGTTTTGTATTTGTGAAAATGTGTTTTTTTTCTTCTTTTTAATAATGTGTAATGAACTTCAGTTGACCCATTTCGGTGGCGTTATTGGCTGCAATATGGTAAATAAATAAACAAACATACATCAGCTGTCATCACTGTAAATGGTATGGCAGTGTGAACGTGCAACCAGGAGGTTAATGTAATGCAGGGCTGTTTACACATCAAAGGACCGAGCAGCGCCACTATTGGTTCAGGTCTATCCTTTGAAAACTTTACCAACTCTCCCTCAAAACAGAAAGTGAGTCATCAGCAGCCTGCCTACTGATTCGCCTGCCACAGACCTGACCCTTGGAACAGAGCTCTCCAGTGGACACCTCCCCTCACATCTCTGTATAGCAACTCTCATTTCGAGTTTGTCTGTGCTTGCGCGCTTGACAAACTCAAAAAATTTAATGTTCCACTTACGAAATGAGGTATAGGGTTTTTATTTCTATTTCAGAAGTGTTATAATGGGTATTCCAGTCCAGGAGCATCATCAGATACCAGAACTCCTGTTAGAATTCCTATTTAATAGATCAAGGGAGAGTTCTTGACCAATCACTGTGCCCCTTTCCTCTGCACATGAAATGCTCTTATTCTATGAAGAGCGTCTCGAACACAGCTTCCTTGGAAATGGGCACATTCAGGGGAAGCTTTTTTTAAAATGTTAATGTATTATTTATCAAGCCCGATCAATAAATAGAGAATAGTGGATAGGCAAGAGTGTGTTATGTATTTTTTTTATTTTTATTTATTTTTTTTTTTTACACCGAGGTGTGTGATGACCCCTAAACCTTGAGAACAAAGCTCGAGAGGTTTATGAGGTCATCACACACTGAGAGGGTGTAAAAAATCCATAAAGACACACTGACCTATACTTTATTTTTTCATAATTACTGGTGCAGGGAGGTTTTTGTTTTCCTCTGTCAACACTATTAGCAGTTTTGTGATGAAAGTGACACACACACACACACACACGCACAGTCTCTGTCTGTGTGTTGCTAGAGACTTTTTTGTGTGTTCTTTTCTATTTTATTTTTATTTTTTTGAGATGTACTGTACAGCCAGCACAGAAGCACAATTGGTAGACAGCAGTCAGAGGTCCGTTCCCGAGGTGACTCATTGTCTACCAAAGCACTGCATGCCTGAAGTGCTCAAAGAGTAGGATCAATCAGATGTTTTTTTTTCTCTTTTTTTTTTTTAGTTGTAAAGGGAGGAACATGCAGATGATGACTAAAAGAATGTTTACCTCAAAGGAGAGCGAGAGTCCTCAGGAGCAAAAAACAGAGCCGCAATGTTTTTTGGAAGTGTTCAGCCTGCTCCCGCACAGCTGAAGAGCCAGTGAGGTTGTACGCTGTTAGGAACTGACAACAGATGACACGTTAGTGAAAGGAAAATATTTGAAAATGCTGTAATAACCTGATTTCAGGTTATTACAGCATTTGAAAGCACCCATAGTCTGGTCGATAAACAGGGTCACCAGTAATTATTATATTAATACAGCCTCTGAGACCACTCTTACTGTTCAAGAGTGGTCTTACTTACATCCTTAGGGTATCAGAACTGCTTACCTTTGGGTCTTGGTTCTCATACCCATGAATGTATGGAAGACCACTCTTACAACCGTGAATGATCTCAATGATGGCATTAATGTATATTAGAAGATTTTCTACCTGACAGTACTAGGTGTGATTTGTGGAACAGCACTCTGCCTGTAGGCTGACATAATCAGTTCTGTTCCTCCCTATACATCATCAACATTGTGACCTCACTAACTGTGACATCACTAGTAACCAAGAATATCCAGTCTCCCGCTGCTGGATTGTTAACTTGTGATGCATATTACCAATCAAGCAGCATGGCTTATGATGTCATAATGAGTGAGGTCACATGTTGATGATAGTCCTTACCTCAACTTATTTGGAATTTATGAGTATTTTATTCATTTGAATGTGTTCGTTGCAATGTGCTCATTTCAGTGTACATGGTAACGGTGGATTAATCCACTGTGAAAATGAAAAAAGTGTCCAGAATCAAGGTTTTAACATTTTTTTAATTGAATACTACTACCTTGCCCGAGAGACACAGTCATTGCATAAATGACATGCCATAGACTGGCTGAAAATATCACATTAGAAAAAGAAGTAAGGAGGCTAATGAAAAAAAAACACTGGAGCTTCTGATGCAAAAGAAGATTACTTGCAGTGGCAAAAAGTCGGGCTAACAGTAACCAGAACAAAGACCATTAAGCTTGGTCTAATTAAAATATGCTTTATTTCAAAAGCTTAAAACAATGTGACAAACAGCACCCTCAGCCTTGGCAAAGTGTCAGAGTGATGTGAAACGCGTTGGTCACGTGGTGTATGCATGCCATGAAGATGAGGGTGCTGTTTGTCATGCTTTTTTAACCTTTTGAAATAAAGCATATTTTAATTAGACCAAGCTTAATAGTCTTTGTTCCGGTTACTGTTAGCCCGACTTTTTGCCACTGCATGAAAATATCACATTCATTTTTATCTGCAGAATTTGACCTCTATAGCTTTTACTTGAGATTTCACCACTCCTGAAGTCCTAGACATCAAAACATGCTGGTGCAGATAAAAATGATATTGCTAGCCAGCACATGACATATCCCTTATATATGTATAAAAAAACATGTACTGTGAGTGTTACTGCATTCTGACCATTTTATATCTAACACGAAGTACAACTTTAAAATTCATAGTTCATGAGTTAATTCCTCCGAGTAGCTGTTACATGTTAAATGCTTTACTGCTGCCTGCTATGCGGATCTGAAAACTCAGTACACATGTGCAGATAATGGATTACATGCTCTGCTCGATATCCGCAGCATATTGCTACTGTCCACTTCAGTCTCTACTGCATTAATGCGAGGGCTGGTAGCTGCTGACTGGGTCCATTTGTAAGAATCCGGGCTGCTGTCTGCTTTGAACCTGGCCATGGGTCCGCTAGTCACTAGGTGATCAAAATTCCACACCTGCTTAGATGATCCACTTCTTTGTGCAATGGGTAGTAGTAGACAGGATAACTGGAATAGGTGAAACTTGCTCAATTATTCTCCTCTGACTACAAAGATATTATGGAGAGGGGGTATTTGGTGGACTTTGGAGTGATTTTGTATTATATCCCTTGCCAACACCTCAGATTGTTTTTTCAGTCTGGATTTTGTCCACTTTGAAAGTTGCTGTTTGTATGCAGGCAGAGAGATATTATACGATCCGGATCACTGACCTAGAGCAGTGTGTGACTGTGAGTGTGAGTGTGTGTGTGTGAGAGAGACAGCAGTTGTCTTTTGTAGTTTTACTGTTCCTATACAGTATTTTTGTCCTTGCCTAAGTAGAGTAAAACGAAACCCACTAGGCAAGCTGCCATTCTAAACGTGATGCTCACCAACTCAGAAGCGGTAGGAGATGTGAGGATATGGGAGCCACTAGGGTCCAGCGACCATAACTCTATAGAGCAAAGGAGGGAGAGAGGTGATGTGATCAAAACATTCAAACACTTTAAGGGCATTAACAAGGTGAAAGAGTCTAACGTTTCAATATAAGAAAAATAGCAGGACAAGAGGACACAGCATGAGATTAGAGGGAGACCGATTAAGAGGTAATGTGAGGAAGTTCTTTTCCACAGAAAGGGTGATGGATGCATGGAACGGCCTACCTCAGGAAATGGTGGCTATGAATACAGTGCAGGGCTTCAAACAGGCATGAGATAGGCATAAGGGAGCAATACAGATGAATATGAATAGATAGGCCACTGACAGCAAAGGACGATGGCACATTTATAAGGTAGAAAAAGAAATGGGCAGACTGGATGGGCCTTGTGGTCCTTATCTGCCATCAACTTCTATGTTTCTATATGGCTTGACCTGGTAGTTCCACTTTAAGTGTCAGTTAACTACACTGTAGTTAATGTCACTATACTGTAACCGCATTGCAATTGTAATATATTTGCATGCAACAAACATGACTACAGTATAATTACCCTGTTGCATGTAAATAATGATTAGTTACAGGTTAATCTGCCCGAAACCGCTGTAGTGAATTAATTAGTGTCTGCCTGGTCTAATCTAGTCTAGCTGTCGGGTTAATTTCAGTATTTAATTTAACTGTTGTGTCCCTTGGAAGTACTGCATTTTGCCACCAACTTTATTTTGCTGAATTTACCTACTACTAGCTTTCTGCTACCTACTACTGTGTGCTACCCAGGACTTTTTTCCGACAAAGCTCCCAATCTTTCACCTCGTCGTCCCCACTTAGCTGACCCCTTGCATCTAATCTGCTGTTTTCAGCTTCAGACGCCCCCACCATATCCCTCTCACTCTCTCTCTCTCCCCTTCTCTTCAACAGCCCTGGTGTCTCTCCCCCCACCCGATTAACATTGCACTTCTATTGTCTCCTGCTCCCCTGCTGTTCATCTGTCTTCCCTGTGTCCATCCCTCCACGTGATTAACCCCAGACTGACTCCATATAAATTAACCTCTGTTCTCTCTCCTTCTAGATTTGGTGCCGCCCAACCAGGCATTTCCCCTTCTGCGGTGTGGCTGTAATTGCTGCAGCTGCCACCTGCCTGATTGCCGATCCCAGCCCCTGCAAAGGTACGCCTGCTGCTGCTCCCAATTTTGAAATTTAGCGCCGTACTCCAGCTTGCCATGGATTGGCTCCTTCCTTCACTCTTTGCTACTGCAAGCCCTGCCTGACTTTTGCTTGATTTCAGCTGGTCTGATGCTCTAATCTGCCTGTAACCGCATAAACGAAGGCACCTTGCTTAATTTTGTAAACGAAGGTACCTGCCCGGTCTTAGTGTCAGGTGACTAAGTCCCCAATCTCCCATTTGCAGATTCTAAGCAAGTGCAACTAGGGAAAGCCAGCTCTTTTGCTTGCTCCAGATCACAGGTGTTAAAGGAGCACTGCTTCGTTACTAAGCCACAAAGGGCAGCTACTCTAGTACAGGGCTTAATTTAACCTGTGGTCCAGTAGGTGATCATACACCATTACTGGTAGGGCACTCATAATCTGTGTTTTTACCCACCCAATAACCCGCACCCAAGTAACTCTTTGTGCACCACAGTAATTCCACTATAATGGCTGTGACCTTAATACTACTTGCAGTGCTACTGACCATTCAATTGTCCACGACACTGGGGGTACAACAAGGTGCTTTACATCATCTGTACTACGGGTACAACAGACTGGCACCCAATGTAATAAATAAAGCTGTACAGGTAACCAATACAGATGTGTGCTGCACTAGGACACTGGTACCTCGGATACCCAATGAGTTTTGAACACAGGCACTTAATTTCAGCATCAGTGTACCCCACCTGCTGCCCACCCCCCCTCAATGAAAAGTCTTTGGCCCCATTCCCATAAACCTAGGCTCTGGAGGGTAAAATCCAAATTACTCTTCGTACTCACAACTAGAAAGGCTATATTTGTGCTACTACTTCTGTCTGGCAATATGCATCCCAACCCTGGACTGCCTAATTCCCCCATTCCAGCAGGTGACAAACGTGACGGCTTAACAATAACTGCAATGAATTTGGGTAGCCTGATACCCAAGTTGGCCCAGTTGCAAGATTGGACTTCACTGTACTGTCACGACATAATCTGTCTTACCGAGACGTGGCTAAACTCCA
Source organism: Neoceratodus forsteri (assembly GCA_016271365.2). Classification (NCBI taxonomy): domain Eukaryota; kingdom Metazoa; phylum Chordata; order Ceratodontiformes; family Ceratodontidae; genus Neoceratodus; species Neoceratodus forsteri. Next base: position 107,999,691 of record JADMNL010000029.1, read on the forward strand.
GAACAAAAAACAATGCCATAGCCCTACAGGGGTATGAAGCATTCAGATGCGATATGGAAGGAAAAAGGGGTGGGGGCTGTCTCATCTATGCCAGGGACTCCCTACAAGTTAGCTTATTACCTCAGCTTGGTGGCTCAGGGGACCACAAATTGCTTGTGGTGAAACTCCTGTAAGGGAAACATACTAAATCACTTGTTACAACATCAGTCTACCTACCACCTAAGAATGCTAAAGTGGGTTTAGGTAAAGTCATGGAAGAGCTCATTAACATCAGCAAGACCTGCAAATTAGTTGTCACAGGTGACTTCCATATTAGTTGACTCAGTAATGAATTGACCCTGCAGAAGGACCTGATGGCAAGTTCCTATCTTGCCCAAGTAGTTACTGTCCCTACTAGAATGAACTACAAAACAGGTACCAGCACACTGATTGACTGGCTTCTGTCCAGCTCCCCCAATAGGATCTCTGATGTCTCAGTCCTGCCTGACACCCTGAGTGACCATTCTCCCATCATGTGCCAGTGGTTCAATAAATTTGCAAAAGCCCCTCCCTCTATGGTTGAAAGCAGAGTACTAGAGAAAGGCATGCTTACTTCCTTAAAAGTAGCATTATCCCAGATTGATTGGTCCCCTCTTGACAAGCAGCAGGATATTGACCTTGTAGTTAACTACTTTATTGACAAATTCAATACTGTCAGTGACAAGTACTCCCCTGTCAGAAAAAGGAAGGCAAGTGGCTATACGAATGGGTGGATTACTGGTGTTCTACTTAAACAAATGAAGGGTAGAGACAAACACTGGAACAGGGCTGTGACCATGGGCAGTAAAAATGACCTTCAAAATTACAGGGCCACCAGGAATAGATGCACACGGCTCATCAGGCTTGCAAAAGCTAACTTTTATAAAGAACAACTTGAAAGGAACTAGGGTGATGGGGGATCATTAAAGATCTCCTAGACAAAGATGATAAGAAACACCCCACACTGATCAACATTAACGGAACAAATATCACAGATCCCTACTCCATAACTGACAGTTTCAATATAGCCTTTACAGACCTTAGCTCTCTCCTTCCACCCGTCCTTATCAAGGACGCTGCACTAAACAGTAATCCTCAAACATCTTTGAACAGTCATCCAAATTTCTATTTTAAATGTGTTTCAGTTGGAGAAGCTCAGAAATATGTAACTAAGGCCCTGGGCAAGACCAGGATGGGTAGCGACAATGTTGGCATGAAACTGGTTGCCCTTGCCCTGACGAACTCACTGTACCATCACAAAAATTTTCAATAAGTTGCTCACCCTGGCCAGGTTTTCCTCAATCTGGAAGCAAGCCCAAGTGACCCCAGTTCTCAAAAGTGGAGACAGGTCCCTCATTGCCAACTATAGGCCTATCTTCATCCTCTTTCCACTATCCAAAACACTTGAGAGGATAGTAGCCAACCAAATTACTGACTACCTCCTGAAATACAACCTGCAATGCCCCCAGCAGCATGGTTTTAGGAAGAATCATAGCACTACCATGGCCTTGGTGGACTTCACTGACTAGGTGCACAAGGCAATGGATGGGAGTAATCTCGTGGACCTCACAAAGGCCTCTGACATGTTCCATCACCCCTTCCTCCTCTTCCTCGAACAGTTTCAGTCCTTGGGTGTGGCCTCTAACCTGGTACTCTGGTTCCAGGAGTATCTATCGTGCAGAACTCAGAGAGTCAAAGTAGGGTTGTCTATCTCGGGATCCAAAGAAGTTACTCTAGGCATCCCGCAGGGGTCAGTCCTGGGTCTGCTGTTTTTCGGCCTGTTTCTGAATGCTCTTCCTGGGGCCTGCAAGAGCAAAATTATTCTCTATGTGTATGACAATGTCATCTTCAACTGTAGCCCTCACTTACAGAGACTCCAGAACGAACTTCAGTTCACCTTCCACCTGTTGGAAGACTGGTTTACCTCATGTAAGCCACTTCTCAACTATAACAAAACTAGGACAATGCTCATCTCCAGCCTGCAACTAAAAAAGAACAACCTATTACTGACTATACTAAACAAAATGGCTGTCCCGCTAGAGTGGGTGCATTCCTTCAAATACATTGGCATCTTAATTGATGATACCCTGTCCTTTACTCAACACATTGACATGGTGGTGAAAGCAGTTAACATCAAGGCTGGTGTTCTATACAGACACAGGCAATACCTAACACTGACTGCCCTATGCATCTCAGTCTCCAGTGCCATCCTATCCGGTCATCGACTATGACCTGGTGGTCTATGGGGCAGCCACTGACACGGCGCTGAAATGGGTAGGGTTAGCCCTCAACAAGGCTTTCAGGCTCACCCTGGGGCAGATAACTGCACTTATACCTGCGTGCTCTATGAACAAACTAATTGGCTAAACCTGGCAAATAGAATAAGGTTCCAAACTTGTCTCCTTGGGAAAAAAGCTCTACTAGGCCTGACCCCGTCCTGCATCTCAGAGATGCTCCAAGTGGCACACTCCCCCATACACACAGGGGTACAGACAAGTGTAGTCTCAGTGTCCCCTTTTGAAGAACACCACTTGGACAATGCTACATCTCTTATTGGGCACCACTATGGCTCAACGAGGTTCCTCTGCTGACCCAGAATACTGCTGGTCTCCGAGCTTTAAAACATGAAAAGATACAGCACGCTGTCAGCACTGGTGCTTGTGCATGTTTTGTGGGCACCTGACTCCTCCCTGCTATCCCCCTTTTCCACTGCCCAACCTTCCTATCACTGGCTGATACCTCACTGAAAAACCTCTTAACTTGATCCCTTGCCCACCATTCCCTGCACTTTTCGCTCACCCCCCCATCTCCTCACCGCACTTCATGCCTTGCACCCTGACCCACTCTGCTTCACTCTCCAGTTTTGTCCCTTGCTGTCCCCGATCCCTTACTGTTCCACATCTGCTGCTCTGCCCCCTCAGTGTGACCTCCTTCTTCCTTCAATGCTCTCCTGCTAATTTTTTCTCACACATCGTTTCTCTGTCTTCCCTTCCCCCTCGATCCCTCCCACTCACTTACAATCTTAAAAAAATAAATTAAAATTAAATAAAAAAAAAAAAAAAAAAAGCTATTTCACCTGTGATGGACAAAACCCTTACTATGCTGCTTGTTTCCCCTTCCTCCTCTGTGTTCCTCACCTAAACTACGTTATATAAAGAGTTATGTTGTTACCTTGTCCTCCGGGTACTGTGATTGAAACACTGGTGTTCTTTGTCCTTTTATGTTATCATTTGTCTGTCTTAATGATGAGGAACCTTTGTAAAAGAGCAAGCTTGCTCAAAGGTTGTTTCCGATGACTAAATTAAGTAAATAAATAAATGAGAGTAGTGGATAAGGGCCAGGCCGTGGATTTACTCTACTTTGATTTCAGCAAAGCTTTTGACTTGGTGCCTCGAAGGAGAAGAAGAAGAATAATAATCAGCATTTATATAGCGCTTTTCATACATCCAAAGCGCTTTACAAGCAATGCTAGACTGGTAGTGAAGTGACTGAATGTGTGGTGGCGGCCATATTGCACATCATCACCCACACACAGCCTGGATAATTGCATGAACCAGTTTATGGGAAGGGGAATGTTAGCCAGTACACCAGGAATGTCTCACTCTTTGCGAAGAGGCCTGGGTTCTTTTACTTCCACCTGACACCCACCAGGACAACACCAGGATGGGCAGAGGACCTTGGTTTAACGTCTCATCCGAAGGACGGCACACCCCAGCAGTACAGCACCCCCCAACACTGCACTCGGATGCCAGCGATTTTTTAGGTGCAAGTCCAATCCCAGTGTGGGACGAGAACCCACGACCTTCTGGTCCAGAGGCGGATGTGCTACCAACTGAGCCACGCTGACACCTATACTGAAGAAGCTAGAGAAGCTGGGCGGGAAACTGGCTGAAAGGGAGACAGCAGAGGCTTGTGGTTAATGAAGTTAAATCAGAAGAGAGGGACATTACCAGTGGGGTGCCACAAGGATCGGTCCTGGGTCCAGTCCTTTTCAAAATGTTCAGCATCGACATGGGAGAAGACATCCAGGGCAAGATGCGTCTCTTCGCAGATGACACTAAGCTGTGTGACTGGACAGTAGTAACTAGTAGTAAAAATCTTTATTTTTAGATCATTGGGACAACGTCCTATTTATAAGATGGTCCTGTTAGTATTTAGTTACAACAACATAACAAAACACATACTACATCAGACTAATATCCAAAGTACAAAAAATTCATTAAATGTAAATACATATAACATTACACAACAAATTACAAGACACATTGCAATGTACAATCCAATTTAAATACAATATACAGTACCGTTTGTGAGAGGATCTTTTTCACATGAATATAACCCAAATACATTCCATTTTGACAAGCAATGAAAGTGCCACGAGTTAAGCAAATATATCTATCTATTTATAGCAACGAGACAACAAGGAGAGGGTTAGAGAGATGCAGAGAGGCCTGCAAAGGTTAGAGAGGTGGTTAAAGGTTTGGCAGTTGAAATTTGATTCCAAAAAGTGCAAGGGGATGCACATAGGGAACAAGAACCCCAGGACAGAGTACTGCATGGGGGGTTAAAAGGTGGCACGACCTCCGATGAAAGAGATCTAGGGGTCATCACCCATGACTCCCTAGAACAATTAAACCAGTGTAACAAGGCCTACAGTAAGACAAACAGGATGCTGGCTTGTATAGGAAGGGGTACTGACAGCAGAAGAAAGGAGGTATTATTGCCTTTCTATATATATCACTGGTGAGGCCCCACCCAGTGGAGGTATTACTACCTCTTTGTAGATCACTGGTGAGACCAACCTGGAATACTCTGCCCAGTTCTGGAGTCCTCACCTAAAGAAAGATAACGAGCCAGCCAGGTGGCACTGAGTGTTGAGGCGCTGGATGCCACACCTTACATAACGCCAATGACCTGGGTTTGGGAATGGACTCTGGTTGCTTGGGGGTTGGCCAGGGTGAGGAAGGATCGAGTGTCCGCTGACAGTGCAGTGTGCTGCAGACTGACATTCAGCGGTGGCTAGGTCTCAGCACAGGTGCGCTGCGCAGAAGGGGGAGGGCCCACGTCCAGGGCATTAGACCACCTCGGCAGAGGCAGTCACCCTGCCCATTGCATGTTTGGGGGCCCTGAGCCATAACAGGATGAAAAATGGAGCTGGCAGGCTCCATGATGGCTGAGCTGCACCCGCGCCAACGCCCAGCAATCTGGATGTTGGCTTCTGGGGGTGGGAGGAGGCTGGTGCCCCTTGACACTGGCCCTGTCATTGAGTGGTAACCCGTGGGGGATGGCCAGGTGGGATGGGCTCAGGGAATCTTTGCCGGAGAGATAAGTCTCCTTCGAGGGAGGGGCCAGAGCCACCTACCCACTCTGAAGAGGAACAGAAAAATATAAACAGAAAAATAAAAAAGAAAGATAAGAACAGGCTGGAGACAGTGCAATGTAGGGTGTCCAGAATGATTCAGTGTCTGCAGGGAAGATCCTACAAGGATTGGCTCAAGGCACTGAACATATGCTCACCAGAGGCCAGATGAGAGAGGGGAGAGGCAAGTGGAGCCCCCTAACTGGGTGTACCCTCCACAGTCTGACCCATCTCACTCTCTTCTCCTCTGCAGTGTGGCTGGCTCTGCTAAAGCAGATGCCTGCACTCTCCAGTCAGCAAAGACTCCCTCAGACCCAAGCAAGGCAAGCGGAGGCCCCTGACTGGGCGCACACTCCACAGCCTGACCCACCTCGCTCTCTTCTCTGCGGTGTGGCTGGCTCTGCTAAAGCTACTGCTCGCACTCTCCAGCCAGCAAAGACTCCCTTGGACCCAGGCAATGCAAGTGGAGGCCCCTGAATGGGTGCACACTTCACAGCCTGACCCACCTCTCTCTCTTCTCCTCCTCTGCAGTGTAGCCGGCTCGGCTAAAGCCACTGCCTGCACTCTCCAGCCAGCAAAGAATCCCTCAGACCCAGGCAAGGCAAGTGGATGCCCCTGAATGGGCGTACACTCCACAGCCTGACCCACCTCGCTGTTTTCTCCTCTGTGGTGTGGCTGGCTCTGCTAAAGCCGCTGCCTGCACTCTCCAGCCAGCAGAGACTCCCTCGGATCCAGGCAAGGTACGACCATACTGAGCAGACGATTGAATCTCTGCACCTTACACTGCCTGCTCCTGACTGGCCTGCTTCTCCCTGTTATCTCTGTCCTTTTGGCCTCACTAGAAACTACTGCTACTGGTGGTTCTATGTCACATTTTGCTTTTCTGTTTCTCTAGATTAACAAAAAAAGGAAATATTTTATTCTTTTACTTCCTGGCTAAGTGGTAGCTACTCTGTAGAGCTATTTTAGCAAATACTGCCGCTGTCGTGAATTACTGTTTAGAGCTATTATACATTGCTAATACTCCCTGTGTAGTGAGAAAAGACCTGCCCAACTAGACACTGTGTCTGCGTTTTTCCTTTCTGTTGCTAATTTTTTTGCGGTCAGTCACGTGTTCAGTTTCCCATTAGCAGATTATAAAGATCTGCCACTAGAGGGAACTTAGTTCTCTTTTGCAGCGTGACTGAAGTAAGAGGATCTTTTACTGTCAACTATAGGCCTTCTGCACTTTATAGGAAGCAAACACTAGGGGTGCTAATCTGAACTACTGGCATCCAGTCAGGAATTTAACTTATTACAATGTAACCAGTTGCTCATTACCTCCTGCTTGTGTTCCTCCCTCTCCTCCCCTTGCCCCCATGCTTCAAATACCGACTCACATTCCATGCCTGCCGCACCACTACCATGCAGTTCTGGTGTACTGCATGCTGTTACCCCCTCCCCAGCCACATTTAGATGGGAGGCATTTTTCACTACTTCCATGTCCCTCTCCAACTGCTATCGGTATTTGGAACTCTGTGTGTACCACAATGTCCCACACAACCATTGGGACTGTAGGGGGCCTCATCCTGTTCACTCTAATATCCCTCGCGGGTCCCCCCTGCAGACTGTACCCTCAATCCATACTACTTAGTAACCAACAGTCAGTGCTAAATGTATATAGTGCCATCACATCTTATAACCTTGGGGTCCCCAACACCCTGCATGGGCACCATGTGCCCTGGACTCAGGAACACCAACCAGAAGATCCCTCTATGGTGACACTGTTCCCTGGGTTTGTTGCAGTCTTCAGCACCATGAAAGAATGATTACCCAGCAAGAGAAAATGGGAATGGAATATTAAACTTCTACTGCACCATCTCACTTGCCTGCTCCTGCTACTCCTGCCATCAGGCAATGTGCACCCGAACCCTGGCACACCACTTCACAGGGTCATTCTGTCACCTAAGCCAACAGGGTTTACTCTTGCCTCTATAAATATCTGCAGTTTACTTCCAACAATGGATAACCTGAAAGTATGGCTTACTCAGCACAACCCTGACGATCTCTCTGTGGTTGAGTCACGTCTCTCCCAAAATACCGTTTTTTTTTTGTTTTTTTTTACAAGAAGAGACACACTAAGCTGAAGCTTGTTTCTAGGTGTGACCTGGGTGGACAAGGAAGTTAAGTGACTTGCTCAGGGTCACACAGAATGCAAGTGGGGGCTGCCCACTCTGCCATCATACTGCCAGGATACACCCTGTTCAGACAGGACCGTCTCTCAAAAAGAGGTAGGGGCTGTGTCTTGTACATCAGGGATTCCCTTCAGGACATATCTTTCCCACACCTAGTTGTAATGACAACCTGCAGGTCCTGACCGTAAAACTACTACTGGGACCATATAACAGGACTCTTATGGTACACTCTGTTTACATCCCACCTAAACTAACAATGGCTGGCACCAGTGACCTGATGGAATATGTGAGCACCCAAAACCTAAATACTGAAATCGTGATACTGGGAGATTTCAACATCAACTGGCTCTCCCCTTCTGCTGCCCCAGTCAAGGATACCTTATCAGCCATTCACTTCTCCCAAATGGTCGAGACACCAGCCAAAGTCAATTACAAAACTGGGACCAGCACTCTCCTTGACTTGATACTCTGTAACTGGCCTGCTCACATCTCCAGTACTACTGTTCTCCCCAATTCATTGAGTGACCACTCCCCCGTTACACAGTACTACTGTTCTCCCCAATTCATTGAGTGACCACTCCCCCGTTACACAGTACTACTGTTCTCCCTGATTCATTGAGTGACCGCTCCCCCATTACATGTACTTGGACCTACAATTTCCGCAACCCACATCCCAGAACTATAACAAACTGTGTACTGCTAAAAGGTCACCTTTCGCTGCTAAAAGCAGACCTCTAGAGCAGAGACTAGTCAGACCTCTATGAAGCCAATGATATGGATACAGCCCTGGACTGCTTCATAAATGAATCTAACTCTGTCTGTGACAAGCATGCCCCAATAAGGACTAGAAAATAAAAGGACATTGCAACCCCTGGATCACTCCAGACCTCTTGGATCAGCTCCATGCCAGAAATCACCTATGGCAGAAAGCGAGAGCACATGGTACCACCGCTAACACCCAGAGGTACAAATAAAGCTTGTAATGAGTGCACGAAAGCCATCTGACTCAGCAAAAGCAAATTTGCCAAGGTAGCCCTCTCCAGCTCCTGGAATAACAGCAAGTCATTCTGAGACAACCTCAACGACATAACCAGCAAGGATCCCCAAACTGCCCAGTTAATGCTCATGGTTGATAGTGCACCATCCTTGGACCATCTTCACATAACCGATGCACTTAACAATGCATTCACAGACCTAAGCAGTGTACTACCAGTGGACTATTTTAACCCCCCAACCCCGCTGATCATAATGCGACCCAGCAACCATCTTCTAACCGATCACTCTTCTACTTTAAAGAAGTCTCAGAAGCTGAAGCCAGAAAGTACCCGGAGAAGGCTCTGGGGAAACCACAACACAGCGTGGACACCCTGGACCTTAAATTTGTCAACCTGGGCCTGGCGGAAGTCCTTGGCCCACTCACTAAAATAATCAGCCTCTCCCTTTGCCTCTCACAGTTCCCCCAGTGATGGAAATCAGCAACAGTAACCCCAGTGCACAAAGGTGGTGACTGGAATCTACTCAACAACTACAGACCTATCTCCATACTCTCCCCCTACCCTCGCCAAAGCTCTAGAGCAGATTAGCTTGTCGAGCACTTGAACCAGTACCAACTCCTCTGTCCTGAACAACACGGCTTCTGATCTGGACACAGTACCATCACAGCCTTACTTGAATTTACTGGTTTCATTCACCATTCACTAGACCAAGTTTTTCTGGTAAGGGCAACTTTCATCGACCTATCAAAAGCATTCGATATGGTGCACCATTAGCTCCTTCTGGAACAGTTGTCTGCCACTGGTCTCTCTCTCCAGAATCTGTATGCTGGTTCAACAGTTACCTTCACAACCACTCCCAAAAAGATCAGGATTGGTGATATCCTCTCTGATAGACCAGTCTGTTCCGGGGTCCCACAGGGGTCAATTCTGGGAACCTTACTATTCAGCTTATTCCTAAACCAACTGCCAGCCACCTGCCCAAGCCGAATGCTCCTATACGCAGATGATGCGGTCATATTCACCGGCAACCCTCATCCCCAACAGCTGGTGGTTGATCTCCAAAGGGAGGTTTTCATCTGCTGAAAAATGGTTTAAGGAGCACAGGCTAGTCATGAACTGCAAAAAACAAAGACAATCATGTACTCCAGCTGCCAAAGCAAGTTCAAGGTCTTCTCTCTTGCAATCATGAATGACAGCAGAGACATTCTGGAGTATGTCCAGTAGTTCAGGTACCTGGGCATCACAATCAACTCCACACTGTTGTATGTCCAACACACAAACAGTACAGCTAGGGCGATCAACACAAGAATATGGATTCTTTACCATCACAAGCACTGTTTAACATATGAAGCACTGAACCTGGCCATCGACAGTTCAGTAGTCTCCCTCATCGACTGTGGCCTGGCTATTTATGGGTCAGCAACTGACATGGCCATGCACTGCATCTCCATTGCACTAAACAATACGTGCCGCCTTCTCACAGGTGCTGCAAGACTCACGCACACCTGTGATCGCTACACCTTAGCAGGATGGCTCCAACTGAAGGATAGAATAAAATACCAATCCTGCCTCCTGTCCAAGAAAGGCTCTCTCAATCAACTACCTGCAGGGATCCAGAACCTCCTAACCCTGCACTTGAGCACCCAACTCACAAGAAACTCCACTACTCAGATCTACAAAGTACCTAGATGCCACAATGCCTAGACACAGTGTGCTTTCTGCTGTCGTGCTCATCTCTCGACCAATGCCTTACCACCTGACATTACCGGACTGCAACTATTGGCTCATTCAAATGCAAACTTCAGCTGCACCTTATTACAACCAGCAACTGTGGCTGCTACCATTAGCACTCTCTTTTAACTACAACCACCTACTTGCACTTTGCCTCACGTCAACACTATACATTGATGTATCCTGACCTTAGCACTTCAGGTCATCACCCTACCTCACACCCAGTGCCTCCTCTACTCCTCCCAAACATGTTACCCCCACCCACTCCCACTTCCCCCATCATCCCCCTAGCCTGCTCCTCTTCATACTTTCCTCTATGTGTTTACAACTCAGTAGGGTGTCCAAACTTCAGACACTGGCAAACTGTTATACTGCCTAAGCTGCTTAGTTTTGTGTGTACCTTATTGTAACTCTGTGTGTACCAAATGTAATCCTGTAATGAAGAAGAAGAAGAAGAATCAGCATTTATATAGCACTTTTCATACACAGTATCCCAAAGCGCTTTACAAGCAATGCTAGACTGGTAGTGAAGTGACAATGTATGGTGGCGGCCATATCGCACATCATCACCCACACACAGCCTGGATAATTGCATGAACCCATTTTATGGGAAGGGGAATGTTGGCCAGGACACCAGGAATGTTCCCTGCTCTTTGCGAAGAGTGCCCTGGGTTCTTTTACTTCCACCTGGACACCCACCAGGACAACACCAGGATGGGCAGAAGGGACCTCGGTTTAACATCTCATCCGAAGGATGGCACATTCCAGCAGTACAGCACCCCCAATACTGCACTCGGATGCAAGTCCAATCCTGGTGTGGGATGAGAACCCACGACCTTCTGGTCCAGAGGCAGATGTGCTACCAACTGAGCCACACTGACACCTGTAATGCTGTACCTTATTGTAACTCTGTGTGTACCAAATGTAATCCTGTAATGCTGTACCTTACTGTCTTTGTAAACTGATGTGGAACCTATAAATGAGCATCTGCTCACTGGTGTACTCCAAGATCTCAATAAATAAATAAAGATGTGATAGAGACCTTGAAGTTCCTGAAAGGAATGAAGATGGTAAACTATGAGGAACTGTTTAGCATACATAGTGGATCAGGAACATGGTGGCATGAGTGGAAATTGACATGGGGAGGTTCAAGAGGGAAGTGAGAAAGTTTTATTTTACAGAAAGGGTGGTGGAGCCAGACCACTGGCACAGCAGTAGAGCTACCTCTTGTGATGCCAGCAACCCCAGTTTGGTAGCAAGCTTGTGGCATCAGTGGGTCAATCTGGGTGATGAGGATTGAGTGTCCAGAGGACTGCTCTCCTCCTCTGGCAGAGAGGGACTGCAGTGCCTGGTGCATTCCTGGTCACTAACACTATGCTATGGGAAAGGTACCCGGGTCTGGCTTGAAGCAGGCAGGGGGGTAGACAGATGCCAATGTAGGCTACACATCATGGCGTCATTGCACACCATGCCCCTCGGGGGAAGGAAATGAGAAAAACTCTTGGTGGCAGGATGGAGCTAGAACCCTCGCAGTCCTTGCATCTGACTAGCTGGGCTCACCAATCCAACTACTGGATCTGATCTCATGGAGGAAGATTGGGGGGCTCCACCAACCCCACTGGGGGGGCATGCCCTGGGGTACAGGCTGGTGGTAAGTGCCGGTGGATGTTGGGGTGACTGGGCTGAGGGTCCGAGCAGATGGGGGCCAATTGGGACATAGGAGGATAAAAAGAGCATAACAAAAAAAAAGGGTGGGCAGCCATGGAATAATCTGCCAGCTGATGTGGTGGGTGCCAAAACTATCAATGGTTTCAAACACAACTGGGACAGAGTGAGGGGCTCAGTGGTTGCTCAGGGTGATAGTGATAGGGTGGGGAGCATGGAGGTGGATAGTATGGATTGGAACCTTATGTGGACAATAAGTTCCAGGTTTGTTAGGCTTTATGGGCAGACAGGATGGACTAATGGTCTTTTTCTGCCATCACTGTCTATGTTTCTGTGTTTCTATAACAGTCCTAACCCATATGCTCACAAAGGATCAAACACAGTAACAGCCTGGGCAGTGCAATGGTTGTGGTACTACGCACTAGAGCTGTGCAAAACAAATACTATTCAGACAAATATAGACAAAAGCTACACTATTTACAAAAATACAGATACCACTCTTACATACTTGTATGTGTGTTAGACCACAGAAAGTAGTATTAGACCTTGCTCAAGGCTGGCCAGAAGTACCTGTATATCCCAAACCAACTATTGCTGACTGGGAATAGATTGGATTCTTTAGGCATTTACATGCTTCAACCTAATCCAAGAAAGGATAAGGATACAGTGATGGATGATAAGATCTTTTTAAATAATCGTTTTTCCAGTCAAACTATTGGATGGAGAATGACAACTACAGCAGAAAAATTTATATCCGTCATTAAATCCTGACCTGATTGGATCTAGGCCTCTGGAGATCTTGTCCTGGAATATTGAGGGTGCTGACATTATATTTGCCGACCCAGAGGTCAAGACTTTTTTGATGCAGGAAGAGATTCTTTGTTTCCAGGAAACTTGGTGTCCAGAGACCTTTCATCCAAAACTGTCTGGATATACAAGATATTTAATTCCAGCTACTAGAAAAGGGAAGCTAGGTCGTCATAGAGCGGGGCTAACGATTTTTGCTAAAACCTCTTTGAACTTTAAAATTGAAGAATTACAGACTAAAAATAAGGAACTCTTGGTGCTGAAGTTGGTGAGGAGTTTGAGCAGTTTAATTATTGATGATATCTACCCACCCCCTCATAAGTCGATAGCTTCTGAAGCTTATATACATTTGAGGGAGGCCATTATATATAACTGGCCACATTTACCCTTTATGATGATAGGTGATTTTAATGCCAGAATTGCAGCAAGCAAAGAGAATGAAGAGTTTCATGGGGAACTTATATCTTCAATGCTTGCTATACATAGTAATCTTACAGACCCGAGAAGGTCATTGGATCTAGTTACCAATGCTAGGGGGAGGATTTTGAATAAATTGATGCTGGATCTTAATTTGTGCTTACTGAATGGTCGGGCAATTAGTGATAATTTAGGCAAACCAACTTTTGGCAGTTGTAGAGGATTTTCAACAATTGATTTAGCATGGACCAATTTGTATGTCACTGATATTGATCAATGATTTAGTGGTATTAGACAGAATTGAGTCAGCTCACTTCCTGATTCTGGTAACACTGAATATGAGGGATTTAAAAGTTATACCAAATCCTGAAACAATTAGTCTGGAAATAACAAACCAGAGGAGAAGAATGTGGAATTCTCATGCTGTTGACAACTTTACAGATCTATTGGAGAATGATACCTTGCTTAATTTGAGGGACTCTTTAACTAAGGCAACGGACAATGTTACAATTACAGAGAAATGGAATACAATTAACACATTGCTAAGGCCTCATTGTTTAGCTGAAAAGCTTTGCAATTTGAATCCATTAGGGAAATCCTGGTTTAATAACACTTGCAGATTAGCTAAAAAAAAAAAAAAAAGACCTAAATTATAATCTGAGACAAATGAAAAAAGAGCTCTTTGATCTCAGAACCAGGGCTTTCACTATGAATAAATATAGGAAAATTTATAAAGATATATTGGAAAAAGAGAGATTGAAGCATAATGTAGAAAGATGGGAGACCCTAAGAAAATCAGTAATTAAAAAAGATATGAGGATATTTTGGCTACAGGTTGCTTCTGGCTATAATAACTATTCTTCTAAGCTAGAGGCTCATAACGCCAGATAGTTGGAAGTCTTACTCTGAGGTCCTATATTTCTCAATTGAGGAACAGAACCTTTTCACACAGGGGGACCCAATAGGTGATAATAGTGCTCCTACGCTAATGTATATCACTGAAGAAGAAATTCACTTTGCTATTATTTCTCTTTCTTCAAACAAAGCACCAGGACCAGATTCAATATTGGGAGATGTATACAAAACATTTCCCCTCTGGTGGGTCTCAATTTTATTTAATTTTTTTTAATGCAATATTACAAGGTTTAACTCTTCCCGAGAGCTGGCTAGGGACCATCATCTATCCAATTTTCAAAAAAGGGGACATTCGTGACCCCAGAATGCATCGTCCAATTAGCTTAATAGACATCTCACAGAAGCTTTTTGGAAAAATTATTTTACAGCGATTAATTATGTGGACTGAAATAAATGCCATTCTAAGTGAATTTCAGGATGGTTTTAGGAAAGCAAGATCCACTGTTCATCATTGTTATGTTTTGAATTATTTTATATGGAAATATGTCAAGGTAAAGACCTAGAAACTTTACTGTTGTTTTGTTGATTTCTCCTCAGCCTTCTGTGAAACACTTTGGAGATGTATGGTTTAGAAATAGATTTAATAAATATAATTAAGAGATTATATACAAACACCTGGGGAAAGGTACAATATGATCAATGTGGACATACAATTGATCCCATCAGAACTAATCTGGGTGTCAGACAGGGTTGCCTCTTGGCACCCACATTGTTTAACATCTACATTAATTCCTTATTAACAAGTTTCGATAACTCTGATTTTCATGCACCTAAAATAGGAGAAAAACATAGAAACATAGAAACATAGAAGTTGACGGCAGATAAGGACCGCAAGGCCCATCCAGTCTGCCCATTTCTTTTTCTACCTTATATATGTATAAATACCACTATTGGCATATGCTGATATTGTTTTGTTGTCTACTTCAAAACTGGGCCTTCAAAGAAAGCTTAATCTTTTCCTTGCTTTGTCCACTGACTTAAAGCTAAGAATCAATAAAGAAAAAATAAAATGTTGGTTTTTGGGAACACTAATACACAAACATCTACTTTATGGCTAGGCTCAGATAAATCAGAAACAGTTAAACATTATGATCATCTGGGGGTCAGATTTTCACAAAATTGTACTTGGAAAACTCATAAGACATTGATTAAAAAGAAATTAAGAACAGCATCTGGTGCATTTGAATATTTAATGCTAAACTGGATAAAACTACGGTACCTGGAGTTATTAACATATTGTATGCTAAAATTAACTCTTGTGCATTATACGCAGCAGAGGTCTGGGGTTCAGAGGATAATAAAGAGCTTGAGACACCTATTAATAAATTATATAGATATATATTGATGGTTCCTAACTCAGTTCCGGCAGTAGTTTTGCAATTAGAACTTGGTCAATACTCACTAAACTCTAGGATTTTGGAGAGAATGATTATCTTTCTCTTAAAGCTGCTCCTTCTCCCAAATGATTGGCTTCATGCTTGCTGTCTTGAGGAGGAGATAAAATACCTAGATATGGGTTTCCTGTCCCCTCTATGCAACTGATAAAGAAACAGCTTTTCCCCTTAGGTTTGGGGAATATTTTGGCAGAGGTGTATATTCAATCTTGGAGTGAAGTTAAAAATAAGGTTGTATCTAGAATTAGAGATCTTGATATACAAAATAAATATTCTCGTTTGGACCAGCTTAAATGTTTTGGCTGGTATAAGCATTTAAAAAGTACTAATCTTATCAAGCCTTATTTGCAGATTTTGATTAAACCTATTGAGAGACGTTTGTTATGCAGATTCAGAATGGAACTGTTTAATTCCAATTATATACACTATTTGCAAAAAAGACCTGATGCTCTATCTCCTTACTGTAGGTCTGGAAATCTTCAACCTGTTGATTTAAAACATGTAATTTTATTCTGTCCACTTTTTTCTAAGGCTAGAGACAAATGGTTGACAGAAATCCTAGGAAATTCATATTTACCATCAAATATGGTTTTATATAAATTGTTTGACTCAAATGATGCTAAAGGCTCTTGAAGGTTTGTTGGGATCATTACATATTTAGATCTAAAGTGTCTCTAATTCACTGCTAGTACAAAGCTGATGTATTTCTAATGACTAATTGCTTGAAATACCTGATATATATTTCTGTGCTTTCTTTTCTGCTGCTATGATATACATTTATTGAATCCTGTATCAAGCACATTTGCACTTTATAGATAGAGTTGTATAAAGGATTATTATGCTGGAAGCATGTTTTTTCTATCTTAACATTCTATTGTGATATGTATTTATTTTTTTTTTTGATTTTGTACTGTACATCGAAATATTTGATATTGATCAAACAATAAACTAAACTACTGCTGGTCATTACATGAATGCAGCTTTTCTTGATAAAGGTGCATATTTTTTTGCAACCTCTCAACCCCTTGGTCTTGTGCCATCATTAACAACAGATGCAAGTCTCAAATGTACAATAAAATATTTTGCAAACACTGATATACAAATAAATACAGATACAAATATCAGAGACACAAATATCAAAAATCAGCCCCGTGCACAGCCCTACTACACATGCAACTCAAGTCCACCCCTCATCTTAGAATTATAGCTAGAATTGCATGGCTGAGGTCAGGGGCGTGCCCTTTTTTTCATTTCCCAGATTATTCATTTATATCATTTTTGTTTACCAAGTGAGGGCACTAGACAAAGTAATTGCCTATTTTCAAGTGCAACATGGAAGATTACGAAAGGTAGCAAGAACTGGAATATAAACAGATCTTGAATAGAGTCAGTGAACAATGGGTGCATACGCAATAGTACTCCTGCAGACAGAATCAAAAACTATATATCAGACCACAGCAGCAAGTACATCAAGATGAATAAATAATGTAAATACAAGTTACAGTACATATGAAACATTCAGCAGATAAAAAACAAGATGAAGATAACGAGACAATTTAATCAGAATCATTTAAGCAATGAGGCATGACAGGGTGTGCGTTATTGTGGGATAACGGCACACCTGGTAAGTGAAGCCTGAGGTAAAGCAGAGGATTTTGCGCAACTGAGAAGTGTTGTTATCCTTGAATTATGCACACCCTGTAATGCCTTATTGCAATTACAAAATGGCTTCCCTGATTTTTTTTATTTTAGGACAGAGTAATGAGGTTCAAAAAGTTAAGCTTTTCTGACCTTTGCTGTTGTGCTGGGATAACAGCAGGACTGGATTCTACCAATCACAGTACAGTATTTCTCTTACCCATGTTATAATAATATCTGAACAACTATGCCCTAGTGCAAAATCCCACATTTTAGGGATATGAATGGATACACAACTGGAGCAGTTGTTTTCAGAGAGCATTAAAAATAAGGAAACACTCATAAATGCACTTCTGCCCATATGTGCATACTTGGTCTGCAAAGGTATTTTTTGAGGTATCATGCCTGACTTGATTTTCCAAATGCTTCTACGTTCATATGGTGTACTGTAAATTTTGTTTAATTTCTTACTTACTGGTGGATTAAAGGTTTTGTTGTCTGGAAGTATTTGTGTGTGCACCTTGTGTTCTACTGTTGATGTTTGTGTATCTGTTTAATTATTTTTTATTTTTATTTTACGATGTTTGGCCAGGAAAGGCACACTGAGCAGGGGATTGTTTCCAGGTACATTCTGGGAGCAAAGGGAAGTTAAGTGACTTGCTTATAGTCACACAGTATGCAAGTGGTGGCTGTGGGATTCAATTCCAGTTAGGTTTGCAGCACAATGCTCTTAACACTACATTATACTGCATACCATTTCCTACTAAAACTAGAGTTGCAAAAAAGTATTTATGCCTGTGGAACAGTGGTACAGGTGGCCAAGAAATCAGGGTGAATGCTATTGGAATTTTGATAGATATAAAAGAATGAGGTGACTTTCTTCCTACTGTATATTAGGTCAGAGAGTGTGAGTTTTTGGGTGTAGTAAATTGAAGGTTTCAGAATGGAATAAAAGTGAAACATATTGAAAATAATGTGTTTACTAATATGAGTTTCGTAAAAAAAAAAAACAGAAAAAATGGTCTATGTTGCCCTTTACTCCTGTTGAAGGCTTGTCTAATCCAAAGGCTTTCTACATAGTAAGATACTGTATATATATGTAATGGCTAACCCACTCTTAGGTGTGTGGTCATACTCTGATATACACATGGCGCCGCAGGCCAAGTGTGTCAGCCACCCAAGGTGTGGGTATATCAGAGCACGACCGCACATCCTAGACTGGGTTATCTATCTTATAAAATGGCAAAATAGTTTTGGAGGAGGGTAAAAGTGCAGGTGTGCAGTCGCGCTCTGATATACGGACAGTCACCTAATGGTGTTTGTCTAATGTGACTGATGGTGGTTTGTAGCTCATTTTATAAATATATATGTGTGTGTATATGTGTGTGTGTATATTATACTGGTGCGGTAGTGCCAGTATAGTTAGGGTTGGGTGCACATTTCTATGATAAACCTGAAATGTGAGCCTTAATATCTTTGGAACCTTTCAATGGATTTGCACAAAATTTGGCATGCTTAATCTCTAGTGGTAGGTCTCTTGAAATGCCAAATCTTGTGTACATCGGTTTCGTGATTTTTGAGATACACAGCATCAAAAAATCCTAAATTTACCCATTTTTTTATGTTTCTTTGTCCGCCTGTATCTCAGAAACGGCTTCATGTTCTGCTCTGAAAATTTCAGGGTAGAAAGCATTTGGGTCACAGATGTGCCTTTTGAAGGTTTGGTGAAAAAATGTTAATCTGTTTAAAAGTTAGTAAAAGTATTTTTTCCCATTATTTTCTATGGGAGAAAGCTAGATGTTCAGCATGACATGTTTTGTGCAATACATTTGTGGATATGTTAGAAGGAAACAGAGTATTTTCTTTTCCAGGCATGGAACCTTAATAACTTTGGAACTGTTTAACGGACTTGCATGAAATGTGGCATGCATCATCTCTAGGTTTAGGTCTCTTGATGTACCAAATTTCATGTGAGTCCATTTTGTGGTTTCTGAGATACAGTGTTGAACAGAAAAATCTGTGTTTTTCTGCCATTTTTTGTCCACCTGGATCTCAGAAATGGCTTTAGGTTGTGGTCTCAAATTTTCAAGACAGGAAGCCTTTGCCTCATAGATGTACCTTTTGACGGTTTGGTGAAAAAAATATTAATCTGTTCAAAAGTTATTACTCTTTAAAGTTTCCCATTATAGGCTAGCCTATAGGGAAAAATATACAGTATGTTCTGAAAGTGAAAGCAAGTAAACAGCCCCAATAACCGGTTTCTTTGCCACATCAAAGCGAAAAAATGGTTAGGGCTCTTGGGCTGAAATCTGCAGGGTGTCAAGCCCTTGCCCCACAGATGTGCCTTTTGCTGGTTTGGTGATCAGATTCACACTGTACAGTCTCAGCTTGTTTACACATGGAATGGGGAGAGAGTTAGGGCCGATAACCCCAAGGACACCCTGGCACCTGTTGGTCTGTGGATGATGGGGGTAGAGTTGGTCATCCTAACATCGAATTTCCAGACCTTTGTTGGTGTGGAAGCAACCCTAACTGATGCAATAACAGAGTTTTTTATGCAACGAATATATATATATATATATATATATATTACACACAAAAATGTTTTTATTACTGCTACTACTACACACACACACACACACACACACACACACCTGTGTGTATGCAGGGCTCGAAATTTAGGTTGTTTTTCTTTTTCTTACTGTTTCTGTCCCCCAGTGGTCCTCAATCCGGCAGTCACTCCAGCCTCATCCTCCAACATCTGCTAGCACCAACGTCTTTCCCCCAGGGCTTACCCCTCAGCGGGGTCACTCCCATTGCTTCAGGATCAGGTTCCACAGGTCTGACTGGCCGGGGGCAGGGCCTGCGGGTGCCTTCCATCATCCAACTGCTGGCATTTTCCTTTGTTTTTCTTCCCTGCAAGGGGGGGGCATGCAAGTACTCCAATTGCGATGCTGCGCATGCTCCCATAAGCTGCATGCCTGGAGTCTCTCCCACCTCTGCCCCACAGTCTTAGCAGCATCAGTGTGCCAGCCCCTAGCCTCCACTAGGGGCCAGGCTAACACCAACTGCTGCACCCCCTCTCCCCAGAGGAGAAGAGCTGTCCTAGGGACCCTCAATCCCCCTCTTTCCCAGCCGACCTGCTCGCACCACGAACACGAGTTGCCAGCATGGCAGGAGGTAAGGCATGGAGGCCTCAACCCTCCATGCCACTGGATCGGCTCAGAAATTTAGTTTTAAATTTGATGTTTCAGACAGAATACTGAAATTCTTATTTTAGCGTTTAATCCAAACATTTGGTATACAATCTCAAGCTGGCTAGTGTTTTACTGTTTTTTTTAATACATTCCAAAAGATATAAATACATAGAATCTGCAAGCAGGAAGAGACCTATTGCGATGTATATTCAATCTATATGCCCA
This sequence comes from Neoceratodus forsteri, assembly GCA_016271365.2. Taxonomy (NCBI): domain Eukaryota; kingdom Metazoa; phylum Chordata; order Ceratodontiformes; family Ceratodontidae; genus Neoceratodus; species Neoceratodus forsteri. The sequence continues at coordinate 108,020,226 of JADMNL010000029.1, forward strand.
CCTGAAGCAGTTTCTGGCATTCACTGAACTGGAATTATTAGCTGATAGCCCTAGGGTTTTTCTGACGTGTGATTTCCCTTGAACACCCCCTGCCCCCTTTTCCCTTACTACAGTACATACTAATCCCTGGTGTCTGTCTCCCCATGTTTGAATCTGGCCCTGGACTTTTTCATTGACCACCTTGTTGGGCAATCCACTCTACTTATCCACCACCAGTTTCATTCCTAATGTCCTTCTTGAACACCTCCCCATTCATTTCCATAGGTGACCTCTCATCACAGCATCCTCATTCCTCATGAACAGTTCACTGCATTCCGTCTTGTTGATGCCCTGCAAATGCTTTAAGTCTCTATCATGACCTTCCACTCCTCCCTTTTGGCCACCAGTATGAACATGTTGTGGCTTGAAAGCCTCTCCTCCTGTGATCTCCCCTGCTACTCCTGGATCATATCTGCAGCCCTCTGGACAGGCTATAGCCAGCCCTTATCCTTTCTTATGTGCAGATTCCAGAATTGCGCACAGTATTCATGGTGTGACCTGACCATGGAATTGTACTGGGCAATATTATGTCCCCTTCTACTGGACAACCCCTTTCCTATGTACCTCAGCATCTTTTTGGCCTTCTCGATTGCTTTGCTGCATTGGGTAGCAGTTTTGTGCCCATCACTGATTATCACACCGAGATCTCTTTCCTGAGAGATCTAATCCACTAATACCCAACCCAAACCATGCAATGCCCCATTCTGTTTTTTTTTTAATTGATGTGCATAGTGTTGAACTTTTTTTTGTAATTGTTGTTTATTGTGTTTTATAGATACAATAGAGGCACATGTGCAGGCATACATGTGTGCCAGATGCAGCAAAACAGCAGATACAGCAAAACTCCATTGTGATCTAATTGTAACCACCTAGGTGGTGATAAACTCAAATGATCTTTGAAATTACTCAGCTCAGTAGGAGCCATCATGTGGACGGTGCTTATCTGGAGTCTATGGTAATAGAATAAAACACCTGTTATACAGGCTCCAGTTTTCCAATTTGGTTTTAAACTGAGCTAACTGCAAGCTGTGTAGCACCCCTCCCCCCCCCAAGTTACACTACACAAGATCTTAAACACTGTAAACTCATACCTAGAAACTCCTCCTAACATGGAAGGCATTAACCATATGTAACCTCCTCCCACCAGCCCCCCCCTTGTTCAAGTAGCAGGGTTGCTCCTCTCACACATGGCGCCAATGAGAGGGATGGGGGTTGTCACTACAACAGTTCTGTTTTCCTATACATGTACTTCGGAGCCTGCCATCCTCAGACAGGCAAACCAAGTGTGGCAACTACCTGGCGCACACCTGGGGGGACCATTTATCATGGCCATCAACCTGGGTCCCTGGGAGAAAACATTTGCTCAGAATTATGCTAGGTTTGTACTTCTGGTCAGGGGGCACACAAGTAAATCCAGACACAGTGGAAGCAATAACAATACTGTCCAAACCAGGTTGTGATTCTAGAGTGTGGCTTTTATTCACATACACATAGAATAATACAAAGTGAAGATGGACCCCCACAGGGCTACTCCCACTGGTAATGCAGATTACTGAGGTACAGAGGACACACACTGCGAACCCTCAGGTTCTGAATGAAATGGAAACAGCGAACACTCTCTGGTTCTGAATGAAGATTGGCACACACAGCCAGAACTGGTACACTTTCCTTGACTTGGCACCCTCAGCCACGACTAGGAGGCTTTCCCATATTTCATGAGGAATTACTGGTGGCACGCTCGGCCACCAATGAACACACGAAGGCTCACAGAAAATCCAAAATCCTACGTCTGGGTATTTTTCTTCAGGCACTGGCCAAATGCACTGAGAGAAAACAAAGGTGCCCAAACTGAACCCAGAGAGGTAAATAAGGTTACTCCAGATTGGGGGGGGGTCTCCCACCTTTTGCTTCCAAATTTATACTCGGCCGTTCATCTGGTTAATAACACCCTTCTCAGAAAACCTGTAGATGCTATCTTGAAATGTCTTTCACATTTAACATTCTACTTTAAACACCTCTGAGGTGTCATGAAGATAAAAGTTCTGTAATTGGCAATGTCTCTTCACTAGACCCCCACTTTAGCAGACACTTCTAAATCAGACACAAACTAAAAGTTCTGTACTTGGCAAGTCTCTCTCCAGACCCCATAGTAGGCAAACACTTTTAACAGAACACAGTCTTGGTGGCAGGGTTCCTTTGTCAGAGAAAAACTCACCAGAGGAATGTAGGTGTCCCAGGGCTTTTTTCACACAAAAGTCTCAGGTATTCACAGAGCAGATGAATCTCAGGCAGCTTCAACACAGTCTAAGCTGGACCAGGGGATTGCCCCTGAATCCTGGAATTTCCCCCATCCCTCTGGGGATGGGGCACTGGAAAACCCTCTAGGAATGGTCTCTACTACTTCACTCTACTGGTCTTCTATGTTCTTTTTCTAGGGTGAGAACAAACTATCCAATCTATGGAGGTAGCTCTCTGTCAGAGCTAAAACTGAGGAGTTGCCTACTGCAGCACTTCTCACTCTACAGACTCTCTCCACAACAACTCCAGACTACTCACTCTAACTCAACATTCCACCCACCTCCCTGTAGCTCGCATTCCATTGTGGCTTATGCTGCTGCAACAATTCTAAGGTGACATCATCACTCCAGCTCAGCTGAGACTGAAAACAGAGTGGGACACTGTAAAAACCAATTTAACTGGCATTTCACAAGCTGCCTCTCCCTAGCTGCCACTGATTCTAAGTGGGATTCTAGTAACCTCTGGGAACAAGGGGGTTATATATAACTACAGTAAGCATTAACCATATATAACTACATGTTTGCAAATAAAGGAGATGAACCATTTCAGGTTAACACACAGCTGTTACTCATTATGACGGGCCCAGACTGCACATGTAGATAGGGCTCTTGGTTGATCTCTGATACTGTTTGGGTCCACACTGCATGAAAATGGCTGGGATTTATCCTGTGTGAGTATGGATATGTTACTCCAGCTGATCCAAAGCCTGACCCTCCATGAGTGATGGTCCCACCTCATGACTGCTCAAAAGTTCCCTTGCAGTGGGAGCCATTTTTTGCTCTGCAGATAACGCTTGTGAAGAGATTACAGTTTGTAAAATATATTGTCCCATCTGGTACCCCATAAAACATTTGAAACACTCTCCATGCTTTGCCTGTTCGGGCGATTCCCCTCACCCACCAAAATACCTTAGCATAATCTCTCCCCAATGCTACTACTTTGTACATTTGACAGAAACATTTTAAAACACTATAAATAGGCAAGAAAACACATATTTTATCAAATTCTCTGTCCATTTTTAAAGTTCACCAGTTGTTCAGATTGTGTGTCAGGAAAATCCAGTGGCAGTGGGAAGCAATGCTCTGTCTTACAAGTCGGTGTTATATGTTTATGAGTCACTCTCTTCCTCTCCAGTTATCTCTCTTTCACTGCCATTTCAAGGTTTTGAATAGGAAGTTTAGAAGCAAATTTCCCTGTTGCCTTTGGATTGGAAAAAGTGTACTGTTTATCTTGGAAGGCAAATTGTAGCCAAACAGGGAAGGCGATACAGTATACAATGCCTGCTTTTTTTAGTTTAGCTGCTACCCTCTGGAATGCCTTCCTTCTAAGTCTAGTGACACAGGCATAGTCCACGAAGAATAGCACTCTGGACTCACCCAGCATAACTGGTCTCTGGTCTTTAGCTCTCCTTAGGATCTGATCCCTGATAACTGGGGAAGCTGTGGTAAACAGGATTGTGTGCAGCCCTTCACTTGCTCCAGCCAGGCAGCAAAAAAGTGATTTGGTATGCCTTCTGGATGGAGATAGCAAACCCCACCCACTGCCTCTGATCACCACCTCTCCAAAAAGGTTACCAGATCCTCTTTTTCTGTTCTCTCAGTGACACCCAATAATCTAATGTTGGCTGCCCTCAATGCATTTTCTAGTTGTTTTAGATGGGTTCATACTGCAGCCTGGTCCATCACCATCACCATCATGCTGGTTGCGGCCACTGCTCAATCTGCCACCTTGCTTGCTTGCCTCTTCAACAGTGCCAGCCATGTAATCTGTTCTTTGTTCAATCAGTACCAAATGCTCCAAGTTTTGGTCAAGTGTTTTATCCAGGCACTGGATCATCTGAGTTAGCATAGTGATTCCTTTTTGCAAAGATTTGAGGGTCACCATCTGTTCCCCCATACTATCTGCATGCTGCTGCCCTCCTGCTCCTTTCAAGGGTCCTGCACCCACTTGATCTTGTTTTCATACTCTGCTTGGATGTCCCATCTGGCTCAAAGCTTCCAAAAATGCTCAGAGGCACAGACTTTCTTGAAAGATCACCAACAATTGTACTTTAAACATGATTTTGTTTGTAGATCGACGGAGTTCCATATGAGCGTGTCTGCCTCTCTTGACTGCTGGCTCTACCCTGCAAAAAGTGTTGAACTTTTTAAAACTGCATTGAGCTGCTAGATCCTGGACCACCTCTCTAACCATCCAGATTCCTTTTCACATTCTTTACCCCCTGCTTAAGTATCCAGTCTGCCACAGATCTTAGTGTCGTCTGCAAGGAGACAGATCTTAGTCTGGATTTCTCCACTATGTCAGAAATGAACATGTTAAACAGAACTGATCTCAAGACCGATCCTTGTGGTACCCCACTTGTTACCTTCCTGACCCCTGAGTGCTCTCCGTTCAACCACTCTCTGAGCCATTCCTCACAGCCAGTTTCCCATCCACTGGTCAGTCCCCCCAACCCCAAATTGCCCATCTTTCTATGAGCCTTCAGTGGGGAACCGTGTTGTGCATCTACTGCCTGGTTCCTGTCCATGACCTTTGTAACCCAATCAAAAGGTCAATCAGGTTAGTCTGGTACAAGCTGTCCACCACAGACCCATACTGTCTCATATCCAGAAGCGGTGAAGCCCTTTGGTTTCCAGATTTGTACTGCATTCTTGATTTGTTTGTATTGTACAACTGTTAGTATTCTTATGATTTTCTACTTTATTGTAACCATACAGGCCATACCCAAAAACAGACAGTTATTTTGTCTAGTTTGCTTATCTGTTAAATAAAAACAAAAGAAATAAATACAGCAATAATACCGTAGTGGTTTGGGTTAATGAGGCAATAACCGGACCAGAGGTAATAAACACCGAGACCGAAGGCTGAAGTGTTTATTAAACACCCCCCGTCCAGTTATTACCGGGGAAACCCAGACCACTATTGGTATTATCGCTACTATACTAAAAAATTTAAAACAACTGCCAGATCTGTTTATTGTGCTACAATGCGTCTATGAGAAAGCAGGAACTGTTCCTTAGATGTGCTGCAGCGTTACTAGATGTCTATGATTGTCTGTTGCATGTTGATGTGGGAGGGCAAATTGGGTTTGCTCTCTGATTGACCAAGTACACACACAGCAGCCAGTCAGAATGCAGAGCCACTGTCTCATTCAGTCTACTGTCCAGTTATCACAGAATAACCAGAGAGTAACTCTGCATTCTGATTGGCTAGGAATTATTTTTTTTTTTTAGTGTAATAATTAATAATGGCCTCCAGAGGTTAGGCTGACCAGTGTGTAATTTTATGGGTCATCCTTGTCCCCACTCTTGTGGAGTGGCATTACATTGGCCATCCTCCAGTCCACAGGAAACACCCCCATTTCCGGGGTGCAGCTAATAGGTCAGCCTGTGGCCCCACTAGGGATTGAGCAACCTCCTTGAGCACTCTAGGGTGCAACCCACTTGGGAGTGGTGATTTGTCCACTTTCAGTGACCAGCTGAAACCCTTTACTGCCCTCTCTATTGTGACAAATCCCATCTCCAGTTCCTGTACTTTTTGGGGTATGCCCCACATTCTGGAAGTAGTTCTCCCTTCTTTATTGTAAAGACTGAACAGAAAGTATTAGTTCAGGGTATTTTCAGGATATTGGTCTTCTTTCTGTCCTCCTTTTCCACCGCCCTGCCTTTTCTCAGTCTAACTATTCCTTCTTTCATCTTCCTGACTGACAGTCACTAGATAGGAAAGTTACCTTTAGGTTATCATATCTGTGGACCTCAAAGTGGCAGGGCAATGTGACAAGACAGTGGTTAGGACTAGTGGGATGCTGGAGTGCATACGGAGGGGTATCTCCAGCAGCAGGAGGAGGGAGGTGGTGTTGCTGCAGTATCACTCACTGGTGTGACCCCCCACCTGGAGTACTGTGTCCCTTTTGGAAACTACACCTCAGAAAGGCCATAGACACAGTGGAGGTGGTCCAGGGGAGGGCATATAAAATGGTGTCGGGTTTGCATGACAAGTCCTATGAGGAGAGACTGAGGGATCTCAACATGTACACCCTGGAAGAGAAGAGAGAGAAGTGACATGATAGATATCTACAAGTACATCACAGGTGTGAACAGGGTGCAGGTAGGGAGTCTCTTTCAAATAAGAATGAGTACAAGGACCAGGGAGCATGCGATTAAGCAGGCGGTGGGGGTGATTTCAAGAGAGATGCGGGGAAATATTTCTTGGTGGTAGACACTTGGAACAGACTGCCACTGGAAATGGTGGAGGCTAGAACAATGCAGGACTTCAAGCATGCAGGGGTATATCAGAAAAAAGCTAGCGAGGCGGGATGGTCACCAGAGTCCAGATAGTGTCTGTGGTGGCAGAATATGGAGGGAACACCTGGCCAGATTGGATGGACCAAGCTGTCCTTTTCTGTATTTCTATACTTCCTCTTTTTCCTTATATAATGTAAGAAGGCTTTGTCCCTTTCCTTGCCCACCTCTGCGTTTCATAGCTCAGCATCTGCCTTAGCTTTCCTTACCACTTTATTGATCTCTCTCATTTTCTGTATATAAACCTCCCTGTATCCCTTTTAAACCCTTTGTGTTTTCTAAACGCTGCCTTTTCCACTGCTGTTGCTTCCCCCACCTCCCTGGAGAACCAGATTGTTTTTAATCTTTCTTGCTTTCTTTCACCCGCCTCCTTCAGGAATTGGTTATTTCGGTTAACTCCATTCTTGATGACGTCACATTTGGAATTTGCTCCTACTGCTTCCCCTACCCCGCTAGCTTTTCACTAAGCATTACCCCGGTCTTGCTATAATTCACCCCCCTGAAGTCCTGACCATTGTCCTTGAGTTGAATTGATGGGTTTCTAACACTATACTAAAGCACACCAAACTGTGGCCATTAGTCCCTAGAGGATCCTCCGCCCTGATATTCCCAATGATGTCTCTGAGAGCACCAGGTCAAGAATAATCCCCTCTCTGGTATGGTCCTTCACCTGCTGCACTAGGAAGCACTCTCGCATCAACTCCACCACAGCCTGACTCCTAGCACATTTGACCACTAGTATAGTATTTCTTAATTTATCTCAGGCAGGTTAAGGCTGTTAACCCATTAATGCCCTGTTGTGTATTATTGCATATGTATACTTCCCCATACCTGATATTCCTCCCCTGCTGTTGTCAGCTGTACCCTAATTGATTCTGTTCCATTTGCCTCCCACATGGCCAAATCCTGGCTAGGCGGTATGCTATTTTGTTTGTGCAGGGCCACTCCAATCCCCTGTCATGTAGGCTCCCATTCCTCTAAATCATGTAAACAGGGATAACTGTTTCAGTTTATTTGTTATACTGGAAAGGCATGTGAGCATAAATGCCCATTTTCACAAGTGTCCAGTTTAAATCACAAAAAAGATTACATGAGGGTAACAGATACAAGGTGAGCGAAGACATTCTGGGAGTTCAACAATCAATTACACAGAGCACAGGGTGCAGAAAAAAAACATTTTAACAATCCATGGTACAACTAATGATACAGAGAACAAAGGCAGATCAAAAGTGCTGTTGGATAAAAGTGATGGTGCAAGTGGGATAAAAAACACTCACATTAAGAACAGGTGATACAGAGTACATGAGGATAAATAACAGGTAGGGGAATGTATGGGAAGGTGTAGGTAAGAGTGGGACAGATACTACAAGGAGTCAACAAGAGGGAGTGGAGAGATGGGGGTTTGAACTATTAAAGGCTGAGCAAGAAGTACTGTACATTTAAAGGAAAACTACACCCTCATAGCTTTTAAATTTTATTTGTTTCTATGTCAACAGATAACTGTTTTCATGTACCTGTTAGAGATACATGCAACTGCCTTGGTCTGTTTTCACACTTCATACTAGGCCCTGTAACTGTTCTGGGAGGCTCCATTTCATGGTTGTTGAAATCTTATTGTCCCTGAGAGCTGCATTAGCATATGAGAACATGATGCGTAATCAACCTTTAAAGTTCCCAGTATGCCTGTCTGCTTAATTAGTCTTCAAAGAAAAAAAGATGCAAGAAGGTATGAAATACCACTTTTATCTTCGGTGAGCTTTGCAAACTATCTGAGCTGTGATGCAGGGTTTTTCCCTTTAAACTTCATTCAGTTTATGTGTTTCCAGAGAGTTTTTGCAGTGTATTTGTTCTTTCAGCATAGAGATACATGATATAAGTGGTTGATCTGACATGTTCTCATATGCTAGTGTAGTTCTCATGAACAATGAGATTTCTACAACCATGAAATGGAGACCCCCAGGGCAGTCACAGGGTTCTACTATGAGCAGTGAAAACAAACTAAAGGTAACACATATAGCCCTAAAAGCTACAGGAAATGAGTTTTTATTGGCATGGAAACAAAATTTAAATGACATGAGGGTGTAGTCTTCCTTTAAGAAAATTATGTACAGACAGGAATTGTGAAAGAGTATGGTGAGAGATTAAAGGAGGGGGACAACTGCAGGAGGTAGAGGAGAAGAGGTGCTTCTTTAGGTTATGCTTAAAGGAATAAGTAGAGGGACATTGCATGAGATTGGAGAAGAGAGCTGTAGAGTTTGTGGCCCTTAAATGAGAGGCTGTTTTGGCCATGGGAAGTGTGGCAGAAGGGAACAGAAAAGGAGGGCGAGTCAGATCTCCTAGTGGTCCTAGGGTGAACTGTCTTAGGGAAGAGTGATGTGATACAAGGAGGAAGGATGCCAAGGGAGAGTTTATGGAAGATAGTAAGAATTTTGCTGTTGAAACGGTTTTCTAGGGAGGACCAGCTGGATAATCTGTATAGGTCACAGTGGTGTGTAGGTCTGGGGAGATATGAGAAGAAGTGGAAGGTGTTGTGATAGGTGCTGCAAAGTTTGTTGAGATTTTTCTGTGATAAGGGAGAGGACTAGACTAGTACTCCGTAGTCAAACAATGGGAGAATAAAACTACAAACCAAGAGCACCTTACCGTCCTTTTTAAGGTACAATTTTATTTATTTAACTTTTGGTGAGTACACTAGACAAGTCATATGCCTATTTTCAGGTATGACCCAGGAGAGTACAATGAAATACAAGTTCATGCAGAAGACAACATGACACAAGTTAGGCAGTATACAGACTCTGTAGAGTCGAACCATACCTTTCTTTTACTGTTGGTTCCCAATCATAGTTTAATTTTTGTAATCCATATTTTATTAATTCTTATATACTTACAATTATAACAAGTATTATGCACAGTGCAAGATGAAAAAGTAAAAAAAAAAAAAAAAAGTATAACATTTTTGAACACATTTTTACAGATTCAACAAACCAGGCACATATATTGCATGAGAAACCACTATAAAACTATTAATCATTGTAAAAAATATAAAGAGTTAAATAACTCTGCACTGAAAAAAAAGGTTCCCAGATGCTGCTAAATTTATCCAACCTCTTCATTTTTACTTATACCAGTCTTTCATAGCTAGCACTAATAAACATCTGTGGTCAAGACCTCATTTTACCATCTGAGGAATATCGCTCAAACCAGACACCTGGTTCAGCCTGGCAACCTTCCAACCCTGGTCCATGTCTTTGTAACCTCTCAACTAGATTACTGTAATGCCTTCTACCTCGGGCTTCCAGGGGTTGATATCCGCCGTTTGCAGCTAGTGCAGAATGCGGCAGCCAGGTTACTGACTGGGCTTTCTCGATCTAGCCACATTACTCCTGTGCTGCATGCGCTGCCCTGGCTGCCAGTACAATGGCAGATCACCTTTAAGGTCAGCTTGCTGACCTACAGAGCCCTACATGGACAGGGTCCGAGTTGCATGCAAGAGCTTCTTTGCTTCTCTGCCCCCTTCGTTCTGCTGATGATGGATTGCTAGAGGTTCACAGGGTGCAGTTGAAAACATCTGGTGCTCATTCATTTGTCTTTGTAGCACCTACCCTGTGGAATTCTGTATCTCATCGGGTTCAAGAGTGCCAGATGATGGAAAGCTTCAAAATTGCACTAAAAACCCATTTATTTAATCATATTTTTGTGAATTACTGAGAATAATTAATTGGTTTAAGTACATTGGATTTTAATGCCCATTTTAAAGTGTTATTATTTTATATCTGTACAGTGCAGGGTCAATAATGTCATCTAGAAAGCAGATTCCTTTAACCTTCCAGGTGGGCCAGTCTAAACATTTTCCATGTTGTAAAAAGAGTCTGTTTCACCATATCGGACAATGAGGGGAGAGTTTTGGAGCCTGTTCTAAAGCTGCAGTAATTTCTTGCTGGGATTTGGAGACTTGTTTTAGGATAGGTTGTGAGATTAAAAATCTAGGGGTTTCTGGAAAAAAAAAAATTTGTTCTGGGGTGATATCCATTTGGCAAGGCTGTTTCCAGGTGCACCCAACCCGCTTTGTTATGCGAATAATCTGACCAAAGTGCTCTAATACATTGTGCTGCTAAAAATGACTCGTGTCTTAGTTTAAAATTTGGTAACTTAAATCCACTCTGTTCTCTGGGTTGCTGTAGCTTAGCAAGGGAGCTACATGGAGGTTTGCCGTCCCATAGAAATTTCCTAATCATGGAGTATAGCTTATTATAATAATGGGGAGAATATGTACTGGTAAATGTTGCAAAAGATAATAAACCTTGGGGGCAAGTGTCATGTTGAAAGCCTGTATCTTCCCCCAAAATAAGAGAAACATCTTGTTCAATCTATTGATGTCTAGTTCATATCTTCTATAACAGAAACATTATACTGAATAATCTGAGTGGCATTTGAAGCTAGGGTTATCCCAAGGAATTTGATCCCCTTAGAGGTAATGCTAAAGTTTTTTGACTAAATATTATATTATCAGCAGTACTGCCTGATAGTAGGGGGACTTCAGATTTGCCAAAGTTAATTTTGAATCCTTAAAAATGTTTGAAAATGTCTGAACTATTTTTAATAAAGCAGGCCCAAAGGGTTGCAGGATAAGTGAGAGAAAGTCCCAAATCATCTGTGTCGGCTGATATTTTATGGGCTTTCTCTATGGCAACACCTGTAATAGAAGTGGACGACCTTATCTTAATAATAAGAAGCTCTAATGCTACAATACATACTAGTGAAGGGGGCAACCTTGACTGGTACCACAGAAAATGGTGAATATATCAGAGGAAAGACCATTAATTCTGACTCTCGTAGAGACTTCTGAATACAGAATTTGAATCTATTTGCAAAATTGGTCCCACATGGTGTAATTGCCTAGTATTTTAAGTAAGTATTTCCATTCAAGTCTATCAAAGGCCTTTTTTGCATCTAAAGAGAGTAGAATAGGATGGGAGTGTAAGATTTTGTAAGTGTAGATTATGCGCATAATTCTCTTTAATAGGTCTGAGCTACAGTAGAACGTCCTGGAACAAATCCAACCTGATCTGGATGTATCAATTGAAGAATAAATCTGTTTAGCCTGTTTGCCATTATTTTAGCTAAGATTTTACAACCCACATTAATTAAAGCTATTGGCTGATAGTTATCACATAGGGATGAATTTTTGTCTTTTTCTAAGAATGACTACAATAATGGCTTCTCTCATGGAGGGGGGAGAAGGGCCTCAGTATCAAAAGCATGAATGAAAATTCTGTGTAAAATAGGGACCAGACGTGGGAGTGTAGCCTTACAGAATTCCCCAGAAAATCCATCTGGGCCAGGTGATTTACCCACAGGCAAAGATGAAATAGCCTTTGTGATTTAATCCTGGGCAATGGATTTATTAAGAATTTGCTTGTCCTTGTCTGAGATTGTCAGGGGCTTTAGACTGGAGAAAAATAGGACATAGTTTTCTTGGTTAAAATTAATCTCCGATTTATACAAATTAGAATAATAATGTTTAAATGTTTAGTTTTAATTTAGTTGTCAGAATATTCACCTCATCTATGTTTTTAACAGAGGCAATCTTGGAGACTTCACATGCCTTTCTCAGCTTGTGGACAAGCATTTTCCTCTGTGCTTCACCTGCCTCCCAGTAACTTTGAGTGCAAAAGGAGGCAGTGGCTGCAAACCACTCGAGGAGCCAAAGTCAAGAAAAGGCAGGACAGCAGTATCAAAGGAATAACTCAGCTAACTATACAAACACAGAGTCCACTTGTTAGGACACAATAAAAAACTATTAAGTTACAGACTACACAGAAGTGCACCCCCTCAGGTATCACAATCCCCTGAGGAGGTGCGGAAGCGCAAAACCAGTTGGGATGCTAATTGCTCTGGTGTGAATAAACCCTTTACTTGCATGCTGTGCATTATATATATATATTTTTTTTTCCATAACTTGTTTATTAATTTTCCACAGTAATACAAAGTACAAAAAAAAACTCACATTAAACAGACAATAAAGGACAGTTACTACAGTAATCCAGCATCTACAATGACCCCCCCACGTCGTCTTCTATACAACATCTGCCCACGATACCCCCTTCCCCTATTAGTACCCACCTATATTGCTCCACTCTAACCAAAAGTTACACTAACAAGACGAAAACTAAAATAAACTGACAGTAACATAGACTAATCAATTGTGCAGGCTGCTAATACATTAATAAAAGGTTTATCTTCCATGTTATACCCTCTCCAACTCATTCCCCCAGGGTGCCATACCCCCCTTTCCCCAGTTAATCCTTTATATTTGCCCCCACCTCCCTTTCAAATTCCCTATCATTTCATTCTATTCTTGCAGGCCTTTTCTCAATGTATTCATCTCTCCTGGTGGCAATGTGGCCATGAATGTTCCCCACACCTCCCAGAATTGGTCCCCTCTGTTTTTGTTCACATGACATAATCTTTCCAGACATAGTACTTGCAGACGCATATTTTTCCATACCTGAATCGTGGACACTTCATTAGAAACCCACGTATTTAATATGCAATGTCTGGCCAAAATAACCAAGATTCGTACACATCTTCGAAGGGATCTCCATTCCTCATCCTCTGAATCATCCACCCCGAACAACATGACCACTGGGTTCTGATCCATCTGCCTACCCCACACCCTACCAACTTCCCTGGCTATGGCTTCCCAAAACTGTTTTAAGATTGGGCACTCCCAGAAACAATGTATATATGTTCCCCTCACCTACTGCACAGAGGGAATATCTTAGGGTGGAATCTATGAACCATACTTGGGGGGGCAATAGAGCCTATGTGTGAACTTATAATAGGATTCTTGATACTTATTACAGACTAATAACCCTTTATGGAGTTGTAATAGTGGGCCCCAACCCTGATCTGGTATCATCCTCCCCAGATCTCTATTCCATAGGGTCCTAGTTTTACTGGTATAGTCAGGCAGGCATTGACGCCCGATCCTTGCCGCTCTTCCTATTACTCCACCTGGCCCCACCCGAGTACCAAGAACCATAGTTTCTATCTGCTCCAAGGGGGAGTTGTCCATTCGACTTCTCATAATTGTTTTAGCATAATTACTTACTTGTAAGATTTGAAACATCCCTGCCCCTAGGCATTCCCCTAGCTCCACTCCCGACACTAACTGCCCTTTTCTCCACATATCTTTTACACATTTTATACCCTTTTCCTCCCATATCAGGAAACCCTTATCTTCTAGTCCCACCAAAAATCCAGGGTCCCCCCTAATTGGTAGTAAAAGTGTTTCTTCCACAGGTTTCACACCGAACCATTTCAACAGCTGTTCCCAACCTTCCAATACTGACATCACTAATGGGTTTGAGTTTGCCTGCCTACCATATGCCTTCTTACTTCCCCCTCCCAGGAAAGCTGAAGCTCTTACCACTCTTTCCCCTTCCTCTAGGTCTAACCACCCAGCTTCTGTTGGCCTATTTGCCCAGTCACCTATAAATCTATAATGCATGGCTAATGCATAATTTTTTTTAAGTTTGGTAGATTTAACCCACCCTTGTCCCCCTCTGTCTGTAGCCAATAAAGACTCACCCTTGGTCATTTCCCCCTCCTTAAGAAGCCTACACAGGCTTTATCCACCCTTTTCATATCTGTCTTGTTTAGCCCCATGGGCAGCATTTGCATCAAATACAAAACTCGAGGTAGAGTGTTCATTTTTATAAGATTTATGCGGCCTAACCATGATACAGGCAGATCCCTCCATCTTCTTTCTTCTTCTTCTATGCTCTGTACCATTGGTCCATAATTTAGCTTATACAGCTGGCTTAGGTCATGCCCAATTCGAATTCCCAGATATGTAAATTCCTTTTTCACCTTTTTAAGACCCCAGGCTGTGTTTTCAAATCCTCTCAATTTCTTCCCACAGCAGTATTTCTGATTTGTGGATGTTTATTCTATATCCCGAGAAGGACACAAACTTCCCTATCAGCTCTAATAACGGGGGAACTGAGTTGGCCAGTTCCCAAGCATATAGTAACATATCATCTGCGTATAGTGTAATCTTGTGTTCCTTACCTGACCTCTCTATCACTCCTTTAATGTCCTTCGAATTTCTAATTACAATCGCTAAAGGCTCTATAGCTAGTGCAAATAATAAAGGTGAGAGAGGGCAGGTTAATTTCCCATTCACTAACACTCTTGCCTCAGGGGCTCTATACATACTTCTGATCCATCCGATAAATCCATCCCCCAATCCATACACCTGGAGAACCTTCAACAAATATGCCCATTCAATACGATCAAATGCCTTCTCGGCATCCATTGTTAAAACTGCAATATTCTTCTAACTGCGTGAGGCTCTCCATATTACATTAAGCAGTTTTCTCATATTATGATATGAGCTCCTCCCTGTGACAAAACCTGTCTGGTCTGGGTGAACTAACTCTGGCATGAGCTGGTCCAGTCTCCTTGCCAGCACCTTAGCCAGTATTTTAGCATTGCAATTTAGTAAAGAGATCGGTTGGAACAAGAAACACTCCTGCCCATCTTTCTCTGGCTTTGGTACCAAACAGATGACTGCCTCTCTAAAGGAGACTGGGAGGTCTCCTCTCCTCCCCAACTTCAGAGAACACTTGATATAGCGAATTCACCACCTGTTCTTTCAATGTTTTATAAAATTCTATGGGAAATCCGTCCGGTCCACCGGCCTTCCCCTGCTTCAACCCCTGTATTGCTTGCCTAATCTCCAGACGCGTGATCTCCCCGCCCAGCTGCCTCTGTTGTTGTTCAGTTATTTTGGGCACCCTAACCCCAGTCAGGAACTGCTTTGCTAAATCCTCTGAACCGGCACATTCTGCCTGATAGAGCTGTTCATAGAATTGCTCAAATCTATCCCTAATTAAGGCCTTATCCCTTAGTATCTTTCCTTCTCTGTCTTTAATTTCTGTTATGTGTGTATACAATCTCCTTCCTTTTATTAGTCGGACCAATAGTGGGCCAGATCTGTTCCCCCACTCAAATAACCTACGTCTGATAAGCAGTCCTGCCACCCTCGCATCCCCCAATAGGAAAGCATTTAGCACCTCCCTTGCAACTTTCAAACTTTGCGCCCTCTCCTCCATTGCTCTTTCCACCACTACCCTCTCCAGTGTTTTCACCTTCCCCTCTAATTCCACCCTAGTGGCCTCTTTCCCTTTTTTATACTGTGCAACAAACTTAATTATGGCTTCCCTAATGAAGGCCTTCCCTGCTTCCCAAAATATGCCCGGGGATTCCACCGACCCCTCATTAGTCTCTTTATAAAACTGCCACTGTTGCCCCAGGTATTCCGCAGATTCTTTATTACCTAACAGGTACCTTGGGAACTTCAAGGGTGGAGGACCCTCCCTCTGTTCTTTTACCTCGAAAATCATCTGGACCATAGCATGGTCCAAAAGGATAATAGAGCTATATTCCACCTTTCGTATTCTGTCTAGCCACAGTTGGGGCATATAGATATAGTCTATCCTGGACATATTTTATGCCGGTTCGAGTAAAAGGTGAATCCCTTTTCACCTGGGTGCAAAGCCCTCCAACAGTCAATCATGTCCATATCCAGTATTCCCTCCAGCCAGCGTTTCAGCCCTCCTCTGTGCCTATTCCTTCCCTCTGAGTGATCCAGGTCCCCTTGCATAACTGCATTAAAATCCCCACCCAGAATTAACCCCTCGAATTGTTCTCGCATTAGAACATCTAGGACTTCATGGTAAAAGGCAGGGTCAAATAGTGAAGGGGCATAGACACTTCCAAACGTTATTTTTTCACCAGAGAGCACCCCTTTCACAAAGACATACCCCCCTACACCCTTGTCTGTAATCACCCTTGTGCAAGTGAATGGAAATACCTTGCCTATCAGCACCGCAACCCCTCTTTTATGAGAGCTGTAGGATGATAATAATAATAATAATTTTATCTATAAAGCGCCTTTCAATGTATCAAGGCACTGAACATATTAAAACCACAACATCAAATACATATTAATAAAACATATAAATAAAATGATTTCATGACATCAAATATTAAAATTAAAAAAAAAGAAATATTCCATAGAATCATAACACAATGTTTCAGTTCAAATTACTTAATCCACTAAGAAAGCCATTTGCATAGCACCAACCCACCCACCCTCTTACCAGTTTCTGGTGTTCTTGGGCAGTCAGGTGCATTTCTTGTAATAATGCCACCCGAGTGCCCTGGCAGGGCAGGGCTGTCAGTATACTAGTTTGCTTAATTGGCGATGTGATCCTCTTCACATTCCATGACGTGATCCCCAGTGTCTTTAACTTATTTATCCGCCATGCCTCTCCCTTCAGCCTCCATCTTACTCTCACCCCAAGGAAAATTTCCCACATTCCCATCTTACCAGTAATTATTGCATTTTCTAATAACCTGTTACCCTTTATGATTAATAAAAACAATAGATGTTTCCAGCACTGCAGACATATAACACATACACATACACATACAACAATCCCCTTTCCAGGTACAATCCCTTCCCAAAGCTTCCCAACCAGAACACCCCCACACATATTTACACATCCTACATATCCCCCTACCATTCAACTCCAAGAACGGTCCCACCTTAAGCTCCCTGAGCTGTGCCATTATGGGGTTAAAAGCTCTCCTATTTTTAAGGATCCTGTTGGAGTAATCTTGAAATGGATATAGCCTCTCCCCCTTGTACTTGACTTCTTTCAAGCTTTGGTAAGCCAGCAACATCTCTTTCCAATCCTGACAGTTATGGAAGCAGAAAATGATCCGTCTTGGGGGTTGCCCCACTGCCAGCCCGGCCACCACTGCTCTGTGGGCCCTCTCCAGCTTCAGCTTCCCTCTTTTCAACTTCATGCCCAACAGACTTGGCAGTGTCTCTGCACAAAAAGATAGCATGCCTGGTCCCTCCTTCCCCTCCAGGAGCCCCCGGAGTCGCAGATTGAGACGTCGGGCATAGTTTTCCTGATAGTCATGTTGTTCCGTTAGCTCCTCAAGCTCTTTCTCTAGTTTCAAAACTCACGCCTTGAGGGGATCCATGTCATCCTCAATTTTGGATATACGCTTTTCCACCTCTGTTACTCTGCTAACTTGCCCTTTTATCTGCTCCACCATATTCTGCAAATGGCTAGCAATTTTTGCTCCAGTTTGCTCCATTTTTCTTCTAACGCCTCCATGACTTGTTCCGATACCTCGCAGCTCAAGACCACCATTTCAGTCACTAAAAATTAAATTTGACCCACGGCCTCTGGGGCCTTCACTGCTGTTTGTTTTCCCTGACCTTTGGATGCTGATCACTGGCCTTTTCCCAGAGTTGGCATTAAATATTCCTCCATGGTATATTCGCCTTCTCCTCTGCTGTCTTTCTGCTGAGCTTTTTTCACTTGGAGGTTGTTAAATTTAAGTTTTAGTTATAGCAGGGATGGGAGCTGCGGGAATCCATGTCTTTACTAGTGGCTGCTCATTAGCGCCCCCTGAGTCTGTGCATTATATTTTGATATATTAAACACAGCAAGAAAACTGCAATTTTGTTGGTGGTCAATGCCAGTTTCTTTTTGTTGTATCCTCTGATGTCATATGGTCAGCATTTTGCATCACTCTGATGCTTAGTCATAGACCTATGGCAAAGCCTCAGAGTGATGCAAAACATCAATCATGTGACACCTGAGGGGGTGCACTTCCGCGCAGTCTGTAACTTTAAAAAGTATTTTATTGTGTCCTAACTAGTGAACTCTGCATTTGTATAGTTAGCAGTCATTCCCCCACCACCCCTGGATAACGGCTGAACTTATTGGGTAGCGCAAGTCCCGGAACCTTGCACGGTCATGCTTCATGTCCTCCCAATCCCGGTCTGACCTCCAACACTATAGGCCTCTCAGGAATGCCTGTACTAAGGCTGTCTGCACTGCAAAGTCCCTCTATTTCAAGGCTAACCTCCAATCCCATCTAAATTCTCCTCTAACATTTTGGAAGGTTATCTACTCCCTTTACAATCCCCCTGCCAAGTCTTCCTCCCTCACCGTCCTCCAGGTGGATGGGCTCACTGGTCTCCAACCCATCCTTTGTTGCTGCTCACTTTAACAAATTCTTCACAACCTGTGCTTTACCTTGCCACACATCCCCCGATTCCACTGTCTTACCTTTATCCCAACCTGCTTAAGGCTTCTATTTCTCTCCTGTCTCCACCTCATGAAGTCCTACTTGTCCTGTCATCACTTAACCCTTCCAAGTCTAGCCCTGAGAGCTTGGACCCCAAAATCCTTCAACTCTGTGCCTGCTGTTGCCCTCCTGCTCTTTCACCCCTCTCCTTTTCCCTCTGTGCTGTCCCACAAGCCTGAAAAGATGCCAAGGTTCTTCTCCTGCACAAAGTGGGCAACCCCTCTTCCCTGGGTATCTACTGGCTGATCTCTGTTTTCTTCCCTTACCAAGCTTCAAGAATCTATTGTCTGTTAAAGGCTCACTGACTTTCTTTCCTCCTCTAATTTCTATCTCCATTCCAATCTGGTTTTAGGAAGAACCACTCCGCCACCACATCCCTGCTGCATGTAACTGATCCAATCCTCACAGGAATGGATTAGGGACACTTCACTGCTGCCATCTTCACTGACCTCACCAATGCTTTTGATTCAGTGTCCCACCCCCTCCTACTGGACAAAGCTTAACTCCGCTGACCTTTCTGCATCTACTGTGGCATGGTTTCACTCTTACCTCACTGACCACCACCAGGCAATTCAGGTGGGTGGGTGGGGTTCGGTACCCTCCCATCCTTACAGGGGTCCCAGAGGGCTCCATCCTGGGTCCAGTCCTATTTTCAGTTTTCCTAAATGATCTCCCCTCTGCCCATGTCTTCTCTCACATCCACAAGTGTGTGGATGACAAAGTCATCTTCACCTCTGGCCCACCTACCACTGGGACTAGTGAGGGCATCTAACTGGATGCCTGTGGCACAGGCTGGCTTTTCCCACCCTGCTGCCCCCTACCCTAATGTGTACCCCATACTAGTGCAGCACAGAAGCCAGGCATTGAGGATACCCATCCAGTGTGGACCGACATTAGCAGCTGCAGCACAGAGAGTGTGTTCATCCCTATGACGGCTGCTTACACCCCCACCCCTGAAAACACCAGACTGCCTGGGAAGGAAGGCAAATAAAGCAAGGAAACATGTAATTCTATAAAACAAATAATGCAGCTATGTGTGGGAGACCTGGGGGGGGGTACTGGTACTTTTACCCAATGTTGAGAATAATAATTTTCTAAAGTCTATTGGGGTTGGGGGGTAGGCAACCAAACATATTGGGCCTGTACTAACCTGGATGAATGACTATCCGTCCATCAGGCCTGATAAAAAGCCTACAATATACAGGCTTATACATCCACAAACATGGACTCTAAACATGTGCCCGTTATTGTCAGTACAGCTGTGTAGGGAAGGTGATGGTGGTTGTGGGTGAGTATAGCACCCATTCATAGCAAGAAGGGGTGCATTTACCTACTTGTGTGGTTGATTGGCATGACTGGGGTTACATCACACAGGTGAACTTTAGCATACCCAGGTCATCTGCTCATGTGATGGTTGCCTATTATGTATATTATATCCCCAGGGCTGGATTTGCAGAGGCAAACCAGAAGTCCTGTAATCCTGCATGTATTAATATTTGATGTGTGCATCATTATTTACCAGTAAGGCAGTGTCAGCTGTCATAAATATGGCAAAACATGAAAATAGCTTTCAGATGTTTACCCACATTTACCCTGCAACAGGTGTGCCTTCCCCCCCCCCCCTCCAAAAAAAAAAATTCCGGTCCTTTGCCTGTAGAAGGACTTAAGAAAATCCAGTTCACAGTGTTAACACAGAGGAAATGGTAAGGTTGTCATTATGTAGAATGAACACTAGGTGTCACCAGTGTCACCTCATCTAGAAAGTCCTTTCTGTACTGTACATTCCAGAGATTTACTCTGGTAGGATCAGATGGATCCAGGCGAGACCAGGGCACCAGAAATGTTTTCCCCAGCAGTTTTGTAACCTTGTAAATAAATATTGTAAGGAAATGGAACTGGATTTGTAAATATTGTATCTGAAGAGACATGGCAATATATTCCAGTCTACTCTCTCAGATGTTGAAAAGTTCATGGTGGCCATGGTGGATCCAGCATTACTAATGATTCTACAGTGGCAGGATCCTCTGACATTTATTTATTTACTTATTTTTAATTTATGTTTTATACCCCAATTTTTTCTCTGGTTTTCCCCCATCCCCGTGTTTCGACTGCACACATGTGGAGGCATGCGCTTGCCACTGTACCGAGCCACCTTCCTTCTGTTTTGCCACCCGCTCACCTGCACTGCCCTCTAACCTCTACCCGAGGGCAGTGGATCTATGTTGGGTGACAGGGTTCCTCCCTGGGAGAGAAGAGATGTCTTTCATCTGCTCGATATTGTTCCCCCCACGGTTGGGCCTGACTGACCCTGGCTCATTCCTGAGCCCAGGTCGCCATCATGCTGCAAGGTAAGGCATCCAGTCCCTCAGTCCTCAGTGCCACCGGTCCATCTCTCCTTTGGCATTTAAATGACATATTAGGCAATCTAATATCCTATAATTGATTTCTAACACAACAAATAATGTTATCATGGCTTACTAATAGTTAATCTTGTTCGGTTCAAAGTAATAGACAAAGAAGAATTCTGCCTGCTGGCTGGCAGCCCAACCCTATTAGCTCTGCCCCCTTTCTTTACTGGTGCAGGGCCTTTTTTTTGAATCCTGGCTCCGAGTCCAAAACTATATGACATTTCCATCATTATAAACAGATGGAGAGTGGGGACCCTATCTTTCCTGTGGTTGTACCTACCGAAGGAAAGGAATTTGGTGTTATTGTATTTTAGGGATGGGATAAATAGTACATTTTAGTATTCAACCGAATACCGAATAGTTGATGACAGTATTTGTCGAACAACGAATACGAGTAGTGCATGAAGACACAACGCTTGTAGTCTATTTTTTTTATTTAAGACATGTTAAACCGTAATTTAAAATTAAAGTGAGGCAGGGAAGTTTATTTATATGGCGCCCAATCACAAAGGCTCTGGGCGTGTCACAATAAAAAATAAAATAAATAACGTGGAAGAACAAGGCTAAAATAATTTAAAATCAGGAAGCCAAGTCAAAACATAAGTTAGAGAAATGGATTTTTAAAGCTGTTTTAAAAGCAGCCAGCGAAGGAGCACCTCTCACCTCTCGGGGAAGGGCATTTCAAAGAATCAAGGCAGCCACATCAAATGCCCTATCACCCAGTTTCAGTTGGCATTTTATAACTATTCAGTATTCGGTATTTAGGTAGTCAACTAAATACGAATAGTTGGGCTAGACCACTATTCGTGCACAAAGAGAATATGAAGCAAATATTCACTCCATCCCTACTGTATATATAGTGCCTATACAAATTGTATCCCCAAGTGCTTTGCAGTTCCGAAGAGGGGAGCGGAGTGAATGTTGTTGCTATTTCTGGTGTACTGGGAGATTCAAATAGCACAGAGATAGAGAGAAATTAATCACAGGGAGGTTAAGTGAGTTGCTCAGGGTCACACAGTGAGTAAGTGGAAGTTGTGGGATTCAGGCCTACGTCTTTAGGTACACATATCCGTGCTCTAACCACTAGGCTAAAGAAACTGCCTCCCAACTACGAAATTTAATTGTGTTCTTGGGTTCAGCACATTCCACGAGCCCCCCTCTGTGTCTATTTTTTTGTAGAAATAGTTTTAAAGCTGTTTTTACTCATGGCTTTTAATGGCAATTCGTTCAGTAACTCTGATAATTTTAATATGGCTACATGCACTGTAGGCTATTGAATCTCCAACCACTGCAGTCCTGCTTTGATGTCAGCTGCAGGGGATTCTGGGATTTGTAGTTACAGAAGATGTCAGCCTAGAATTAAGCAAAGTTAGTCTGATACTGTTTACTGTAGTACAGTAGATTGTAAGTAAAGCAAACTGGTTTTGCACACACAGTGCACATTGGGACCAGACATACACTTGGTTGTGGGCCCCTTTGTTCTGACTGTTCCCCTTTAACACAAGGGCTAGCTGTCAATTAAATTAGAAATGTTTTTTAAACTCATACAGCATCTTGTTCAGACATTGTTCTGCTTTAAAAACAAGCTATTTTACAAGCCCAATAACCCACTTGAGAGTGTGAGGTGAGGCAGCTCCTACCTCACTTCCAGGTGTTTGAAGACCTTCAACTGCACTTCATGCCTTATAGTGCACCAGGGTGTGTAGCAAGATCTGACTTACCACACACCCCAATGTGGTTTATTGCTTATGCATATTCCTTCAATAAAGAACATTAATAGAAAAAAAAATATTAGTAATATGGTCAAAGAGGACACATGTTTGCTTATGTTGTAACGTATGCTGATATGTTTCTATCTAAATTTGTTACACTACTTTTTACCCTGTATCATACTCTGGACTGTATTTTATTTGTAATTAATCTCCTGGGTCATGCCTGAAGATATGCATTTGTTTGCCTAGTGCACTTATTTCTCTTGCCTATTGCATTTATCTAGAGAGAGAGAGAGAGAGACACCCCAGATGGCTCAGTGGATTGGTAATGAGTTAAGGAGACTTTCACTTATAGGTCATGGGTTCAAATATAGCACAGGTCTGTAGCGGCCAAAAGCCATTATCACCTGAGGGCTGTTCAGTGGCCTATGTGAAATAAGTTGTGGTGGTCTCAGCCCAGTTTCTGGTGGGCAAGTGCCCACATCACCAAATCACCAACACAATTGGCACTAACTCGGCAGCCTTGTTGCCAGTCCTACGTGAGGCGCCAAGGACTGAATGGGCATGGAGTCAAGACTACCCTCTCACCTATGTGGCTGTCCCTTCATGACAGGGTTGAGGCACATTGGCTGGGGCAGTGTGGGGAAGCTTGCACTGTGATCGTCCGTGTTGTACCGGTCATGTGGATAAGCAGAGGACTTCAAGTTCCAGTGCTGTCAGTCCAGCACCTTTCACAAGCACTATTATTCCCACACAGATAAAAACATAAAAGAAAGTCTAAATAAATAAACTAGAACTTGGAAGAAATTCCCAAAACTTCAGATGGCCACCAGATGGATAAGACAAGCCCCAGATGTAACTAGAATACATAAAGCAAAAATGAAAGACCATGCTAAGGCTGATTTATTTAAAAGTAGCTACAATACTGGCTGTCTCATTCAAGCACTTTCTTAACATAAAGCTGTCACTAGCCGCACTCACCCACCATGTCAAATGTTTTCAAGCAAAACCTCCTGTTTTTTCTCAAGGTATAACAGGAGGCTGTGCCCCCCCCCCCCACCTCATAATACAGAGGATTTAAAGGCATATCCACACAAAAAAAAGATACAAGCAGAATACTAATAGAAATATAAAATATAAATATAAATTCACAGCCTCCAAATTCATCCACTCAAATACAAATCCCTAATACAACATCTCCTAATGTATTAAAAACCCCAAATCAAGTCAGAGAAATGGGGGGGGGAGTGGGGAATAAGAGAACAAGGGAAAGGGGAGGATAGACAGCTAAAACAGTGCTATTACACAGTTATTATAAAAATACATAGGGCCAGATTCTAGTCACAAGGGTGACTTGTGCCAAATGCAGTGGCGCTCGGGACTCTGTGCTGATTCTCTGTTGTGCAGGGTCCTCATGGCCAAGTCCCGTGACTTGCACCAGACCGAACTGTATGCCAAAGGGAGGGTGTATCTGAGTGGGTTGGGGCAAGCCCCAAATTGCCAGGTGAAGAGCGTAAATACCCCTTTCCAAGCCCCAACCCCAATATTTATCAAGGAGCCCTTAGGCTAGTGCCCCCCCCCAGTCACACTTCCGGTAAATATAGAATATGCGCAGTAGGACTAGCGGACCCCCCCTCCTGTCACACTCCTGGTAACTATAAAGAAATAGCCCCGCAGGGCTAGCAGAACCCCCCTCTAGTCATGCTCCTGCTAAATGTGGAAATTGACCCACAGGGCTAGCAGATCCACCCCCCGATCCCTGAACCACAAGTGCGGGCAGTAATGTAATTTGTTTAATATACGGAAACACAGCCCCGTTATCCCTGATAGTCTAGTGGCTCCCCACCCAGCAGTGCCAGATCACCCCTCTCCCCCCGGCCCATACCCAGCCGGCAGTTGGCACAGCCCACCTCTCACCACCATGGCCAGCCACCAACTAAGCTCTGTATGAGCGCGTACTACTGTACATAGTATGTGCTCAGTGAATGAGCTGTCATTCATTGAGTGTGTACTGTGTACAGTAGTACGCACTCACACAGAGCTCAGTTGGTGGCTGGCTGGGGTGGGGTGGTGAGAAGTGGGCTGTGCCAGTCACCGTCTGGGTACGGGTCGGGGGGAACAGGGTGGTCTGGCACTGCTGGGTGGGGGACCACTAGATTACCAGGGATAATGGGGCTGTGTTTGCATTTATTAATTTAACAGATTGCATTACTGCCCAGGCTTGCGGTTCGGGGATCGGAGGGAGGTGGATCTGCTAGCCCCATGGGGCAATTTCTATATATAGCAGGAGCATGACTGGAGGGGGGGCTCCGCTAGTTCTGCTGGGCATATTTTATATTTACTGGGACCATGACACTGGGGGGGTCTGCTAGCCCTGCTGGGCATTTATGTTACTGGGAGCATCACTGGGGGCACATTCCGGGGTTTCTTTCTGGGATATTTGGGATACGGGCGGGGTTTCATGTATCTGGGTTGGGCCGGTGCACATTGGCTCAACCCCAGTGGATGCAAGTACACTTACACCAGCTAATTATTGGTGTAAATACTTTGACAGATGTCCTTTGGGGATTGTTTCAGAATACCAAACTGGGGACTTTGTTGCTGCCCTTCCAGAATAGGACTCAACTGCTGCCGTAAACCCCCTAGCACCATGTCGCAGGGGGTTTATGTCACAACTGGTGGTGTAAGACCACTTTGGAGCAGGCAGCCTGTGACATGTCACAGGCTGCTTTACAGAATACCGTGTCACAACTGCTGGTGTAACTTGCTACTTGCACCATTTATTTTGGCGCAAGTCGAGTTACGCCAGGCATAAGCTTTTAAGAATCAGGCCCATAATATTAATGCACAAAAATGTTTAAATTATAAAATTACCCACACAACATACACCATGTGCCCCAATAGTCCATCAACACTGATTTGGCAATCAACTTGCATTGGTAAACGCACGCTTAGAAAATGGGCTTAAAAATGTAAGCGATATGATTGGCTATCAGGCATGCCAGGGGAGTACATTAACTAGCTGTGAGAGACTGTAAGTTAAAAGTACCAGCCATATATTTTAAAAAAATGCTTGTTTTCATAAACTGAATCACACTCCAGAACACTGAAAGAAAAGAGTGGGAACTTTGGGGTGGGAGAGAGGGACCGCGCATTACTACACAATTGAAAAACCTTTTAGTTTCGTGCGATCCTGCATTCCCCTCTCATTTCCACTGGCACTTAAAAAAAAACAAAACAAATAAATTGCACCAATAGGATGACAGAAAGAAAACAAGACAGACAGAAGGGGATAGACTAATGGGGTTGGGGGGTGGTGAGCAGAGACAGCACACTACCAGACATAACAGCGCCCTATACTGCCAATGTCAGTACTAGGGTGTCTACTTAGCCAACAAAGTACAACAAATTAAATTGTAGTAATTTTTATAGAATTACTTTTTTTTTTTGTAATCCTGTAAAAAAATGCTACAGCCCATTTTCTAAGCACAATAATATCCTCCAGGGTGGGCGGTATGGGCAATACCAGACCTTCCAGGGGCTATAAGGCCCTCCACTGTGTCAGGCCTCATTACGCCCCTGGGCGGTCCAGTATTGCCCAATACCGCCCACCTTATTGGATATTATTGCTTGCACAGAATACAGTACTTTACTCATTAACCTCTTGCTGTTATGCAGAAACTGTTCGAATGACCAGGGAGAGACATTTTTTGAAATTTAAACAGTGGTGGACTACATTCCACTTCCCATTCACTACAGCAAAACAAACAGGAGTTTTCAAGTGGCTAAAGAAATTTCTACCCAGTTCATCACAGCATTAAAAGCTTTAAAGACCATGGATCTTCTGTGTTCATATTGTAAAACACAACATTTCTGTTATCAGGACTGAGGGTGCTATGTCAGTATTTTTGCGTAGCTAAAATTTACAGAGTTGGTTTCACCACTGTGACCAACAAAGGAGAAATCCAAGTAGGAATCTCGACACGGGGTACAATTTTCATTGGGTGACACAGGGTTGCATCAAGCCCTTTCTTTGGCACTGCTGTGCCAATTACCTTTGCAGCAACTGCGCCTGATTTTGGTAGGTCGGGCCCAATTGCGACACCTTACTCAATTTATGGCAGCTTGTGTCAAATCGTTGGTGCAATCACCGTAAAACGGGTCCTCAGGATTGCCACAAGCCAGACTAGAAAAAAGTTGGTCTAACTTGTGGCGATTGACACATGGGATCAAAAATCCTGCTCACTTGGTGATTGGCACAAGGCCTGTGCGCCATAGTTTCGGCACACCTGGGGCTTGCGACAGTCGGGGACTTTTGAAAATTGAGCCCATGGAGTCCATAGTGGCCCTAGTTTGCCCTCTGCTGTCAAACATTTATATTACTCCAAACACAGTAAAAAAGGCAGCCTTGTGCAGACCCATTGGCGGGGTGGTATCACATTTTGCAGCACCAAGGAGACCAATGTTTGCATTCAACACCAGCTGCATTCCATGCTGACGCCAACTGGGGGCAGTGCCATTGTGGAGGTGAGGTGCTTGGAATCCTTCCAGCTGACCAGTGAATGATACTGACATTAGCTATGAAGGCAACTGTTCTCCGCCATCTTAGATGAAGGGAAGGTACAGCTGTGGCACCCTGATCATTCCAGGTAATCGACACCCCGAGACTCCTCCCTGCGGATATCCTGTTGTCAACACACAGTTGCTTTATAATAGAATTAAACACTAAAACATGACAGGATGTCATATATCGTGGGATATCATTATGCTTCGGATTCATTGTGAGGCAGAAGGCCAAAGGCTAAGTGACTTATGCACCTGAGAAGTAACAATATTCCATGACATACCAAATCTTGGGGTGTATTATTGCTACTAAGCAATGCATCCATTTTTATATGTATTAAAAATTAAAAAGTTTCATAAATATTTTTATTGTGATATTTTTGTGCGTGGATACACTGAAAAAAAGTGTACTGTTTTGATCAGTGGATTTTGCTTGGTAGTATACTTGGTTTCGGACAGAAGAAGGCAGATTGCTTATCAAGTCTGTCTCCAGCATTAGCGAGTTAATTGTCAATTGTGTCCCATGCTGTTAAAAGTGTCTGTCCAACTTGTTTTTGAAAATTGTTAGGGTTTCACTTTGAATTATGAATTGTGGTATTCCATTCCGGAGCCTTCCTGCCCTCTGTGTAAATGAATTTATTCTTTCATTTTTATATTTTCTAATTTAATTTGTAAATTATGTGACCTTAAAGCAATGTTTCTGGTCTTATACTTGATGCTCTTCTGTACTCATAGCACATGGTCATTCAGTATCTTATACATTAAAAGTAAATCCCCTCTAATCCACTTCCTTTCTAAACTGCACAATCCCAAGTGCTCCAATCTTTCATTGTATGACTTATTATGTTGTAAGCTGGAGATCATTTTTGTTGCTGTTCTGATAGATACGGTGGACTGTGGGGTGGAGGGATTGTAGGGGAAAAAACTTGTTGTCTGGGCTCTTACCCATAGAAACATAAAATCTGTCGGGCAGATAAGAACCACCTGGCCCACCAAGTCTGCCTGTTTTCCCTACCCATTTACACCATCCCCTAAGGCTCAGGGTGCCATACAGAACAATAACAAATGACAAGAAATAAGTAAGACCAATCATAAATAACTTCAACACTACTCTAAAAAACAGAATATATGCAGTAGTTAAAAGATGAGAACCATAAGCTTCAGATGCACCATAATAGCATTTTTTTGCACTCTGGCCCAGTAGAAAGCACCTTGCAAATTTGCAAGACTACTTGAAATTTTGTTCTGTTTGAGAACTGCCACAGCTCTAAACCGAGACATGCAACCTTGCCAGGCCTACAGTCAGACTCCATATACCTAATCTCTCCTCTAGATGGCAGTAAAGTGTTGCTTACAGCAGCATCCTCTAGCAGTGGCAGGTGTGTGATATGCTGTAAGCACATAGCAGTTCTTTTTAAAAACTAGTGTTGGCTTCATTAGCAGGAGACCTCTCCCCCACCACACCATTGAAGGCAGGCAGTGTGAGAAATTACACATCGATTTGAAAATCAAACTTGCTAGAGACATGTCATTTTAATTCCTACACACACACACACACACACATACACACACTGTCAGGGTGTGCAATTTGCATACCTTTCAACCTGTCAGCACTAAACTGTGTTGCAGTCCATTTCGGCATGCTTCTGTTTTTTTATATTTGTATTTGTAATTATGTATTTTACCAGGAAAATGCACCACAGAGCAGTGCTCATTTACAAGGAGGTCCTGGGTATGACACATAACATACTATGGAGAATGATGCAAATTCACAAAATACAGAAAATTAAGAAGCAATTTTTAAAAGATACATTGCTGGTATGTAAACAGTGTCTGCTCATCCCCCCCCCTTCATATAACTCTTTACCCTTTGGGTTGCTGACTGCTCCAACTCCATCTCCCCAGACCGGAAACTACCTCCCAGGGCATATCTCTTGTGTGGAACCCCCATAGATTCCCCGCCCAAGGTGGGGCTGAGGTGGGAGGGCTATCTCTTCCACCCCTAAAGAACACATCCAGATAGTACTCATGGTGCTCAGGTGGTGATTCGGGTCCAGACAGGCGCGCAGTGTGCTGGCTAACCCTTTGGCTCCTTTCTGTCCCCTGATTGAGCTGAAGTAATGTGGGTGGCGCATGTGAGTGGAGGCATGCAGGTGACCCAGAACCTGTGGCTCTCCCCCCCCCCAGTGACACATTCACATCTGCCACTCAGGTATTTGGCACTGCCTCCAGACCTCATCCTGGTAGCAGCCAAGAGCTGAGTCAGCAAGCCTTCCCATTCTGGGAGATGAGCTGCCTAGCGGCAGCTGCATCCACTACCACCCCCCACCCGCTGACTTCTGGCGACCTGAACTTGCTCCTAAACTTGGGTCGCTGGCATAGTGCAAGATAATGCTCTCAACAGAGCCTCAGTGCCATCGGGTTGGTTTTCCTTTTTTTTGTTTTTAAAATTAATATTTGCAAATAGATATTTCACATAGATGTTACAGTACACAAGCCTGCAGGTCACAATGATCAAACTAGGTAGTCAAACTAAAACAGCAGATAAAGTAACCCATGTGGTCAGATAGCCTGTATACTGCAATGTCTATGTACAATGTTTCTGTTGTTCTAATGAAAGGTGTCACAAACTCTGACAAATTCAATTTGTAAATGGGATATTGCGATTGTTTTGTACTGCCTGCTGCCTATGACCTCTTGCCCTGTGACATGGTTGAAAACTGGTTTATCATCCCAAATCCAGTTTCTGGTTATCAATAAAAGGTAAGCAAAAAATATTTTTAAATATACAACTATTAAAACATAAAACTGACAAACATTCCTTAACAAATTGTAACCATTGTCGCTGTTCTTTTTTATTAGTAAAATTACACATCATTGTCCTTTGTTCCATATCTGGAAGGTTCATAAGTTTCATAAGTCAGGTTACGAGACGGTAGCTTGCACTTTAAAGTCTCGTTGTTAGTTTAGGTTAGTGATAAACTTTTTAGCACTGATGACAGACTGATAGGCATGCTGGTATCAGACTCATTAACCTTATGCAATAAGGTAGCCAACGTGTTCTGTGTAGCAATCCTTGCTTTATCAGGTACAGGAAATGATTAGGCAACATCAAACTTGGCTGCATGTATCAAAACAATGACATCACACAGATACACATATTTGACTGAACTGGGCAAACAAGACTGGATGAAATTGAAAAATAAACATTCAACAAGCAGATGACCTCATCGTGTGGAGGATGATGTATATTTCATTGACAAGGTCAGGCAGGAGAGGGTCATTCATGATGGCTAAGTGATTTCCTTGAGACTGGTAAGAACTTTCTGCAACAGTGAAGACAGTGTCCAGCCACAACCGAGTCGAGTGGAAGCACCTACTGTGCGTGCAGCATGGTCACTCATCGTCAACATCCAGGCCCACAATGGACAAGTTCTTCCTCATTTAGACAACATAACTTTCTTCAATTCCTTTTTTTTTTTTCTCAATTATTCTGAATTCTTGTATGAATTAAAGATACCAGATTGAAAGCCCTAATATCTGACTTCCTCTATTTATCAACATATTAGTACAGCACCGGTAACATCAGTGCAAACTTGCTTAAACTGCCCTCCTAGTATGCTGCAGTGTTGTCATGGAGGTATAATCTCTAATCATTTAGATAGTAGCTTAGACTCTGTGCCCATCCAGTCCATGGTCTGTCAAGCAAGGCTGTCTAGAAGTGTGCCACTTGTGATGCAAATTATATAAATAATATAAATTAAATCATCACACCATTCTTAGTTAATGAGAATTATTTAATAGTGTATGGTCAAGCGCTGTTCTGTATAGAAAACCGTATACTATAAAAAGTCATTCTGCACTAGTAGTGACGTAGCTACTAACAGAGCCACTTTTCATTAAAGGAATAATGCATGACAGGGTGTGTATCATGCAGGGATAACACCACGCCTGCGGAGGTTGGGCACGAGGCTGCAGGACAAGTGCATCTAATGCCCCAGATGTGGCGTTATCCCAAACGACACACACACTGGAGTGCATTATTCCTATTATACAATGGCTCGTTGTTATACAGAATAAAAAAATTCATTTTAAAGATGTTTTTGGGTGGAAAAATATTTGTTGTTTTTTTAAGAGAAGATGAAACAATCAAGAAAATGCTCCATCAAATGCTGATTTCCAGGTTCACAGTGGGGCTGAAACTAGACCCGTGGCATCATGCTGGGGTAACGCCATGGGTCCAGCTCCAAACTGACCAATCATAGTCCAAGATTCTTTCTGGCCATTGTATAATTAAGCAATAATGCATGACAGGGTGTGGTATATCCCATGATACATTACACCCTGGAGTGCATTATTGCTATTATGAACTGGTTTAATAGTTTTCTCAAAGAAAATAATAAAAAGTACACTTTTAAAATATTTTAATGCCTTTTTTGGAGTGATGGAGGAGTATCTTTAAAAGAAATAGTTCCTGAATGGTATGGGCAGCAGGTGGCGCTGTTGTAAGTGGAGTTCATTGAGGAATGCAGCTGTGAACTCAGTGTCATTCTCTCAGCACTACTCCTGAACTCTAATTTCTCTGTATTTGACCCGGTCCTGCTGCGTGGTCTGGGACCCTGTGAAGATCTGTGTGGATTTTATTTTTTTTTTCATGAAAGTGCTGCTGACACGGGACTGCGATTATGTCGGTTGTGCTCTGGTCTCCTCTCCTCTCCTCACCTCACCTCACCTCACCACCACCACCACCACCACCAGTCCCTTCGAGATGCTGTGTTGCGATTGTTGCGTGAAGCAGAAGGGTAAACTGCCTGTGTTGTCTTCTGAAGGGAGCAGGTGAAGTTGGCAAAATCATTTTTAGTAATAAAAAGCAGCAGCTAAAGTGGCGAGGTTGTTTTGTCTACCAGCTGGCAGATGTTTGATTGGGAAGGGCCGTTGTGGTATTGCGGGCATTGTCATGTGAGTGTCCATTGAGCGGCATTTCTTGTTTGGGAGCGGGTGCTCTATTTATGTGTGCCGTACTTGGTGGGAGTTTCATTTCAGCAGTGGTAATAGTTTTTAGGGTTTTATTTTTTGCACTGGTTATCTTCGTGAGTGACTCGCTCTAGGCCTCTGGATGTGGTGAACATTGCAGTTGGAGAATCTGATACCCGTGAGGAGGTTGGTGGCTGGAGGTTTTTTTTAAGCCGTGATGACGTAGCCAGATATCATCACGGCTTCAAAAACCTCTCGGCCAATCAGCTTCCTCCATTTATGATCCCCAGTTCATAATCTGCATTAGTCACATCATCACAATGCAACTGCACCCCATCAGCACTGTTCATAGGACAGGCAGTTGAAGCGCTGCATGTGTGAGCTGGCCAGCAATCGCATGGCCGAGAAATGGGTGTCATGGACACCAAAGGCTGGCCCCCTCTACAAGAAAAAAAGTAAGAGATTCTGTTTTTTGGGACCATACACTATAAATAAAATGTATGGCATGTCCCATACACAACACAGCTACTCTTTACCCTCTTGGTTACTATGACGACTGAAGGACTTCTCGAGCTTCGTTCTCAAGATCTGCAGTCATCATAATAACCACTTGGTTAAAGAATAGCCTTGTGTATGGTATGCCACACACTATCCTATATTTTCTAAACATTCCAAGTACTCTTATAACCATAAGAGGGTGTCTCATCCATGTAGTTCTAAAATTCTTAAGTTCTATGTTCAATTTGCATAGTCAAGTTCCCACAGAAGGGATTGTTTAATATTCTGCAAATTAAAACATTCTGATTTTAAATTCAAATTCCATTTTTTTTAAACAAAGATCTTTAACATGATTCATATGTGTACATGTACAATTCTTGTGTTTCTTATGGATATACCAGTTTCTTTTCCAAGTCCTTTGTGTGCCAGAACTGCTCAACTTCGCTGCACAGTTCTCTCACCCAAAGAACTCGAGAATGCACTCTTACAACCATAAGACACACAGTAACTGTACACATAAACATATAATAGCGATCAAAAGATAAGGGTCAGGATTTTCTAAAGGTTAGATCACCTCAAGCCCCTGATGCACAGACGATACAGCGCATGGGGCTTGCGGTGATTTAATGGGAGTTTCTATCCTGTGCGGCAACTGCCACAAGTCAGACCACCTTTTTCTGGTCTAACTTGCAGCAATCCTGGGGGCCTCTTTTATGGCACTTGTGCCAGATATTTGGTGCAAGCTGCCATAAATCATGAAAACTGTTGCAATTGCTCCTGGGATTGTGGAATTGGGTACAGTTGCGGCAATGGGGTTGGCACATTGCCAGAACCTAAGTGTCATGGTGCTGGTCTTGGCACAAGCTCTGCACCACAACTTTGAAAATCCAGCCCAATGGTTTTTGCCCATTACCGACTTGGATTTGAACCAGTGACAAGCAGGCTGGGGCAGCGGTAGCAATACCACTCGTGCTGCCAGTGGCCAAGGCTTGGGAACAAGTCTGGATCAATGGGGGCTGATGGTGGGAGGGGGGATCGAGTGTTCTATAAGATGCTCACCTCCTCTGAGGTGGGTGGAGGGTGAGCTCTACTGTATGACTACTAACTGGATAAACTATAGGTGGCGATGCAAGTGAGAGCCACTTGGGGAGGATGGATGCTGCCCGACTCAGACTCATGCACAAGCTGCATGTGTCATGATGTCCCTAGCTGCAGCATCCATGGGGCTAGAGAGAAATGGGAAAAAAAAACAACGGACACTGCAGTATGAAGCCTGCTCCACTCTGCAGGTCCCAGACCACTGGCCACTCCACATCCCTGCACCAGATTCAGACTCCACAGGGACGTTGTTCCACCCTGCGGCTCTGCCATGGGAAACAAACCATTGGGGAACAGGAGATGGAATTAAGTCCTGGAGAAGGGGTCTCAAAGGGGGTTGGGGGGGAGGTAGAAGGGGACTAACTGGGAGAGAAGACAGCATACATAGTAACTTAAAGAGATGACAAGCAGCTTAACATTATTTTTCTGGTGCTTGGTTACTTAATCTACTCATGAGTAGAGGTTCTTGGATATGATCTGAACAACCCAGATATAGTCTCATGCTCTGATTTTTTTTAATTTCACAATCATTGCATTTTGAGACTTTTGATCCAAAATCCAACCAAAATCCGATCTCGAGCTGGATCCTAAACTTCGATGATCCAAAATCTGATTTTTTTTTTTTTTTTTTTAGTCGTGAGCTGATTTCAGGATCTGAACAACAAGTAGTCATTTGCACATTCTGGCTGGTTTCTGCCACAGCTTTCATCATCTCTGTATGCCTGCAGACCAAACACAGCTGCTTCTGGACCAAATGGTGTTGAAAAACATACTGCTCCAGTGATGTTCTCCTGTTTTCCACATCTGTTGGAGATTTTTGATCAGAATTTCCCTCTGCTGATAGTGGTACCTCGGTACTTGTCTTTTTGTTTTGACAGCGTGCATACACAATGTTTTTTTTCCCTACACCTTGTGCAAGTGTATGGAAATTGTGACAAAGTGACAGTTGTAATTGTTGATGTCAGCCGACTCCACTCTTGCCACTGGGACATTCTTGATCTCTGTACCCTAGTAGGGCTTTACTGTTTTTTTGTTTTCTGTTCTGTTCTTTCTCCTCAATTCTTCTAATATTAACTCCATCTTTCTTTTCCTTGTCTAAGGCGTATTCCCTCTGTAATTTGTTTGCTGTGTTATTGTCTGTCAGTCATGTTTCTTTGTAAATGTTGTGTGCTACTGTGCTGAACTGCCGTTTGTTGGACTTATATTGAATGGACAGCACCCCGTAACCCAGACATTAACGCTGTGACTGCAGATTGCTTGGCTATGATGGAAACTGCTCAACAATTACCTAGACCTATATGGATATTCACTTGCCAAACAAAACAGGCTGTCCAGTAGAAGTGGCGGAATATCTTTTACAGTACATCAAAAACCATCTAAAATACTATGTCTGCAACACTAGTACTCATCCTTAAGCCAAGTCAACTCAAGAACTCATTAATATTTAACTCAGCCTTGGCAACAAGGATCTGCACCTCTGCTGCTGCTATTATTTACCCAGCTCCCCTAAATTCTCTATAAACTGCCTCATGAATAACATGGGCACACCCATCCTCCCAGTGCTGAAACCATAACCCTTGGAAACCTCAACCTTAACTGTCTCAAGCCCAGTGAATGCAATGGTGAATCAGTGGGCATCAGAAAATCACCTCTCAAAATTAGAGTAATAACTACACCTACCAGACTCAACAGTAAAATAAAGGCAGGGACATGTCTTGACTGGATCCTCACAAACTGTCTAGACAAACACACTAATTTGTTCATATATTTCCAGATTCTTTTAAGTGACCACAGCCCCACCCACTATACTTGGTCATGCAAACCTTCAAGACCCCAGCCACAACATATTTAAGTCAAAATATATAGTAAACAACACTCATAGAAATACAGAATCACATACAACCCCATAATGCAAAGAATCATGGGATATATATTCAAATCACCATGAACATTTAGGCCGGTTCGGCAGTGAGCAGAAATGCATGGTGCCAAAGGGCCTCTCACATAATTGGCAAAGGGTGAGAATAGAAGACACAGATATGTGTTTTGTTCTACACAGAACTCATCAGTGTGCCTTGTCTGTGTCTCACCCCAGGGGAAAATGAGTCTGCACTAATGTGGTCTTTGGGTTTGTGTCATGCACCCACGTGGGTTACATTAACTCATCCTAATCAACTGGGGACATTTAGATCTCCTCCCAGACATGGGATCTGTGGGACTCTTCTTCCTCCATTAAGGTCAAATCAGTATGTGACACACAACTTCTCTGCAAACTCATCAGAATCAGGGGTAACAACACAAATGGATTTCTCCAGAATCACGTGAGTGCTGGCAGCAACAGAACAGGGCCTGGGCCATGTTCAAAACCACCAATAATGACCACAACCTGGAGGCCTGCGTGTGATTTAGGACAGGGCAGTAACCCAAAGACAGAAACCGAATACTATCCAACTCTCTGGATTTTTTTTTTTTTTATTGCAAACATATACATAAGCATTTCCATCAGGAGTCAGAAAGAGACAGAGAAAAACAGCCGTAAACGACATTGTTTTTAGTATAAATATAAATAGAGGAAGAAGAAACAGACAGAGTTATTGCAATATCAGTCTCTACATACGGCATCCAGAACCACATAACCTATAATAAGGTCTGTAGACCTTATCTATAGATGGCCAACATGCTGTGAAAGGGAGACCATATAGTATTAAATATTGCCATCTGTTTAATAGTACCATAGTGTATTCGTTCTAATGTGTGAACTCTCTGGAATTCTAAAAAACAGTCACCTCAAAATCTCTGGTCTGGGATCAACAATCTTCTTGGAAAAGACCATCCTTCTACCCTTTCTTACTAAATCCATTACAGCAAGCAACCAAGAACACCTTGGGTACAGCTAACATCTTGAGCCAACACTATACAAACCTCAGTCTTAGTCGCCCATCTGCACCACGATAATCACCTACTGTATCAACAGTCCCATGCGCAACCCTTCCAAATTATGCTCTGCCACACCTAGAGGAGCTCACTCCCATCTTCTGCTTTGGAGTCATCAGCAGGGAAGAAGTCCTAAGACTATTCCAAGGTCTCGCCACCACCAAAAGCACAGGATCCGACAGTGTCACATCTGTGATTCTGAAAACAGCAGCCGGCCATCTAGTGGATCCAGCAATGACTCTCAACATCTCAGTACATTGTGTGCTAAAAGGGACAGTGGTAGAGGTTTTAAAATGTGGGTCAAATCAATCAGATCCACTAGTGTAAAAATGGGTGTCAAAAAGAGAAACTGGTTAAAACATTTTTTAGCATTTTTCTAAGTCATTTCTTAAATTTTGGATATACTAATTATTTTTGGAGTGTAACATATAAAACTATGCTGAATTATATAACTTATTTTTCTGCTGTATCTAACTGTGTTTCAATTGCATGGGTGAGTTCCTTGTATCTAGGAAGGCACCCACCTTTGAAAAAACTCATTGGAGCAAAACGTCAGGGGCCTAATATCCTGTCTTTGTATCAACTGGCTGAGCTGTTTTGCGGATCCGTATTCATGGAATAAACTTCAGGCTTGTTTGCACTCAGGACTTGAATCAGCTTCCATTCTTTGCCTAGTAGTGAGTGCTGTGTAGTTTTTGTTTTACCCTGGACTTGTTGCTGCATACACTTAGTACCATAGGCTTCAGTGATCTTGCCTGCTCCATTGGGTTAAAAAGTAACTGTAAGTACACATTTCCATGGCACAATAACTATGTATTGGCAGAGAAAATAAATTTTTTGCTCTACACTTTTCCTTCAGATATTGTTGTAGATGAAGTGCCTTGCTCTGGACCCGCTGGCAAGTAGAAGGAGGGGCGTTTCAGGGTAGGCTGCACAATATCGGATCTAGGATTTTACATTGGGGTGCCGAGATGATGTGCATATTTGATATGCAAATTTTTTTTTTAATCCTTTACATTGTCTGCTTTTATCTTTTTCATTACATTTTTGACAGAAAATATAAATTCAAAACTATATGTTCCATTTGTATGTTCTTACAATTAATAAATCAAACTGCTTCAACAAAGTGAAATACAGCAGCAGCAAGCAGGTTATATTGGGGGGGTCCATCCCCTTTACCCCCCCCAATCCATCACTGAGGCTGCAACCTTTACCCTTTTGGTTCATGTTTGTAATGTCCTTGTGTGCCAGGTTTCCACATTCAAGATGAAAGCCATTGTGACACCACTTAACAGAGCTAGCTCACCTCCTGATCCTGACAACTACCGTCCAGTCTCGGTTCTCTCCAATCTCAGCATGCCACTCAAGAAACTAGTACACCCAATCATTCTACAAGCACAGCCCTTCTAATGACTATCAGTGCCATTCTATCACATAAACACACAGGTAATCTTAAGTAATTTTCATCAATCTAACCAAAGAATTGGACACTGTCAACCACAGCATCTCAATCTACAAGTTCCACCATCTACGCTCATTCCAGTCAGCACTTTATTTTTTTTTTCTACAGCTGCTTGACCTTCAAGCCACCACCTGTGCCTAGCTCAGGTCTGCTACAAGTGACACCTTAACCCCATCTTCCAGTCCCTTCCACCATCAAAGCCAGTGGAGACTGACATGAATGTACCAATGACCACAATTTAGGTGGCTCAGTATACATTTTATTTGTCTGCAGGCAACGCAAGCATGCAGCATCAATGTGTGGAGGAGGCAAGCTCCTTGGCCCACCACAGAGGCCACTGTAGCTACAGAACTACAGCACCTCCTTCCCTAACCAGGAATACCACTGTGCAGCAGCATCACCTTAACTCCCCTCGTCTGTCTGAGCCAGCTCCCATTTCTAGTCCCAAAACCAGTTTTCCAGTGTGAGAACATGATGTGCCACCCACTAGGCCATTGGGAGGTCCTACACTTTCCTGTTTTGAAGATTACCTCTTGACCAGGACACAAGTAGTTAAAGTCAATATGATGATTTCATCTGTCAAGCCATTACACCTCAGAGTACCTCAAGGATTCACAAAGGACCATCTTGAATTCAGCTCCGTTTATTACTAACTTAGCTTCATCTGCTCTGATCCAAACACCAGCATTCTCCTCAACACTGATGACAAGGTCATCTGTTCAAAGAACAAATCAACCTCAGCTCTCAATACAAGACTACAAAGCTTTTCCAAAAAGGCACAAAACTGGTTGACAGCAAACGGTATCCTGCTGAAAAGCTCCAAGATGACAGTCATGCTGTTCACAAGGAAAGCACACCTGATCAATTGACTTAAAATCTCACCACTGAGTGAGCAAGCACTAGATAATGTTCAAGCCTTCAAATACCTTAGCGTCTGGTTAGATCTGGAAGTACCATAGAAGATACAGAAGAACAACAACAAAGTGGATTGAGTTCTCCAGTTTGCCCCGAGAGAAAGGGTGGATCTGATGTCTGTCTGCATTTTGAAAACAGCCAAAGTGATATCACACCTACTATATACATGATATGCTTGGAAATCATTGGCTGTGTACATTTTGATCACTGCTCTGGGTATGTCAGGAATGTTGAATGATCTTCTCCATGATCTCTGCAGCAAACATAGTCCAGTGTGGTTAGGCATGGACCAGGGATGGAAGCAAAAGTAAAGATTTATCAGCCAGGAGAAGGAGGTGGAGATACCTCAAACAGCCATTGCCAGATGAGAGTTCCTCGACATCAGTTCCAACAAGAAAGGAACCCAGGCACATTCCATCAGTACCTCTATGGCATGAAGCAACATTACTGGAGACTGTGAGATGGATCCAAAGCTTTACACCATCTCATGCAAGGGGAAAGGAGATCAATGCTGCTCTTATACAGCTGCTTGTGGAGAACCCTCCTCCTTTTTCCTTTTGTCTCCAGTGCTGGCTTTTGCAATTTTATGTAGACCATGGAGCCATGCTAAGAATGTCTGGAGATACAAGTTTCCAAATGAGTAGATATTGCTCCTAACCTAAGGACAAATGGGCAGTTACTGGACTACATGACAGTGACAGTGCACTGGGTGTGCTTTAAAAAAATACACACATGGCCATCAGTCTCAAAGACCAGTGCTGCACCAGAGTATAGAAGTCAAGTAGCTCAATGTGTCATTTGTTTCCAGAATGATCACACACACCTGAATGTCCTGATGGGCTGTGTGAAGTGTTTTGTCAGCGGTTGGTGTGCCATGGTTTGAAGACACTGGTGCCATTTTAAGAGGGTGGTCAGCATATGGAGAAGAATGAAGAAAGTGGTGAAAAGGAAGTTGTGCTGGCATTTTCTAAGATAGGGGTGCCATTGTTGGAAAGTATGTTGAGTTCTGAATTTCAGTTTTACTGAGGAACAGAGATATTATTGCGGTCACATGCATGCCAGCTGTCATGAAAATGTGTCACATTCATGGTCATGGGCCTCTGTTTCCCTAACGCATGGGACAACATAGATGTCATACCAGATCATATCATGTGGTCCAATGAGACTTCAGTGTGTAGAGTGTGGAGGCAAGAAGAGTGGCCACACATGGTTAAGCGGTCCCAGATTAGGCTCAGCAAGAGTCTGGAGAAGAAAACGGATTGGGCACCCTATAAATAAAATTGCCTTGCCTTGGATAGTGAATTTGAGGACCTGATTGTCCTCTGACAGACAGTACTTGTATGCATCTCTGGATTGGAAATTTGGATTTTGGACCCAAAGTCACAACTGCAGGACAGTTTTACTGCAGTTTGAACATTTTTACTCCATGCAGCAAATCAGTTAATTAGTAACTTCTGCTGATCAAGGCTACACTTGATTAGCAAATAGTGTTTTTTTTGGGTAGCAAATTGCTATGCAAACCCACTTATTGTATGCCTTGCTGTCCATTAAAGGAGAACTGTAGTTTGCTGAAGCTCCCCACCCCTTGAAGCTTGACTGCCTTCCTGATTAGACTTTTCACAAGAAAAATAAAAAATGAAGTGCCTGCACTTACTCTTTATTACACTCAAACTCTGCTGGCAGGCAACGTGGTGAGTGCAGCACGGTGCCATCTTGTGTTAGTGTGCAGTGCCGCACAGCTCATCTGTATACTGAACAAGCAGTGCGGTGCTGTACAGTAACATGAGAGGGCACTGCGCAGCACCCACCATGTTGCCTGCTAGTAGAGTTTAAGAGTGTAACAGAGAGTAAGTGCAGTCACTTAATTTTTGATTTTTCCTGTGAAAAGCTTAATTAGGCAGTCAGGCTTCGGGGGTGGGGAGCTTTGTCTAACTAGAGGTCTCCTTTAAAGATTGGTGCATAATGCTTTCAGCCTGTAACTGGACATGGGTCAAGACTTTTGTGAGAATTCTGGAACTTTTTAAAAAGCTGTGACCAGTCAGACTGGTGCTGAAACTTCTTGCCTGGTTGATCTCCCAATATTTTCTGGGACACTTCAGTCTGCCAGTTCATTGCATTAATTAGTATACATTTATGCCACACAGGTATATAAGGAGAAAAGAAAGATGGGATGAGGATCTGTTATGCCTACAAAGGAAGGAACAGTAACAGAGGAGGACAAGCAGAAAGCAGCCATCCTGAACAACTACTTCTGCCAGTATTTAGTAGAGAGGATAGCAGGCCTTTGCCAAAAAGTGGCATAAAGCCTGATGAAAGGGGGATCCCAGAAATGAGGCAGCATGTACTAGTGAAAGGGTCAGAAAAGGGCTAGCAGCCCTGAAGATAGATAAGGCCCCAGTGCCAGATGGGATGCAAAGAGGGGTACTCAGGAACTAGCAACGGAATTAGCTGAACCCCTTGTATTGCTATTAAATAGCTCTATTTAGACAGGGGTGGTTCTGAAAGACTGGAGGGTAGCGGACATAACTCCCCTCCAAAAGGGTGAGGACAAAGAGTAGCCTAGTAACTATAGACCTATTAGTCTTATCTCCATTGTGGGTAAACTGATGGAGACACTAGACAAAGAGGACCAAGTGGACTACCTGGAGACAAAAAGGGTTCCAGGATGGTAAAGAGCATGGGTTCATGGCAAGGAGGTCTTGTCAGGTCAACCTGATAGTCTTCTTGGACCGAGTAGCTAGGAAAGTGGATAAGAGTCAGGCAATGGATTTACTCTACTTCGATTTCAGCAAGGCATTCGACTTGGTGCCTCATAGAAGGTTGCTGAAGAAGCTAGAGGATCTGGGTGCAGCAAAGGACATAGATGGGTGGGACATTGGTTGGAAGGGACACATCAGAGGGTAGTGGTAAATGGAATCAGATCTGAGGAGAGGGCAGTCACCAGTGGGGTGACACAGGGATCAGTCTTGGGTCCAGCCATTTTCAATAAGATCATCAGTGACACAGCAGAAGGAATTCCGGGCAAGATGTGTCTCTTTGCAGGTGACATTAAGCTGTGTGGTAGGATAGACAGCAAGGAGTGGGTAAGGGAGATGCAGAGTGATCTGCAAAGGTTGGACAGGTGGTCCAAGGTTTGGCAGCTGGAATCTGATGCCAAAAAATGCAAGGTGGTGCATATAGAAAGCAAGGAAGCCCAGAACAGAGGGTCAGATGGGAGGGGTTAAGCAGAGCACTATCTCTGAGGAAAGGGACCTAGAAGTTATCATAAGTGACTGCCTTAAACAGTCTAACCTGTGTAACAGTAAAGCAAACAGGATGCTCCTGTGTAGTGGAAGGGATTTTGACAGCAGAAGGAAAGAGCTAGTACCGCCTCTCTATAGATCACAGACACTGTACCCAGTTGGAGCCCTCACCTAAGAAAAGAGAGAGGACAGGCTGGAGACAGAGCAGTGTAGAGTAACCAAAATGATTCAGGGCCAGCAGGGCAGATCCTACTAGGACTGGCTTAGGGCACTGAATATGTACTTGCCCAAGGCCAGACAAGAGAGGGGTGATACGATAGAGACTTTCAAGTTCCTGAAAGGAATAAACAAGGTGCACTGCCTTCAACAGGAGCAGTGAATCTAGAACATGAGGACATGAGAGGAAGCTAGTGAGGGGTAGAGGTACAGTAGGGACATGAGAACATTTTATTTACAGAGAGTCATGGAAAAGTCTGCCTGTGGAGGTGGTGGGCACCAGAACCATTAATAGTTTTAAACATGGTTGGGAGAGAGTTAAGGGCTTAGTAGTAACTCAGGGGACATTAGAGTAAGATAGAGAGCAATGGGGTGGATGGTGTAGACTAAGCCCCATACTGACAATAGGTCTTGGGGTATGACAGGGTGTTACAGGCAGACTAGATGGACAATTGGTCTTTTTCCGCATTCATTGTCTATGCTTCAGTGTTCCTACATTTTGGTCCCGAGAAATTAAAAACTTTTTTTTAATTGATTTTTTTTTTTTAAATATGAAACTTTAAGGAGCTAGTGTGCTGCCTAAAACTAATATTAGTTTTTAAAAGCAGTGACCCATTTCCTTTTATATCTGAGGCACTTTTTTCTTTTCCCATTAGTTAATTATAAGATTTTTTACCTGATGTTAGAAGGTGTGATGCATAGAACAGCACTCTGCCTGGCAGTGGACGTATCTAGTGCTGTTCCTCCCACTGCATCATATGCATTGTGACCTCACCGACGGTGACATCACAGCTGCTCAGGAAGAATCACTCAGTAGCTGCCTGGTCAGTCACCTATGATGTCACTATCAGTGAAGTCACAGAGCTGATGATGGTGCAGCAGGAGGAACAGAACTAGATATGTCTACTGCCAGGCATAGTGCTATTTCACACATCCAGCATAATACACAAGCAATAATAGCCAACAGCGTGGGCAGTATTGGGCTATGCCGGACCGTCCAAGAGTATAATGAGGCCCAATGCTGCAGGCGGAGGGCATTATAGTCCATGGAAGTCCTGTATAAACCATACCGCCCACCGTGGGGGGCATTATTGTGCTTAGAAAATGGGTTACAGGTGAAATTACTGTAAACTATATTTAAACAAAAATAAAGAAAAGTCAGTTAAAATTTACTAGTCTTGTGAAGTAGTCCCTCTACTGGTAGACTTACCAGTAGGTAGAGAGTGCTGTTGTTTTAATTAATATTTTTCATATTACAATCAGTGGTTAAACTGGAAATGGCTAGGTGTGGGAACTCCCACATCTAGATTTCTAGGAGGGAGAACTCTTATTTATAGGTGGTGGAACTCTCCTATAGTAGTCAATGGAGAAAGATGAAAAACCCTATACAGAGTATAGAGACACAGTACTATTTTTTTTTTTCTTTTTTTTAAATAATGTTGCTAGTATTATAGTCAGCATCAGTGCAGTCAGTGTCTGACTCAGGAAGCGCTGTCAGTGCTAGGTCTGAAGATTGGCTGTGAGCTGAACTTCGGAGAAAATGGCAGCTCTGCATCTCAGGTATATTGTGTGTGTGTGTGTGTATGTGTGTAATGATTTCTTTGTCATAGAGAGGTAGGGCCAAGCATTGTACAGAGGAATGGAGTAGGGTGGGTTGACGGTTAATGTATCACGTGCTGCCTGGAGTACGTGGTTTAAAAAATAAACTGTGGGTTTCTAAACACACTTGTAAAAACAGGACAAAGTATTTTCTTGATGTTTTGGCTGTGTGTACAGAGCAGGAAGTGACGCTGTTCTGTTGCTCTATTTTCTCAATTGGAGTTGCGGTA
The DNA here is from genome assembly GCA_016271365.2 of Neoceratodus forsteri. Taxonomy (NCBI): domain Eukaryota; kingdom Metazoa; phylum Chordata; order Ceratodontiformes; family Ceratodontidae; genus Neoceratodus; species Neoceratodus forsteri. The sequence goes on from JADMNL010000029.1 coordinate 108,064,901, forward strand.
GAGTTGTTACTCGCTAAAAAAACACTTGCTAAGCAAGGTGAAAAATGGCAATTGGTAACTTGAAAACCCAACGCGGCACAGTGATTCTTTCAGCCCATTTTCTAATATCACTTAGAAAACTTTTTTAACTTATAAAAGGAAAAAGAAAAATACTTCAGAAAAAAAGTTACAGTTGCCTGCTTGTTACAATTTGTAACATTTTCCTGTCTGCTATTTGTAATTCTACCAGCTCTTTAAAAGGTCAGGTGAGCATGCCTCCCAGTTACTTGTTATCTTGCCTTCAAAGTAAAAAAAAATGTTTAAATTAATAAATAACTTGGGAGTTTTACCAGCGACACATTTATGGAGTACTAAAATGCCACTCCTAGAGGGAGAGTAGACCATTCTCTTTATTTAACAAGCAATAGTAGGTAACGTAATCAGCTTTGTGAGCAAACATGAATATTTTACAATACAGGACATTTTCATTACATCAGACTTCACACAGGGAAGGCAGTATGAATCAGCATCTAATAAAGCAGAGGAGGTATCAGGGTGCAGAATGCGGAACATTTTAATTTTTCATCTACATTTCTCCCCTCCCCTGCAGTCATCTTCCAGGGATATACCCTGGTAATCTGGGATATATCCTGTTAATCAGGAATATATCCCAATAATCAGGGATATACCCTGGTAATCAGGAATATAGGCTCTTAATCTGGGATATACCTCGGTAATCAAGGATCTACCCTGGTAATCAGGAATATATCCTAATAATCAGTGATATACCCTGGTAATCAGGAATATACTCTGGCAGTTTGGGATATACCCTGGTAGTCAGGGTTGTATCCTGAAAATCAGAGATATATCTTAGTAATCAGAGATATACCCTGGTAGTCAGGGATATACACTGATAATCAGGAATATATCCCAATAATCAGGGATATACCCTGGTAATCTGGGATATACTCTGGCAGTGTGGGATATATCCTGATAATCAGAGATATATCCTAGCAATCAGAAATATATCCTGGTAATCAGGAATATATCCCAATAATATGGGATATGCCCTGGTAATCTGTATTATACCCCAGCAATCAGGGATATACCCTGGTAATCTGGGATATACTCTGGCAGTTTGGGATATACCCTGATAATCAGAGATATATCCTAGCAATCAGGGATATACTCGGATATGCCCTGGTAATCTGTGATATACCCCAGCAATCAGGGATACATCCTGGTAATCTGGCATATACACTTGTAATCCTTCAGTGACCTCTAGGCATACATTCTGGGCTAAATGGTCCATGAGGTCACTGAAGGAGAAATCCCTGCTCCCTAGACCTCCATTCTATATCAAAAGGCTAAATTGGGCCGAAGTATATGGATAGCTAAAAAGAACTAAAATTGAAACAAGACTCTGCCCTGATAACATTGATTTGAAACTGGTAAAGTCAGTGCTTAGGAAGGTCACCTACCTTTTAAAGGTAATTTTTAATCTGTCCCTATCAACTGGGCTAGTTCCAAAAGTATGGAAAAAAACCCATGTGACCCCAGTAGGTAGGTAGGTAGGTAACATTTTTATTTTAACACAGGATATCACCAGTTATTAGGAATAAAATCCCTGTTTACAAGACAAGTCCTGTTAGGTGTTACAAGAAGCATAAAAATGTATAAAGTTAGTAGCATATACAAAATGTATGCAAAATTAAGTTAAATACACCACCATACACTATACGAAATACATTTAGACAAAATTGTCTAATGCCTTAAACCCATAATGACATTAATACAAGTGTGCAAACTGGAGGTGACTACTGCCTGCCATCTAATTACTATCCTATCTCCATCCTACCCCCTCTATCAAAAACATTAGAGAAGGTAGTAAATGAACAGCTCACCCAGTAATTGGGAGGCAATATAGTGTAGTGGTTAAGGGCACTGAGCTGCAAATCTGGAGACCTGGGTTGAATCCCATCAGCCCCCACCTGCGTACTGTGTGACCCTGAGTAAGTCACTTAACTTCCTTGTGCTCCCAGGTCACAACTGGAGACAAGTTCTGGCTTAGTGTGCCTTTCCTGGTTAAATGATCCTCCCCCAAACCAGCAAGAATTACTAGCAAAGGAGCACCATGGGTTTTGGAAAAATTGCAGCACTATGACTGCACTTCTTGAATATGCCTAGTCTATCCATTGCACCCTGGATGGAGAAGAAATGTCCAGGTCCCACTTCATAGACCTAACAAAGGCCTTTGACCTTGTGAACCATGCTCTCCTTTGTCAAAAACCAATCATAGAAATCTGGCAGCAGAAAAGGACCCATATGGCCCACTGAGTCTGCCCCTTCACCCCCCTCCATACTTATCCCCTTTGTCCTGAGACATCCCACTCCAGCCAGCCCCATATGTCTGTCCCATGCTCTCTTGAATCCCTCTGCTGTTTCAGCTCCCACCACCTCATCTGGCAGTCTGTTCCAGGACTCTGCCACCCTCTCAGTGAAGTAACACCTCCTCACATTGCCCTTGTACCTTCCTCCTACCAATCTTTGATTATGACTCCTAGTTTTAGCTCTTTCTTTCCTTGTAAATAAGCTACCCTCCTTCACCCCGTTTATCCTCTTCATGTACTTAAATGTTTCTATCATGTCCCCCCACTCCCTTGTGATCTCCAGTGGGTACAGATCCAATTCCCGCAATCTCGCCCCATAGGGTTTTCTATGCATACCATGCACCATCTTGGTTGCCCTCCTCTAAACCCTTTCAATCCCATCTATATCCTCATGTAGGTGAGGTCTCCAGAACTGGACTCTGTATGCCAGGTGAGACCTCACCATGGATTTATAAAGTGGCATCAGCACCTCTCTCCTTCTGCTTGTTATACATCTCCCTATATACACCAGTATTCCGTTTGCTTTGCCCACCGCCTTACTGCATTGTTTCCGCACTTTGTTTGAGATTATAATCCCCAGGTCCTTCTCCTGCTCAGTTGCCTTCATCTCCTTCCCCACGGTGTGTATACGGCTTGCGTGTTTTTATGCCCGATGTGCATTACTATACATTTTTTACTAATAACATCTGGGCCTCTCTAAAGACTCTGTGGCTTGGTTTAAAGCTACCTAGCAGGTAGAATCCAAGATGTGAAGTGCTGTGGCATTCTCTCCCAGGATAGACCTGTCTCTACTGGTGTTCCCCCAGGGTTAATCCTTTGACCCCTCCTATTTAGCTTATTTATAAACAAAATCCCAGCTGTCTGTAGGTCAACCAGCACATTACTATACGCGGATGATGCTGTTATTTGCATCAAATGACAAAAGCCTTGGCAGATTGCAGCTGAGACTGCAGTTGAACTTCAGTACCATTTAGTAATGGTTCACTGCAACTTACTAGTCATGAACAGGGGAAAAAAAAAACAAATATATGTTCTATGGCACTAGGAACAAGCTTCACACTTACCTGGTTTTGACCATTGTCACCCGGTTTTGACCATTGTCACCAAAACTGGTACCCTACTTGAACAAGCTCAGACATTTAAATACCTTGATGGAACACTTGACAGTGCTATGGCTTACAGTTCACATGTCAACCTCTTGATCAGGATGGCAAACTCCAGGTTAGGTATGCTATACAGGCACTGGCACAACTTCCTCCCAGAAATCAAGAAGCTGCTTGTGCAGTGTCTCACGGTTAGTAACACTGACTATGGGATTGTTGTCTATGGCTCTGCTGGTGACAATGTACTGTCCAGAGTCAGGGGAGTCCTAAATAGGGCATGCCAATATGCCCTTGGCCTTAAAATTGGCACACGGATCTATGTGCTTTACAGTAGTCTAAACTGGCTAAACCTAGACAGGAGATTGGTTTACCACACTCTTGTCACTGGCAATAAAGCAATGCAAGGCTTACTGTCCCCTGGCCTAAAGTCGATGTTTACCACTGCGGATAGCAAATACTCCACCAGAGGACTAGAAAAACACTCCCTGTTGTTTCCACAGAAAAAAATCCTCCCTAGGCCAATCATGTTTCTCGTAACACTTTGCAAAACAATGGAATGACCTGCCTGTCTCCCTAACACTGTTGCTCCACCAAGCTTTTCAAGGACAGACTGCTCTCCCTACCTACTCCTCCTGGGACATGCAACTGCTTTACGTGGCCAACAGCATCACTGAGTATCTATGTTGTTGCACTTCCTCTTATCAGAATGTTAAGTGGTAACCTAAGCATTTGACAACACCGCACCTTACCTGCTTACTGTTGTCAAATGTAACAAAAAACATGCTATTCCCCATCATCTCTCAACACTTGTTAAGGATTTGCCTCTTATGTATCCGATGGCTCAATAATGAAGTTTGTAACATGGCAATACATGGCTTAGTAAAATACTGTATTACTATTGGTTAAAATGCAAAACACATGATGAAAGTTGAAGCAGGCATTCATTTTCTAGTAATGCCTGCTACTGCAGCACAGCAACTGGGGTTACTTATCAAATATATTCTGTGTAGATTCTCTGTCTCCCCTGGAAGTGTAGCTCGGGCCTATATTATTGCGACTATCTGGCTCTTTACCCCATCCCTTACATATGCTGGTGATGTTGAGAAAAATACGGGTCCTACTCTGCCCAATAATCCCACCCAGTCTTTTCATTTTAATCATCTGCCCCGAACTCCTGGCCTCTCTTTTGCTCACATTAATTCTAGGAGACTACTGGCCAACCTCCCTGACCTGGAAACTTATACTAGTACAAACAACCCCGATATCCTAGCCATATCTGAGACTTGGCTTAAGCCTTCCAATGCTGATTCCCAGTGCTCCCTCCTGGGATATAACTTGTTGTGGGCTGATCATCCTACTTCCAAAAGAGGCAGTGGTCTTGCACTCTACTATAAACCTCAACTAAACATCACTTTATTGCCTGATCCTCCTCTTGCCAACTGTGAAGTTCTCCATTCCCTTCTACTTCTTGGGAGCATTAAGAAACTTCACATTTTCTGCATTTATATTCCTCCCAGAAATTCTAGGCTTGGCCTTGAGGAATTCATGGATTATCTACCATCAGTGACTGGGAAAAATTATATTATCTGTCTTGGGGATTTCAACTTTGATTGGTCTGGCCCCCGCTCTACTCTCCTATCCTCCTTGACTAGCAAGGCAAATCTCTCTCAGCTTATTCAGGAACCTACAAGGATCTCCAATGGTGGTGCTAGTGCTACTCTATTTGACTGGATCCTGACTAATAGAAAGGAAGCCTTTACCTCAACCGGTGTTCTTCCTGACTCCATAACTGATCATTACCCTATGTACTGCGTATGGGATACCTCAGCCCCCTCCTTCCCTTCTAAAGTGTTAACTTTTTCCAATATCTCCAACTTAAATATGGAAAACTTCGCTCATGATCTTAACTTAGTCGACTAGTCTCCCCTATACTTGACTGACTATATAAACATTGCCACAAATTATTTCAACTCTTCTCTACTCATGCTACAAAATAAATGTATCCCGGTGACCACGAGAAGGGTTAAAGGGAAAATCACTAAATGGCTAAAGCGTCCCCTGCTCCATCTTCTGAAACTCAGAGATAAACTGTGGTCCACTTGGAAAACCTCCCATCTACTCACTGATTTCGAAGCCTACAGATCTTTACGCAACAAATGCAAAAAAGAGATTCGTCTGGCTAAAAGCTCCTACCACAGGTACCTCCTGTGCTCTTCTGCTTCATGTCCTAAAAAGTGTTGGGCTCAAATCAAGGAAATTCTTGGGAATAACAAACCAACTACTCCTATGGATATGTACATAAATGATGCCCACTGCAACCAACCTCTCACCATTGCTAATGCTTTCAACTCCTTCTCCTCCCTACCTACCTACTTTTACCCCCCCATGAGCCCCCCATATCTGGATCTGCCCCTTCTCCAAGTTCCCCTACTTTGGAGCTGGCTCAGGTCACTTCCAAGGATGTTCTAGACCTACTCAAAACTGTGCCTGCTAGTGGCAGCCCAGGTCCTGATGGAATACATCCTGGGATTATCAGGCTGTTTGCTGCCTGGCTTGCTAGACCTATTACCAGGCTTTTCAACCTTTCTATTACCACTGCCTCTGTACCCTTGATCTGGAAAATGGCTAGAACTATACCTGTTTTTAAGAAGGGTGATGCTAAACTACTATCTAATTACCGTCCTATCTCTCTTCTCCCCACGCTCAGCAAGCTTCTGGAGAAAATCGTCCATCGCCAGGTTTCCGAAAACCTTATTAAGTTTAATCATCAATCCCCTTCCCAACATGGATTTAGGGTGGGGCACAGTACTACCACTGCCCTGACCCTGCTAACAAGTGATATCAAAAGTAGTATGGATAAGGGCCTGCTCACAGGTGCTGTGTTCATAGACCTATCTAAAGCTTTTGATATGGTTCACCACCCACTCCTACTGTCCAAGTTACAAGCCTTTGGAGTCTTTGACTTTACCCTATCCTGGCTCGGTAGTTATCTGGACAACTGCTGTCAGGAAGTTTCCGACTATAAGGTTCTCTCCTCCCCTATCCCTATTACCGTGGTGTTCCACAGGGTTCTATATTCGGTCCTCTTCTCTTCTCCCTCTTCCTAAATGATATTCCTAGTCCTTCCCTCCAGAGCCACTTACTCATGTACACTGATGATCTAGTGCTTTATTACTCTGTCAAGTCAATTACTGACATTAAGCCAAACCTCTCACATGACTTTCAATCCCTTCAATCCTGACTCTCGGTTAACCATCAAATCCTTAACATAGGTAAGACTCAGGCCATGCTGTTTGGATCATCTAAAAAAGTGCTCTCTGAATCCGCTCAACTCCTAGTCCACTGTCTGAAAGGTAATGCTGTCACTAATATCATGACTTTCAAATATCTCGGGGTTACGCCTGATCCTGCACTTGATTTCTCCTTGCATGTTAATGAGGTGTGTCGGTCTGTCAATACCAGAATTGGTGCGGCCGAGAGTACGCCATTCTCTCACCCCCTTCAGCTAGGATAGCAGTAGCTAGAGGCGTGCTACTCCCTCAATGCCTTTATGCCCTCCCAGTTCTCTACCGAGCCAATACTAGTGTACTCAGCAAGTGGGACATATCCTATAACAATATCTTGTAGGTTTGTCTTGTCAGCTCCTCGACTTACTCATCACTGCCTGCTCTACTCTGGCCTAAATTGGTCGTCTCCTGAAGGCCTCCGTTCTTACTCCCTGGGGTGCTTTGTTGACTCCCTCACTAGACCCCCGAGTCCGGACTCCCTGCATGACATGCTTACCCCGGTCTCCTGCATCCGCTCACTCAGATCCTCATCCGTCCCCTTACTTTACAAAAATGGGGCAACGGGCCTTCTCCTATTTTGCTCCTAAATACTGGAACTCACTCCCACCCCTGGTTAAACACTCCCCCTCTCGCCTCTCCTTCAAGCGTTCACTGTTCTCCCACCTCTATGCACAAGGTAACTGCAACTGCAAGTAACTGGGAGTCCCATCCCTATTTCTCCATTTAATTTTTGTGGTCTAGGAATAATCTTTCTTGTTGTATCTTAGCTATTGTGATTGTATATATGGCACTGTTTATTATATATATTATGTATGTCCATCCTGATTGTTAAGTGACTGTACCTATTTTTTCTGTTACTGAATTGTCCTTATGTCTTCACTGTATTCTCTTTGTTGTACTCTCCCGGGTCATGTCTGAAAATAGGCAGAACTGTTGCCTAGTGCACTTACCCGGTCACCAAAGCTAATAAATAAATACACCACTGTCACCTCACCACAAAGTGCTTTTTAAACCAAGCACATGTTCTTTTACACCCACCCGCCCAGCGGTATTCTGAAAACCTCAACATAAATTTTACTCTCATCAACATGAATAGCCACAATGCTACCTTCTCTATTTGCGGTGTTATTGGCATCAGGTCCAGGCCGAGAAGCAGTACGGCTCCAAAATAAATCCTGCAGCTTTTCCTCCTCTTCTGAAACTGCTTCTCAGACTCCAAGTAATGAATATGCAAATATTTTTGAAAATCAATCCCACAATGCAATTCAAGCCTCCAGATACAGTGTCAGCACCATTTAGCGAGTAACATAGAGAGGCTGGTTATTTTTTTTTTTAAACTTTAAAATGCATTTCATTTTTAAGTTTGCTTCTTGTATCATAAAGCGTTATCGACAGCTTAGGAAAGCGGGGTTTTGAGGTGCAGCACTGAGGTGGCCAATGCCACCACTGCATTTAAAGGCTTGGCCCCCTTTCCCTAATGCGGTGGCACGCTGCTGCTGACACTAGTTCAGCAAGCGTGCCACCAACTTGAAATGAAATCACCGCTGCAATGAGGGAGTGACCCGTCATTGCACGGGGATACCTTGCCTGGTGTAACATTTCTAGTAACATGGCGGTGGCTGTTAAAGTCCACTTCAGAGTCCCCATGAAAGCAGACGGGGGTGCCCAATGCCCCTGTCGGCATGCCCCTGACCCAGCTCATTTGTCAAAGGGGGAGCCCACTCCCTGTCTGCATAATGTCCCCTTCCCCTATTTGTTGTGTGCTGAGGGGGTGGCCAATCACCCTCGGCATCGTGCCCCCCAAACAGGCTTTCTTTGCTGACAGGGGGGCCTAATCCCCATTGGCTCAAGTCCCACCTCCCCAAAAATGCAGTGTGCCCAAAGGAAGCCTGCAAAAAAAAAAAAAAAGAAAAATGGTCCCTCACCGATCGGGTCCCCTCCCCCAACCCGCACCCAGTCTCTGCACACCCCAACTCCCCACACCCTCCCTCACCCAATACTTACCTCCGGAGCCTGGCATGATGATCTTCGGTGGACCGGGAACATGTCTGCACTCTTCAAAACCGACCGCGAACCGAAGAAGTGCCGGTAAGCTGTATAATGGCATAAATTGTTTTGTTTTTTCAACTTTGGTGCATATCTCAGCCATTTTTTGGACTTTTGGCACCAGATTTTCAACATGGGGTTCTTGGGACCCCTCCTCATGAATTCAGTCACTGTCATGGCATTATTTGGTCCCGAAAGGTGATTTCGCGATCACTGTGCGAAATCACCTTTTGGGATGAATTAACAAAATGACAGTGCCACTGTTCATGAGGTGGGCTTCCAAAAAGCATATGTTGCAAATTTGGTGAAAAAAATTCCAAAAAATTACTTACGAGCGCGCGTTGCGCAGTTTGCACACACGCTCATAACTTTGAGAATGTTTGAGATTTTTACTCTGTATTTTCCACATTGCTATTTTTACATACCTCCTTATGAACAGTACAGCTGTCATTGTTCACATCCTGCCCAAAATGTGTTTTCACACTCCCACTGCACAATGGTGCAGACACTGTGGGAAATCAATGTTTGGGACACAGTAAGAAAATCACAGTGGCACTGTTCATGAGTGGATGTTCCAAAATGTCTGTGTTGAAAATTTGGTGGCAAAATTCCACAAAATAACTATGGTACGAACGTGCATTGCGCAGTTTCCATGCACACTCGTAGCTTCAAGAATGTTTAATATTTTCACTCCAGATTTTCAACATTGCCATTTTTGCACACCTCCTCATGAACAATACAGCTGTCATTTTTCATATCCTGCCCGAAATGTGGTTTTGCACATCCAGCGCACAATGCCGCGGTCGCTGTGGAAAATCAATGTGCGGGACAGATTAAGAAAATCATAGTGACACTGTTCATGAGCAGAGGTCCCAAAATGCCTATGTTGAAAATTTGGTGACAGAATTCAAGAAAACAACTGTGTTACGAGCGTGCATTGCGCAGTTTACATGTACGCTCGTAACTTTAAGAATTAATATTTTCACTCCATATTTCCAACATTGCCACCTCTTCACACCTCCTTATGAATGGTCAGCTGCCTATTTTCACATCCTGCCTGAACTCTGGTTTTGCACATCTGGCGCAGAATGGTGCGGTTGCTGTGGGAAATCAACGTTCGGGACAGATTAACAAAGTCACAGTTCCACTGTTCATGAGCAGAGGTCCCAAATGCTTTCATCAGGTGGGGGTCACAAAAAGGCCATGTTGAAAATGTGTAGTGCAAATACCAGCAAATACCCGGGGCACGTTAGGGGTTTCTAACCATAATGTCCCACCCTGTACAGACTGACAGGCATTGGGGTGTGCCTTTAGATTGCCAACTATAATGCTGATACCATTCCACCCCCCACCCCTGCGGCCAGTGACAGGCATCAAGGTGTGTCTTGAACTCTTCAGCCCCAGAGTTCACCCCATTCTCCTATACTGCACCCATTTCAGCGTATGTCCTTATGGAATGGGGTGATTGTAAAGCTGAACACCCCAAGGCACACCTCAACACTTGTCAGTGTCTGCAGAATAAGGTGAGGTGAAATGGTGTGAACATTATGGGTGACGACCCAAACGCATACCTCAATGCCCTGTCCATCTCTGCAGGGTGGAGGTGGGGTTGGCGTGAAGTTCAATACTTTACTGCCATTCCTATTCTGCATCTAACTCCTGCATTTCCAATGCTAATACCAGCAAGCAAACATTCAGTATTGACAAATGCTTGTTATTACAGAAGTGCTGTTGAAATGCAACTATTTTTAAAAAATCCTGAATTTGTTCCTTGAGCTTGTACTGTTTACAGCTTCTCGAACTCCAAGTAATGAATATGCAAATGTGTTTGAAAATCAATCCGACAATGCAATTCAAGCCTCCAGGCACAGTCTTAACACTAGAAATGTGCGAAATCCGTGAATTTAATTGTGTGAAATATTTCACAAAATCTGTGTCGTGAAATATTTTGCAGGTGAAAAATACAAAATTCTGCCATTGAAATTGCACATTTCACCCACAAAATGTGGAATTTCACCACTCTTGGGCGAAATTCCACCACTTGCAGGTGAAATTCCACATTTTGTGGGCAAAATTCACGATTTTGCTGGTGGAATTTCACACCCACAAAATTCGTCTGTGAAATTTGCAAATTTCGCGAAATGTTTCATGTGGCAAAGTTCGTGATTTCACCAGAATTTCTCTGGCAAAATTTAATTTCGCTGCATCTCTACTCAGCACCATTAGCAAGTAACACAGATAGGCATTTTTTTTTTTTTAAACTTTATAAACTTGTTCCATTATTATTAGAGAAGTGCTGTTTAAATGCAACTATTTTTATGGTAACATACATATAATACCCACAATATAAGTAAATGCTACCCATTTGAAAACCATATTAAACAGATGTAAACTTATAAAAAGTGTCTGTTTTTTTCTATCACTGACTTAATAAGTGCACCAAGTTTTGTAAGCGTTTGCCATGTTACAAACGCATTAAGCCACTCCACAGGAGGGTTCTACTAGGGATTTAATGCCTGGTTGGGTGGTTGGAGGCCCCCCAACAAGGCATTAATTCCCTAATAGAACCCTCCTTTGGAGTGGTTTACTGCTTATATGATTATATTGCACCACACTGTCGCATTGTGTTGTATACTGTATCTGTATTGACACTGCATTGTACCCAACTGTGTAACACTTGTTTTTGTTGTGTTTGATGCTAAACACTGAAAATTGGCTCTACCTAAAACGTCTTATGTGAAATACAAACTAAAAACTAAACTAAAACTAATCAGGGATATATCCTAGTCAGGCTTGTCGTGGTCCTGTAAATGGCAGATGGCTTTTTACACTCCTGTTTTTTTCTCTTTCTTCCCTGTGGCATGAGCCATGCCCAGACAGCCTCTGCCATACAGCATACCACTGCAGGAGAAGGGGCACTGCAGCCCTGGAACCCACAGTCAGCCCTTCCCAGCTGAGGCTTACTGCCTGCAGCCTGACTGGCCTCCGAATGTGGTGATCAGAACCTGCTTCTAAACTCCGATCATCTGTATGGCAGCGTGACGTGCTTCCACTGGTCCATTGGGACAGTCAGTAAGGCAAAGTTTTGTTAGCAGATCACAAGAAGCAAGAGCCACACTACTGTATATAGGGCTTGTTTGAGACTTCAGCGGAGTACTGCTGCCAGATCTGGAATCCATGATGCAGGACAGATGTAGGTAGATTGGAATAGGGTCAAAGGAGAGCAACACAAATGATAAGATGATGGGGGAATAGTAGCACGCAGTGCTTCCAGATTGATTTGCAATTTTCCCTACAACTCCAGTACAATTTTCATGTGACTTCCTGCAGATTACATTATTTCCTATGGAAGCAGAATTGCTGTTTTCCTGTCTAACCAATGCATGTCAGTGGGAACAATTTCCCTGTAGATGGCACCATTTCCTATAAAATACAGAAATCCCTGTAGATCTGGGAGCCCTGAGCACAGAATACAAGGAGAGACTCAGTACCCTGAACATGATTGGTCCAGAACGCAGTGGTTCTCAAGCTTCGGATTCAAAGGGCCTTTGAGTGTGGCTACCAGAATTTACTAGTGGTCTCACTCATCGTTTTGACTCCACACCACCTGTTGTAACCCTGACATAACATTTCTGTTAACACGGTATACAGTTAATCAACTCCCTGATGTATTATCTCTTGAAATGCATTTCCTAGGTTTATTTAAAAGGTGGCCATTTTTGGTGCAGTATTAACCACTGCTAAACAATTTACATCTTAAATTATAGTAAGTAAAAAAGAATGAACCTACTGGGAACTGAACCCAGGCCTCTGGAATACTGTCCCAGAGCTCTAACTATTCAGCTGCATGCTCACATGGTTAGATCTGCTACTCCTGGCCACACTGCTAGAAGTGTGTCTGAAAGGAGTCAGGTCCAACCATGTGAGCCTATAGCCCAGTGGTTAGAGCACTGGAACGGTATTCAGAGGGTCTGGGTTCAATTCTCAGTAGGTCACATTCTTTCTTTCTCACTGCAATTTGTGATTTAAAAAGGTGAGAAATTGTCCCATCCCTTACCTTTGTAATTGAGCACGTAAGAACTCTGTGGCCTCAGAAAATTATGCTGGTGGCCATATGCAGCCCTGGTGGCCTCATTTGAGAAACACTGATCTAAAATCATGGCGAATCACAGGAACTCCAATTGCTCCACATGATTTCCTAAAAGATCCAGAATTACTTAAGGAGATGGGGCTATTACAAAAAAAAAAATGAATCTACAGCCAGGGGTCATAACAAACAGTTAAGAGAGGAATTATTCTGAGGCCACCAATGGCCCAGTGGGTGGTGCTGCATGCTCTCATGCTAGGGCCCCAGCTTTGAAAGTGAGATAGTCAAGCTGGTAGGGAGATTGCGAGGTCTGGGGAGGCACTGCCACCCAGCAGTGCTCCCAGCAGAGAAGGGGTGGTATTGGGTTCTGTCATACTAGTGACCCGAGCGATGGGCCAGGGTGCTTACCTCTTCTGCAAGGGTACACCAAAATGCATGAGGTCTGATGGGGCACAGAACCCCAATGGCAGGATGAAGCTTGTGCACATCACAGGACCCACAGCACTGACTGGGTCCTGATTTCTAACTTCTGGAGGTGGTCACTGGGGGTGGGAATGACAAAGCTTCTTCCTTTGGCCCCACCATGGGGGGCAATCCATGAGGGATCGACAGCGGCCAGGTATGTTCCAGATATGGTGTGGTGTGTGATGGAGCCAGCTAGGCAGGATGCAGATGGGGCAGTCAGGGACAGGGAGCATAAATATATTTTGGAAAAAAAAGAAAGAAAGAGGAAATATTCAGGGGTGAGAGAAAGAAATACTGTTTCTCACAGAGAGTAGTGGGAAATTTAGAACTTCCAAGTAATGTAGTAAATTCAGAAAGGATAGAAAGAGTTATGAAAGAGCTGGACATACTGTATATTGAGAAAAAACAAATGTAACATGGTATTACCACTGAAAAGTGAGGAGGGGGTCCCCGACAGGCAAGGCAACAAACCTTCTTCTATCCTGTTTTCCATATATTCATATACAGCCTGCACAGATAGGAAGTACCAACACACATCTGTCTATTTAATTTACATACTCCAGGCTGGACAACACAAATTGTTCAATTAAGTATTTTATTCAGAAGTGCAAACAGTTTCTCGATGTGGGTGAATCAGGAGGCAGAAATGGCTTTCTTGCATGGCTGATTTGGGGTACCTATGGGAGACAGCTTGGAGGTAAGAGTGTTTTTTTTATAATGCAGTCAAATGGCATCTGAGTTATATACTGTATGTCATATGAACAGTTACTGTGTTTCTTATGTAAGTAAATGGTTGCTGCAAGATGTCTCTTGGCTAACCAAGAGCGTCAGCTTGTGAATTCTTAGTGTTCGAAAACCGTAAAAGCATAGTTGAGCAGTTCTGGAACTCTAAAGAGTCACAAGAGAATGCTCTTGGTTAGGCAAGAGACATCTCGTGACCACCATTTACTTTTTATTACAAATTTCTTTTTCTTTTCAAATAACAACACATCAAACAGTAGCTCTGGAAAAGTCCACCATCTTTGACTATTCACCCACACATAAACCCATAAGAATTTCTTACAGGCTTCTGCCTAATTCATTTTTCCTGCCAGACACATGCTGCCAAAACGTTCTTTAAAGAGCAGCTGACACCTTCAGAAGAACTTTAACAAAACATAATATTTGCAGTTCAGCTTGTATTTCACATTATTTCTATATTCCTGCTCCTCGTTACTTATAAATGAGGTCACTTGCATGAAAACGGTCTTTGCACCTGAACAGTTCATCTATTCCTATTGCTTTCTCCCTACCTGAGGTCACAGTTTCTTTCATGGCAACAGATGGTGATGTCACAACTGAGGATTATGACTTGAAGTAAGGAGTAAGCTACCGAGGCAGATGAACTCAAAGGGAACTCTATGGGATATAAAAATCATATATTCATGCAAACTGACTCAGTAATAAATAATAGAAAGAGAAATATATAGAATATTTATGTAATGCAAGCTGAACTGTACCTAATTAGTAAATTTTCAAAGTTTTCCTTGAGACGTCAGTAGCTCTTTAAATCTGTTTGTCAGCCTGCCTGCCCAACACCTACAATATTCTCCAATTTAGGTTTACGGACTTTAGGAAGAATAAATTTTGCGGGGAAAAAACTTACACATATTCCGTTAGAGGCTAGTGCTTAATTGCATTTTATTTGTGTTCCATTTCCAGCAAAATGTAAAACAGGGTACAGACATTACAGTTTATTACCGATAGCACCACGAGTTATGGAACTGGGTTTTCTGCTTTTCCAAAGAATAAAATTAGCCAGGTATGCTGCATATTAACAGTAGTTTTTTTTTTTTTTGTAAAAGCAAACATTTCTAATCACTATTATATTTTTGTTGTCTCTGGTAACAGTGCTGTAATATGCAGTAAGCGTGGCTGCACCGTGACCTGGGGCAGGGACAGAAATGTGGTGGTGCATGCGTTTTTCAAATACATGATAGCAGCAGAACAACATTTTGATGTTTTCCCTCAACAGGAATAGGTTTATGGCTTTACCTGTTGCGGGAGATATGTTATGGTTGGATGACCATGTTGAAATGGAGCCCAGTTTTAAACCAAACAAAAAAAAAAAACCAGAATTTGGAATGCCAGCACAGATAGAATGAACAGCATTTGAAGACTACTTGGCTATATAAGAAGTCTTTGCATGTTGCAGAGTCTATCATTCACTTTTATTGGAATGAAAAAAGAAATGCTTTATGAAGTTTAGAACACTGTGTTTTCGAGTTCTCAGTCTTCACACTGGAGAGGGGGTAGAATGAAGCATCAGGGAGCGGCAGGAATGGGGAGAGAAGGCAGACAGAAGTCCATTTTCAGAAGAAAGAGTCCAGAAGGGACTTGCAGCTCTGAAGGTGGACAAAGCTATCGGACTGGAGGGGATACATCCAGGGGTTCTAAAGAAACTCAGGGAGTTGCTCGCTGCCCCACTGAAAGCCTTATTCAACATCTCGCTGGAAGCAGATGTGGTTCTGGAGGACTAGAGAAGAGCTGGCATGGTTCCTCTGCATAGGAAGGGCAGCAGGGAGAAGGCTAGCAACTGTAGGTCATTCAGGCTTACACCGGTGATGGGGAAGTTAATGAAAACCTTGCTTAAGGAAAGACTGCTTTAGCATCTTGAATCCAGTGGGCTGCAAGACCACAGGCAGCATGGATTCACAGGAGGGAGGACATGCCAAATGAATCTGATGGATTTCTTTGATTGAGTGACAAGGGAAATAGATCAGGGGAAAGCAGTGAACATGGCCTATCTGGACTTCAGTAAGGACTTTGACACTGTGCTGCATGGGAGGCTGATAAACATACTGAGCAGCCTGGGGGTGGGATCCAAAGTGCTGAATTGAGTTAGACTTGGTTAACGGACAGGAGACAGAGGGTGGTGGTAAATGGCACAGACTCAAATGATGGAGGAGTGACCAGTGGGGTGCCATAGGGCTCAATATGATCCTCTTCAGTGTCTTCCTAAGTGACATTGCTGAGAAACTGGAAAGGAAGGTATGCCATCTTCGCCCTTGAATGGTTGCCTGCTGCATCGCGGCCTGGCCCAGTTGCTTGCTGTCCATGCTCCTTCACTAGCTTACCTGCCCACCCAGAGTAAGATCTTCACCCTTGAATGGGCACCTGCCACATTGCGGCCAGGTTCAGCTGCTTGCCAGCTGCACTCCCTCACCAGCTTGCCCCCGAGTAAGATCTATGCCCTTGAACAGGCGCCTGTTGCATCATGGCCCGGCTCAGCTGATTGCTGGCCGTGCTACCTCACCAGCTTGTCCACCTGCCCAGAGTAAGATCTTTACCCTTGAACGGGCACCTGCTACATTGCGGCCTGGCTCAGCTGCTTGTCGGCCGCATTCCCTCACCAGCTTGCCCGCCTGCCCAGAGTAAGATCTTCCCTCTTGAATGGGCGCCTGCTGTATTGCAGCCCAGCTCAGCTGCTTGCTGACCGTGCTCCCTCACCAGCTTGCCCACCTGCCCGCCCAGAGTAAGATGTTCACCCTTGAACAGGCACCTGCTGCATCGCAGCTCGGCTCAGCTGCTTGCTGGCCGTGTTCACTCACCAGCTTGCCCACCTGCCCAGAATAAGGTGTGGACAGCAGAACTCTCCAGGAAGCCCCAGCACCTAGGCAGCCTCACTGATTGGTGGCCCTGTCTTACATGCGGCTCGCTATTTGCTGGTGCCACTTGCTGCATGCTTCTAATTGGTCCAGCTCCAATCTATAGCTTGGCGGCACTCGGTTTTAAAATTAGCTGCATTCTGTGTTATCTGTATTTTTCTGTTGCCTTAGTCTGCACCTGCATAGCTTTACTAAATTGCCTTATCCTAAACTGTTAGTGCAGTGTAGCTAGAGCTGCATTTGTAGGTCAGGAAGGAATTGCTAAGCCTTACTGTTATCATTTTTAGGTAACTCATTTTGCCAAAAGCTAAACTGTTTAGAGTAGCATAGTTAGAACTTGTGTTGAGCTGCTTATTTTTAGGACTGAATCGAGTTGCTAAGTTTTCTACCTGTCTTCTCACTCCCACTAATTTGTCCTTTCTCTGTCTCTCACTAAGCCACATTATGTTCCGGGAACCCCTTGGCTACTCCACCCTCTTCTATCTACTGCTTCAAGCTTGCACTCATCTTCCCCTCTCCACCCAGCACTAATTTTTGTCTACCCCACTGTTCTTCTCGCTGAACCCTGGTGCCATAACTTGTTGTGCCCCCAACTACTTGACTCTCACTCATCCCCCCTCACCCTCCTACTTTTTGCACTTCATTCCCACCTTGTATTGTTAATCTGTCTAGACCGCCCGACAATTTAGCTCCCTGGGACTTGGAATTTTTCCCACTGACCCTTACTTTTTTTTTTTTTGCCCTTTCAGAGCTTCGCCCTTGAATGGGCGCCTGCTGCATTGCAGCCTAGCTCAGCTGTTTGTAGGCCACACTCCCTCACCAGCTTGCCCACCCACCCAGAGTAAGGTATGGATGGTAGAACCCTTCGGGAAGCCCTGGCACCAAGGCAGCCTCACTGACTGGCGGCCCTGTCTTAGACATGACTTGCTATTGGCTGGTGCCACTTTCTGCATGCTTCCGATTGGTCTGGCTCTGATCCATAGCTTGGTGGTGCTCAGTTTTAAAATTAACTGCCATTCTGCATTATCAGTATTTTGTCCCACCAGCCCACCCCAACCTCTATTAAATACATTTTCTCCCCCATAGTGCAACACCCACCTGCTCCTCTCCTTCTGGCTGTGTCGCACTTGTTGACAACCACTCTTTCTTAAAGTGACAAATCCGAAATCTCAAGCTTATCCTAACATCAACTGATTACACTGCCCACTCTCCCTGTACACACATTGTTAAGCCTTTCCTACTGGGTTTGGTCTCTCCTTCCCTACTCTGTTATTCAGTCTACTGGCGTGTGGTCTCTCCCACCCACCCATTACACTTAAAACACCTGCTACCTACCAAGCCCCCTAATTCCACTTAAAATGACCTACCTCATTCTAACTTCTCTCATAATTCTTTTATCCCTATTACCTCTCAGCTACTCTAACATCACTCCCTCCATACTGCAAGCCTATGAAACCCCACTCAAAAGTATACCCTCGAGTACAATACCCTCAACGGCCCCTCATGCTTGGGCTGCCGCTCTCACCTTCACAGCTTACAAGCCAATGGTCCACTATCCCCTCCTCGAGTACCCACAGCTGCTTCTGCTTCTCTCTCCTACCAGCAATACCATGGAAACCTAGAACCTCCAGATGGAGACAACGTAAAACAAAGTTCCTCGCCCTTTACCTTTCATGGATTTCCCTACTCCTTTTACTTCTATCGGGTAATATTCACCCTAATCTTGGTCTCCCAGCAACACCCAAATTGCAACTCAGCAAACTACAATCCCTCACCTTAGCCTCCATCAATATTCATAGCTTGCTACCTAAAATTGATAACCTGCAAGTCTGGGAGGTACAACATAATTCCAGATATACTTACCCTCAGTGAACCTGGCTCTCCCCCATGAAGGTCCCTGACAATGCTATATCCATCCCTGGCTATGCTCTTTTTAGACTGGACCGTATTGGAAAAAGAGGCGGCGGTTGTGCCATATACTTGAGGGACACCATTACGGTCCAGATCCTTCCTCTACCCCCCCCCAATAGCAACAATGCACAAATGTTAGCCATCAAAATATTTCTTAGCCAGCAAGGTAAATCCCCCACCATGATGTCTGTCTACATCCCCCCCTCATGACCAGGTCTCTGGTTTTCAATAGATTACCGACTACCTTGAAAGCATACCCCAACACACTGAGACAGTGATTTTGAGAGATTTCAATGTAAACTGGCTTGCTCCAGAAGTTGAACCGTACAAAGATGCCCTTGCCAAGATTGACATTACTCAGATGGTATCCGCCCCTACACGAACCAGTTACTGAACTGCAAGGTGGATTGGATTCTCACCACTCACCTCTCAAGAATCACTAATACCAAAGTCCTACCAGACTCTTTGAGTGATCACTCTCCAATTATCTGTCAGTGGACTAATGGGACTCCCAGATCAAAGCCCAGGCTCTCCTAACAATGAATCCTCAAGAAGGGAAAGCTCTCACAATTCCAGGCATCACTTGTCCAGATGGACTGGTCCCCCCTTGACTCCATGAACTGCATTAATCTCACCCTTAACTACTTCATCAAGCGGTTTAATGAAGTTTGTGATAAGTTTTCCCCCTTTAAGAAAAGAAAGCCAAGGGGTTCCTGTAACCCCTGGATCACCTCTGCCCTAATCTCTATGATGAAGGAAAGCGACAGTCTCTGGCACTGTGCAGAAAATTTCCAGCCATCAGGCTGATGTGCAACAATATAAAGCTGCTCGCAACCATTGCACTCTAGCAGTTCGTAGAGCCAAACAAGACTACTACAAACTTGAACTCACAAACTCCTGGAATAATTGCAAAAATTTCTGGGACAACATCAAGAACCTCACTGGGAAACCAAATAAATCACCTCTGTCAATGCTCGAAGTAAACGGTTCTGCTAGCCAGGATCCTAAATTAATCGCAGACACCTTCAACCTCTCTTTCACACACCTCAGTGGTGTTCTTCCTTCTGACTTTTTCGTTAATGCTACACTATCCGATGCTACTGAAAAAACGTCTCCACCAATCAGCGCACCACCATTCTATTTCAAGAGAGTATCCATCAGTAAAATCTAGAAAATGCCTCCTAAAGGTGTTAGGAAAAATTGAGATTTAGTATCGACACCCTGGACCTAAAATTTATTTTCCAATCACTAGACACCATCTTAATACCTCTTATCAAACTACTCAACCTCTCGCTTTCCCTTAAACAGTTCCCCCAAGTCTGGAAATTGCCATTGTCACACCTGTTCACAAGAGCGGTGAAACACCTCTTCACAACAATTACTGCCCCATCTCTATCCTCCCTCTGCTCTCTAAAGTACTTAAACACCATGTTGCAGCCCAATTATCGGATTGCCTTATCAAATACAACATACAGTGTCCCCAGCAGTATGGCTTTAGAAAAGCATACAGTACAACCACGACCCTGCTTGAATTCACCAGTCACATCCAGAAAGCCTTGGACTCTGGACATTTACTAGGTGCGGTGTATGTAGATTTAACCAAGACGTTTGATACTGTTAATCACCAACTCCTGTTGAAATCCCTCCCTACCTTAGGCCTCTCCCTGGAGGTCACCGACTGGTTTGCAAGTTACCTTATGGGCAGGAGCCAACAAGTCAAGATCGGCGACACACTATCTGACAGCCTCCCAGTGCTATCTGGGGTGCCCCAAGGGTCCATTCTTGGGCCGTTGCTCTTTAATCTCTTTATCAACTCCTTCCCCACAGCTTGCCGCAGTGACATGTTACTTCATGCACATGATCCAGTCCTCTTCTCTACACATGCTGACCCAGTACATCTGTTCTATGATCTTGAAACTAATTTTAGCCTCATAGAAACGTGGTTTGAACAGAACAAATTGTTGATAAACTACAAAAAAAAACTAAGGCCATGTTGTTTCAGAATTCTCACAGTAAACATAAAACTGCCTACCTAAGTATCCTGACCAAGCTTCACGGCCCACTAGGTTAGGTGCAGGAGTTCAAATACCTGGGGATCATGCTGGACAGCTCCCGCTCCTTTAACTCCCACATCAAACTCATCTCCAAAGCCACAAATGCAAGGATAGGGGTTCTCTATTGCCACCAGTACTGTCTTACACCTGAGGCAATACACCTTGCCCATAATCAGCTCCGTCCTATTGATAATTGATTATGGTCTTCTTTTTTACGGTTCTGCCACTGATACGAATTTAAAAAGAATAAAAATTGCACTAAACAAATGCTGCCAACTTGTTACTGGTGCTGGGAAAAGAGTGCATACTTGCAAGCTTTATATACAATCTAACTGGCTCAACCTTCATGGGAGAATTGCCTACCAGACCTGCCTACTTTCAAAGAAAATCTGCCTCGGCCTTGCCCCACCCACATCCCATGCCCTCGTACTGCCTACCCCGCACATCCGGAGCACCCACAGTACCAGCAAAGTCTCCTTCCTGGTCCCCTTTTGCCATACCTCCCAAGCCCAGCATTTCTTCTATGTTAGAGCCCCCACTCTGATGATCGGGCTCCCCACTGAAGTCACCACTGAGAATAAGCTTGGGCCTTAAAACCACAAACTGTGTCACCACCTCACCAATCTTGGCAGATGTGACTGTACCCACTAGGCTCATTCTCTCTCCCCGCCCTCTTCCTCAAATCCCTTCTCTCTCTCTCTCTCCCCCCCCTCTCTGTTTTCTTCCTTTCCCAGTCTTCTTCCTCCTCATGCTTTCTACCCTCTCCCTGTCTTCCACGTAATGCTTGCCTCTACCCCACTATCCCCTACCACTCCTTGTCTCACCCTTCCTTCCCTGAGTGTACTTCCTCCCCATCACCCTTCTATTATCTCTGTCCCATCCCACCTTGCTGTTCTCCACCCTTCTCCCTCTAGCCTGATCCTCCTCTGCCCCACCCCTTCCCATGCCCTATCTCCCTCTATCCCCACTTTCCCCCTCCCACCTCCCCGATCACCCCTACCCCTCATTGCACTTATTTTGCCTCTTGCACTTCTATGACAATGTCACTACTCTGACTACCTCCTGTTTTTACTCCCCCCCCCGTCTCTGTCTAATGTCACTCCTGCCCTGGTGAACTTTTTTGTTCCTTGACTTTTGTTTCCTTCATAGTAGCTATTGCTTGTTTCCCATTGTACATACTTGATGTTTGATTGTATCTATCCCATTTGTTCTATTCACTGATTGTAATCGAATGTCTTGGATTGTAATTGATGTAGAACCTTTGTAAAAGAACCACTGGGTCAAAGGAAATTTGTAATCCTAGTACTTTCTAAATAAATAAATAAACAATCTGCAGTAAGGTGGATACTCAGAAGGGGGTGGAGAAAATGAGAAGGGATCTGGGGAAACACAAGGAGTTATCTGAAGCATGGCAGTTTGGGTTCTATGTCAAAAGGTACAAGATCATGCACTTTGGGTATAGGACCCAGGAGGAGAGTATAGGTTAGGAGGAGGTAGTGACAGTCATTAAACAGGAAAGGGACCCTGAGGTTATCATATCTGATGATCTCAATGTGGCAGGGCAGTGTGAAATAGCAGTTGGTAGAGCTAGTGGGATGCAGGGATACATAGGAAGGGGTATTCTCCAGCAGGAGGATGGAGATGGTATTGTCACTGTACCACTTGCTGGTGAGACCTGACTTGGAGTACTGTGTCCAGTTTTGGGGGCTGCACCTCAAAAAGGACATAGATAGGGTGGAAACAGTCTAGAGGAGTTCAACTAAAATGGTGCAGGGGTGGCACGAGAAGCCATCCAAGGAGAGAGATTGAGGGATCTCAACATGTATACCTTGGAAGAGAGGAGAACAAGAGGTGACATGCTGCAGGCCTACAAGTACCTCACATGGATGAACAGGGGGCAGGAGGGCAGTCTTTTTCAAATGAGAAGAAGCACCAGGACCGGGGGCATGCGATGAAACTGCGGGGGTGGTGGATGTAAGAATAATGTGAGGAAATATTTCTTCACAGAAAGCACAACAGATGTCTGAAATGCCAGCAGAAGTGGTAGAGGTAAAAACAAAGGGGGGGCGTCACACATGTGTGGGCTAAACACAGAGGTGTAGTAGAAAACAGGAAGGGAGGAGAGAGGGTTGTCAAAGGCCAGTTAGGGCCTGCAGAGACAGATTAGGCAGGGAACATCTGGGCAGACTGAGTGGGCTAATCAGTCCTTTTCTTTTTTTTTTTTTGTCAAGTATTTTTCATTCCTGTCACAGTCTCAGGAGACTCTCAGGCATCCAACTTGTATCCTGCTCTGCCTGAAGCTCTCCTCAGCCAAACCTTCCACATCTCCGCCCCCACCTTGCAGCTGGCACCCCCAGCTTAACCCCTCCGGGGTGGGGCCACCCCTCCTACTTTGGGCGCACTTCAAACTTTATAGACTCCAGCCACAGACGTGGGCCCATGGGCGGAGGATCAGTAGAGGTCGGCGAGGTTGAGCCCAGCAGTGGGCATGGGAGTTGGTGCCACTGCCCACCCCGGGACCGGGTTTTTCCATATTCTGTCCCCTCCCCATGCATGGGCATGCTCCGACGCTATCTGGCGCACGGCTATCCTGCCAGCGTCAGCCACGCTGATACGTGTCTACCCAGCTTGCTACAGTACCCCTGGTCTCCACCTGGGGTCTCTGGCTCACTGGGCCATCCCATCCCCTCGATCCGGGGAGGAGAGCATCACATGGGTGCTCAGTCCTCAACCCTTACCCTGCCGACCCACGGCGTCAGAGTCCATTCCCAAACCCGGGCAATCAGTCCTTTTCTGATGATCAATTCTATGTTTCGTAAGGCAAGAGAACTGTGAAGCAAAGCCAAGCAGTCCTAGCACACAAATGACTTCAGAAGAAACTCTTATAGCCATATGTACATGAACTGCACCCATAAACATATTATAAATCATGTTAAAGTTTTCTGTTTTTAAAACAATTGCTTGAATTTACAAATCAAAATTTTTACTTTGTAGAAAATTACAGAATGCCCTATGTAGGAAATGGACTATGCCAACTGAGCAAGTGTCAGCGTGGCACAGTTGCTAGCACAAGCTTCTAAGTCAGAAGGTTATGGGTTCTAGTCCCACACTGGGACTGGTTTCCCTGGGAAGGTGATACTATATTGGGGGGGGGCATCCTATCATTCAGACAGGACATTAAACCAAGGTCCTGTCTGCTTTTTTTGGTGACTGTTCTGGTGGACATTAAAGATCCCATGGCACTTCTTGAAAAAGAGTAGGGGAATTTTCCCGGTATCCTGGACCAATTTCCCACATTCACTAAAATACCAACAACTTAATCTAATTCAGTTTCAGTCTGTTTGCATCTGTAGCACCCCACCCCAATGAGGCTGAAAATATTAGGCAGTATCGTGTAGGCCTCCTTTCCTGGTCAACAAAATCAAAATAAATAAACTCAATCTTAGAAGTCTGGAATTGTTTGCATAAGACCCTTTTGTGGTTATAGGAGTACCTACAGACATACGAACATTCCAGCTGATAAAGGTCTTGTGGTCTGTCTAGTCTGCTCAGTTGTGCAGCTCCCTATGTATTTACAAAGGGAACTGACCCCTGTCCCCATTTCCCTTCTGACCTCCCTTGGCTTCCCTTCCCCACCACTTGCCCCCATTCTGCCCACAACGTTTCCCCTTCACCCTTTCCCACCACCTCTTGAAGCAGTCCACTGCATTTAGGGATGCCACCTCCTCTGGCAACTCACTCCACTGGGCCACCCTCTTGGTGAAAAAGTGCCTCTTCATCTCCCTTCTGAACCCCCCACACCAGCTTTAAGGTGTGCCCCCTAGTGTTAGATACCTGCAATGTTTAGAAACAACAATCCTGATTGGCTAAGAATGATATCATGATTTATAATGTGTACTGTATAGGCAAATGGGTCTTCTGAGATGTCTCTTAGCTTTTCAAAAGTGTCACCTCGTGCTTTCTTAAGGTTCTGGAACCCATCGAGGATCGAGATTTTTAATTTTTTTATTTTAGTCTTTGGTAACCAGGTAAGGCCCACTAGGCACAAGTGCCTATTTTCAGGGGTGACCTGAGAGCACTGGGTGGTTAAGTGACTTGCTCAGAGTCACACAGCATGCAAGTGGAGGTTGTGAGAATCAAACTCAGGTCTGGTCTGCTGGATGTATCAAGCTTGTTCACACCTCGTTCCTCTAACCTCAAGGTTATACTGCCTATACAGATGATACTGTTGATAAGCCAAGAGACATCTTGGAAAACCCATTTAACCTTTATAAATCATGCAATTTCCTTAAATTGCCTTAACGTGATTGCGCAGCTCCAAGTGATCCCCCAAACAAAAAAATACACCTAAGGACTGACACTCTGAGTATGCGCTGGAATACCAATCCACCCCCATCCTCAAGCAGTCAGTACTAAAGTAGTAAATAAATAGCCTTTGAGTGAGAAAATTGTGTTTTAGTTTACATTTCTATCTTCAGTTTGCAGGTCACAGTATATTTATGCTATTAAGCAGGCTGCTGTAGTCCTCATTTTTGCATGGTCAGCAAACTAACACTCTCCCCTCTTTCCTCCAAGCATAGACAAAACAAAGTCCTCATTCACAATGAAATGTCAGCAAAAACAAAATGTTCACATGTTATTGTGTCTGTATGTTTACTGTGCTATTCACTTTACGTGCTTTGTGGCACAGTTTATTGCAATTTCGTGGGGGCGGTGTATTTATTTTTATTTATTTATTTAGGAAATTGGAATTACAACCCTTTGAGTCATAGAATCATTTCCAAAGGCTCCACGTCTGAATAAAACATAGACACTCATACAGTACATTTTTAAAATGTAATTTAAAAAATTTAAAAGTTTTGTGGTTAATCTACCATTACCAGTTGTTCATTTACTATTGACGACTGAACCAGGACTGAGGAGATATTTAGAAGAAAGAAATGGTAGGATTGTGGAGTTAATAGAATTCCAAAGTTGGAGTCTCATGCATGTGAAGATGTGTTCACAGGCAGCACAGGTCTCTCACCGGCTCCAGTGGAAAGAAAAAAGTCATGATTTATAAAACTCTAATGAGACCATATAGCTGGTGCAGACATGAGCACTGAATGATAATAAGCCTGCAGAGGCTTGCAGTTTATATTGCGGTTACAGATCTCTATGTAGTATATGTAACGTACCTCCCTCTTAGCAGCTTAGAATTATTTCTAGCGAGATGTGGACTGTTGAAAAGTAGATGAGGTCAGGGGCCATGCAAGAGACCACCCTAATCTGTGGGCTCATAAAAAATGGACTGTTTTAAAGTTTTAAGGGAGACCCTACTGACCTCTTCTTGATTGACAAGGAGGCATCCTTTGATTGTAGAAAAAAAAAAACTCTGCAGACATGATGTTTGTTTTGGAATCTGTGAGAGGATGGACTTAATATAAAGCAGACTGGTTAAAAAAAAAAGTCTTCTGTAATCCGATTGAGGTTTATCGTGGCCTCTTAAATTAAACAACGGATTGGATTCCCCAGAACAGTGTATGCTGCCGCCTGCCAAGCTACCTCTAATGTGACCTTAGAATCTTCAGAGCGCAGTAGGAAATGCAGAATGGAATGGGAAAAGGCATGAGAGAGAGAGAGAGAGAGAGAGAGAGCTGACAGCCCATTGCAGAAACAAAGTGTCCAGATAGGTTAACTCAATCCCTTTGGGGCCTCCAAAGCAGAAGGCTGGCTATGGGATTAAAGCCAAGAGGGAAACATATTTCATATGAACCAATGATGATCTGTCACACTCTCGACATAAGCTGCAGGGTAGATAAGTGCCAGGAGTTTACCTGCCTATACCCCTTATTCATAAGTCATTTGAAACAGAAGTTTGGCACACAAACAAAAGAAGTGACTGGCTGGCAGGCACCTGACACAGGAAGTATTACTCCTACCTGTGCTGGCTGCCAGTCCCTTTTTATGTTTGCTTGCGTGCATGCTCAAGAAACATTATGTGGCAGCTTAGGAGAGAAGCAGGTTGTGGAGGTGCAGCACTGTAGCAGCCAACACCAGCACTGCAATTGTGGGTTTGGCCCTGTTCACCCAATGCAGGCCTAGTGTCCTGATGACACTGGTTCTGTAGAAGTGACACCAACTCGAAACAATTTGGCCGTTGCAATGAGGCGCCGCCTCATCATTGCAGTGTCAGCCGTTCCACTGCAATGAGGGAGCGACCCCTCATTGTAGGGCGGCACTGGTGTAACATTTCCCTAAGCATGGCAGTGGCATAGCTGCTGCCTCAGAGCCCCATGAAAGCCAACGGGGGTGCCCAATCCCTGTGTCAGCATGCCCCAACCCAGTTCATTTTCTGGCCAGGGAGCCCACTCCCGTCAGCATATCTGCGCCCATTTGTTGTGTGCCAAAGGTGTCCAATCCCCCTTGGTATCATGCACTGCCCCACCACACCGTTTCTGTCGATGGGGGGTCCCAATTCCTCCAGCTTCAGTTCCCCACCCCTGAGGGCAGGTGGCACACTGGGAGCCCACCCCAGTGTGCACATAGCAAGCCTTCAAAAAAAAAAAAACTTCCTGCAATGTCTTTTATTGATTTTGTGTCCCTGAAACAAAGAAAACGGTCCCTCACAGTCTCTCCTGCCCCTTCCCCAAACCCGTGACCACCCTCTGCGCACCCACCTCCCCACACCCCATACTTACCTCCAGAGCCCAGTGCAATTATCTTCAGTGGATTGGAAACACATCTGCAGTCTTCAAAGCCGACCACGAACTGAAGAAATGCCGGTAAGCTGTATAATGGCATAAATAGGGTTTTTTCAACTTATGTGGATATCTCGGCCACTTTTTGGACTTTTGCCACCAAATTTTCAACATGGGGTTATTGGGACCCCTCCTCATGAATTCAGTCACCGTTGTGGCATTATTCTGTCCCAAAAGGTGATTTCATGGTCACTGCTCGGAATCACCTTTCGAGACCAGTTAACGAAATGACAGTGCCACTGTTCATGAGATGGGCTCTCAGAAAGCCTATGTTGCAAATTTGGTGAAAAAATCCAAAAGAATGACCGTTTTATGAGCAGTTTCATGCACATTTGTAACTTTATGGATTTGTAATATTTTCAGTCCAGATTTTCAACATTGGCATTTTTCCACACACCTCCTTATGAATGGTACAGCTATCATTTTTCACATCCTGGCCGAAATGCGTTTTCCCACTTCCAGCACACAATAGTACAGTCACTGTGGGAAGTCAGTGTTCAGGACAGATTAAAAAAATCACAGTGACACGGTTCATGAGCAGAAGTGCTAAAATGCGTATGTTGAAAATTTAGTGACTAAAGTCCATAAAATGACAGTGTTACGAGCATATGTGGCACAATTTCCACACCCCCTCGTAATTTCGGGCATTTGCAATATTTTCACTCCAGATTTTCAACATTGGCATTTTTTCACACCTCCTTATGAACAGTACAGCTGTCATTTTTCATATCTTGCCTGAAATATGTGTTTACACATCTGGCGCAGAATAGTGCGGTCGCTGTGGGAAATCAATATTTGGGACAGATTAAGAAAATCATAGTGACAGTGATCATGAGCAGAGGACACAAAATGCCTATGTTGAAAATTTGGTGAAATAATTCCACTAAATGACTGTTATGTGCATGCGTTGCACAGTTTCCATGTACTCATGGACGTTCTAGCATTTTAATATTTTCACTGCAGATTTTCAACATTGCCATCTCTTCACACCTCCCTATGAATGGTACAGCTGTCATTCTTTTCATCCTGCCCGATCTGTGTTTTCGTACATCTGGTGCAGAATGGCACGATCGCTGTGGGAACACAAAGTTCGGGAGACATTAACAAAATCACTGTGCTGCTGTTCAGGAGAAGAGGTCCCAAATGCTTTCATCAGGTGGGGGTCACAAAAAGGTCATGTTAAAAATTTGTAGTGCAAATACCAATAAATGTCCGGGGCGTTAGGGTTCTAACCATAACGTCCCACCCTGTACAGACTGATAGGCATCAGGGGTGTGCCTTTGGATTGCCGACTGTAATGCTCATACCATCCCCCCCACCCTGCAGCCAGTGACAGGCATCGAAGTGTGCCTTGGACTCTTTGGCCCCAGAGTTCACTCCATTCTCCTACACTGCACCCATTTCAGCACATGTTCTTATCCTTCAAGCGTGGGCTGAGACTTCACCTGGCCACCCTAGATCAATGCACCTGCTTTGACCCAACCTGATCTCCACTTCTCCCCTGCTTCTACCCCCTCCTCTTGCTACCTGTCTCCTCACTGCTCTCCTCCTTCTTCCTCCAAAGACTTACCCCTTTCCTTAAGCCCCCCCACCTTCTTATCAAATGTCCTTTTGATGCAAATGTACTATATAGATATGTCTATGTGAATGATCGCCTTATTTAACTGCTATGTGTTTTCTCTTAACTGTCATCTTTTTCTTAGGCAAGGTCTAATTTGACTGCAGACAAATGTTGGTACCGTAAGACTCACTTCCCCTTTCCCCTGCTTCCCCTACTCCTTACCTCTGAACATCCACGGCCAGGGACTGTTACCGGCTCGTATGCCCAGTCTCGGAACCATGAGCTCGGCTGCACATACCCACCTACTACCGCTGAAGCCGCAATGTGCGCTGTATTTTTTCTCGTCTGTCCACTGCCTTTGAACATCCACGGCCAGGGACTGCTGCCGGCTCGCATGCCCAGTCTCGGAACCATGAGCTTGGCTGCACATACCCACCTACTACCGCTGAAGCCTTAATGTGCGCCGTATTTTTTCCTCGCCCTTTCTCTCATGCCGGACTGTTTGACCTTTGAAACTGGCATCCCCCTAGCCTGCCGCCGTAAATGCCGCTGGTTTATCTCACAAATTCCACGGGCTGCCTGCTGCTGCTCGCCAGTTTACGGCTCCTTCCAACCCGACTTAGCCTTTCTCCCTGATATGACTCACCCCTCCTCCTCCATACCATGTTTTTGGCTGACTACCCTGCCTCAGTCTCTTTGCCTGTACCCTTCCCTGCCACTCCACTCCATCTTGCGCTGCAGGGGAACCACAAACCTGGCTAAAATCTAGTGCTTTTTCCGGTAAAGCCATAAGTTTCCCCTACGGCTCTCAGACTCCCTGATCTTTACCCTTTACTAGTACTAACACTCCCCTGTAACCTCTTTGTACTGTACTGTTGCTCACTATCTAGACTAGCCTACACCATGTTAGCCTAGCTTAATTTGCCTCTGTATTGTATGAATGCACTCTGTACTGACTGCCTCAATTGTAATGTTGCTTCCTGTGTTATCCTGTATTGTACTCTCCCAGGTCGTGCTTGAAAATAGTCACCTGCTGGCTTGCGAACCTACCCGGTAAACAAAAGCTCAATTAAAATGGGGTGACCGTAAAACTGAACACCCCAAGGCACTCCTGAACATGTGTTGGTGTCTGCAGGATAGAGTGAGGTGAAATGGCATGAATGTTATGGGTGATGACCCAAACGCATACCCCAATGCCTGTCCGTCTCTGCAGGGTGGAGGTGGAGTTAGTGTGAAGTTCAATACTTCACTGCCATTCCTATTCTACATCTGTCTAACTCATGCACTTCCAATGCTAATACCAGCAAACAAACATTCGGCATTGACAAATGCTTGTTTTGTTTGCATTCCAAGTCCTGCTTTAAAGCAGCAGTGCATCACAAAATGTTTTTTCTAAAAAGTTAATTTCAGCTAAAGTTAATAAAAATATTAACATACCTGTCAAATCTGCTTTGCCGCCACCCCGGCGGCGCTGAGGGTTAAGGCTCTAGATGCCTCACCTCACACCATGCTGACAACCCGGGTTTGGGAACGAGCCCAGGACGTCGGGGTCGGCAGGGCCGGGGAGGGATTGAGCATCCGTGAGATGGCTCTCCCTTCCTGGGGAGGGGTGTAGGGATTGCATTGCTCCTGAGTGACCCCTGGCAATGGCTGGGGGTAGCCAGGAGATATTGGAGGTGATTATATTGAAGTATGGGGGTGAACAGCCAAAACGTACCCTGGGGGGGCATTGGGCACGATGGGGGTCAGGTGGCACCATTGTCGGGTGTGATGTTCACCGTTGGCATTGGACTGGCACCCTAATGACAGTCGCAATTTTTCTTGTTGCCACAGCATGGGTGAACCATGCATTTCTATGTAACCGTGGAATAAATTTCTGTGTCTTACATAAATATTCCATGGTTTATATAAATCATGGATTACTAATCTGCATAACACATTCCACTTTTGAAATGCCAGAATTCCATGGAAATAGGCAGACTTTTCTGAAATTTTGTGGACTTCCGTCCCGTCAGAATCTGAAAATTCTGTGCAGCCCTGGTCTCAAAACATTGGGAAATTCAAGTTCACAAATTGTACTGAAAAAGAAATAATGTGACCTGCTGGGAATTGAACCCAGGCCACAAGAATACCATCCTGCTGCTCTAACCTCTAAGCTGTAGGCTTGCATGGTTTGACCTGACTCTTCCTGGACACACTTCCTTTCTCTGGTATTGTAAATCCTGCAACTAGGAACAGTCAAGATGACAGATGTCTTTGGTGCAGTATTAGTTACTGCTAAGCAATT
The DNA here is from genome assembly GCA_016271365.2 of Neoceratodus forsteri. Taxonomy (NCBI): domain Eukaryota; kingdom Metazoa; phylum Chordata; order Ceratodontiformes; family Ceratodontidae; genus Neoceratodus; species Neoceratodus forsteri. The sequence goes on from JADMNL010000029.1 coordinate 108,096,458, forward strand.
CAGATCACAAATTGTAGTGAGAAGGAAATAACGTGACCTACAAGTTAACAAGATTCAAGTTGTAATCTGAAAATATCATTTTTACTATAGCTGTCACTTAGGTGTTCGGGCATTAATGTTAAACACCCCCCCCCCACCGAATACACCAGTTTATATTCATATTTGTAATCAATGATATATGCAATCACCCCCACCTGCAAGGTCTGCTGACTAAGCCCTAAGATCATAAATGGCAAAGTCTGTTATGCATTCGGGTGAATGGCATCTGGTTTCATGGTTAGAAATGGGCTTGGAAAGTGGCGTGGTACCTCCACCTGTGGAGAGCCTTATGACAGAGCACTGCCAGGGTCTTTCCCCACATGATGAAATAAATACAACCCCACCCACTGTGACAGGGAGCACAATAACACAATCCCCTCCCCATTTATTCTACACATGCAAATAAACAGTCAAAATACATCACAAGTTGTAAATAAACAACCAATGGGTTTATTTTGGGAAAAGAAGATTCAAAATAGAGGTTGCACATGGACCAAAGATGCAGGGATAAAGACAAGCAGAAGTGCAAAAAAATCCCGCACTCAAAAAAACGGAATAAAAGGACTGCTTCACCAATATCTGAACTTCATTTTATTATAAGTGCCATATGCAGAGCCCTGACACATTTCGGAACCAATTTCCTTTCTGGGTTTATTTTGGGGTTGGGGGAAAAGGGAAACAAAGATAAAAATAAACAAAGTTAACAATTTGCATTCAACCCCACCATAACGCTCGTTTCAGCACCTCTCCAACCACTGGTGCACCCATTTACCCCACAGTCCTTCTGGGAGCTCCCAATTACAGTTCAAGTGTGAACACAGATGCAGAGCTAGAGACCTGCAATACTTGGACCTTGATGTGGTACTGTAGAAATTTGGTTGTTGGCCACAGCTGCTGACTGGCAAATTACACGATTGGATGGACAGTAAAACACACTCCTGGCTGCAAGCTGTAGCTGTGGACTTGATTCTAAGGTTGTGCAGGAATGCCCAGGATGTATCCTGCTAGCTAATCAACAATAGGAATGATGAGTTCTGTCAGTAAAACCCATTACACAGGACCTTAAGATGACAGGCGGGTGCTGTTTCCATAGGGATGTCTCCCTTGGTTAGGCAGATGATGGCTGGATATTTTTTCCGTAGGCTGGATACAGGTGCAGCAGACTCAATGCACTCCTGGTGGTGAAGGGTGGGGGCCATGATGACTTTAAATGATTGGAGCTCAGTTCTGTAAGCTGGTTACAGGTGCAGCAGACCCAACACACTTCCAGTAGTGAAGGGTGTGCGCCATGATGCTCAGGATGACAATGATTAGAAACCCATGTTTTTCTTCAACAAGAAATAATAAGAAATCCAAGGTATAAAAAGAAATAAAACGAAAACACATGAAAAAAGTTAAAAAATTGCTTGTTTTTGGGGGGAGAGGCAAAAACTAAATAAATGTTTGCAGCAGTTGTTGTTGTTTAGGCTCCATTTTTACCTTGTAGACAGTCCGCAAGGAAGAGACGATGGAATTGTCGGAGTCACAAAACCTTTTAAGACCATAGCATAATACTGCTTAGTACAGTGTAGTATATGAGGAATGTGATTTCCAGTGTGTATAAGGTCATTTTTAGGTATTTTTGTAATGTATATGTGATAGCAAGAAATAAAACTACATTATCAATGAATAAAAAGAAATAAATTCTAGAAAAATGAAAAGAAAAATGATATAAAAAAAAAGAATTTCACAGGGTTCTAACACTGATCCCTTTCACCTCACAAGGGGACCTGTCTTCACCCACCCTGACAGATGGGCAGTCACCCAGGACCTCAGCTGGTTCGAGCCCTTGCCATTATGAAATCCTAACAGTAGCAGAAGGCAGTGGTTCACCACCTTCCCAGATGTGTGCAGCTTTCAAGGCAACCTCTGCTCTAATTTGGTGCTAGAGCCCAGGCTTGGCACTCTAACTGTATCAATCTTCTTTTTCAGGAGTCTCAAGTCTGTTTTGGACAAACTTTTTAGTCAGACTGGAATAGCAACTGGGAGCTATTCACAAATACTCTCTTCTCCTCAGAGTTTTTACTCAGACAAATCCGCTGCATTGCAGATGGCTCTCCCTTGTGCAGAAATCCAGGGATCAAACTTTGATGGCTAGCATCTCATGCATTGCTCATTATGGTAAACTCCTGGCTGTCAGCGACTGATAGTTCCCAGGGAAAAGCATGCATAAAGTCCTGAACCAGCCAGCGATTCAAATTTGTTTTGTAGAGCTGAGCTCCAAATTGATGTCAGTTTCACATGGATAGGATGTACTAATTTAGTCGTTTTACAGAGCTGAGCTAGTCTCCAAATTGATGTCAATTTCTCAGGGACTGGATGTACTAATTTAATTGTTTTGCAGAGCTGAGGTAGTCTCCAAAGTTTGTGCTCCCAGGGGAGCAGCAGTGTTGTACTTTTGCAGCTTTGAGAGCTGTTTGAAATTGAACAACCTGCTTGCTGTTGGCTTCCCAACTCTGAAGACAGTTTAGGGGTCGGTTGAGCAAAGAGAGGTGGCAGCTCACTGGCCACAGTGAGAAGGGTAACGAGCATGCCTGCAGAAGAAATGATGGTGTCCAGTCCAGTGCCAGGTCCCACAGCTGCAGTCTAGACCAGGACCGGGGTGAAAAAGCAGTACTGTGGAAGGCGGCAGCAGAGCTCTAGAGAGAGACAAAAGTAATAGGACCCTTTTTAGGAGGGGGTTACAGCCTTCCCTCACTGAAATCCTTGGTGTCATCATCAAGGCCTGAAAAACACAAACATGCTGAACACAACAGAACAGTCTGTCTAATACACCCGATTCCTATCTAAACATTTCTAACTAATATACCTGCATCCTACCTGAATGATATCAACAGTGTTCTTCACAGAACACAGGGGAAACATTGGTATTAGCATTTTCCCACAATGGTAAACAATTGCACCCTCCAAAAATGGCTTGAAAGAAGCACAAGGTAGACAGCAATAGTGGGCTTGGCAGAAGATTGACCCTTTCCTTTTTTTTAGTTTTTGTTCATGCCCCCCCTTCTCTCTGGCCCCTCTTCTGTCCTCTGACCCCACTGGTAACCCCCCAGGCCCTTCTAGACATGGTCACCTACCTCCATGGAGCTTCTGGCTATGTCCCCCAGGCAGGGTCAGACTCAGGGCAGGGATGGTCCCTGAAACTGTACATTTTGTCAGGTGGTGCTGCATTATTGGTGGGTAATGGAGGCCTGGGGGGCTCCTATGGGCCATCACTGTGGAGTTGCCAGTGCCATTTTCCTTGCTTTCTTCTCTCTCCCATGTGATGTCCATACACGGACATCAATGGGAGCCCGTATGCACCCATGTACACATCTGCCCACTGATGTCAATGATGGCCCTTCCCAGTCCACCTCCTAGCTGCCTCACCACCTGCGGTTACTCAGGTGGCAGTGTTGCAGTGGAGGATGAAACCCCCTCCCCAGAAGAGGCAATCACTTTCTGGGACGCCTAATCCTCCTCCTCTCATTCGGTCCCGATGACCTGAGCTCGTTCCGGAACTCTGGTCACCAGCATAGAGATGGACCCTTTTAGCACCACATTTACAGGGAGGTCAGAGTGGAAGAGGGGACACCAGGGACACTGTAAATGAGTGTAACTGGATGTTTGACTTTTCTTTTAGAACGGCGGGGTGCCACAAGGTTCTGATTTGACCAGGGTCATGATAGGTTCAGTGTCCTTTGCCAGAATGGGTTCAAGTCTTTCAGTGTCCTGAGGTGGTTCCATTACTGGGATCGTAACAGCCTGTTGCTAGCCTTTGGAAGACAGAAATCTTGCTTGTAGAGCAGAAAGCAGCTAACTAAAAGAAGCTACCATTTTCTTACTAATTTAGCATGTCTACCTCAGCAGGAGTCAGTGTCTGTTGAGATTAAGCAGACGGATACATTATTAGAAGTAGAAGTGGTCTTATTTAGGGTTAAAAAGAAGAAAAGAAAGAAAGTCGGTGTGTGTTCTGTGCTGGGAAGGGTACTGTATCAACTTACTTTGCTAAATCAGTAGGAGGAGAGAGAGCTTAATTGGGGGTGTGGCTTAGACAATATAAAAGCAGGTGACTCCGATTACAACTTCCTGTTGCTAGCCTTTTTTCTTAGTAATTGCCCTCCATCCCACCCTAAACCAGTACTACTTTTATAGCCACTGGGTTTGACTGACAACAGGAACTTTCTGTTTGGCAGTAGGAAGGGAAGGATCATACAGAAACATTAGTTTTGTCAACCCTAAAGGAAAAAAGTATCTAACTCTCCCCCAGCTGCTGGTGGTCTGACACTGAGCAAGGAAGAAGGAGGCTACTGAAGAATATAGGAAGTTGCTGTCCCAGAACAGGAAGGGTTAGAACTGTAAGGAGAGGAGAGAGTAAGCATACAGAGAAACAGGAGAGGGGACACAAAATAAGACATGATAGGAGTGGTGCAGTGCAATGGCTGTGGGGTGGCAGTGTTCCGGGAGACATTCTGTACGCTGTGATGCTGCCCTATTTGCAGGCATCTCTCTGGTCTGATGGAGGAGGTTGCCTGTCTCCATGCTGACCTGGCTAGAATTTGTGAAACCTTCTCCCACCACCAGGGCCAATGCCACTACCCCAGAGGTTGCCAAGAAAGAGGAGAGGCTGGACCAGGGTGGGCTCAGGGAGGGAGAGGATGGTGGAACAGAGTTTCATCCCTCCAGCTGTACCTCTCCACAATTTATACGCTCTTCTGGTGGATAGTGGTTCCTCTATGGAGGTACCTGCAGTGGAGACCAAGGAGGATGCTGGGAACCTTCACAAAGAAGACCCACAGGAGGATGGCATGGTACCCCACAGGGAAAGAAACAACTCCTGGTGGAGGACTCAATCATTGGGGGGTAGAAGTGGGGGAGGAAGGGGAGACAGAGGTAAGGTGCCTGCCTGCGCCACGGCTTGAGGGACAGGAAGCTAAACTTCAGGATTGTGGGAGCAGCTGCAAGAGGGAGGGAGTTGATGCTGTCCACCTAGGGACAAATGACCTGGCTAGGAATGGGATCAGAGCAGTGCAAGAGGGAGCTTTAGAGTTGGGAGGGGCCTTAGACAAGTAACCGTATACAGTAACCTTCTCCTGAGGTGCTGCCTGTCTATGGCAAGGGTGATGTTAGGGTACTCCTCACCAGAGAATTCAATGAATGGTTGAAAAACTGGTGTGGAGCCCAGGGTTTGGCTTCATTGGGGACTGGGGAGCTACTTGGAGGATGCAGACTCATACTGGGTGCGATGGTCTGCATCTGTCCGGGGGACCAGGATCATAGGTGAGAGGTTTAATGCCACATTGGCGTTATTTAAACCAGCCAAGAGGGAGGCACTGAAAAAGGAGCAGGAAACTAGCCCCCCAACAAAACACGGTAATTAGTGAGGTAAACACCAAGGTAGAGAAGCATTAGGAGCAGGACAGAGGTAAATGTGAAAAAGGCAAGGAAAGGACAGGATGGGCTAAAAAGGGTAACGCCATCAAAAAGTGGAGTACCAATGACCATAGTTCGTGTACAGCTCCTGAACTAGTGGCCTTGATGAAGAGGGTTGCCTGGATATTGTGGCAGTCATATAAACATGGTACACAGAGAACCATGACTGGATGTCAACATACAGGATACACAATCTACAGGAGGGACAGGGAGGGTAAAGAGAGGAGAGTAGCTCTCTGTAAAGGAAGGATCAAGCAATAGAACTAAAGAGTAAACAGGAGCAGGTGAGGCACTCTGGGTCACCTCTGGAGATAGGAAATGGCACCACAATCTGCATTGGGGTTAGATACAGACCCCATCTCAGGGAGGGAAATGGACAAGGAAATGATAGAAGGCATCCTTAAAATGGCAGAAAAAGGGGAGATATTGTTGATGGGGGGCCTGAATATGCCAGATGTTAACTGGAGCACTTTTGCTGCAGGCACATCCAAGAGAAGGGTCATTCTTGATGCCCTACAAGGTGCATGCCTCAGACAGCTAGTATTGGAACCCACTCGGGAGGGAGCAATCTTAGACCTGGTACTCTTAAATGGGGATGGAGAAAGAATCTCAGATTTAGAAGTGTGTAGCCATCTGGGAACAAGCAACCACCAAATAATGTGGTTCACGATAAACACAGCCATGCAATCAAGCCATACAAAAGCAAGAGTATTGGACTTTAGCAGGGCTGACTTTGGGAAAAAGAGAGTGCCTCAGAAAAGCACTAGCAAACAGGCAAGGAGAAGGGGTGGAGGAACAATGGGGAGTAATCAAAACAGCCATCACAGGGGCAACAAGCCTTTGTGTAAAGCAAATCAACAAAACACAATGAAGGAAAAAAAACGCTATGGTTCTCAAAAGAGGTGGCAGGGAAGGTTAAGGAGAAAAGGATAGCATCTAGGAAATAAGGAAACACAGAAGGAGCAGGACAGAACTTTTATCAGTTAAAGCAGAAAGAGGCAGGGAAGGCAGTCAGAATAGCAAAGGCCCAACTGGAGGAAAGGATAGCCAACTCTGTTAAGAAGGGGATAAGACCTTTTATAGGTACATTAGGGAGTGAAGAAAGACCAAAGGAGGGACACTGAGGCTTAATAAAGGGGAGGGAATGTGGGCAGAGGGTGACAGTGAAAAAGCAGGGACACAATGAATATTTCTGCTCAGTATTCACAAAGGAAGAGGAGGGGCAGGTACCTAAAACAAACAAGAGAAACACTCGGAAGATGGGGGTGTCGATACCAGTCCATTTACAGAAGAAAGGGTTCTGAAAGAACTAATAAAATTGAAGGTGGACAAAGCAATGAGGCCTGATGGGATTCACCCAAGAATTCTAAAAGAACTAAGGGTAGAACTAGTGACACCGCTGACTACTATCTTTAACAAATCATGGGAGGATGGGGTGGTACCTGAAGACTGGAGGAGGGTGGATGTGATTCCTCGTCACAAAAGTGGGAGCAGGACAGAGGCAGGAAACTACAGACCAGTTAGTTTGACCTCAGTGGTAAGGAAAATGATGGAATCCTCTGAAGGAAAGAATTGTTGAGTACCTGGAGTCAGTGGGGCACGGACCCAAGGCAGCATGGATTCACAGCAGGAAGGTGCTGTCAGCCAGAATCTAATAGAATTTCTTTGACTGGGTGACCAAAGTAGTAGACCAGGGAGTGGCTGTGGACATGGTCTACCTAGATTTTAGCAAGGCATTTGATACAGTCCCACACAAAAGATTAATACACAAGTTAGCCAGCCTTGGAGTGGGTCCCAAGGTGGTAGCCTGGATAAAAAACTGGCTAGACAACAGGACGTAAAGGGTAGTAGTAAACGTAGTCCACAGTGAAGAAAGGAGGGTTACTAGCGAGGTACTGCAGGGTTCAGTACTGGGACAGGTCCTTTTTAATGTCTTTATAAGTGACATTGCAGAGGAACTAGAAGGAAAAGTATGTCTCTTGCAGACGACACAAAGATCTGCAACAGGGTTGATACACCAGATGGAGTGGAAAGGATGAGAAGGGACTTGGCAAGGCTGGAGGAATGGTCAAATGTATGGCAGCTCAGATTCAATGCAAAGAAGTGCAAGGTAATGCACCTGGGAAACAAAAACTCAGGGGAAGAGTACACAATGGGGGGATGAGATACTGACAACAGTAAAAATGGAAAGGGACCTGGGGGTAATTATATCAGATGACCTAAAGGTGGGCAAGCAATGTGAGAAGGCAGTAAGGATGGCTGAGGGATACTGTACAGACTGTTGGTGAGACCCCATCTGGAGTACTGTGTGCAGTTCTGGAAACCCCATCTTCACAAAGACAGAGTGGAGGCTGTCCAGAGGAGGGCAACCAAAATGGTGCAGGGTCTGCACCAGAAGACATACGAAGAAAGACTAAAGGAGCTTAACATGTATACCCTTGAGGAAAGAAGGGAGAGAGGGGACATGATAGAAACTTTCAAGTACCTTGAGGGACTCAACAAAGTCCAAGAGGATAGCACCTTTCAGAAAAAGAGATGTGCAAGAACAAGGGGACACATTTTGAAGATAGAGGGGGATGGCTCAGATGTAATGTGAGGAAGTATTTTTTCACGGAGAGGGTTGTGGATGCATGGAACAGCCTACCTGAGGAGGTCGTGGAGTCAAGAACAGTGGGGAAATTCAAGAATGCATGGGACAGACATAAAGTAGTCCTAGTTGGGGGTAGGAGGAAGTAAGCTGTTACATACTAACATACTAAAATGCCAGCAGAATAGGCCTAATGGTCTTTCGTGTCTGCTAGTTTGGTCAGCCCCCACCCTGGGAGATGACCTTGCTGCCCCCCTCGCCTTCTCTGGCTTCTCTCTTCCCAGTTCCAGATATTCTCGCTGCATTGGATTTTGCTTTCAGAACCCTTCCCCTGTACCTGTCCCACCCCCTCTTGAACCCCTCCACCGTCTCTGCCTCCTTGGTTAACTAGGATCTGCAGCTTATCTGTTAGGTAGGAAAATGGGCAGACTAGGTGGGCCAAGCGGTCCTTACCTGCCGTCAAATTCTATGTTTCTATGTTTCTCTGTGATGGGAGCAAAGTCCATGACTATGGGCCCAAATTCAGTCAGAACAAAGGGTACTGCTATTGGATTCAGTGGTCTGGAATGACTCCCATTACTTCCTCCAGGTGCTGAAGGGTGAAATTCCATGAAGAACGGCACAGGCAGATATTCACGTGATATTGGACCACTGTAGAATTCCTCAACTTCAGAGCTACTGTAGACCACATCAGACAGAGTTGCCAGGACAGCAACAGGCAATTCAGGTGGAGGCATTCAGTTCCACCTTGTCTGGGTCTTAGTCCTGGTGACAGGTCTTCTTGGCAGTGAGAGAGGTACTGGGTTGACTGGTTCAGGCAACAGTTGACTAATTGGCAAAAGGAGGCTTTGATGTAAATTTTTGACCACAACATTTCCTCTTTCCATTCTCGGATGATAAACTGGCAGGTTTGGCAGCTGTTCCACAATTACATAGGAATTCTGTTTCCATAGGTCTTCAGTTTTATGTTTTCATGGGATCCCCAGGTTCTGAATAGGTACTCTATCCCCTGGCTGAAGAACTTGCTCTCAGACTCTTTTGTCATAGGTGGTCTTGTTGGACAGTTTGGACTTCCCAGCTGCTTCTTGGGCTACCCTGTAGCATCTTTCAGTTGAGCACATAACCTCGGTGTAGTCCAGGTATGTCTCTAGCAAGGTGCCATTAGCTGATGCTCTAGAACATAAATCTACTAGCAGTCTGGCTTCCTGTCCAAACATAAGGAAGTAGGGTGAGAATCCTCAAGTTATTTTTGGTACAGTTGTAGGCATGGACTAAGAAAGGTACCTGCTGGCTGTGGTGCATCATTTTCGTAGGGTCCAGTGTCCCCAGCATATTAAGCAGTGTTCTTTTGAATCTCTCTGGCTGAGGGTTGCCCTGTACATGATCGTATATCGACCCCGCAGCAACATTTCGAAATCTAAGTACATTACAGTGGCAATTCGCTGTTGCCACTGTAATGTACCTGCAGGAACCCGGCCCTGCATTCTCTGGGTTTTCCCTCCCTTATCAACTCTGACTCAGAGTTGATAATCCTAATTTATGGTGGGTGTGGGGCGCAGAGCCCTCTGCATGAAGGGTTCAGGGGGCAAAGCCCCCCCCCCAAAAAACAAAGAGTTTACCCGATGGAGTTATGCCAATGGCAATTTGCAGTCAACATAAATTCCTCGCTGTAACATCGGGTTGAGAAATGATTGTTGCCTGCAGCATCGTAGATCCGTAGATGATAGGGAGTGGTATGGAACTTCTTGATGCCCATAATGCTTATAAGTTCTTTGAGGAGATGACTCTCCAAGTCTCTCCTCTGGTCAGAGTAAATGCAGCTGGGAAAGCCATAAAGCACAAAGTACTTTTCGCACAACACTTTAACCATGGTGGTTGCTTTCTGGTCTTTTGTAGAGAGTGCCTGTGCATAGCGGGCATTGTGGTTGGTCATCACCAGAATGTTACTGATCCCCCACCAGTTAGGTTCAAGGGAAAAGAACTCCATGCACACCAGATCCATCAGTCCAGTACCAGTGATGTTTACAAGCCGAGCCGCCATTTTGGGTAGAGTCTTATGGGTGATTCACCGGTTGCAGCATTCACAATGTCTATTTCAATAGACATTCATGGCCAATAGAATTGGTCTTGGACGAGGCTCAAAGTTTTATCAATCCCCAGGTGTCCCATCCTCATGAAGTGATTGCAAAACCATTTTTCAATACTTATTGGGAAGAACCAGTTGCTTTTTGAGGAAAGGCAATTGTGTTTTTGTGCTTCAATACAGCAATCTATTCTTTAGCAAAAGTTTGTCCCACTCCCTCAGGAGAAGTGGCATATCTGAAAGATTTGCTTTTACATGAATGGAAGCCAATCCCTTCTCTTTGGCGAGAATGATATCCCACAGACTGGGATCTGTCCACTATTCACATCTTACATCTGCAGGTCTGAGGTGAGGCAAAGAAATATTATGCAGTGTGGCGAAGCAGGGTTACACCTTCGATACATTATCAGCATGCACTCTGAGCAATGCCATGGCCCAGTCAGGGGTGGTGGGAGGAGGCTGGTCATCAGGCACCATTAGCAGACATATTGCTTTCACTCCATCTTCAAATACTTAGGTCCATGGTCCCTCTGTGGGTGGAGTATGGTGTGGTTGTCTGGAAAGGGCATTTGTGTCAGTGTTGTTCCATACTGGTCTGTATTGCAAGCGGAAGTTGTAAGCAGAGAGAGTACAGATCGATGTATGCTCATTGGTGTCAAGCTTGACAGTTGTTAGCACACAGGTCAGTGGGTTATTGTCCATCAATACAACAAAGCTGGCTCCATAAAGATAATAATGGAACTGATCAGTCACTGTCCACTTCAGTGCAAGGAACTCAGACTTATGGACTGGATAGTTCTTTTCCGATAGACAGACTGTAACTGGTATAAGCAACCGGTCTCATACAATTTTCATGCTCTTGGTAAAGTACAGCACCTAATCCTTCCATGCTGGCATCAATGTGAAAAGTATATGGCTTGGTATAGTCATCAAAAGCCAATACTGGGGCCCTCATCAGGTGTTGATTGAGCTCTGGAAAAGTGTTTTCACAATCTGCAGTCCATCTGTCCCCAAAAGGTTCATTGGTCCTGTAGTATTCTGATGGTGGTTTACATTTGGTAACCAAATCTTTGGTCTTTCAGGTTGGAGGATACTCCAGAGTTAAGTTGTTCAACTGGCCTCTCCACCAAGAAGTAGTCCTTCACGAATCTCCTATAGTATCTGCAGAATGCCAGGAAAGACTGAAGCATTTTGGCCAGGTTGTGAGAGCTTCCACTTTTGCTGGGTCAGTGCTGATTCCTTTCTCCAATATTATGTGCCCAACATATTTGACAGCAGTCTGACAGAACTGACACTTGCCAGGGAGAGTTTTAGACCATGTTCCTTCAGCCAGTCCAGCATCTTTAGTAGTCAGGCTTCATGTTGTTCCAGTGTCGTCCTAAACACTATGAGGTCTTCCAGGTAGACTAAGACCTCTAGGAGATTCATTGCCCCTACCACCATCTCCATTTGGTGCTGGAAGTTTGCTGGGGTGCCAGATATCCCTTGCAGCATATGCTTAAACTGTAAAAAAAAAAACAAGAGGACAGAGAGATAAAGGTGGTCTTCACCTTGTCTTCCTTAGCCATCAGTATTTGGTAGCTTCCACTGTACAAGTCCAGCACACAGAACCATCTACTCCCTGTGAGACTGTCCAGGGCATCATGCACTTAAGGCATGGTGTATTTTCGGCCGTGATCCTTGCATTAATGGTGCGATAGTCAATGCAGATTCTTATGGCACTAGTTTTCTTTCAGGTCATCACTATAGGTGAAGCATAGGGGCTCCGAGACTCCTTTATGATACCTGCCACCCAGAGTTCTTGTAGGTGTCATCTAGCATCTTCAACGTCAGCAGCTGCCTGTCTCTTTGACCTTTCTCTGAAGGGGCAGTTGTATACAGTGTTCTTCCCCTTTGGAATATCCCACGCCCAACTCATGGCATGAGAAGACATCTGACCAGTCAGCCAATTCCTGTTGCAATCATTTCTTCCAGTTGGGAGGAATGGGAGATGAACCAAAATGAAAAACGTTTTTGTCCAATCAAGGGGTTCTTTCCTAAGGGGATGGTACCACTACCGCCTCAGCAGTGTACAAGTTGGCTTATACCATACCAGAATGCACTGTCAAATCCTTATGTGTTTCTTTCTTTAAGATTGTGTTGATCTTCTTGACCATTACATCAGTACCAGGTAGTTCTCTTGGTTGAACCATCAGACCACTCTGCGAACCCAGGGGCTCCACAATGATGATCTGGTCTGACAAGGATTCATGGCAGTCCACAGCGCCTTCTAATGGGCACTCAGTCCCAGGGGGCACAATCAAAGGCTCTTTTCCTTCTTTCTTTATGACTCCTACAAATCCCTTCAGGCTATTGCAGGCCTTGGTTTCCTTTTCGAGGTGAGCAGAATGCACACTGGCATAAATTGGCACATCTGGTAATTTTCCTCTCCTATCTTCTGAGGGCACGAGTGGGCCAGATGTCCAAACACATTGACATTGGTTCCAATTAGCACTTGTGTCTTGTCCAGTATCTGGGCATCAGGACAAATGAGAGTCAAGGTAATGATCCTTTGAAGGATTCCAGCAAAATTCTTTGAGAATTTGATTTGCACAGTGGTGTATCCATCGTATGGGTAACAAACTGCTCAAACCCCAGACAGAAAGTCATTCTAGGGGTTGCAAGGGGAGATATCCCAAGTATGTCTGGTAAGAGGATCAGTAGATAATGGTGACCTGCATCAACTATCCAATATGTCTTCACATATATCCCTCGATGGATATCTATATGGTCGGGTGGGACCCATCAATCCAGCTTTGTGTCCCACATAATATATATTTATTGTATGTTTTACATTTTTTTCCCTTTTTATTATTACTATAATTTTATTTGATATAAACATTTTTATTGATAGAGTGTTTTTATGGTACAGCGCCCAGAGTCTCCAGGATTGGGTGCCTGGAAAAATAAAATCTGCCTTGCCATCTTTTCCATTTCTGGTCTGTGAGCTACTGGTTCTTGGGCCTGATACATCCTTGTGCGAAGTCTCCATCTTCTCCTCAGTGAAAGCAGAACAGTCCATCTCTGGACAGCATCAAAGGTTGAGGCCTAATCCTTTGGGAAGGCAAAGGATTCAGTGGGTATCCTTGACCGGGTAACAGCAAATTGGCTTGTGAATGAGGTGCCTACACCATTTGTGAGGCCTTCACACACTGCGAGTTCTTTTCATTGAGTAAGCATGTATGCGGTGTCACTCTGCTCTCGATGGCTGTCAACTTGCAGCTGCAGAGGTATGGCTTTCTCTGTGGATACCAAAAGTGAATTGGCAGTGGCCCCTTACGCTTCTTCTTCCCCCCCTTGCTTCATGCAGTAGCTGTTGGAAGTTTGGGGGATCTACTCTGCGTTCTTTCAACCTGAGAGATACTGTATCAGTGTCCAGTGGGAATACACAGCTCCTCACAAAATCTAGTCCAGTCTCATCTGTGCAGGGGTAACTCCTCTGCTTTCTATAATTCTTTGAAACACAGTCTCCACTCGGGTCATGTAATGAGACAATTGTTCTCCCTCTTTTTGGATGGTGGCTCCCAGATGGAGAATTAGGTCCCCCCCCCCCCGCTCAAATGCTCCAAATGTACTCTTAAGTATGGCAAGGTGGTCACTTGGTGTGCAGCTCAGCTGGTTGGCATGTAGGGAACAGATGATGCCCAAAGCCATACCTCTCATGCTGTCCACAATTCCTTTGCATTTCTTGTCACCTGAACACTTCAACACCTTCTCCATCTGTATTACCTGGCTCACCAAACTTTCATAGTCGTTCTCCCCAGGAGGAGTGGGGGTGGCTCCAGAGAAAGTATGCAGTCTCCAGTACTGTTTATAGGGCATGACCAAACAGGGGTCCAGTCCTGTTCCCCAGCCTGATGTCTGCCAGGTGGTACTGCTGTCACTGCTTCTTCCTCTTTGAAGAATGCTGTCACATTTTGAACAGTCTTTTCCCTCAGCTGCTAAAAGGGATTTAAATTTCTGTTCAAATTCGCTTTGCTCTTTAGGGCCCTTGAGCGAGGAAGGCCCAGGCTTACGTGACTCATTTTGAATGAAGGGGTGGGGTCTCCATCAGCAGTTCACTGGTCAGATACCCTTGAGGGATCAACATCCTCTCAGCACTCCATCAGAACACATAATGTTTGTCAAGCCAAACTGTAAACTCTTCCATGAACAGTCACTTTTCCCAAACTTTTTATGCTGCCTATGACACTTTCTAGATGGTCCCTCAGGGTTTCTTCTGGGATCCCATAAACCAAAATTTTTTTTTTTTCCAGATCGAGGTCCTCACTCCTGTACTGCTCTATCAACGAGTTGCAATCCATCATGAAGGTGAAAATTGGAGGGAGTACTAAACTCTGTTCCAGCCCCAGGGACAGGTGTTGCAGAAATGTGCCAGAAATCCCAGTGGTGCCTCCAAAGTTGTAACCACTCCCACCCATGAGGTGTACTGACTAAGCTTGGAGGTGGTAAAAGGCAAAGTCTGTTATGCCTCCAAATAAATGTTGCCTGGGCTTTTGGTTAGAAACGGGCTTGGAAAGTGGTGTGGTGTCTCCACCTATATACAGTGCTGCCTGGGTCTTTCCCCATAGGAAATAAATCCAACCCCCACCCTCTGTGACAGGGAACACAGTAACACAATCCCTTCCCCACTTATCACGCTAAGCATGCAAATTCTACCTGTACCATTTATGTATGATTCTTTAACTATGTTGTATGTGCTATCTTGATGACCATAGTCATTCCTGAAAATGGTCCCTCGAACCTGTGTACCCACCCAGTTACCAAATAAATAAATAAAAACAAAATAAACAGCAAGGCAATAATGGCAAAATACATCAGCAGTTGCAAATAAATAACCAATGGTTTTATTTTGCAGTTGGAAAACAAGGCAGGGGAGAAAGGAAGCAAAGGTAAAAATAAACAAAGGCAACAGTTTGTATTTACCCCCACCATAAGGCTTGTCTCAGCACCTCTTCTCCCCACTGACGCACCAATTAACTCCACAGTCCCTCTGGGAGCTCCCACTTACAGTTCGAGTGTGCACATGGATGCAGAGCAGCAGGCCTGTGATATGGTACCATGTCAGTTTGGTTGTTGGTGGCAGCTGCTGACTGGCAAATTACACACTTGGATAGACAGTGAAACAGTTGCTCCTGGCTGTAAGCTGTAGCTGTCACTTGATTCTAAGGTTGTGCAGGAATGTCCAGAAAGTATCCAGCTAGCCAAGCAACAGGAATGATAAGTTCTGTTGGTAAAACCCAGTAATCACAACTTTTACATGACAGGTGGATGCTATTTCCATGGTGATATCTTCCCTGCATAGGCAGATGATGGCCGGATGTTTTTTCTGTAGGCTGGATACAGGTGTGGCAGACCCATTGCACTTCCGGTAGCAAAGGGCGTGGACCGTGATGACTTTAGATGATGGGAACTCTGTTCTGTAAGCTGGTTGCTGGTGCAACAAATCCAACGCATTTTTTTTTTTTTTTTACACTTTATTACTTTGCAGTAAAACTACATACAGTGTAATGTTACAAGAACAGGACATTACAGGACTCTTAATAAAAATGTTGAAGGTGCCACTCCTCTTAATATATACACAATTGGTACATCCTTTCTTTTTGATACGTCCTTGAAGGGATACATCATAATTTAATAAACCAAAGGAAGCCCACTTAATCTGTAAAACGAGCCCAGAAGCTGCATGTTAAAAATGCTTAAAATGTCATAATATACTGTCCCGATTTGCACCCACTTACCTAGCGGTAGAAAGTTCCACTATGCTTTGTCACTGTTGTGCACCAAGGGTGCTACCAGGTATCGAACAGTGCCACTCAATATTTAAACTTGCATCCTGTGAAGCAGCTGTTACCTGGTGCATTAAATTGAGATCGTAAGGGTAATCCTTGTAAAACAAGTCCCCATATCAACTTTTACAGTAGCCCTTATATTGTAAAACGTATATGCAGTTTGAACGCCAGAAACTCATTTAAGTAAAGCTCAGATCAAAAACATTGAACATTATATAAATTTAGAAGGGGAGTTCAGTATAAGAAAAACAGAGACCCAATTATGTCTTATAGAAAGAGAGCCTCATTACTCTGGGCAGAAGGAAACAAGATTAAAAAAAAAAAAGGTCATATAACCAGACCTGGAAGATTAATTAACTGGCCCCTCAGAATGAGAGTGGTCACCCTCCATCCAGCTATTAAAAAAGAATGGGCTTGGAAATACCACATCAGGTTTCTTTATCATCGGTAGAGTCAACATCTCTTGTGGTTTCTAGTCAGATGTTCCTCTAACTCTACTTTAATGCCTCAGCTGGATCGGAAAAAAATATAAATCTTGCCCTCGTGGACAATCTGCAAACGAGTTGGAAAGATTATCCCAAGCAGAATCTTGGCCTCCCTGAGCACTGCCCAAACTCCATCACATGTTTTTCTTTTTTGTCTGGTAGCGTAACCGATACCGGAGTACATCCGAATAGGCTGGCCATCAAACAGGAGAGTTCCTTTTGGTCTGGAGACTGCTAACAGACGGTCTCGAGTGCCCATGCCATCTGTCACCAGAATCATAGTGCGAAGGGCCTCAGGACCAATTTGGCGACCTCATGGAGTAATTCAGTAAGCTTTCTACGTGGTTTGCAGTTTGTGAGCGACCTCCTCACCAAACTGTTGCATGAGCCGGTTCCGCATAAATAAAAACAAGTTGTCGCCCTCAGCACCCTCAGGCATTCCAGCACTCGAACGTTTGCAGCTCTAATTTGTTTTTTGAGCATTTCCAGCCTGGCCTTTAAATGATTAGGCTCACGGATCACGGTGAAAACAGCTCCCACGGTTGCATCTGCTCGTTTTGTAGTTTCCACTGTGGTAGCTTGGTTAGATTCCATCATGGTCTCCAAAGTGACCACCCGATATGTCAAACCATTGAACTTGTCAGCAAGGCCAGCAACGGTATTGATAAGATGGGAAAGTTTTAACCCGATCGTCTGTAAGGTTTCTTCGCTGGGTTGGGTTGGGAGATCATCACCGCGGCCTTGTGCCAACCATGTGTTAGGAGCTGATGGAGCATGGTTGGTTTTAGCTCCAGGACCCGGAGGATGCTCCTTCCGAGGATTCCCAATCTTCAACCCAAGACCTTCCGGGAATTCGTTATATACTTTCTGCATAATTTGCTTTCAATTAAATAGTAAATTTTATATGATGTTGCTGAAGTTATTGCAGAGCTCTATCCCAGAGTGGCCATATTACTCAAACTCCACAGCGCGGCCCCCCCCACCCCCCAAATGCACTTCTGGTGGCAAAGGGTGCAGGTCGGGATGCTCAGGATGACAACGATCCTTTTCACCTCACACGCAGACTTGCCTTCAGCCACCCCAAGAGGCAAGCAGTCACTCAGGATCTCAGCTGGTTCGATCCCCTGTCAGGATAAAATCCTAACAGCAGCAGAAGGCAATAACTCACCACCTTTCCAGACACAAAGCAGCTTTCAAAGCAACCCCTGCTCTAAGTCGGTGCATCAGTCTCCTTTTACAGTAGTCTTAAGTCTGCTTTAAACAAACTTTTTAGTTGGACAGGAATAGCAATTAGGAGCTAATCACAAATGCTCTCCTCAGAGATTTCTCTTAGACAAATGAAATCTGCTGTATTGCACATAGCTCTCCCTTGTGCAGAAATCCAGGGATCAAACTTCAGCGGCTACCATCTCATGCATTATTCACTATGCTGAACCCCTGACTCTCAGTTTCTAGGGAAAAACATGCATACAGTGCCTGAGCCAGCTTGCAGTTGTGAGCCGTTTTGGAGAGCTGTGCTCCAAACTGATGTCAGTTTCACAGGGACAAGATGTACTAATGTAGTTGTCTTGCAGAGCTGGGCTAGTCTCCAATGTTTGTGCCACAAGGGGAGGAGCAGTTTTGCACTTTTGTGCAGCTTTGAGAGCTGCTTGAAACTGAGCAACCTTCTTGCTGTTGGCTCCCCATCCCTGAAGGCAGTTCAGGGGCCAGTTGAGTGAACAGAGGTGATGGCGTGACGGCCAAGGTGAGAAGGGCAATGAAAATGCCCACAGAACAAATGATCATGTCCAGTCCAGCCCTGGGTCCCACAGCTGCAGTCTGAACTGGGAACAGGGTGAAGGAATGCTGCAGGGGAAAGCAGCAGTGCTCCAGAGACAGCCAAAGATAAGCCCCATTTTAGGAGGGGGTTACATATATGAAAACTGCAGGCCAGCGGCAGGAATGCTTCATGGTGCTCAGAAAATCATGATTAACAATGATGCAGAACAGGTTCTAGTACCCAAATGAAAAAACTGACCTCACAAAGATATGAATTCAGGCTTTCCCGTTTTATTGCAACCGAAATGCCCAAAACATGTGCTGACCAATGCGAAGCCAGACCATCAGGGCAAGGTGAATGTACCGCACTTATAGCGAACTGACATCATGGGGCCAGAAACACCTAACGTGTCAGCACACTTTTTTTTTTTTAATTAATATTTATAATCATTATCCTTGAAAGTACCACATAGTTGTTTCAGGTAACTCCCACATGAGCTTTGGACTTCATATGAACCCAAACATTGAAGAGCATCACACTTACGGAGCAGAAAAAAATATTTAAACAATTTCTTTGCAAACAAAGGCAGACACCTACACATTCTGTCAAGCACCCACACATATTTAAGCACTAACAAAAGCCATCTGGCTTGCTTGCATATGTAGATGTGAGTCACCTTTTTTAATTTTATTTTATTAGTTATCTGCTTATTTCCCTTTCCTCTCACCAGCTCCTGTCTCACTCTGGAGCTCCCAAGGTACTCGCCTGATCCCTCTGTGCCTCCTACCAATGTCTGTTGATCTTTACAGAGCTATAGCTTTGTCCCCAGGTAGGGGCAGGGTGGGGAGGTTTACCCTTCCCCAGTATTATATTCATCAGCAGGCACTGCAATGAGGGGGCCATGTTTATGTTTCCTGCCCAGCCTCAGGGAATGTTGGGAATGAGGACATCATGGACGTGTGCATGCAATGCAGGCCACCACACTGATGTCTGCAATATCCCCATGCACCAACCAGCCCTCCAGCTGTACTACCACTGGTCTCCACCAGGTGGCAGTATCATGGTGGAGGATAATAACCTCCCTGGTGGAGTAGTGTCTCCTGAGATGCACAATCCTTCTCCCCTGGCCAGCCCTCAACTCTCTTGGTATGTTCCTGTACCAGAGTTGTCGGAGTCATGAGCGGTAACCCTTCTGCTGCACCAGCAGGCTGCTGTGTGTCACCCTAAAATATTTTTTAAAGGCTTAGAAACTGATCTGATCTGATTAATGAACAACATCCTATAGGATCTTTATTCATTTATTTTTTTAGGTTTGCATGAGAGCATGCGCAAGAAACGTAGTGCCACCATACGACTTTTTGGAGGTGTGCCGCCTGCTCTGCCAATGCCCCAATCTATTTTGCAGGTGTGACCACATCGCACCAATGAATGGCCGAGTTGTCTATGCTGCAGTGGCATGCAGTTGAAAGAAAACCACTGCTGCAATCAACGGTGGTAACGTGTACTGCAATTTGCATATTGACGTCAAGGTGGTTGTCGCCGCCCAATCCCCCTCTCAGCATGCCCCCTTCCCAGTTCATTTGTCAACGGGGTAGCCCAATCCCCATCGGCATAATGTCCCCACAGTTGTTTTACATTAATATGGTGGTGGCTATTGCCATCCGCCTCTCACAGTCCATGAAAGCCAATGGGGGTGCCCAATCCCCCTGTCAGCATGCCCCTCCCAAGTTAATTTGCCAATGAGGAGTCCAATCCACGTCGGCATAATGTCCCCCCATTTGTTGTGTGCCAAGGGGTACCCAATCCTGGTGACGCCCCCACACACACACACACACTTAGTGCCGACGGGTAATCCTAGGTTACAGCCCCCCCCCCAACAAACACCCAGGTGGCATGTTGGGAGCCCCACCCCAGCATAACAAACCACCTGTGAAACAAGAAAACCTTCCCGCATTGTTTTGTTTTTTTTCCCCCTGTAAAAAGAAAAAAAGTTCCTCGTAAGTCCGGTGCCCCTTCCCCCAACCCACACCCACCTTCTACGCACCCCATACTTACCTCTGCAGCCTGGCGTGACAGTCTTCAGTGGACTGTGAAGATGTCTGCACTCTTCAAAGCCGACCGCGAACTGAAGAAATACCGGTAAGCTATATAATGGCACAATGTTTTTTTTCTAACTTATGTGGCTATCGTGCCATTTTCATGAAATTAGGCACCAAATTTTCAACATGGGGTTCTTGGGACCCCATCTCATGAATTCAGTGACTGTCATCTGGTTCTTCGGTCCCGAAAGGTGATTTCACTGTCAATGCGCAGAATCACCTTTCGGGACGGAGTAATGAAATGATAGTGTCACCGTTCATGAGGTGGGCTCCCAAAAAGCCTATGTTGCAAATTTGGTGAAAAAATTCCAAAAACTGACTTACTACCATGCGTTGCGCAGTTTCCGTGCATGCTCGCAACTTCACAAATTTGTAATATTTTCACTCCAGATTTGCAACATTGGCATTTTATCACACCTCCTTGTGAACAGTACAGCTGCCATTTTTCACATTCTGGCCAAAAAGTGTTTTCGCATTTCCAGCGCAGAATAGCACGGTTGCTGTGGGAAATCCATGTTCGGGACAGATTAAGAAAATCACAGTGTCACTGTTCATGAGTGGAAGTCCTAAAATACCCATGTTGAAAATTTGGTAACAAACGTCCATAAAATTACTATGTTACGAGCGTGCATTGCGCAGTTTCCATGCACACTCGTAACTTTGAGAATTTGTAATAGTTTCACTCAAAATTTTCAACACTGTCAATTTTGCACACCTCCTTATGAACAGTACAGCTGTCATTTTTCAAATCCTGTCCGAAAATTTGCACATCTGGTGCACAATGGCTCAGTCGCTGTGGGAAATCAATGTTCAGGACAGACTAAGAAAATCATAGTGACAGTGTTCATGAGCAGAGGTCACAAAATGCCTATGTTGAAAATTTGGTGACATTCCTATTCTGCATCTGTCTAACTCCTGCACGTCCAATGTTAATATCAGCAAGCAAACATTCGGCATTGACAAATGCTCGTTTTAACTCAGTTTTATTGATGTCTTCAAGTACATTTCATGGTATCTTTCTGTAACATGAACACACAGAGAGAAAAGGTTGACAACTAATACAAGTCTACTGTTACATGCTGGTTAATAGTCCTTGAAATGGTCAGACTGTGTTGTCTTCCTTAGGACCTTTATTTTATACAATCCTATATAGTGATGGTGCTTTGTTGTCTATTTGTTACAGTATCCCTTGCTGGGGGGGCATACAAGGCAGGAGGGAAAGAAAGGAGAGTGACCACAGGTACCTGAGACTAGTTTCAAAAATAAAAAAAATTATCAGAATTGACTGACACAAGACAGTCTGGCTGACTGTGTGTGTGAGAGAGAGAAGGGGGAGCATACAGACTTCTGTATACATATCACATTCACTCACATCCTTGAAGACAACAGAACACACACATACACACAAAACACAAACAACCACATTTTTCCTAACCTTAATGCTCCACTAATGACTCTGACTGGGGTTTCTCCTTGCATGTGTCACTCAAGCAGGCTCCAATGGAGGCTGGGATTGGGCATTTGTGGTGGGATGTCACAGTTGGAGAGATCATAGAATCATAGAAATCTGCTGCCAGAAAAGGACCCCATGGCCCATTCAGTCTGCCTGTAACCCCCCCCGGGGAGGACCTCCCTCCCTCCACTACCAGCCTGCCCCCTGTCCGTTAGGTCCAGGTACGTATCCCAGGCTCCTTTGAAGTTGTCTACTGTATCCACCCCCACCATCCATTCTGGCAGACTGTTCCGTGGCCGTACCACCCTCTCAGTAAAGAATCTCCATGGAAGGGAAATTGCTATTAGGAGATGAGAATTGGGGCAGAGGGGCCAATGTGGCAATGGGAGTGACAGGAGCAGGGATCAGAACTTTGGGTGGGATCCCATGCGGGATGCAGCTGCAGAATGGATGTACTGTAGGAAAAGAATTTAACATTTAAAAAAAAAAAAAAAAAAAAAAGTGAATCGCAGTGGAAGGTTGGTGTGTCTCTGGTGGGCTCTTTACACCCAGTTATTAAGGACTGGTGCTGTTGTGGTGGCAGGTCGGCAAGTAAAAATCCAACTGGCATGGTACACAGAATGTAGCAGGCATTACTCCCCAAAGGCTTAACTGAATAGAGAAGTCTTCAGACCCATCTTGAGGGCCTCCACCAAGGGGGTCTTCTTAAGGGCCTTCAGGAGTGAATTCCATAAGACCAGGACAGCCACGTCAAAGGTTCCAGTCCCCAAGGTTTTTAACCTGGCCCTTGGCATTGCCAGGAGGCCCACCTCAGTGGAGTGAAGAGAGCACAGACACACATAAGGATGCAGGAGATCTGACAGATAGCTATGGCCCAACCCCTGTATGGCCTTATAAGTTAGCAAGCCAACTTTGGAAAAGATACAGCAGCGCAGTTCAAGCAGCACGGAGGATACATGACTCATCCTCTAAATACCAGTCAGTAGCCTGGCTGCTGCGTTCTGCACCAGCTGCAGGTGCCAAAGCATACCTTCACTGACCCCAAGGTGCAGAGCACTGTGGTAGTCAAGCACTGATGTCACAAAGGTGTATACCAGTGACCCCAGGTTTCTGGAAGGGAACGGGATCTAATCCAGCTGATGTTAATCAGATGGTAAAAGCCACTGTGGATTATTGCCAATGCCTGGGCCTCAGTGTACGCTATCCCTCTGTTTATGATCATATGTGTGTTTTGCTTGCAAAATGATACATAAACTGTCTGACCATCATCCAGAATGACCCCCAGAATTTCCACCTTTGTGGCAGCCAAGAGCCTAGGTACAAGCAATGCAACTGCATTTGCCCACTGATTGGGAGGGTTCCCAGGCAACATTTCCCACCTGCTAGGGACAAACAAAAAGGGGTTTCAGTCTACCAAAAAACTTCCTATTTTCGTGCCCTACCAGGGCTTCAGTGTGTTTGAGTTCCAGCTTTAGCTCCTCCAGGTGCACTTTTCTAGCTGACCGACAGGAGGGGGCCTGCAGGCCCAGGAACAGTGAGTCCAGGTGGCATGGATTCCCTCCAAAGTGGGTCTCTGGAGGCTCAGGGTCTGAGATTGGGCACAGTGGGGGGCCTGTTGTGGATTCACCCTATTGGAGGATCTCCTGATGGCATCCGACCCACCTTTCCTGTGTTCTTGTGATGGTGGAGTGCATGGCAGGTGAACTCTGTGCTGGAAAGAGATTCTGACCTAGAGCAAGAGGCCTGTCTGTGTGAATGGCACCAAGGTCCAGAACCCCAGGGGCAAGGGATGAACCTTGTTGATATGGTAAGCCTTTGTTTGCTGTGACCGCGTAAAGTGTTGACTCTGACCCCCATGGAGACATGGGGCTTGGGGCAGACCCCCGGGGTACCACGTACTTCATGTTCAGTATGGTAGGTATATCTCTTCTTTAGCCTCGATGTCTGGCAGCACCACCACTTCTGGGCCAGGTACAACCCAATCCTCTAGTCTTGTTTGTGCAGGCGTATGGGCACCATAATATAACTATATCCCATATGTCAACTTAATGTAAATGGGATAACGTGTCATCAGTGTAAAGGAGAGCAACGGATTGGAAAGAATGGGAATGTGAAGTGTAAATAAGTTTAAAATAATTTTGCTGCTAATCAGATTCAAACCCATAACTGGCTAGACCTGGGGCATGTACAGTAACTGGGATCTATGCTGAATTGAACTGGGCCCAAATTGGGAAATGCAGTGGCAAAATTACACTACCTTAAGCTGTGTGCTCTGCTTGTGTAAAAAAATGTTGGAGTTTTTGCAAGTAACGGTCTGCCTAAGCGTCATGCCCAAGTGATTCCTATGGGTACAGTGTTTAGTGCAACTGCAATAGTAATGCATAACCGAATTAAGTTATCGGTTTACAGTTTGAATAATATAGGCCATCCCCAAGTAGCCATGCAGGGACAGTAATTGCACAGTGTGTGATGCAATGGAGTTCTGTCTTCTGATCAACAAAGGTGGCTCCATTTGCCCCCCCCCCCATGGAGCCAAGGGGACATGAAGAACATGAAGGCAGAGGCTGCATAGAGAAAGGTAAGCAGTTCTCTCCAGTGGGGCACAGGTAGAGGGCCAAGCATGGGGACATTTGTCTTTTCTTGATCAAAAGATAAATGTCCTATGAGGAGAGGCCGAGGGATCTAAACATGCACACCCTGGAAGAGATGAGGGAGAAGAGGGACATGATAGAGACCTTTAAATACATCAGGGGGTGAATAAGGTACAGGAAGGGAGCATTCTTCAGAAAAGAAGGCGTGCAAGAACTAGGGGGCATGCAATAAAACTAGAGGGGGAAATTCAGGAAGGATGTGAGAAAGTATTTCTTCACTTAGAGGGTGGTGGATGCCTGGAACAGTCATCCAGCAGGTCTGGTGGGGCCAAAAACAGTGGTAGACTTCAGGCATGCATGGGATAGGTATAAAGGAAAACTGGTATCAAAGTCGGGGAGGGGGGGAGGCCAGAAACCAGGTAGGGTCTGCGGTGGCAGAATAGGCAGAGAAAAGAGGGGCAGACTAGATGGACCAAGTGGTCCTTATCTGGTGACAAATTCTGTTTGTATGACTATACAATACACAGGGTGTGGCTTCTGGTGAGAATGTACCATCTCAATACCCCTAGACACGGGAGTCACTCCCAGCTTATTGTCTGCCCCCCTCCTTATCAAAGGGACTTTGTGTAGGGAACTCCAGAAGAGTGGGTTGTATCGCATTTATTTATTGAACTGTTTTTCCAATTAAACACACAGAGATTAAAATAAAATGGTATTTACAGATATGACCGGGGGGAGGGGGGGGGACACGGGACAACAACAATAGTATACAGAACAAAAAAAAATTAATAACATGTAAGTGCAATATATTTACAGGAAGAACGGAATCCATACATAGTATGATACAATGACAAGAGTCCCATGTGGGATATGCAAGGAGGAAACTGGACAGGGAGCAAGAACAATCACTGACTCATATGAAAACAGCAAACAAGATTTTATAGCAAATCTCATCTACGAAATCTCATCTGCTGTCACAGAACCAGTTCTCAGCACATTACAGCATTTCTTCCCCCAATATAGCATTTTCTCCCCAGAGTCAGGTGGGTGGCTTCTCAGCCTTGTCCCAACCCCCGCCCCCAATCAGCTACCACCTCCCTCAGTACGTCAGACTTAAATCGCCCATGGATTCCCTTCACGGCAGGGCCAGAGGAGGGAGGGCCATCCTCCCCAGTACATAATCCAGACATGCCCTGGGAACTGAGTGGTGACAGGTCGAGGGAGAGTGGTTGGGGCTTCTTAAAGCCCACCTGGCTCATTTTCTGTTTTTTTCCCCATTCCATAGGCCATGGCAGCATGTAGTTGCATGTGCGTGGAGGTACACACGCACTACGGAACCGTGGCCGCTCCCATTTTAAAGTCGCTTGAAGCCTGCACTACTCCCAGGCCTCCACCCGCTGGCTGTCAAAGGCTGAGAAGTCTTGCCACCCCTCCTTGAGAGAGGACATCAGTCCCTGGATTCTTTATTCTTTACCACCTGGCCATCCCTCAGCAACCAGAGGTCTTTCTCAAACCCAGATCGCTGATGTAGTGGCAGAAGAGGCACAAGCATCTCAGCCCTCTGCGACACTAGGACGGCTATGTTATGGCATTACTAAGTGCCCAAGGATGCCGTCTTTCATTTATTCGGATTCTTTTATTGAGATAAAGCCCTCCTCACCCCCGACCCCTCCATCAGTTTCGCAGTTCCAGGACTCCATTTCTGTTTTCTCCTACTCCATACTAGCATAGTGCGCCAACCAATCTAAATCTTACATAGATACATAGACAGTGTCAGCAGATAAGGGCCTATGGCCCACCCAGTCTGCCCATTTGAACTTGTAAGTTCAGTTTATGTTTTCCTAGAAGTCTGTTGCCCCTTACCCCGACCTCCAGAATTCCTTTATGTCTACCCCATGCATTCTTAAATCCCGTGATTGTTTCAGCCCCCACTACTTCCTCTGGCAGGGTGTTCCACTTGTTCACCATCCGTTCTGTGAAGAAATTCTTCCTCACGTTTACTCTGAATCATCCTCCCTCCAACTTCATCCCATGCCCTCTAGTCCTGGAACATCTTTTTCGCTTAAAAATAGTGTATTCCTGCACCCTGTTCCTCCCTGTAAGATGACTTGTATGTCTCTATCATATCCCCTCTCCTCCTCTCCTCCAGGGAGTACATGTTCAGTTCCTTCAACCTGTCCTCATAGGACTTGTGATGCAATCCATGCACCATCTTTGTTGCCCTCCTCTGAACCTTCTCACCTTGTCTTGTCCTTACGTAGGTAAGGTCTCCAGAACTTGTACACTGTACTCCAGGTGGGGCCTCACTAGTGTCTTGTATAGTGGAATTATGACCTCCCTTTTCCTGCTGGTGATGCCCTGCCTATGCATCCCAGCATCCTATTTGCTTTACCTGCTGCCTTGTCACACTGTTTCCCTACCTTGAGGTCATCAGAGATGATAACCCCAAGATCCCTTTCCTGCTTGGTGCATGCTATATCCTCACCCCCCCAACTGATATATTTTGCCTGGGTTTTTGTGCCCCATATGCATTATCTTGCACTTCTTTGCATTGAATTTCAACTGCCAAACCCCTGACCATTCTTCAAGTTTCTGCAGGTCCCTTCTCATTCTGTCTACACCCTCTGGTGTGTCTACTCTGTTACAGAGCTTTGTGTCATCAACAAACAGTGAAATTCTGCCTTCTAGGTCCTGTGCAATGTCACTGATAAAGATGTTGAATAGGACCGGTCCCAGCACTGATCCCTGTGGTACCCCACTGGTCACTCTTCCCTCTGTGGAGTGACAGCAATTTACCACCACCTTCTGTGTCCTGCCACCCAGCCAGTTACCTACCCACCACACTACTGTCCTGCCCACACCCATATTCCCCAGTTTGTGTAATAGTCTTCTATGTGGCACAGTGTCAAAGGCCTTGCTGAAGTCCAGATAGGCCATGTCCACTGCCCTCCGATCCACCTCCTAGTCACCCAGTCAAAAATTAAGCGAGGTGGGTCTGACATGACCTCCCTGGTGAAACCATGCTGCCTTGGGTCCTGCAGTCCATTGACAACCAGATGTTCCACCAATCTCTCCTTCAGTAGTGCTTCCATGATCTTTCCACTACCGGGGTGAGGCTGACTGGTCTGTAGTTCCCCGCTTCCTCTTTGTTCCCACTCTTGTATAAGGGGACTACATCTGCCGTCCTCAGTCTTTGGTGCCTCCTGTTTCCAGTGATCGGCTAAACAGGATAGCCAGAGGTTCAGCCACCACCTCTTTTAGTTCTTTAAGGACCCTGGGGTGCACCCCATCTGGCCCCATTGCTTTATCAACTCATTACTTCCAGTTCCTTCTGGACCCTTTCTCGTGTAAAGGGACTTGTGTCCATTTCTGCACCATTCTCACCCCTTGTACTCCCTTCAGACCCATTACCCTCCTCTTCCTCAGTAAAGACTGAGCAGAAATACCAGTTCAATATGTCAGCTTTACTGTTGTCATCCTCCATGCGGCCCCCATCCTCTCCCTTCAGTCTCACTACCCCTCCCTTTGCCTTTCTTTTTTTCACTTATGTACCTGTAAAAGGTTTTGTCCCCTCTACCCACTGATTTTGCAATGTGTTCTTCTGTCTGAGCTTTGGCTTCCCTTACTGACCTCCCTGCCTCCCTTTTGCTTCTCCTGGTACTTCTCCCTATCCCCTTCTGCCTGTGTCTTTTTGTATTGCCTGAATGCAATCTTTTTGGCTTTCACTTTCTTTGCTACCTCTTTGGAAAACCATAATGGTCTCCTCTTTCTTTTCCTCTTGCTAACCTGCTTAATGCATAATTCTGTTGCTCTTGTAATCCCCATTTTAAATACTGTCCACTGTTCCTCAACCCCTGATTCCTGCCCCTTCCCCTTAATGCCTCTTTCAAGTATCTCCCCATTTTCCCAAAGTCTGCCCCCCTAAAATCCAGGATACATGTTTTTGTGTGGTTTGGTTCTGCTCTTTCTGTGATTTCAAACCACAATGACTGGTGGTCACTGTTCCCCAGGTGCTCCCCCTGTTACCCCATCACACTGTCCCTGTTTGTGAGCACAAGGTCCAGTATTGCCTTCTGCTGAGTTGGTTCCATGACCAGTTGCTTGAGGCACCCTGAAGGAGTCAGGATAAATCTGCTCCTAGTTGATGCTGCTGCTGGGATGCTCCAGTCCACGTCTGGAATATTGAGAGTCTCCAACCAGTACCTACCTCACCTTGTCTGCCATCCTTTGGATGGCTAGCATCAACTCCCTATCTGTTTCTTCCTCCTGGGCTGGTGGTCTATAGACCACACCTGTGCAGATGGCTGGCCCATTTTCCTTTCCAGCTAACCCACAGCATCTCTCCCCATTTTGTTTCTCCGGGATCTCTGTGGCCCTTATGTCATTTTTCACATACAGTGCCACTCCTCCTCCCTCCTTCCTGCCTGCCCTGTCTCTTCTGAATATGTTGTAGCCAGGTATGGCCATCTCCCAGTTGTGCTTATCATTACACTAGGTTTCAGTGATGGCCACAATGTCCAGATCTGACTGCACCATGACAGCCTCCAGATCTTCCATCTTGTTGCTAAGGCTCCTGGCATTTGCACACATGGCTTTCCATGATTTGACCTCCCTAGACTGTTTTGCTGTTCCACCCCAGCCCCTTCCTTGGTTGTCCTTTATCCCTGGTTCTCCTTGTTGTCTGCCCTTCTGCTGAATTTTGCCCCTTTTCTGCCTATCCACCTCTTGGGTGCTAATCTCCATCTTTTGCACACTGCTTTGTAGAGATAGCCACTCCTCTGGTTCACTGGTTCCACTGCTAGCTGTGGGGGGTGAGCAAGTAGATACCCTCCTTGCTGGCCTGCCACCCCCCCTTTGCTAGTTTAAATGCTTGTCAATGTAGCATTCAAACTTATAATTGAGTGCTTGGATTCCCCTCCAGGTTGGATGCAGGCCGTCAGGCTTGAACAAACCTCCATCCCTCCAGGTGGGTCCCCAATCACCCATGAATCCAAACCCTTCCTCACGGCACCAGTTCTTCAACCATGAGTTAAAGTTCCTGGTGCATGCACCCCTATGCTCTCCCTTGCCTCTCGCAGGTAGTACTTCTGAGAAAGTGACAGAAGTAGCTACATGCTTGAGACCCTTCCCCAATTTCCTAAACTGTTCCTGAACTTCCTTTGGCTCCCCATTTGCCAGGTCATTAGTACCTAGGTGGATAATGACATCCAGCTCACCCTCCGCCTTGCCTTCCCAGTGATCCCCAGGATCTTTTTCCATCCTCCATGCCATGGCACCTGGTAGGCACCTCACCTCCCTGTCCTCCCCTCCTGTGTTCCTAGCTGGATCCCTCTTATGATGGAGTCCCTACCAGGATTAACACTCCTCCTCTGGAGTCCACTGCTTTCCCCACTAGGGGTCACCTCCTTGGCTAACCGCCGCATCCTTTCCTTCCACTTCTCTGGGTACCTCTATTTGGTTGTTCCCGTTTGCCAATGTGGCATATGAGTTCTTGAGTGGAATAGGATCTGGGATGTGCCTCTGCCTGACCGCTCTAACCCTCCCTGAGCCCACTGTCATCCAAGTGCTCCTCATTCTCGGCATCCTTTGAGGCAGTTGCATTGGACTGGGTGGTCTCTGGATAGGGGTGATGGTTCTCCTGACCCAGTTTACTTCTGCTCTGAGTCTGGCTACCTCATTCCGCAGTCCAGAGAGATGCATGAAGATAGGGCAGCACCTCAGTGTCCAGAAGGTCTGCCTGAATATGGCTGCCCCATAGCCACTGCATTGCACCACTCCCCACATTATACTGCAATTCCACTACTTGTCTGCTACTGAAGCTCTCCTAGTTCCCTTTTTATTAATTTACTGTCCTAAAAATCCTGCCACTGATCCTCAGATACTTTTCTTTTTAAAAAAACAAAATAAACCAATAAATAAATAAATGAGTCAAAACACTTGTGCTGAGGGTGGGCTTCTTCCCCCTTATGCCCCTCCTACTCCACACCCCTTACTATACCCTGTGTTTAGCTCCTGTCAATCAGATTTAACAGGGCATATAATTAAGAGACGGGGGAGGGAGGGCGAGAATTTGCAGCAATTAAAGACAGCAAAGAAATGCATCACCACCACGTTTTAAATTTTCAACAGCCCAAAAACAATTCTAAGTAAAGACAACAAAGAAAGTACAGTGTCACTAAAAGCCCACAATCTAAGTTTAAAAGAAAAATAGCAATTACCAGTTACTATAAAGCACTGAATTGAATATGTTTCCTTCCCCGTCTGGCTTCTTCTCTTGTTGTAAGTCAGTGACTAAAATGCTAATGTTCATAAGAGTAGAAGAAGGCCATGTGACCCACTGAGACTACCCTACCCCCCTCACTGCTTAGTGGTAGTACTCAGTAATATTACCACAAACCATGCATCTATCCAACTTGACCTTTTACAATGCCTTATTTTTACATGTAGCCATTACTGATAGTAATAAACTCTAGATAGTGACTACCTTTGTGTGAAAAATAACTCATTTAAAACCCATGACGACCTACCACAAAATCTACCTCTGTACTGCATCTATTACCCATGATGCCTTGCATTAAGTGGTCATGTGTAATTTTGTATGTCATTGTCACTCAGCTTTTTGCCAATACATGATTTGCATAACCGTTGTCTCAGTGCTTTTGCATCGAGCTTCCCAGCTTTTTTTTTTTTGCTCCTTCCCTTGCCCCACCACTCCTTCGAACAGCACAGTGTCCCTTCTGCCCAGCTGTCTCACCCTCTGCTGCTATCTCCTACCACCTGGCTTCCAGACTATCCTGCATCTTGGAGGGTCCAGTTTGTGTGAAGGAGGAGAGTAGCATGCCTGGGAGGGTCCTCTGAGAAGATGGGCTGGGGGGCAAGAGTGGTGCACCTGGGGGACTGTGGTATATGGGAACTTGGCAGTCATCAACTCGTGAGCTGAGACAGACACTTTTTCTGTGTTTTTTGGACCCCGCACTGCACCCCAGTTGCTCTCACTATGGCAGTGCCCTGGAGGTGGAGCCAGCCGGTATGTAGTCACCCACGCCAGCACGACTCCACACACCCCACCATCACCCTCCCTGCTAGCCTCCGCTCCTGTTAACCTAGGCTCGGGGCTTGAACCCAGGTTGTCAACATGCCAAGTGACTGCCCTACTGCTTGGTGCCATGGAGCCAGCTTGAGCTTCTTGCCTTTTAAATTAAATTACTTTCTTGCTTTGCACTCACTATGACCCAAGCAACTGTCAACACTGACTGGCCACCTCTGGGTCCTGAGCTGATACAGCAGCTATGGTACACAGATGAGTGCTAAAAAGGACAAAATGTGGTTTTCTATCATCTGCCTTTTCAGATTATTAGTAAGGTCTTTTGGCACCTTCCAATCCTGCTTAAGGGAAAGTCGTACTAAATTACTTAATGGAATAGTTCATTATATGGAGATTCTACTGTATATGTTATTTTGCATTTTTTTAATACTCTGTGCCCTGTTTTCATTTTTGGCTTCAGCCTCCCTCAGAAACACCCACGGTGTACCCGCTCCCCCCATACCCCATACCTGGATGCCTGGCCTCGACGGAGCCTTGGATGCACCCCCAGGTGGGGTCGGTGTGGGGGATATACCACCCGATTTGTATATTATGAGGCTACATGCAGGTGGTGGTGGTGGGAGGCCTGTATATACTGCATTCCATGTCCCCCTTAGCCAGCACCATTGTTCCTCCATTTGTCTGTCCTTGGAGGTGTTATGTGCACAGACATCAAGGGCATGCACCCAGAGTTGTGGTGGAGGCCACTACCTACTGTCCCGTGAGGAGGAGAGCAACCTCTGGGATGCTCAGTCATCCTCCCCCTGATGACCCAGCTTGTTCCTGAACCCTGGTTGCTAGCCCTACCACTGTGCAGATGGGCTGGCCATAATTTTGCATGTCTGTATTCCCTGTGCCTGGTAGCGGGGTAATAATACAACAAATAATGCCTTCCTTCTGGTAATTTCCATGAAGCTGGTTCTGGCTGAGCTTGGACTCATTGCCTCGTGGGTGGCTCAGGTTTGCATGCAAATGCCAGATTTTCACAATGAGGCTGGATGGAGGCTATGTGCTTTACAGAGATAAGATGCTCGGCTCCCAGGGAAAGAGCAAGGGGCCATGCTTCCCCCAGTCGTATGACCCAGGAGCAGCACTGGAGCTGGTCATGAAGGAAGATGCCTGATCACTCCTTTGGCTGGAGGAAGGGCTGCTGCCATGATGATTCCCTCATCACTGGGGCGAGGGATCGGATGAACCATGGAACGGGAACAAAAAGTGAATTTGTCTCTTTTCTCTCAGTGCCTGGCCGAAATCCAGGGATTGTGACATTATAGGAATGGTCTTGCCTGTCTTCTTCTTTGGAACGGTCCCCAACCCTCTCTTCATCTTGTTCCCTTATACCTCTCTCTGAAAGCTTTCCCACGGACTTGTATTGCTCCATTCTGCTCTTGCCCTTAACATGCAGTTTCTTGTTTATGCGCTGCCTGTCACACCGTGTCTCACAGTGTAATCTACATTTTTGTATGATTGTCATCTCTGTTATAATTATCATTCAACTGTCTGCAGTAATTTATTTACTGTGCCTCCTCATAATGAAGGGCCATCTTATAATTTTAATTATTGCATCGATAGCATTTTTGCTGTTGCCACAGATATGCTGGCCTGTTAGGAAGGCATTTCAATGTATCCTGTATGCACCTGTTCTTCCCCTCTCTTTCCCCCTCCCTTAGTTGGTGACTAGAAGCAAGCCTTGGCATAGTGCACCTCTCCCAGTCAACAATTTTTTTAAATTAAATAAATAGATAAACTACATAAATAATAAACTTTAAGCATTGATTCTTTGGCATCATGATCCCATACTAAACTTTTTTTTTTTTTTGCACTTTGCTATCAGCGCTGAGGATCACTGCCCCAAATCTCCCCACCACCCCCACCGCACTCCAGTGTGTATTCAATGAATCCACAAGAAAGCAAGGCGGAATGTTTTAATCTTCTGCAGGAGATGAAGGCACGTTGCTTTGACATTTGGTGCTGATGTAAGGGATGTGTGGGGGTGGGTATGAGAGACTTATCAAGGAAGCATTTAAAAGCCTGGGCTCTAAACTAAAGCTACAATCACATACTTCCTATGAAACGCATAATTACAAAAATGTATTTTTACTACTTTTGTCATCTCGGGTTTGTTTTTGTTCAATCTAAGATTGCCTGTGCTGGCTGGGGGAGTGGACAGAAGAATGGCTGTGCCCAGGGAGCTGGAAAACGAAAACAAAAGGAAAAAAAATGATTTTATTAACCATCTGTAGCTGCTGTAGTTCCCAACTGTAATACAAAGCTGGGGGTGGGGAAGAGTAGTCTAGTTGTTTGTGCACAGGCCTCTGAAATAAGACCATCCGGGTTCAAATCCCACCATTGCCACTTCCAATTGCATGCTCACATTGTCCCCACACCAAGACTTGGGCTTATACTGTAAACACGGGCACCAGAGTGCAATACTAGAGGATGCTGTACAGCTGTGGTGGGCTGTTCCATCAGATAAGATGTTCAACCCTGGTCCCTACTGCCCATCTCTGGTGCCTGTCCTGGTGGGTGTCCATGTGTAAGTAAAAGAACCCAGTGCACTTTTCGCAAAGAGATGGGGATTTTTACAAGAAAAATGCAAGACAGGTAACAATCATGCACACACACAAAAAAGAAATCGGGTAAGCACAAACAATATAAGCAAAATTTCAAAGGGAAGGCAGCCAGAAAAAAATCTCATAAAGAGATGGGGAATTTCCCCCGTGTCCTGGCCAACATTCCCCTTCCCACAAAAGATGGGCACTTTTTCGGGTGTTGTTTGCCCACAACTCTGTCTTTCATCTACAATAAATATGTTTTTTTAAAGCAAATACAGTGGAGCTATGTGGTGTCCTTCCAATTGAGGGGGTGAGTGCCCGATTTAGAGTTTGCGATACCCTTCCCATAAAACCAGTTCATGCAATTGTCCTATGCTGTGCATGGGTGTGATCTGCAAAATGGCTGCACTGCACGTTAACAGTCCTTCTTTTTTCTTTTACATTGTGCGATGTTGAGGGAAGGAAGGGAATTAAGATTATTTATATAATGCTTTTTTGTACACACTGTATCCCAATGTGCTTTAGAAGCTGTAAACAGTTGCATAACCATCCAGCAAGCATAGACGGATTCAACGAGTATCTGGGAGTTTAAAGAGTTGCTGATAACTCATTTGAAACTTGGAAAAAAACATTGTATACACAATTCAACTTATATTTCATTTATAATATGGGCCATGAAAATCCTGTAACCTCATTGGTTGAATTTCCAATCCTATTTTAACAGTGTGTCCAGGATTCAGGTGTCAGTGCAGGAAGGGACAGTTGGCCCCATGCAGTAGAGTCAGCTCAGTTTACCTGCACTTGAGTGAGGTCACAGGAATTAATACAAAAACTCAAAAATAACAAATTGAAAGAATTTATTGGCGAGTTACGAGAGCTGCCAACAGAGCCCCCACCCGTGTAACTTCATTGGTTGAAACATGTCACATAACTGTTGATTATCTTCTGACAATCACAAACCTCACCCAAACTATACATTTGTTAACAAATAAAAGCCCATTTTATAAGTGGGATAACACACTCCAGGGTGTGTGGTCCCAAGAGAATTTTACACTTTTCAAATGATTGGGGCACTTGGCTATCTCTTGTGCCTAAAAAATGACAGGACATGCATTATTATGAATCTGAATAGATTTCTTTGATTGGGTGACCAAGGAATTAGGTCAGGGTGGAGCGGTGGCTGTGGCATACCTAGATTTCAGTAAGGCTTTCAACACCATTCCACATAGTAGGCTAGTAAGCAAGCTGGCTAGCTTAGGAGTGGGTCCAAAGGTGGTAAACTGGGTAAGATGTTGGTTAGACAATAGACGGAAGAGGCTGGTGGTAAATGGAGTTCACTCCGAGGAAAGGATGGTTACCAGCAGGATGCCTCCGGGATCAGTGCTGGAACCAGTAATCTTTATAAGTGACACTGGAGAGGAGCTGGAAGGGAAGGTCTTCCACTTGACGAATGACACCAAAGTCGGCAATAGGGTGGACACTTCAGGGAGGATGGAAAGGATGAGCAGAGACCTGAGAAAACTCACAGAGTGGTCAAGGGTATGGCAGCTAGGTTTCAATGTGAAAAAGTGCGAAGTAATGCACTTGGAGCACAGAAACCCAGGGGTAGAGTACCAAATGGGAGGAGTGGTACCGACAACCACCAAGCAGGAAAAAGACCTGGAGATAATCATATCAGATGACCTGCATGTGGCCAGGCAGTGTGACAAGACAGTTGGAGTGGTATCACCAGCAGAAAGAGAGAGGTGACATTGCCTCTATATAGATTGCTAGTAAGACCCCACCTTGTGTACTGTGTCCAGTTTTGGAGACAACATCTCCAGAAGGACATAGACAGAGTGGAGGCAGTTCAGAGGAGGGCAACTAACGTGGTGCAGGGTCTGCATCAGAAGCCCTATGAGGAGAGACTTAAGGACCTAAATATGTACACTCTGAAAGACAGGAGGGAGGGGAAAGATATGATAGAGACCTTTAAATACCTCAAGTGGTTAAATAAGGTGCAGGCAAATACTTTTCAGATAAAAAGGTGCTCAAGGGCAAGGGGGCATGATAAGAAGCTGGAGGGGGCAGATTCATGAGAGATGTGAGGAAGTACTTCTTCACAGGAGGAGTGGTAGATTCCTGGAACAGTCTTCCAGCGGAGGTGCTGGAGGAAAAAACAGTGGTGGGTTTCAAGAATGCATGGGATAGGCATAAGGAAATCTTAGGGAAAGGGAAGGGGGGTGAATGGGCCAGAGATCAAGTAGTCTGTGGTGATACTATGGGCAGACTAGTTGAGCCAAGTGGTCCTTATCTGCTGGCAAGATTAATTTCCATGTTTCTATTATTCCATTATAGTAACTGGTGACTTATCATTGAGACATAAGTCAGGAAGCATACTGGGCATATTCACAGGGAGTGGTACCGTTAAGGGTAGTACCACTCAGGGTGTGGGGTGAGGACTATGACCCTGTCTGGGCGTTCAAAGTTGATGTTGTGGAATGTCTCATTATCAGCCCCATCCAAAATTTGCACACTTTCCATAAACAGAGTCCTGCCCATTCTCCAGAATTTAAGTTGATCCCTTATGACTTTGTCCCTTACACATTCTGCTGCACCAGAGTACAAATTCTTGCTTGCCTCTCCCAACAACCAGGATTGCCTGTTCTGTTCGGTTTCCTCCCAGACTTGGCCAGGAAAGGTAGGAAAGGACTTTCCATAGTGGTGTCAGCCCTCCTACGTATCAGTCTCTCCTCCTTGCTACTCTTTACTAGTCTGTGGCCAATGGCCAGGCATGGGGGTGGCCAGTCCTGGTCAAGCCAGTATCTCATACTCAAAGATCGAAAGAACTTGTCCCCTACTACCTCTGTGGGCAAGTTGCTAGAGCCTTCTCAAACTGCCTCTGGCTCCTCTGAGGCAAGAGCTTGAGATGACTCACTGGAGCCCTCAACATGAAAATGCACTTCTTCATCCTCCTCTTCCTCACTCATGATCTGTGCCCAAGATTGAGCAAATGTCCTCACTCCTGAGACTGTCCATTCCTCACTGGGTGCAGAGGTAGACACCTCCCAGTTCAATGTCTCTTGCAATTCGTCCTCCCCCCACTAGGCTAGGACTCGGACCCTGGATCCATCCATTGCTCTGTCCATCTGGGACACAGGCATGGAAACCTCTCTCTGTTCCTGCCCTTCCAGTGGATCAACATCAATTTTACTTTCTCCTTCTGTAACGCACTCTGATGAACTTTCCCTAACAGGTTCAACGTGGTGCTGCGTGCTGCTGCAGGCAGAGTCCTCTACTCGGGTCCATGTGGGAGCCAATCCCCTTAGAAAGCTATCTCTGTCTCTCTTAGTGTTTATTTTATTTATTTATTTAAAACTTTTACCAGGAAGGCACACTGAGCAGAGTACTGCTCTATTCCAGGTGCGACCTGGGGAAAGCGGAAGGGGAGCACAACAAAACTACAGTACAGTGCATACAGATACAATAGATTGATGCATGACACCTAAAGAAGCACTAAAATACATTATATACAAATGAATTTTTTCACAACATGTTAAGAATTTGCAGGCTTAGTGGGACAGGTTGTGGACTGATCACACTGGACCATCCTGGGCACAAGTGCAGGTGTGTGAGTAATGAGTATAGAGAAGGGAGTCGAGGTGCTGACTGGAGGCGGTGTGTCAAATAACTGCAAGGAGGGAGTTCCAAAGTTTGGGCAAGCAGTGGGAGAAGGGCGACTGGCCTGCAGAGGTGGTCATGAGTGGGACAGACAGGAGCTGCAAGTCAAAATTCCTAAGGGAGTAGGGCAGGGGTGAGGTATTGAGGAAGGGACTGGGCCCAGAATTTGGCTATGGTGCTGCCACAGTGGCAGAGTTGGCAGACTTGTAACAAGGGGAGGCCAAGGGACTGGTACAGAATGCAGTGGTGGGTAGTGAGGGGGGGGAGGTGTCAAGGGCAAAGCTGCAGAAGGAGTATAAGATGGGGCCCAGTCTGGTTAGGGTGGATCTAGGGGTAGAACTGTAGACAACAGCACCATAGTCGAAGATAGGGAGGATCATTTTTTGCACAATAGCAGAGCGTGCCATCAGCGGGCTGCAACCATGATTGCCATCTCCTCGGCGATCATAGCTTGGGCATGATCTGGATAGCAGGGATTTCTGAAGCCATGTCTGAAAGCAAATACACACAAACTTTTTGTTACTGAATTGCTCACTAATCACATACTGTCTCACAAAATGGCTCCCTGTTGCTGTGTTTACATTGCTGACCCTGCCCTGTAATAGTGGCGGTAACTTTCCTCATGCATCAAACTCTGTTCACTTGCTCAAAACAGTGTTTCCAACCTTTTCTGTCTCCTGAATTTACTTTAAACCACAATCGATTGCTCTGCTGGTACATTTCAGCACATTCATATGATTTTTTACTTGACTTTGTGATCTGCATCAATTTAGGAAAACTATTTACATATGCTTAAAGTAACTCGTAAGCCCCAGTCTTTCTTTGCACAGGATTGCCTGTTTTCTGCATCTTCCCCTATACACGTCACAGTTCCT
Source organism: Neoceratodus forsteri (assembly GCA_016271365.2). Taxonomy (NCBI): domain Eukaryota; kingdom Metazoa; phylum Chordata; order Ceratodontiformes; family Ceratodontidae; genus Neoceratodus; species Neoceratodus forsteri. The sequence goes on from JADMNL010000029.1 coordinate 108,135,010, forward strand.
TTTTGTTTAGAAAAATTTACTGTGGCTGAAACCATTTTCACTGCTCCCAGTCTATGTTCAGAATTTTTGTTTGTTGCACTTGCTCTAACAACGCACAGTTCTCTGCAAAAAAAAAAAAATAAAAAATCACACTGCTTGCACATAGATTCAGCTGGCTTGAAGAACCACACCTGGTTTGTACAGTTTACTTGTTTACTCACTGAATTCAGTAGCTGGTTCCCTCCAATGGAAAGCTTCGGCCTAGTGCCAATCCTGGGAAGGCCTCTGAGGTAAAGACGGGCTGGCAGTCCTGCCGATTGTAGCCACAAATGCCTCTCTCACTCTACAGTCAGTTGGACAATGGGTTGAGCCCGAAAGTACACAGTAACAGTCCATTTACTACAGTTTAGAATGCTCACAAGCCCCTCGATGGTTGACCCTGGTCTAACCATCTCGCACGCTACTCTCTCTCCTCCTCGAACACTCTTCAGTGCACAGATGCTGACCAGGGGGTGAGACTGGATGCAGCCGCACCAATCACTCACCATGCAAATGAGCGTCTCTCTCTCTCTCTCTCCTCGCTTGCTCTTCCCTCACGGCGATGGTCGAGCAACAGCAAATTTAAACTGCAAACTCTAACATTTGTTTTGCTCGGCTGCAATTTCAGTGGTGGGAGCACTGTTTTGACCATTTTTTCCACAGTTTCTGGACAATTTCTTTAGCAACTCCACCAATTTGCATACAAAGCACATGAAACTTTCAAGGCACATATCTGAGTCTGTTCATTAAAGTCCACCTTACTTTTGGCACTTAAAAATTACAATTTAAAAGTTCTGTAAGCACTTTCTGATGCAGACACCAGGACACACACTTCAATATATTACTGTCCATTTCAAGTTGAAAACACACAGCAGCACTCTGTTTTTCACTGTTCTGGAAGGTACAGAAGCAGCACATTTGGGTGGCACTTTTCTGGGCAGAATCCTCTTGTCCAAAGCTTCCTTTCTGTTTGGGCTACACCGCTACCAGACAGAAAGTTGTTAGACATACCCTCAGCAAAAAATCTCTGGTTCTCTCCCCAAATTAAACAACATCAGATGAGACCACATTTTTTGTAGCGCTCCCCCAAATTAAACATCCTTGGACGAGTGCCCATTTTTTGTAACACCCCCCCCCCCGCTACTTTATGCAGTTAGCTACCCTTGACTGGGCACAAACTACTCCGGCAATGGTACCATCCCTAGCTTTGTGAGTGTATACCAGGCTCATACTTCCAAAGGTCCAAAACCAAAACTATGACCTATAAAAGGTATTTACAAAACAACCAGGTCCTGGGGAGAGAACTTTTTGCTAGGGCTATGCTAGACCTATACTTCTGGAGGGGTACCCAGTGAATCCACACTGGAAGCAATAATGTAAATGTCCAAACCACAGCTGGGGTTCTAGAGTTTGACTTTATTCCAAAAGATGGTTCTCTAAAGCAAGGGTGGACACCCAAGGTTTACACAGCATGGCACAAGGAGTTTGCAGGACAACAAATCAACTGTATCAGACAGAAACTCTACGTATTCCCATTTTTCATAGGACATTGAACTCTTTTCAGTGGCACTGGCCACAACATAAACATTTCTTCTCAGATCAGTACAGACCCCTGTGGCTCATGCTGGAAAATGAACTCATCTTAGCTCAAGGCCCATCTTCCTTTGCTCTTTTGTACATACCCTTCAAGCTGCTCCCTTAATCCCTAGCTGAGACACTGATCGGAATGTCAGTAAAGACCCATATTCAGATGTGTACCTCCCTGTCCTACAAGAACACACAGGATCCTATCCAACCCTTAGTTGGTAACCCAAACTTAAAAATGGTGGGGGTGGGGGGAGAAATGGTAAAGACTTCCTAGATTCCCCAACTGGTGGTAATCTCTCCTGCTGAACTGTGGAATGAGGGGCAAGTTAGGACATCAGGGGACATCATCCACAGATACAATCTTGGACCACAAATGGGTTTCAAAGTGTTCCAACTCAGACATATGTTGGTTAACTCTCAACTAAAACAGGAAGCAAGGGATGGGGGAAGGTTCCTGCAGCCACTTAGTCTTATAGCCACACAGTCTCACGTGGTCTCTGGCATATACTCTGTACTATTAGAAAGAGCTTTTCCACAACAGGATGGGTCTTCCCAGTACTGGGACGCCCAATTTCCAGAGAAAACGTTTAATTGGGGGAAGATCTGGCAAGATACCCATGGGTTTATTTCTCAGGATAGACTTTGACTAATGCAGTATCAGATCATTAACAACGTGTACTATACTCCGGCCAAGATGGCCAAGATGAACAGGTCTCCCTCATCAACATGCAGGCAACGGCATCACTATATCACATTTTCTGGGATTGCCCTAAAGAGGCTCTACTTTGGACACTCCAACAGAGAGCAGACCCCTTACTGGGAATGGCTGAACACAAAGAAACAGCCACTTGTCTGTTGGGTGATTTCTCCCTTATATCGGTCACGGAAAGGAAGTATCATCTAGTTATGATGGCAATGTCGGTCAAGAAATTAGTCCTCAGACATTGGCTGGATGGTGAGACCATATCCTACTCAGAGTGGCTGCAGGAGCTTTTGCTAAACCTTTCAGTGGAGAAAATAAGCTAGTGTGAATAACAGACTGTCTAAGTTTGAGAAATATTGGAGTGAATTACAAACACTATATTTCCTATAGTTGGCACCTATATATTGGGTGAGTGCACTAGTCCCATTGCTTTTTTTTCTTTGTACTGCTAATACCATGAGAGGGGGTGGGGGGGAGATGGCATGTTTTGTTGTGTATAGTCTTGTATACTGCCATGTTATGTACTAAAGCGGCCTTACAGGGCCGAGTGAAAAGAAATAAAGCATTTTGAATTTAAAAAAAAAAGAAGATTTCTTCCAGTGTCACTGGCCACAACATGAGTATTTCTTCCAGTGTTACTGGCCACAACTGAGTATGCCTGGGCTCATTACTAGCACAAGCCACTCTGGGGGTAAACTTCTCTTCAGACATTGGCCACAATGTCTAAAGTAACCAGGTGCTCTTATGGAACCTGTAGTCCAGAACTGGTTATTCTAGATGAGGGGCTGCCCACCCTTTGCTCCCAAATTCATACCTAGCCATTCTTTCAGAGTTGCACCTTAAACATGTTGAACACATTTGGGTACATGCATCATTAAATGAACTTTGGTATCCAGCATTTAAGCAACACTACACTGGTAGTGTGAGAAATTAAAGTCCTGAACAATGTGAATTAGTCATGCATCGGGACCACACGGTTAGCAAACTTTAAACACGGAGAGCAGTCTCAAACTTCAGAACAGAACTAATGTACCTTTCCCTCTGTCAGAGAAACACCAAAGCGCAGGTACTTTCTACAGGCAGCACAACGTCAGTTTTACTCACAGTTAGAATAGTACAGGCATCTTCAAATTGTCCTGAATCAAAAGGGGGATTGTCCCTAGGATCCATCCACTAGCAGTCTTATTCACCCCTCGAGGGATGAAAATCATGAGATCCTGCTGTAGACAACTGTTTCCACCACCTCTCTTGGCAGGCTGAAGCATTTCAGGACTAGGGTGAGAAAATAGTCTCTCCTCTCAGATCCCACAGCTGAGCACTTCTCACTCTTCAAACTACTACCACCAACTGCTACTGACAGACTCTCAAGATTCTAAAAACTCCCCACTCACAGCCAGCTGTGGCTTATGCTGCTGTGAGAGTTCTAAATGACCTCATCTCTCTCATTTCAGCTGAAGCCAAGTAAACAAAAGAGTGAGTAGGTGAAAAAAAACATTTAACCAGTTATTCACCAGCTGCCTTTCCCTACTAGCACTGACACTGATGGGATTCTAGTAACCCCATAGGACTGGGTGGTTACAGAAGACCAAACAAACACAGTCCTTCATCTGAGAGTCATTTTAATTTAAAATCTCCAGCTTTCTCTATCCCACTTAACAAAACATTGCTGTCTTTATACAAGGTAATTTTTCCTGGCAATTCAGTTCTTCATCCTGTTCTTGTAAATTGCACCACCTGTGTTCCACAAAATGTATTAAGACTTTGTCAATTTATTTCTGTGAGTAGCCTGAAGAATACATTTGTCTTCTTAACAGGTGCAACCAATTAAGACATCCTGTCCCAGGGCCGATTTCCTGCTCATAAATTAATTATACAAACAAGTTTGTGGAGGTCAAAAATGCACCTCATGGTTAACCCCCTGTGTTTCAAATAAACCCTAATAACTTTCTGCAAACATTTCAATAATGAAATTATATGCATTTACAAACTAAGAGACCCACTTTCACATATACAGTAGATTCATATATATTTATTAACCACAGAGAAGCAAGGGAAGAAACAAAGAATAGAAACAGCAAGTGAAGGAAGGGAGATAACAGGGCAAATTGTGGGACCATTGGAGTGGCCAATTCCTAGGTGCCACAAGGGAAATTTGATTGTGCAATCAGGCAGGAGGTACACACATGATAGAATAGGCGAGAACAGAATAAATCCTTGCTTTTAACTCTCTCTGCATAACAAATGGGACAGGGTCTTATCCTAACCCTCTCACAACTACCTTTAATGCATCAATTATCAGCATGCTCAAACACCGTAATAACTGGGTATTTACATAATTTGCAGCATTCGTACTTCACTGTCCTTCTTTAAAAAAACAAAGTGGGAAAGTATCCTCTCATATTTCCCAAATACACTCCTGAAGTTGGGTCAGGCTAGTCCACTGTCAGTCAGAACTGCTGCTGCTTAGGCCAGCTAAGTAACAGACAATGCGAGGAGGGTGTTGACTGTTGATGTTGGGCATGGCAGGGGAGTAAGCAGCAGTGAGGTGGGTCCAGCACCCACGTGGCCTGTTATGGTGCCACCTGATGCTATTGCTGTTGCTGGCTGGGTTTTGCTGCCTAAATGAGAAGAAGGATAAAGTGCATGGTTACCGCAGAATGTTGCTGGTGGCAGGGATGGCAGGAGCGAGGGGTCAGGCTTCCTGCAGCTGGGAGCAAAGTCCTCCAGCAGCACTGCCCCAGGGCCAAGGTACCATATCTTTATTCATTCAATCCTCATTATTATACAGGGAAAATAATGTGTTTAATCGATTTATTAAACATCCTGTTATCTTTCCACCTAAATTGTAATGTTTTTTCCCTAAGTCCCTGTACCAGTTATTACAAACAATAAAACATAGGTGAATATGTGTTTATGAAGTTTATTTTACACACCCTTGGTGTGTGATGACTACATAAACCTCTCGACTTTTGCTCTTTGCTCTTGAGGTTTATGGGTCATCACACACCTCAGGTGTGTAAAAAAAAAAAAATTTGTAACACACAGTTGCCTATGCATTATTCTTAGATGACCACACACAATGTCATGTCATGTCCTTTATATATTTTCTATGTGCATCTTCCCCTTTATGTTATAGCAATGAAAGTTAACATGAAAGCAGGATCCCTGCCCCCCTCCCCACGGGGCTTCAGCTGCTCCAGTTGCCAGGCTACAGTTAACATCATAATCATTTCCCAGCCACAGATTGTGATGTAACAAGCAGAGGATTATGAAGAAAGGTGTAGACAGCAAACTAGAACTGATGAAGTTTAGGATCCAGGGATCCTGGGTTCAGGACTATGTGCATAACTGTAATGACATGGTAATATAAATATGATGAATATGAGGCAGCATTCTTTGTCTTTTACATTGCTTTTCTATTTTGGGCTCATCATAACCTGAACCAGTAAGACTATCATAGAGCTGGTTCCTCCAACCAGCTGACTAGTGCACCAGTAGTGCTAATTCATGCCATCCAGACAACCTGTGTTCGCACCCCCAGCCTGGGATGTCTGATGTTGTCTGGTGAGGCAGGGTTCTGGCATGCGCCTTGGACGCTTCTTGCAACAGAGAAGGAAGGGCACCTCCTTCCACTGCATGATTTCCCCTGGTAGCTCAGGGCAAGGGGGTGTCTTGTGGGAAGGAATGGTGCTCTCTTACAGACCAACCTTACATTGGTATGCATCTGCACCCTTGGTGCCACAGGGTGTCACAGGCCCAGAGTGGGTCTGGCAAAGGAGTTCCACAGGACAGCAGGGCCTACCCATCCCTCCAACAGCCCTGTTATGTGCAAGGCCAGATTTCTCCACAGGTGCATGCCCTTGTGGGTGGGATAAAGGGTGAGATGATAGGGCAAAAAAATAAGGGGTAGTCTTGAAAGAGAAGAAGGCCACTTGTCCCTCTAGGCCCAACTGAGCTGACTGGCTCTCCTTCTCCTGCTTGGTTCCTCCCTTTGGCATCCCAGGCTTGTCAAGTGAATTATCTCCTCAGTGGCCTATTCCGTCTCTGAAGTTCTGACGGCAGGGGACAAGCCACAGGCTACCTGCCCAGGGGCCAGAGTTAGGAGTGAGTGAAGGCAGGTAAGAAGTATTGGTCCCAAGAAGTTTTACGCATAGGAAAGGGATACCTTGAGTGATGGAAGGTGGTTTTGAAATCTGGTCTAGGTTGCTAGAAAAAAAAAAAAAGTATGGGGCCGGTTCCCTCTTCCCCTGGGCAGAGATACAGATGAGACACACTGATGAGTCCTGAGAAGGACAAAACATGTGTCTGTGTCTTCTGTTTTCAGCCTTTGCAGATTGTGCTAGGTATTTTTTGTAAAATTTGTTTATTGAATTTTCTAACACACAGTTACAACAGTGATGCAAGATTATACAAGATGCACTACACTTCATTAGCAATTGCATTTGTAAATGGATAAGTCATTGAATTAAATAATGCATGCTAAGACGTGTGTTGTGCTGGGATAACATAATTCCTCGGGTGGCTCGAATGAGGCTGCAGGCCAAATGCATCCAACACCTGAGAAGTGAGGTTAGTCCCACGACAAACGCCCTGGAGTGCATTATTGCAATTATAAAATGGCTTAATTGTAAAACAACAACACAAATTATTTTTAGTTGCTTTCTGAATAGGCTTAATGTTGTGCTAGGATAACATCACTGTTGAAGGTCAGCACTCACCAATCAAAGCCCAGGAATTTCACTTACCATTTTATAATACATTTTTATGAATACATTTTGATATGCTTATATGCAATGTTCAGGGTTTTACAGTCAGTATACCTGATAACATTTAGTAAGGTATCTCAGGTCTGGCAATCAAGCCAAGGTGTTTAACCACTCTACTAACTCAGATTCCTTTTATTCCATTGTCAAGGCTGGGCCATAGGTTTTTCACTTAGGTAGGGAAAATACAATTTTCTATAGCTATAGCTACTACCAGTGGCTTATGCTTCCCCAATGCATTGCTGTATACTTCCTCAGTTCTGAGGCAGGCTAGCAGGTTGTGCAACCAGTGGGTGATAGGAGGTGGGTCCACATTGGACCATTGTTGGACTAGGGTTCTCCTTGCTGTGACCAGAGCTAGGCTGTGCCACAGGTACACACCACCTGGGTCTTTGTGGGGTTCAGCCCCTAATTCAAGAGTTGTGCTTGGCAAAGTTATTCCTAGAGTTGTTTCCATGATATTATGCACAGCAAACCAAAATTTTCTAATCTCATTACAGGCATATACTATATATGGGATATACAATGGTGAGCTGTCAGATAAATGATTTATCTACACAAGTGCTGTTTGACCTCACGGAACTTCACGAGTGGCGTAAGCCACGAGTGAGGTGTCCGAGGTCAAACAGTACAAGTGTAGATATAAGGGATATGCAGCTGTTCAGTGTGTGATAATGCATTTATCTTGTACAGTTTCCAGTGACTTCAAGGCACCTCACGAAAGCCAAGGCACGAAAGAGAGTTATGAGAGGTCACTGGAACTGTACAAAATAAATGCATTATCACACACTGAACAGCTGCATATTCCATTTATGCAACAGGTTTAGATGTTGTGTGAACATTTTGATTTTGGTAGGTGTAAATAATTTGTCAAAAAAGGGAAAAGAAAATCGAATTTTTATGCTGTTTTTGCTAATTATAAAAAAACAAAATGGTATCTATAAATGAAACACCACTCATTTTGTAGATATTTTTGAGCTGAACATTTTTCATGCTCACAGTACCATGCTATCATTTTTTGTTTTAAAGTTATTTATATTTGTTTGTCAAAAAAGTGAACAAAAAATTACATTTTCTTCTGTTTTCTTGCTAATCATATACAATATACAGGGTTTATATAAATGAAATAGTATTCATTTTGTAGATAATTTTATGCTGAACAATTTTCGTGCTCACAGTACCATGTTATCTTTTTTCATTTTTAAGTTATTTACATTTAAATATGGTTAGTACTGCTTCTGAGGCCGAACATTCTAAATGAATTCTGAAGAGAACTGTGTAGATAAATGAGCTAGTGATGTAGTTACTGTGTGAATAAATGGGTGATGATGTAGTTACTATGTGGATAAATAAATTTATTACCATAGTAGCGAAGATAAATGGTTTTATTCTACAGTTTTTATCCTGACCCCTGTTGCATAAATGGCTATATGTCCCCTCTTGAGTTTTACATTCACATAGAAACACAGACAATGCCAGCACTAAAAGACCAAAGGTCCATCCAATCTGCCCGTGGTTTATCAATCCCCGGGACCTAAATGTCATCCATGGAGAAGGTACTAGCTCTCACTATCCTCCCCAAAAGTCTTTTCCCTGCTACTGTTGCCCTGAGTAGCCACTATAGTGTTCACACTGTCCCAGCCATGCTTGAAACCGTATATGGTTTTAGCTCCTACTACCTCAGCTGGCAGACTGTTCCAAGGCTCCACCACCATCTCTGTAAAATAAGACTTCCTCATAGCCCTCTTGAACCTTCCTCCTGTCAATTTCCACTCATGTCCCCATGACCTTGAGTTTGAACTTATGCTAAATAGCTCTCCCCGGTTGACCTTATTTATTCCTTTCAGGAATTTGAAGGCCTTCATCATATCACCCTGCTCCAGTCTGATCTCAAGCAAGCACATTGTCATGGGTTGAACAAATCAGGTCACACAGGAATCAACAAATTTGGTACAACATACCTAAATGGTATGATTTTTATTAAACAAACAAACAAAAAAAATTAAATCCCCAAAAAAAATAACAGCTTACAGCAGCGAACTTATGATAATAAACAAACAAACAAAATAAAACTTGAAAACAGCACAGCTTCCCTGCCAAGGGTCTAGCAGTGGAACATAATCTTGTGCAGTATAACAGAGAGCAGGGAGTCCTCACGTGAACTCTCCCTAACAGCATCTAACCTGGGGATCTAGGCTGGCTTCTTTTAAAGAGTGGAGCTCCACCCCTTAGCTCAAAGCCCCACCTAATTATTAAGCTATTTACAGGAAAATTTCTTATTTCTTTGTACAATCAATTACATAGAATTTACATAAATGAAAGGCATAACAAATAATCCATTATTATGACATCAACATAAACACCCTAATTCTTTATCAGATATGATTGCACATTTCTTGCAGAGTGGGCTGCATTATAGACAACTCCTCCCCTTTTCTAAAGGTAACCTAGGAGCTGCAGCATATAAAAGAAGGGAGAAAGGTGCTGCTGACTTTCTATAGGAGACAGCACCTTGCAAGGACACCAGCACTGATTGGAGACATGAAACTCCTGGGAGTTGTGTAAGTAGACCACATTTTAGTTCTTCTTCTCTATTATCCTGTATTTTATTTAATTTGCTAACTGTTTAGCCTTTTCAAGAACAGGATATTCCAATCTGCACCTGTACATATCTTAAAGAAAAACATTTAAACTGGCATTGGTAATTTCTTAGTTTGACTGTCAATCCCAGCTTGCTTTTTACATTGTGAAAAAAACCTTTGCCTACCAAGTCTGTTTACAGACCTTTAGTTAGTTTCATTCTATAAGTCTGTGCAGCTCATTTAGACCATTTCTGCACATTTAAGGGCAATGCAGGCAAAAAGTGCTTATATTTAACTGGACCATGACGTAGAAGAGCAGAAATAGGAAGGGGAAGAAAAATAGTTTCAATTGTAATACACAGCATCAGATGGCCAGTCTGACTGCAGCATATTCTGTATGTTTTACACAGAAAAAGGTGTGGGGGGGGATTAGAAAGAGACAGAAAGACATAACATGAAGGAGTAAAGTGCTGTTGCGCAACAGTCTTTGGAACAGATGGAGGAGAGAAGAAAATGTCAGGTTCAGCTAAGCACTATTCACATGGGGGGGGGGTTCAACTACCACACACATGTTTAGTGCCTTGAGCCAATCTTCATAGAATCCACCCTGCTGGCTCTATATCTTCCTGGTCGCCTTCTGTTCCACTGCCTTTAGCCTGTCCTTATCCTTCCTGAAGTGCGGACTCCAGAACTGGGCGTAGTACTCCAGGTGTAGCCTCACCATTGATCTATACAGAGGCAATATTACAGCTCTACTTCCACTGTCAATACCCTTCCTGATACATCCTAACATTCTACAAGACAAAACAGGATATCGCACAGGGATTGGGGGGGCTTAAGGATAGCCACGGTATAAAGTAACAAAAACATCCAGCCCTCACCGCCTCTACAATAAAATATATGACGTCTGAGACTTAAAAAATCCTTCTTATGGCTAAGATGTTGAAACCTGTATGAGAAAATTGCAAGATATTTTAAAAGAAGCATCTGCAAAGTTAATTACATTTGTAACTGAATATGGCAAGTAGGTTAATAAGCAATTATCGGAGGAGATTAAACAGAGGGAAGCCATGATACTGACATTTTATGACCATGCAGAATTTGATAGACATAACCAAAAACTGAAAGGCCCCATCAGAAAATTAGGTCACAAAGTTAAAGCAGCAAAACAAATTTCAGCGAGACAATGAACATTATGAGCTTGATAGAGTCTCCAGCTGGAAAAATCTAACTGCAATAGTGGCATTCTGAGAAGCGAAAGAAGGGTTTCCTTCAATATCAATACTGATGGAAGTGGTTCAGAAACAGCAGAATTGGATAACACAGCAGAGAAATTTTTTTAGAACAAAAGGGGCCACCACCCGAGCCATCTCAAGGCCTGAGAAGCACACACAAGAACCGCTACCAGGGGTTCCAGACGGACGTGTACACAACAAACAGAAGAGTAAAAAGCAGAAGGGGAAGAGAGGTGGTCAAGGAGGTCACGGGGTCAGACAATTGCAGAATCAGTGTCTGCAATGTCAACAACTTTATCAGTAGGAACAGAGACAAACCTACAAAAGACAGCAATACAACCAAGTCCAATATTGCAGAATTTCGTTAACCTGTCTAATAAAGAACTAATTGCTGAAGAAATTGAACTCCCTAATAAAGAACTTTCCTTCACCCCCATCACCACTATCAATAAGTGTGAAACCTACATAGACTTACAAAAAGTCTGTAGAAATCTGAGCCTCAAATCATTTTATAAGAGGAGAGAAATGAGCTTGAATTCTGATATCAAGAATGTTACAGGCATGACAGTATCAAATGAGAAAAGTGATATGACAATGTGCAGCGATACCACAACAGAGTCTACTACTACTGACACTAACAGAGTTCTTAAAAGGAAATCATCTGTCTATCATTCAACAAGTGTGGCGATAACAACTTAAGAAATTTGTGAAGAAGATCTTCAGACTTTTTTATACTATGCCAGAGCTCCACCACAGCAACTTAACACGAACCGAAAGGACAGCACTAAAAAATCTAAAGAAGTACTGTACAATAACAAGAAAGCTGTCCAACAAAGGTGGTAGTGTTTTAATACTGAATTCTGAAGATTACAACAAGGAGGTTTCACGTTAGTTAAATGACACCCGATTCTATAAAAAAATTGGAACAAGATCCAATCCTGGACTTTAAGTCGTCCATTGATGACTTGATTGGTAATGTATATGAAAGTGGCATTATCGAGTTAAATACTAAACAATGTCTTACAACAGAGTATGCTGTATGTGCCACTTATACAGAGGATAATGTATGGTTAGCTATCCATAACAAGCGTGGGTAGCAATTGAAAGGTTGCCAGTGGCGACCGTTTAAGCCTCGAGAGCGAAGCGCGAGAGATTTTGGTCGCCATGGCAACCTCCAGATGGCTGATCATGCTGGTTATGGCTAGCCACCCATACACTGTCTTTTATAGTGTATGGTCTGCTTTCTAAAGTAAAATTAGTCAGTCTTCAACAACGTTTGCACTGCAGTGTCCTTACTTTTGTTTTTATCCTCTGTTCCGCTCTCCTCCGCTCCCGCTATCACCGCCACGGCTGCTTCCATACAAGGAGAGGTAAGTGTAATGTGCATGTGTGAGCACATTCCATGTTGTTATGCTGCAGTAGCTATGTAGCTAGTACAGCATAACAGCTACGATGACGTAGCTATTGTAGCATAACAACATTGTTGAAGGGATGGATTTCCATCCCTAACAATGTTCCACCATACACTATATATACATATCCTACATTACTGTACACAGATCTCTAGATTCCCCCCCTGGCCAGCCAACAGTTAGTGGCATTGGCTCAATTACGGAGCCACTTTCTCAATATGTGGATTATTACATTCAACCATTTGTTTGCAGTATGGGTTCATATGTTAACGATACAGGTAACATGCTAAGGGTCTTGGAAGATGTGGTGGTGTCCAGGGAGTTCTATCTCATTACCATGGATATTGAGTCCATGTACACTAACATACCACAGAAAGAAGCCCTAGATAAACTGGCACACTATCTTAATACCTGGGGTGATGACATCACTCCACCCACTGACTTTTTTACTCAAACTGTTAGAATGTCTATTGAAATTCAATGCATTCACCTTCCTCGACAAATTTTACCTGCAAACAAAAGGAACTGTTGCCCCTAGTGTTGCCAATCTATACAGTATGTTGGGTTATGGGGGTCCAAAGTGGTAAGAGACAGTGATCCAAATCCATTCTTTGATAAAACTGAATTATGACGATTTATCAATAATATTATCTGGAATGGTAATTGACAAGAATTTGAAAAGTTTATAGATTATTGGAATGCATTTAGCCCTAGTTTGCCTTTTATATGCAATGCATGCCAACATGTAGTGAATTTTCTAGATTTAAAAATTCTGAAGGATGAAGCAGGAAACTTACAGACAAGCAACTTTAAAGAAGAAAGTGAATGAAATATATCATTGTTGGCCTCAAGCTGCCATCCGTGCCATACGGTGCATAATATTCTGAAAGGTCAATGTCTGAGTCTGTGACGCAATTACAGTACAGGTGCTAAGTGCGAAAGAGCAGCCTCAGAAATTAGACTTATTTATTGAACGCAGTTACAGTACAAGAGTGATTGACAAGGTAGTACGTCAAGTTCGCATAGGCTAAAGGAGCGTGGTCAATAGCATGAGGTCAAAATATGAAAGAGTATACAAAATAGCCCTTCTGTGGCAGTGCATAGTGAGGAGTTGCACTGGAGTGGCGATCCATGGTGGTGTGGTGTGGTAATAGTAAATCTACACTTAATTTCCCTTTATACTGTTCTTGCTTTAGCTGGTTTTGAGGCACGCAGTTTTGACTTGCAGAGTTTTGCTGACCGTTTTTTTACTGCACTGTAAAATTTTTAGCTCAGTTGACGTGGAACCATTGACAAAGCTTATGAATTTGCAAAATTGAACAACAGGTAGGATTTAATTCAGGGAAGCAATAGGGAAACACTATATCTACAATTATAATTTTGTAACAACCTATTCTGCACACTCCAGCCAGTTTTAAAAAATATAAATTGAAAAGAACTGGCATATCCTTCAGGGTGATCCAGCATTGTAGGAGATAAACAAAGCACCCCCATGCATGGCATACCACAGAGCTACTGCTTTGCATGACACTTTGGTCCACATTAGACAAACCAGACCAGCAAACAATACTTGGCTACAAAGTCCACAATGGCTACCGTACCAAAACGATTGGGCTCCTGAGGGAAGTATTGGTGATGGTAGTCCTATGTTGCACTTACCAAGTAGCTGACGCCATGTTCAGTTTGTTTTAATCAAGCCTGAAGCATTCACCCAGGACTCCCCCTCACCACCACATTTAGTTCCCAAAACTGCAATCCTGCAAAAAGTCCCAAAACAATTCAACCTGAAATTGAATAATAGGGTAAGTAAAGCAAGGTTACTTATGAAATAGTTCATGGTAGCCAGAACAGTCTGCAAAACTGAGCATTTAAAGTTAAAATAGAATTATTTAAATCACACCGACTCCCAGTTGCTCCTCTCCCAGTTCATCTTCTGGTCTTGATCATCCCATGAACTCTTATTCAATTTTCTCTAGCCATCTCCCTCCATCCTGGAGGTTGAAGTACTGGAATGTCTTTCCTCCTTAAATTATGCAGAGACGAGCAGGCGTGAGGAAAGGGTGAACTATACCAAGAGTTACAACTTTTTGTCTTTGCACATCAAATTGTTTGTGGCATTTTTAAGATTGGTAGAAAAGATCTGGATAGAGTTTAATGTCCATCACTTCTGCAGATAAAGGATAGGCTAAGCAAGCAAGTTCTAAAAGTAAGTCTTATACCAGAGAGCTGGCCATTTATAACAGCATGGTCTTTGATTTGTTGTAGCCTGAGATGATCCAGGGCTCCACTCAGTATGCTTTTCTCAAGTCCTGCACTATGAAATCCTCCTGTAAGGGCAGATTAATAGAAAACCAGTTTTTAGCTGGCTCTGTGGCACTGAGTGATGGGTGTTCAGGTGGGTCAGGAAAAAAATGGAAAACTAGCCACTCGGCTGACCACGAGATGACGACATCCGGTCCCCACTCACCACAGAGCCTGGAGATGTCTGTGCAGACCCCTGCTGTGCCCAGGATACATGGAATGCCTATGGGTGACTCTCCTCTCTCAGCCACCCTTCATGGGGAAGGGGCCCTCCTGATGAAGGGATACGTCAGGTTACCTGGGTCGTGGCACTCAAGGGGGTGGTGGATGGTGAAGGGACATGGTGGCAGAAAGCCTAGGTGGCCTGAAGGAGTGGCCAGCTGAGGGCTTGGGGGAGCATAAGTAAATAAGAAAAAAAAAAAAAAAAAAAAAAATCAAAAATAGTCCATCAAGTTGAGCCCTTCTGGAATCCAACCTCCCTGAGGTTTACCGATCTTGTCTGATTTTGGAATGCTTCCTGCCAACCTCTGATTTGACCATTCTCCTGAGTAAGTTGGGCTACAGTAGCCGTCATGGTCATCAATCGCTTACTGATGTCTACCACTGTACCTTGCAAGCTTTTGCTCTAGGAATCACTGACCTTTAGTCTTGCCAGAGATTTTTTTCAATTTTTTGGTCCATTGCACAGATTGATTTCATGAGGGCTTATAATGGCAGCTCTGTTACAACCACCTTGGGTCGGCCAACTCTGGCACTACCTGAGGCCCCATGGACCTGTTGCTACATCTGCAGAGATTGTTTTGAGCTTCCACCCTGGTGCCTTTTAGGCTCCAGCATAGCAAAACAGATGATATAATGATCCATTTGTTCTCAGGAAGTCAAATCTTACAAATTGTATTCACAAAGTAAGTTTTTTTCTTGTTTTGTTCAAATTAAGAGAGCACAAGTTTAGAGCATTGTAAGGGATGTCCTGCTTGGACGCTGCTCTCTGGTACCCCAATGCATCCATTTCTTTCTTTCTTTTCACTGCATTTCATTCCTGAACTGAGATAATGGGGGTTTGAAGTTTTAAAATGTAACTGCTTTCTGGCCATGCCCACCATGAATAAATTTAACTTGGTGTGGTGGTGTGCTCTTTACCATCAGAAATGGCGGATAGCACCCTCCTTTTTAAAATAAAATAAATTTATTAAGTTTTCTGTAGACAAACACAACAAAAAAAAGTGTGCTGCAGTGAGAGATATTATACCTACAGTGCTCAGTCCAGTGTTACATGAGTAATGATATTTCATCTCCAATCACGTTATAGAAAAGTTACTATAATTAGAAGGTGTTCAAGGCATAAACTCACTGCACTTATATATTATATATACTACCCAGCACCGGCACAACAGTTCAGATTTAGGCAACGTATGTGTAAGGCGGTTCATAAGTTTTTCCATGCCAATAGACATCTGTCATGAGGTGCTGCCAGAGTTCTATAGCTGGCAACACAGAGAGCCAATTCTTGGTTATTGTTTTCTTGGCTATTAGAATGCAGATGGCTGAGAGTTTCCTGGCGTCTAAAGCCCTCCGGTATGTCTTAGAATAAAACTAGGTGAGGTGACAGCCATGTCAGCTGGAATATGTGCCCCCAGTCCCTGCTGTAATTTGTCCCCAAAAATTCTGGAGGTGGAGGCAAGTTCAAAAAAGATATGTGCATTAGCCGAGCGGGCCTCTCTGCACTATCTCCAGCAGGATGCATCAAACTGAGGGGTGTCTTTAGCCTTTTGGGCAGGCGTACAAAATATGGCTGAAGCATTTCCATGAAAACTCCTAATATTTTTTTTTTTCGTGTAAGTTATGTACTTGGCCCATTGCTGTGGAGAAATGTCTACCAAGACCATTTTGCCACGGCTGTCTGAGGTAGTCTATAGTTTGCCCATCAAGGCCCATAAAGGTGCCATGAACCAGGAAGTAAGAGAGTGCAAAGGATCTCCCGTCAACACTGAAAGGACCAACAGAATAAAGCTTGGTGGTGGCTAGTTATGGGGCATCGTCCTTTCTGCTTCTGAAGGAAGCTTCTGTGCTGAATATATAAGAAGAAGTTATCTGCTGGTCTCTAGTTACAACTGGTGGCCAGAATATTAAAATCTACATGGGGCTTTGCATAGAATGTGTTGGGAGGAAGAATCCTGTTTTTTTCCCCACCAGCTATAGGTGCAGTCTATTGTAGCTGACTGGAACTGGGGGTTATAAGCAAAAGGTAATGTCAGGTACCTAAATGGGAGAAGGCTTGGATGGGAGAGTGTCCTCCGCCATGTACCATACGTGGTCTCTGCAAAGGGGTTAGTGTCATCTGGGGGGATGGTCCATGGTAGAGGAGTGAGGACCCCTCTTGTGACTGAGCCAGATCACTTTCTGGTATCTCTATTTCCTTCCAGAGAGCTTGGTAGTTTGGCAAAAGTCAGTACAGTCCTGTGCTCAGCTGAGCGGCTTGGTGACTGCCAGCACCCTCCTAATACATCCTCAGTATACTGCAAATACAGTATTTAAAGTCAAAATGTAACCTTGAGGAAAGGAATAAAAAAAATTGCTAGTGGTGTCTTGAGTCATTAATTACAAAATTAGTAGTAACAGATGTTTTAAGAACATCAGAAAGAAATTAAAAAAAAAATTGATGATGAATCTAATTATAATAGAAATGTATTAACCCTAAAACATATGATGGTGGCATTTTTTGCTGACTACCAAATACTGCTGCTTTAAGTGGGCTGTATGACCACTGCAACAGAATAGTGGGACCCCACTGGGAATGAGACATGTCTTGGTCTGTTGCGTCCCAGATCCATAACGTATGGGTGTATTTATTTACTTTGTTAACTGGGTAAGCTCACTGGAACATACAGTCCTGTCACAGGGGGTGACTGGGACTTTTACAGCTATAAGGCAGTAACAAACAAGCAACAAAGAAATGTACATTTACATAAATCATAATTCTTGCTCACTGTGGTATTTTAATGTACGCAGTTTTACTTGCATTGTAGATATATGCTTATTTTTGCACCTTGGTTTTATTAGATTTTTTTTTGTTTGTTTAGCGCTGCTGTTGTGTTGCTGTATTGCATGCTAGCCCATATTCCTTTTCCCCCAGGACACATCAGGAAACAATCTATTGCAGCTTAGTGTACCTGTCCGGGTCAAACCTTAAATAAATAAATAAATAAAAATTCAAATAAATACTGGCTGAAAATTACGAAAAAAGTTTAGCCTTTTGTAATGAATCTCTCATGAAGTGATGAGACCATGTCTTGAAAACTGTACAGATGCATGGCTCCACCCCGCAGATTTTAGCATCAGGCTGTTGTCACTGCTAGAGGGATACATGTTGTGGGTAAAGTGATGTAAGAAGATTAACTACCCAAATCCTTCCTGCAAAAGGACTGGTTGGGGGGGGGGGTTAAAGAGGAAGCATTACAAAGCTTAGGAGCTCAACTAAAGCTGTATTCTCTTACTTTATGTGTGACCCAATGTTGCCTCACAAATTGTGGCTTCCCCAACAACAGCTGTTTCTTTTTTTTTTTTTCCTTAACATGCTGTTTCCTCCTGTGGTCCAAGCACTCAGACCTCTTTTCACGGTCACCACTAGCTAGCTACCCAACCATGGAGTCCCCTTTCAGCCACTTGTCCCCTGCTGGACCCCAACCCCCCCAAGATGTCACCCCTTGGTTAGGGCTCTGCCTTTACAGCGCCATGGCAAGTACTCGCCTTCTACCTGGCCAGCTATTGTGGAATCCCTGGGAGCCAGGTGTTCGGCATCTGTCTGTTTAGAAATGTTTTATGAATTCCATGAAATTAAAAAAAGAATTTCCCCAAAACATTTCTTAAGCAGAATTGCCATTCTGCAGAAGTTTAACCCTTGGGCTTCTGACAGAGTTAGAACGTATTGGAAATCTGGACTGATATCATTTAGTGGCACAGCAACATTCCTCACAGCTCTACCTCCCCCCCAGTGTTATAACTGTTATGATGATAATCGATAATGCAGAAACTCACACAGTCTTCCAGTTCCCCCATGTCACACCCCGTTTCTTCCTTGTGTCCTCCCTGCCCCCATCATGATGCTTGAGGTCGTCACAGCAGCCCCCACGCCCAGTTTCTCCCTTGTATCCCCACCGCCACCATCATGACACGTGAGGTTGTTACAGCAACCCCCTTCTTTCAGCCAGGTGACCAGCTGCTTTCACAGACACCAACATTGCTGCTGGGTCAGCAAACTAGGTGCGCACAAATGTCGGGTGATCCATGCCCTCCCCAGAGTGGAGGGCCTCATTTCCTCAATGTGCCCAGCCCCCAGCTGACTTTAGTTCCGGATGCTGAAGCTTGCATCCCATTCTCTCATGTTACTGCCATTTAGTGGATTATATATTAATGTCTGGGCCAGAATGTCATGGGTTCTAGTCCCACGCTGGGACTTGGGCTCATACCATAAAAACCCTGCCACTCACTGAAGTCAATACTAGGGGTATGCTATACTTTCGGGGTGTGCCATCCTTTGGATGAGACATTAAAATGAGGTCCCTTCTGCCCATCTCTGGTGCTGTCCTAGTGAATGTCAAGGTGGAATTGAAAGAATCCAAGGCACTTTTCACAAGAGTAGGAGATGTTCCCCTGTGCCCCGGCTAACATTCCCCTTCCCAAAAAACTGGTTTAGGCAACTGTCCAAGGCTGTGTGTGTCTGCTGATGTGTGAAACAGCTGCCACTACACATTTCCAGTCACTTCACTATCAGCCTCTCATTGCTTGTAAAGCACTTTGGGATATATTGTGAATGAAACACGCTTATTCTTCATCATTGTGCATGAAAAACGCTAATTCTTCTTCTTCTTGTGCTACATAAAATTACACTATCACCTTCTACCCACCCCAGATGTGCTGGATTATTGTATATGATAAATTCTCACATTATAGATCGCTGGAGCACTCCAGAGCAATCGGAGTGCTTCTTACTTGTGTGTGTGAGACTGTCTTATTCTATGAAGAGTGTGTCACGCGCAGCTGCCCTGCAAACTGGCACATTCAGGTAAGATTAAAATAAATATATATATGTATATTTTTTTTTATTTCTTGAGTTTAATTAATAATGTATTAAAACTTTCACCAAGAACACTCTTACAGTTGTAAGAGTGGTCTCAAGTACATTCTTAGAGTATCAGAACTGCTCACCTTCAGTTTACGGTATTCATACTCTAAGAATGCATGGTGAGAGCACTCTTACAACTGTAAGAATGGTCTTGGTGGTGGTATTAATATACCCCTCAGAGACTAAATGTATTTCCATTGAACTTTGCCACCTCCTTCTGCTGATTTCTATGGGCCATGCCGCTATGAGATGTCCACAACAGCTGACCACAGAATAAAAATGTGTCTTCGTAGTTATACTGTATTGTATT
Organism: Neoceratodus forsteri; assembly: GCA_016271365.2. Classification (NCBI taxonomy): domain Eukaryota; kingdom Metazoa; phylum Chordata; order Ceratodontiformes; family Ceratodontidae; genus Neoceratodus; species Neoceratodus forsteri. The sequence goes on from JADMNL010000029.1 coordinate 108,155,043, forward strand.
TAGTAACACTTTACATTAGGTTTCTGTAACTACACTGTAATTACAGTATAACTACGCTGCAACTACAGTGTAATTACATGGATCAAATAGGTAATGTACTTGCTAGTTTTAATGTAATTACACTTCTATGGTGTGATTATACTGTAATGATCGTGGTAACACAAACAATGTGAAGTGTAACATTGTATTGTGCTACTTTGTATTTTCTTCTACTTAATCATGGACTACAAAGATGATCGATTGAAAAAAATGTGTTTGCACAGTTATAATTCCCTAAACTAATATAATCTTGGTCACAGGGTTCCTGTTAATAGTAGCAGTCAGCTGCAGATGAGAACACAGTGTTACAAATGCCATTCAAATAAAAATAAATCCCTACATTTTTACAATTTTAATCTAAAGTGATAGAATAAAGGTTATTAAAGACTTCTCGGCTCAGATACACTACTTTGTGAACTTTTCACACACCAAGGCACCACCAGGTTCCCTGTCAGCCACAAGCCAGACAGATGTAGATGCACTATTGATGAGGCTGTTCAGCTCCATCCTGTTGTGACTACTGTCCATTGCCTGGTGCCTCTAAGTTGCTATGTATGCTTCAGTTATGACAGTGCCTGGTTCCTGGCTAAAACATTTATAAATAGCTGTTACACTGTTTCACTGGTTCTGCACGATAGCTGACAAAATGGTCAGCTGCCTCAGCTGGCTCCCTGAGATGGAGCAGGGCTAGTCCTGACTCCTGGCTAGTCCACGCCACACTGAATCACTCAGCTCCCAGGAGGGGGCAGAGAGGGCATGGGGCACATACGGTTCTCTCTCTGTTACCACTCCTCCCTCCTGTCCCCTTCCTTTCTTCTACCTCCCTCCCCTCTGCCAACTCCTGCTCCTTCTCAATCCCTCCTTCATAATCTCTTCTGGGCAAGCATCCTTCTGTCATCCCCATTCTCTCTGGAATAAGGTCTCCTCTGCCTACTGCACTCTTCCTCCTCCTTCCTTTCCTTCAAAGCTCTTGCTCTCCTTTGCAAACTGTCTTCACTTACCAGCTGCCATAACCATCTGTCCCCTCCCAGTTTCTGACCCATTTTATTACAGTCCTGTTGCCCCCCCCACCTCCTAATGACTTTAATGCCTACCATGGAAACATTTGTTATAGTTATTCCTTGTATCATTATTGTGACTTGAATATGGTTATTTATTTGCTTTTGGACATAGACATGGCCTATTGTGTATACCTGAGGTATTATCTGAGTTTTGCACTGGGTATACCGACTGTTTGCTCCTTTCTATGTCTCAGTGCATATACAGTTTGCATTTGTGTTATTGGAGGCCTTGGTTTCTGTACATTTCCTTTCTGCTACACCCCCCACACCCTTCTCCACCAGTTGCACTTGGAAACAAGCTCGGCATACCCATCCCATTCAAATATTGTAAACAAATAAAATAAATTCAATAGATGTCTTTGAAAGGAGGAAGAGTCCAAGAACACATCAGGAAGAACTACTCCACAGAACGAGAAGTAGACACTTGAAATTAAGGATGGCATGGTATCAGATTCTGACAGTTTGATAACCGTGGCACGTAATAAGACAGTTATGGCGACGACCATGGTATTACGGAACTAGTCATTTTTATACAAAAAAGTTTATTTTAGCTCTTGTGTTAGGAAGAGTTGATGCAGAAAGGACCGTTATTCTTAAAAGTATCCCTAAAAGTTAGTTGAAAGGCCTGAAAAACCATGGGATACCATGAACCGTTGTTACCAAGTATCAATACCGTGACTTCCAATATTGCAGTATTCTGTGAAACTGTGATACCGTGACATTCCAACTTGGAATAAACTTCCAAAACAAGTAGTGCCAGTTGATCCCATTTCTACTTTCAAGCTTACTCTACACAAGATATTTATTTACTTATGTATGTAAAATTTTGTTTATTTATGTATGTAAAACATGTTTACCAGGTAAAAACCCAACAGTAGAAATACCCATTTTCAAGGGGTACCCTGGTTATACATTTGAATACAGAAAAAACATTCAGTAACTAGCATAAATACATAATTTAAACAACAAAAGTACATGACAACTCATTCAAAACAAGTACAAGCAGTTTATTTCAACAGTTATTTTGTAATGCTGATTAAAAACACCTTCTCAGATTGAATATTTTGCAACCCAACAGGAAGAGAATTCTGACCTTTAGTGGCTTGGTAGAGACAGGATTTCTATTCTGACCCAGAGCTGTTGTAAAGAAAGTATATTTACACTGTCTTCCCTGAGCTGATCTAGTGGTATGAGAACTTAGATTGCTGGTTGTAAAACTCATACATATAAATGGTGTTGAATTAAAGAATAAATAAGTACCTTGAAGATAAATGGGTGACCGGGAATTCTCACCGCATTGGTGGGTAAAAGAATGCAGCATGCCAATGGCCACCTCTCTTTTCTAAGCTCGTATGTTTGTAGCTAGTGCCATGATTATAAAAACTAGGCTGATTGGTGCTTACTGTATACCTATCAGTCTATTGAAGGGAGTCACGACACTTACTGTAGCTGTCAAAATAAGCAGTGGAAATTTAACATTTAAACATATTCTTTTTTTTATATATATATATATATATATATATATATATATATATATTCTTTGGTAATGGGGTAGGGCCTACTAGATCTAGGGTCTGTTTTCAGGGGTGACCCGGGAGCACTGGGAGGTTAAGTGACATGCTCAGAGTCGCATAGAATACAGGTGGATGTTGTGGGACTCAAACCCCGGACTGCTGGATATACCAAGCTCATTCACAGCTGGTTGCTTTAAACTCTAGGATATATTACAAGCCCCTAAACTGTTGAAAACTCCACCTGCGTGACTTCCCCCTGACACAGCACGATGCAAAATGGAGCGGGAGATGGATGCCAGCTCTGTCCCCTCCCATCACATGTTGGGGAAGAGCAAGTGCAGTATTCAGCCAAAGGTGTAGAAGCCTATTTGAAACAAGTAATCTACCTTAATTTGTGGCAACCAATGGAGAACACAAATAATATATTCATTATGGAAGGACACTCTTCCCTCCACAGTACATGTGTTTTTATTGTCCAGAAGTCCAAAGGATGTGCATAGGTTTCCAGATAGGGAAGATGCTGAATGCCAAGCTTTGTCTGCCCCCGGTGACTCAGAGGGAAGGACAAATACCATCAGGATCAGAGCTTGGAGTCCCATCCTCACAGTGTTGGAAATGGAACAAATTCATAGGGGGAACCAGTCATCTTTGATGTAGGATCACACATACCTAACATGGGTCTGGGGGGCACATTTCCTCATTGTATATTGCATTTTGACTCTTTATTTAGTCCATTTTATGCTTTTCAAGGGGAAACATTTTACAGTCTTTAACCCTTTTGCTCCTGGACTGAGTCAGCCTTTAAATTTCACTTCTGGAACTGAGTTTTCCCGTTCCCCCCATCCCCATCACTGCACCCTTGAGGGTCTACTGGCAAAGGAGTTGTGGTGAGGATAAAGAGGTGACCACTCCTCCCACCTAGCACAGTCTAATAATTAGGCTACCAGCATTTCTTTTCTGTCTCCTGGTTTGTTTAGGCTATAGGGGATAGTGCAAAGGAAGGTTTGAGCCTTAAAGGGACTTCAGAGAGGTGTAGAAGTTGGATAGGTGGCAATATTCACAGAGTGCAAGATGTGAGGCCTGAGCTGTTGAGTGGCTTGCCTCCTGTCTCTACTGATCCATAGCCCCACTGTTATCCCAGGTTGCCAAAGCCCGGGGAAGATGTGGATGTATGCATGGAGATCTGATGCATATGGAGTTCCTCAAACTCCACACTGAAGAGGAGACTAGGCAGGTAAGTCATCAGGGGGAAGTGGGTGGTACAAGGGTTTGCAGGTAAAAATAGCACAAAATTGAAAGGTAAAAATGTCCAGTTATTGATGTCTCCTGCACAGTGTAATAGAGCTGTGGGAAAGGGGAACTGGATGCTGAGATGGACTGGAAAGGGGGGGGGATCACTAGCAGAAGGAGGAAGGTAATATTGCCCCTGTATAGATTCCTGGTTTGACTGTGCCTAGAGTACTATGTGCCATTTAGGAACCCACACTGGAGGAAGGACAGGGATAGGCTGGAGGCAGTGCAGAACAAGGCTACTAAAATGGTACAGGGGCAAAAAAGAGGCCTTATGATGGGCATGTGGGTGATCTATCTATCTCTATACACACACACACACACACACACACACACACACACACACACACGCGAAAATAGGAGGAAGAGAAGAAACATGACTGCGACATTCAAGAACCTTCATAGAGGACATGATCGAGACCTACCTTAAGGGTATAAACATGGTGAGTACTGAGAGTCTCTTCACCTTAGTGGGAACAAGACTACCAGAGGACAATGCCTCAAGATGGTGGAAGAAGATTCAGGAGAGAGATAGGGAGGCATTTTTTCACTGAGAGGACGGTGGCTAAGTGGAATGAGTTGCCAGAGGTGGTGGTCTCTGAAGACAGTGGATAGCATCAAAAGAGGCTGGGGCAGAGGAAAAGGGAAAGTTACATGTAGAGGAGGGGTTGAGGGAGGGCATTCGCAAGGAGGGGTGGGGGTTAACAAGGAAGGGGGGTGGATCCCTCAGTAGACGTTGAGGGATCTGTACACTCAATCAGACTTGATAGACCTCTAGGCCTTTTTTGTGCTGGCTTGTTTGTATGTATGTTACAAGCAGAACAGCAGTGAGTTGTTCACAGTGAGTGGTAGCAATGGTCAAAAGCACTGCAGCTGAAGTTCAGTGCCACAACATGCAAAGTAATGCACCAAGGACACAAAAACCCTGGCACTGAGTATAACAATGGGGGTAGTACTAACAGACACCAAGCAAGAAAGGGATCCAGAGGTGATCCTATCTGAGAACCTCAAGGTGGCAGGGCAGTGTATACGACTAGTGGAATGCTGGGTTGCATAGGGAGGGGAATCTCAAGAAGGACGAATGAGATGGTTCTACCATTACATCACTAGTTGGTGCGGCCACACCTGGAATACTGTGTTCAGTTTTGGAGACTGCTCCTCAGGGCATAGACGGGGAGGGGAGGGAGCGAGGACGAGAAGAGCAACAACACCTGAACACCCACCAGCACCTCACCAGGATGGGTAGAAGGGACCTCGGTCTTAACATCTCATCCGAAGGACAGCACACCCCAACAGTACAGCACCCCCAATACTGCACTCGGGTGCCAGCATTTAGGTATGGGTCCAATCCTGGTGTGGGATGAGAACCCACGACCTTCTGGTCCAGAGGTGGATGTGCTACCAACTAAGCCACACTGACACCAAGGCGATCCAGAGGAGGGCAACTAAAATGGTTCCTGATTTGCACGAGAAGTCCAATGAGGCAGTAGTGCAGTGGTTTAAGGCTCTGAGCTGCAAATCTGGAGACCTGGGTTTGAATCCCACAGCCCCCACTTGCATACTGTGTGACCCTGAGCAAGTCACTTAACTTCCCTGTGCTCCCAGATCGCACCTGTAAACAAGCTTTCAGTTTAGTGCGTCTCTCCTAATTAAACAATTGGGGGAAAAAAAAAAAAAGGAAAGACTGCAGATCTCAACATGCACACCCTAGAGGAAAGGAGGGAGAGTGGAGATATGATAGAGACCTACAGATGCCTAAAAGGAGTGAACAGGGTACAGGTGGAGAGTCTCTTTCAAATGCAGCAAGCACCAGGACCAGGGGTAAAGCAATGAAGCTGGGGGGGTAACTTCAAGAGTTACATGAGAAAATATAACTTCAGTGAAAAAGGTAGTCGCTGTCTGGAATAGGTTGCTAGTAGAAGTAGTGGAAGCCAAAACAGTGTGGCGGGGGGGGGCTTCAAGCATGCATGGGATAGACACAGGGATATAGTAGATAAGATACAGGAAGGGGGGGAGTGTTGAAGAAGACCAGATAGCATCTGTGAAGATAGAATAGGTAGGGGACATCTGGGCAGACTAGATGGACTAAGCAGTCCTTTTCTGCTGTCAAAGTCTATGTTTTTATGTAACACGGGCTCCAAGGGGAAGCTCCATGAAATTGCCGAGGGGGTAGAAAATGATTTAAGGAAGTACTTTTTTACAGAAAGAGTGGTGGCTGACAAACAAACTTCTAGAAGAGGTTATCTGTGCTGAGACAGTAGAGGGCTTCAAAAGGCAGGTGGGACAGACGTGGAAAAATGTATTCTATAATAGGGGTTTACTGATAAGGTATCTGATAAACCCCAGATCACCACTAGAAAGCAACAATCAAAGAATGACATGTACACAGTGGAGAATGTAAAAGTCATCAGTACTCTCTCTACGCAACACCAGATATCTCCACTATGTACACATCACGACCACTACGTCGCTGAATGCACAACCCCCTGTGGATGACTACAACAACAAAAATGGACACCTCAACAAAAGGTAAATAGCACAAAACCTAGCAATATGAATAATAGCTAACTAATAAGGGATGCAAACACCTATTATGTAAAACGCATACGTAATAGTAAAGTATGCGATAGCTGAAATATCAGCACTTGTACCAAGTAAGCCCAGGGTTTAAACACTCGTGGTTCCGCTATGCGGAGCCGCTCATGATAACCCCCACACTCACTTGCTACTTGTGCGGATATTTCAGCTATTGCATGCTTTACCATCACGTATACCCTTAATACGGAGTCAGTTGGGAGAGAAATGAAGACTAACAGGGGCATAGTCCTATAACTAGGCACACTAGGGCAGAGTAGATGCTTCTATGGAAGAAATACAACTGTTTTTAAAATGCAATTTGAAGGTAATGTAGCCTAGTGGTTAATACAGCAAACTGTTAAGCTGGAGGCCTCGCTTCAAATCTCAGTACAGCCACTGGCTGGTCTGGCTTACTGTGTGAACCTGAGCAGGTTCCCCCCCTCCAACTGCAGTCCCTGACAGCAGCTGCAAACTTGGGTAAAAGTAGGACCCCCCTGAAAACAAGATGTTGTATCTCAGCTGAACTATCCTGGGTGTTATATGGCAGTTGAATGCCACTAGCCAATAAGAACATAGAACAGCTATACCGATTATCTTGTGTACAGCCATCTCTGCACAGCACACACCTGAAACCACTCACTCCCAAAAAGGCAGTTTTCATGCTGCAAACGTCCACTCTCCCTTACAGATAACTCTGCGGTCCTGGCACCATCCCTTTGCTCACCAATCTTTTATCGGCCCGCATCAAAGAGAGGTAGCAGTCTAGCACTATTTTACAAGTCTCATCTAAACCTAACCCTACTACCATGCCCATCGTTTGTGTCCTGTGAGGTACTTAATGCACTGCTTCTGCTGGGTGACTCCAAAAAGCTGCACATTGTTTGCACCTACATGCCTCCGGTTTCCTGCAAACATGGGCTCGAGGAGTTCCTGGCTTTTCTCCCCCGGGCCACCAAAAACAATGAAGTGATTTGTCTAGGTGACTTCAACCAGAATTGGCTCAGCCCAAACCTCCCTGTCCTTGACTCTAATATAAGCAAGGCCAACCTAACTCAGCTTGTCTCGGTGCTTGCGCGATATTCCAGCAATGGTAACACCTTTCTTGACTGGGTACTTACCAACAGACCAGACAGAATCTCTTCTGTGACTGTGCTACCGGACTTCATTAGTGACCATTCGCCTGTCACCTGTATCTGGGACCCCAGCCCCCCCCGTGCCACCCACCCCAAAATCATCACCATGTCTGTCTTCTCTGCCCTCGACACCTCAGCTTTTCTAAGGGATCTTCAGCATGTTAACTGGTCCCCCATATTTGTGACAAACAACATCGACTTGGCTGGGAATACTTTACCAACTCTCTGCGCGCCTTGCAGTCCAAGCACATTCTATCTATCAGGCTCAGGGTATGGGGCCTGCCTAGCAAATGGTTAACTAGCCCTCTTCTATGTATGCTTAAAGCATGGGACAAACTCTGAACCAGATGAAAAACCTCCTCCCTTCTCTCTGACTTCATCGCATATCACTCCCTTCATAACTCTTGCAAGAAAGTGCTATGGACTGCCAAAAGCAATTACTATAGATGCCTTCTTCACGCCACCTCTAGTAACCTGAAAAGGTACTGGACACAAATAAACTACATAATGGGATGCACCATGTCCCAAACCCCCAAGACTTTCTAATAAATAACGTCTCCTGTAACAACCCTAATACCATAGCTAATGCTTTCAACTCGCTCTTTACTGCCCTCCCTAGCTTTGATGCTGGTGGTCCCCCCCTGCTGCACCTTCCACCCGACCTCACTCCCATCCCATCCTTCCCCGATTCACCACCCGGTCTCCAGGATGGGTGTCCTATGAGCTCTTAACACAATGTCTCCCCATGGCAGCGCAGGCTCTGATAGGCTAGAACCCAGAAATTTCAAATTAGGTGCGTCTCTTCTTGCCACCCCCATCATACGAACACACAAAATTTGCCAGCAGATAAAGGCCTAGAGGTCTATCAAGTCTGTTTGAAATGTGCAATTAGCACCCCTATTCTGCAGCTGCCCCTCCTCCCACCCTTCCCTTCCATTGACCCTCCCCTTGCCCTGTCCCAGCCCCTTTTGAAGCAGTCCACTCTTCTACTGGATACCACTTCTGCCGGTAATGCATTCCACCCAGCTACCACCCTCTGTAAAAAAGGGTCTCTTTATCTCCCTCTTGAACCTTCCTCCCTTCAGTCTTGTATCATGTCCCCGGGTGTCCCTCCCCTCCCTTACTTTACTTTAAACAGCCCCTCTGTACCAGTCTTGTTTATTCCTTTCATGTACTTAAAGGTTTCAATCATGTCCCCCCTGTCCTTCCTCTCCTCCAGTGAGTACATGTTCGGCTCCCTCAGCCTCCTCTCGTATGGTAAGTCCCCCAGCCCCTTGATAATTTTTGTTACCTTGCATTGCACCCCCTCTAGTAACGTAATGTCCCTCTTCAGATACGGGCACCAGTACTGCATGCAGTACTCCAGGTGCGGTTTAACTAATGACCTATACAGTGGCAGAATCACCTCCTCGAGGAGATACCCCTTGCAATGCAACCCAGCATTTTGTTGGTCTTTGCAGCTGCCTTCCTACTTTGGGCAGAGTTGTTCATTGACCCTGCAATGAGCACCCCCAGATCCTTATCCTCCACTGTCTCGGCTAGCTGCACTCCCCTTAGCTGGTGACTCCTCCTTGGGTTCTTCACCCCAAAATGCAGCACCTTGCACTTTTTGTCATTAAACCCCAGTTGCCAGGTGTCTGACCAGGTTTCAAGCTTTGCCAGATCATCCTGCAACCCCTGCCATCCCCCTAGGTTGTCCACCACTGCTCCCATCTTGGTGTCATCAGCAAACAGACTGATCTTGCTCTTGATGCTCAATGATATGTCTGCAATGAATATCCCAAACAACACTGGTCCCAACACCGAGCCCTGTGGAACACCACTCGTCACTACCCTTGAGGATGAGAGCGCCCTACCCACCACCACCTTCTGTTGCCTTCCCTGAAGCCAGCTCCCTACCCATCTCTCTAGCTTTGCACCTGTCCCTGTGCCTTCTAATTTACTTCCTAGCCTCCCACCTGGCACTGAGTCGAATGCCTTACTGAAGTCCAGATACAGGACATCCACTGCATGGCCCCTGTCCAATTGCCTAGTTACCCAGTCATAGAACTCCACCAGGTTGGTTTGGCAGGATCTGCCATGCATGAAGCCATGCTGTCTGCTGTCCTGTAGTCCTTTGGCCTCCAGGAGGGCCACCGACCTCTCCTTCATGATAGTCTCCATCAGCTTACCCATGAAGGATGTGAGGCTCACCGATCTGTAGTTACTTGGTTCATCCTTGGGGCCACTCTTGTGGAGGGGCACCACATGAGCCATCCTCCAATCCTGAGGTACACACCCTGAGTGTAGTGAGGCATTAAATAGGTCTGCCAAAGGTCCCACAAGGACCTCAGCCAGCTCCTTCAGTACCCTGGGGTGGATGCCATCTGCGCCTGGTGCCTTGTCCACCCTCAGTGCCCTCAAACCCTCCAGAACTCTGCCCTCCATGATTTCCCCATCTGTCACCCCCTCCCCCCGTTTCTGCCATTCCTCCCCCCCCTTGGGTATCACCCTCCTTTTCTCCTTAGTAAATACTGATCAGAAGTAATCATTTAGCACTTCTGCCTTATCACCCCCTACTTCCACCCAACCCCCCTCCTTTCTAATCCTTACTATGTGGCCTTTACAGTTCCTTTTCTCCCTGATGTACCTAAAGAAGTCCTTCTCACCCTTCTTAATGTCTTGTACCAGTCTGAGCTCCATAGACTCCTTAGCTCCCCTTACTGCCCGTGTCACCTCCTTAGATTCTTTCAGGTACTCCTCCCTGTCCTCCCCCCTCCCTGTTTTCTTGTACCTCCTAAAGGCAGCTCTTTTCCTCCTTACCTTTTCCATGACCTCCTTGCTCACCTAGCTTGGTTTCTTAGCCGTAGCCTTCTTGCGCTGGGCCTTGCTTCAGGTTCTGGTTGCCTCTGCTATCCCAAGCTTTATGAGCTCCCACCTCTGGTTAGTGTCCATGCTAGGTTGAATTCTAGCCAGGTACCCTTTTACCACTTCCCCCATCCTCCCAAAGTTGGCTCTCCTGAAGTCCAGCACCCCTGTGCCAGATGCCACTCCTTCCTTGCCCATATCCAATGTGAGCCATACTGAGTGGTGGTCACTCCCTGACAGTGGTTCTTCCACCCTAAGTTCCCTCACAAACTCCCCATTTGCCAGCACAAGGTCAAGGGTATTCCCTAACCTGGCTGGTTCACTGACCACTTGCATCAGGAAGCTGTCCTGGAAGGCATCTAGTAGTACCTGCTCCCTTCTGTTGGTGGTTGTTGGGGTACTCCAGTCCACTCCTGGCATGTTGAAGTCCCCCACAATCACCACATTACCCCTCTCGCAGGTCCTTCTGATCTGACCCACTAGTTCCCTGTCTAACTCCTCCGTCTGAATGGGTGGCTTGTACACCACTCCTATTCCGAGAGTCCTATTCCTGGATCTGCATCCAAAGTGACTGTGCTTCTCTCCTCCCCTTTCTCCCATACACACTTCAGTCCTTCCCTCACATATAGTGCCACCCCCTCCTTTCCCAACCATCCTATCCCTATGAAATAACCTGTACCCTGCTACAGACAGGCCCCAGTCATTGTATTGGGTGGCCCATGTTTCTGTTGGCTGCAATGTCCACCTCTCCCTCTGCCATGAGCGCCTGTAGGTCTGCAGTTTTCCTCCCAAGGCTCCTAGCATTAAGGGTGACCACCTTCCACCCCTCCTCCCCATGCTGCTTTCCTTTACCAGCATCACCAATAGTACTTGCCCTTTGTCTTGTCACTGTTATGGGGGTAAGCTCATGTGGCTTCCCAACCTGTGGTCTCTGCATATCTCTTGTCCACTTGCCACCCCCCGCTCCTAGTTTAAATTCCCAACTTCCTCTGTGTACTCCGCTATCCTCTATTTCAACACTTTCCCTCCTCGCTCAAGTGTAATCTGTCCTTGGCATACAGGCTACTGTCCTCCCAGGTCCCTCCCCATCAGCCCATACCCTTTAGCATGACACCAGGTTCTTAGCCATCCATTAAATTCCTCTATTCTCAGGTTTCTTGTTGTGCTTGCCCTGGGTACTGGGAGTATCTCTGAAAAAGTTACTGATCTTCCTGCCCCCTCACATTATTGTCCAATTTCCTCAAACCTCCTCTGGACTATATCTACTGTCTTGTCAGCCAGCTCCTTCGTCCCCAGATGTATAATCAAATGAGGCTTGTCCCTACCCCATCTAGCGTATTTAAGAACAAACTGTCCCACCCTTTCTGCTGTCATTCCTGGCATGGCCTCCACCCAAATGTGACTGTGCCTCTCCCCTTTGCTACCCCACCTGACTTCTCTTAGTATTGAGTCCCCCAGCACTAAGATTCTACCCCTCTTACTCCCTGTTTGCCTCCATTCCTCTCCATCTCTCAGTCCTGGCTCCTCTTCTTCCTTTTGCACAGTATTTCCCCCTTCTGTACCTGTTGTACTCCCCCCTGTTCCAGTTTGGTCTGGGCAATTACCAGTCACTGCTCCAATTTTATCACCTCCTTCCTCCTCCTTCCCCTCTAGTACTGCAAAACAATTTTCTGAAGACCCATCACCAGTGACAGCTTCCTCTCTCATCATAGTAACCCGTTCCCTCCTTTTCACTCTAACTGTTGCCTCTTCTCCTCCTCCCCTCACAAGTCCCTATCTCCTCCTTCCGTTTGTCTTTTGTCCCCCTATCTGGTTTCCTCAGACACTGTTCTTGGCCTGGGCCCCTCTGTCTCCGCTTCCCTTCTTCTGACCCTGTCCTCACCACTGTTGGCTCAAATTGCCCTCCCTCATCTCCCTCCTCCTCCCTCCTCCCTCACTCCAGTTGTGATTGTTCAAACTCTCCATTAGCTTGGGCACTGTGCCCCTCTCCTGGAAAAATTCCAGTGTTATCCCAGTCTTCAAAAAGGATGATCCAAAAAACCTAACAAACTACCATACTATTGCGCTCTGCTGACCCTCAGTAAACTCCTGGAGAAGCTTATCTATTGCCAGGTATCTGACTTCATTGCCAACTTTAACCTGCAATCACCTGCTCAGCATAGCTTTGGGCCAAACCACAGCACCACGACACGGCCCTAGTGCAATTCCCCAGTGACATCAAATCTGCTATGGACCAAGGTCAGCTTACTAGGGCTGTTTTTATTGATGTGTCAAAGGCGTTTGACTTGGTTAAACACAACCTGCTCCTGCATCAACCAGGCTCTATTGGCACCTCCCAATCCACACTTGCCTGGTTCTCCAGCTATCCATGGAGCCACTCTCAGTCTGTCTCCTGTCAAAGTTCTCTCTGCCCCTGCCCTGCTTTGTTCGGGCATCCCACAAGGTTCCATACTTGGGCCCCTGCCCTTTTCTTTGTTTGTTAATAACCTACCTTCTGTGCCCTCCCACAGTCTCTCCTTACTCTATGCTGATGACTTGGTTCTCTAGGTCTCCTCCAGCTCTATTCATGAAATTAACTCCCACCTCTCCTCTAATCTTCATCATATCCAAACTTGACTTATGTCGCACCACCTGGTGCTAAATGCTGCCAAGACCCAGGTTATGTTCTTTGGGTCACAAAGGAAATCTGTCACTTCAACTCCATCTCTCCACGTTTCTTGTCTTGATGGCTCCCTTGTGGAAGTAACTCAGTCCTTCAAATACCTAGGGGTCATGCTGGATCCATGTCTTAACTTCTCTCTGCATGTCAAAGCTGTCTGCAAATCAGTCAATGCTAAAACTGGACTGGCTTACTGAGTCCATCAGTTCCTGACCCCTGCCACTGGGATCTCTGTTGCCCAAGGCCTTATCCTCCCTAGACTCTGCTTTGCTCTGCCTGTCTTCGCTATGGCACAGGCAAACATCTTGCAAATGTGGGACATTGCTTACAACATTGTCTGTAGATTTGCGCTATCTGCTCCTTATCTCAAGCACCACTGTATGCTCTACTCTGACCTCCACTGGTTGCCTCCTTCCTGCTGCTGGGCTCATTCATTAGGTTGTCTGACTGACAACATATTTGTTCTTCTATCCCCTCCACACTCGCTGCTATGCTCACCCCCGTTGACTGCCCTCGTTCCCTCTGTTCCATGTCTTTATCTCTGCTATCTGTCCCAAAATGCTCTACCAGGATGGGTGAACTTGCCTTCTCCTTCTATGCTCCAAATTTTGGAACTCTCTCCCACTTGATCTTAGGCACTCCAAATCCCACCCCACTTTCAAGAAAGGCCCTCTCCAATTATCTCGCCTCCCTTGACATTTGCAAATGTCCCTAGTTTCTCGAGTTGTGCTAATCTACCATTGTCCTGCACTTAAATTTCCCTGTGGCCTCCGATTCCTCCTTTCTGATCTCTTCCTCAGCTGCAGCTATGCATTTTGTTCCCTGTCTCTGCCTGGTAATTGTCTCCTTGCCGGCTTACCAACAGCACTGTCATGTTTTGTACATTATTAACAGTAAATTGTGCCTTTTTGTCTGTTTTGTTCCTATTATACTGTGTGATATATACCTCCTCCATGTACTATGTAACTTGCACTTCTGTATAGCAGTTTGGAACTCCTACTGTACAACACTGTATATGTATTTGTTTTTACCTGTTCCTTGATTTTTACACTCCCGGGTCATGCCTGAAAATATACAGTTCTGTCTAGTGCACTTACCTGGTTACCAAAAGCAAATAAATAAAAATATACACAATGACAAAAACAGTGCAAGGAAAAAAAAATATAAAAAGATGGGGACAGGATGGGTTGTTGAGGTGAGGCCCTTGGCTTCAGGGGCGAGCATGGGACACCCAGCAGTTTGGCAGCACTGTAGACTGACCATTGAGCTACACTGGCAGTGATGTTGACTGTGGTCTCTCACCCCGCCCTCTCAGAGAGAGAGAGGGTAGAGCCATATTGACCCGGAACATAAGTGTGTGGTGAGCAGGGAACCAGGGGAAACAGAGGAGAAAAAAAAAATAAGAACATTAGTAGTAGCCAGAAGAAGAAGACCACCTGGTCTATCATGTCCACTCGATATGTATTGGAGTTTTGTATTTTACCCCTACACCAGTGTCAGTGCCTTCCCCTCTCCTTCCCCCCTCCCTTTGCCTTGGTCCCATGACTTCCTTCTGTGTTTATCCCAGGCTCTTTTGAATGCTCCCACTGAACCGGTTACCACAATCTCCTCCTGCAGCTCATTCCATGCCAACATCACCCTTTCTGTGAAGAAGTGTTCCCTCACATCCCACCTATATCTTGCCCCCCAGCTTCAGGCTGTGTCACCTGGTGGTGGTGTTTTCTCTCTTGGTGAAGAGATCATCTCACACTACTTTGTTTACTCCTTTCTGGTACTTGAAGGTGTCTATCATATCCCCCCTCTGCCTCCTCTCCTCCAATGAGTGCATCCTCAGGGCTTCCAGTCTCTCCTCATATGACCTGTCCTGCTATCCTCTGATCATTTCAGTCGCCCTCCTTGGCACCCCTTTCAGCAATTTAATATCTTTCTTTAAGTATGGGTGCCAATACCTCACTCCATACTCCAAGTGAAGCCTTACCAGAGATCTGTATAATGGCAGGATAACCTCACTGTGTCTGCTACTGATCCCCCCCTTGTGATGCATCCCAGCATCCTGTTGGCCTTTCCTGCCGCCTTTCTGCATTACGCAGACTGCTTCAGATCACTATTAATTACTACTCCCAGGTCTTTTCCTTCTTCCATCTCCGCTATCTGTACTTCTGTGTAGCACTCTGCTCTTGGGTTTCTTGCCCCTGTGTGCTCACCTTGCACTTTTTGGCACTGAATCCCAGCTGCCACATTCCTGACCATTTCTCCAGTCTGGCTAGGTCCTTCTTTAACTCTTTTATCCCCTCCTGGGTGTCCACCCTCCCACAGAGCTTGGTGTCATCGCCAAATAGGCACATTTTGCCCTGAATGTCCTCCCCAATGGTGCTTATAAATATATTAAACAATACCGGGCCCATAGCCGACCCCTGTGGAACCCTGCTGGTGACCCCTTTTGTACTGGTGGCTACCCCCAACCACCACCACCCTCTGTGTTCTGCCCCCGAACCAGTTCTCAACCCATCGTACTGCTTTTCCTCCCACCCGTAGCTCCCTCAGTTTTGTCATCAGTCTTTTGTGTGGCATGGAATCAAAGGCCTTACTAAAATTAGGTAAATGATTTCAATTGCCTGACCCTTGTCCACTGCCTTCATGACATAATCAAAAACTCAATTAAATTAATTTGGAAGGAACTGCCAGTCACAGATCCGTGCTGCCATCTATCTTGTAAGCCATTCTCCTCCATGTACTTCACCAGTCCCTCCTTCAGTATGGTCTCCGTAAGTTTGCATACTATCGAGGTCAGGCTGACTGGCCTTTAGTTGCCTGGGTCCTCCCTGGGACCACTTTTGTGGAGTGGCACCACATTTGCTGTTCTCCATTCCTCTGGCACTGCTTCTGAATTCAGGGAATTGTTAAATATAATTGTCATCGGGCCTGTCAGCTCCTCGGCCATTTCCCTGAATATCCTGGGGTGTACTTCATCAGGCCCTGGGGATTTATCCACTTTCAGTGCCTTCAGTCCCTCCCTCACTCTTTCTATCCCAATGACCCCGACTGGATCTGTCCCAGTTCCCTCCTTTCTTGTCCCCGCCTGTGGCACTGGTCCATCTTTTTCTTTCGTAAAGACAGAGCAAAAGTATTTGTTCAATACTTCTGCTTTTGTCCTGTCCTCTACTATCCATTCATCCCCTTTCCTAAGTCTGACAAAGCCATCCCTTCTTGTCCCTTTTTTCTTTTATGTAGTTAAAGGAGGCCTTTTCTCCCCACTTTATCCCTTCCACTATCTAGAGTTCTTTCTGCAGCTTGGCCTTCTGTGCCTCCTTTCTGGCTAGTTTGGCCAGCCTTTGGAATTCTTCTTCATCCTCTACCCTGGCAATTCGTCTGCTTTTCCTGTAGACTGCTCTCTTTTCCCTTATTGTTCTAGCGACCTCCCCACCAAATCAGCTAGGCTGTCCTGCTCTCTTCTTCCTCCCTTTCATTTTCATACAGCTGTCTGTAGTGTTTTGAATGGCTCCCTTGATGGTTTTCCAAACTGTTTCCACCTCCATCCCCCCATTTCTGCTCCCTAGTTGCTCCCTAATCATTTCTCGTGTAACCCCCCCTACAAATAGGAGTTCCTAGAATGTCTTCCTGGGCTTACGTAATGCCCATTGTCAGGATGGTGTCCTGTGTCTGCAGTAGTTTTGATTGTCTGCATGAGAGCGCTATAGTAAGGCCTCCGTGCCTGTCTCTTTAAGAGTAATTATGCTGTGTTAGAAATTAGTCTGGGCTGGGTAAGAGTAGTTTAAGGCTTGTGACCTGCCAGATGAGTGGTATTTCTGCTCCATTCTGCAGTCGCTATATGCGCAGAGGGAGCCCTCTTAGGAACTGTGATTATTTGCTGTTTATCTGCAATAATAATAATAATAATAATGATGGAGTTTGTCTAACCTGCCTTCCATTGTAGTCTGGACTTTTGCATAGGAGCCACCATTTTGATTCTGTATTGCCAGAGCTGCACCAATTGAACCTCAGGGGACTTAAAATGGAGCCTGTCCCCAGAGGTCTTGTGGGATTGAATTTCTGTGGGAATTGTAGTTTTTAAGGTTTGGCGCCTAAATGGACCTGGAGGGGGAGCCCTTCTGTGACAGACAGTTCCATCAGCCAACCAAACCTTTTGGATCACTGGGAAAGCCCAGAGCTGCCTGCGCCAGCGAGTCAGTCAAGAGTTGGAGCTGAGAGAGTAAACAGCTCGAACCATTTGAGCAGCTGCTCCTGTGTAGTAGCGTGGGAGAATCGGCAGGAAGGCTGTGTTTGGCCTGCCACCATCTTCCAGTTGAAGAAAGCGTTTGAAAGTTAAAGTTGGACTTAACTCTGATAAGCTCTATCTAGACCTGAAACCTGAAAAGAAAGTGAGTGATCGTTGTCTGTGTGTGGACCGAAGACTTGCTCCAGAACCGATCGGCCTGTCAGGTACCGAAGTGAGCCTCAGAACGAAAGGTTTGTGCAGAAACCCTGCTGTATTGCAAATGGACTTTATCCAAATTATGGCTAATAGTTGTGTTGCTTATAAATGTGCTGAATGTGTAGTGTGGGTCGCAATTTGGTTCTCCACCACTGTGTATGTTATGCTAACTGGAATCTGCTCCAGCACTCATTATGGTCTGTATCAGAACTGCCTGCTCTGTCTGGGCCCTGCTATCTCTGCCTGTACTGCCACTCCCATCATGGAGACTTTTCCAATGAAAGACCAACTTGGGGATTCGGCCCCCTGCGCAACACCATTGATCAGGTAGTGCCTGCTTAACAACTGGGTACCCAGGGTTGTGTGACTGTATACACGGGACTCCCTGTACATGCATGTTCAGCCTGAATTAATCAGATCTAATAATCATCTGCTAGATTCCTGCCCAACCCTTGTTCACATCCCCCTGAACAAATCCAATTGTGGTTTTTCTGCATTTAACCTGGCTAGTGTGTACCTTATTGGTGGGGATATTGTACTGCCATTGAACTGGTGCATTACAAGTCTTGTTTTACAGGGGGTCTCCAGGGCACTTGCAGTGGATCCAGCCCTGGTGATAAGTGCAAAGAGTGTGGGTTCTGTATTACTATCATATGGTATATGTGAATGTTATTTTATTGATCTGTGTAGGCCACTAGAAGGGTTGGTGGGTGGTTATAGCATCCCGGAGGGCTATACCAACAGCAGTTATGCTATCCCAAAACCATTCCTCCGGGTGGAGGCACCTGTTCAATGAGCTCAGGCCCCTCAACCTGTGCCTAGTCACACAGGCAGGGGTAGTAGCCCATAGGATAGCGCCACCTAGGGGTTACACCCACATTTTGTTAAAGTTCACTGCCCTGAAGCACAGTGCCCTAGTCCATGTTGGGATAACTTCCTGTCCTATATCCATCTCGAACCACACCGAGCTATGGTCACTAGAAAAAGGCTTTAAACTGTGCACTTACAGAGCAGTCAATGCATTCCGGAAATCTTTGAAAAACTCAATATTTAGACAATTCAGCCTATATTTTACATGAATTCTTTACTTCTCCACCCTACTCTTCAAGTGATAACTGTACAGTGGTCAGGGTTTATGAGGAAATAACACCACCAGGGGGCATTAAGCAGTGAGGCTGTAGGTGGAGGTGCTTATTTACCACCTGGTCCAGTTATTTCCGAGTAAAGCCCCCGACCACTATACCTATTATTTATATTGCTATTATATTAAGAAAAAAACAAAGAAAAAAATGGTTTGAACAATAGCACTAACATCGGTATGTCTCTAGTGCTACACAGAAACAGAATTTGAAGGCAGATAGGGACCACTTGGCCCATCCAGTCTGCCCATTCCTCCCCACCTACACTATTACTACAGACCATACCTGATCTACAGCACTTTCTCCCTCCACCTTCCTTTCAACTACAGTACGATTCCCTTAATCCCTTGTGCTCATCCCATGCATTCTTGAACCCCACCACCATTTTCACCCCACCACTTCCACTGGAAGTCTGTTCCAGGAATCTACCACTCTTTCTGTGAAGAAGTACTTCCTCACATTTCTGCTGAATCTACCCCCCTCCAGCTTCATAGCATGTCCCAATGTTCTTCAGCTCCTTTTCTGCTGAAAAATACTTCCCTCCTGTACCTTATTTTTGCCCTACGAGATATTTAAAGGTCTCTGTCATATTTCTTCTCTCCCCCTCTGTTACAGGGTTTGCATATTGAGGTCCTTTAGCCTCTCCTCCTAAGGCTTTTGATGCAGATCTTGTGCCGTTTTAGTTGCCCTCCTCTGGACTGCCTCCACTTGGCCTATGTCTTTCCAGAGTTGTGCTCTCCAGAACTGGACACAGTACTCTTGGTGGGGCCTTACCAGTGACCTATGAAGAAGCAACACCACCTCCCTCTGTCTGCTGGTGATGCCCATCCCTATGCACCCCAACATCCCACTAGCCCTCCTGACTGCCTTGCTGTGGTTCCTGGCCACCTTTAGGTCATCTGATAGGATTACCCCAGGTCTTTTTCCTACTTGGTGGTTGTCAATACCATTTCACCCATTCTGTACTTTGCCCCTGGGTTTCATTGCCCTAAGTGCATTATTTTGCACTTTTTCGTATTGAAACCTAGCTGCCATACCCTTGACCGCTCCTCCAGTTCTCAGCTCTCTGTTCATCCTTTCCACATGCCCCTCCTCATTGAAGTGTCCACCCTATTGCAGATTTTGGTACCATCCGCAAAGAGGCAGACCTTCACTTCCAGTTCCTCTGCAATGTCACCTAGAAAGACATTAAAGAAGACCGGTCCCAGCACCGATCCCTGAGGCACCCCGGCTGGTCAACCTCCTGTCCTCAGTGAACTCCATTTACCACAGCCCTCTTTTGCCTATCCCTTAACCAATTTCTTACCCAGTTTACCACCTTTGGACCCACTCGCTACCTGGCTTGCTTACTAGTCTCCTATGTGGAACACTGTCGAAAGCCTTATTGAAATCTAGGTGGGCCACGTCCACCTATACCTACAGCTACATGTACTGTAGCTAGAGGACGACAGCACATCTGAGACATCTGAAGGTTAGGTAGTTTCTCACGACACACTGTAGCGTTAGTTTTAGCCAATCAGAACACAGGAAAGAGCAGACAGTCTCATTAATGAGTCTACTGTCCAGTTATCACAGATTAACATGACAGTAGCACTCTGTGTTCTGATTGGCCGAGAGGGAACCTGGGGCCATACTACCCTGCTTGTGGCATTACAGTCATTTCCATAGCAACAGATTGTGATGTCACAGTGGAGGATTATTATTTTAAATGGGGAATAAGTACAGAATCAGATGCTAGTGAATTCTAAGGTGTAAAGATCTTATTTTCCTGCAGATGTCATAGGTAATAAAGAAATGGGATGAGAGAACTAGAGAAGATAGTTTAATTTGGAAGCAGAGTTGTGTAAATATTATGGGCTGGATTTTCAAAGGCTGATGCAGAGCTTGCTTCAAGCTCTGCATCAACCCCCCCCTTTTTTTTTGGCGCAACTGCGCCAAACACCTTTGCTATAACTGCAGCCAGTTTTAGTAGGTCAGGCACCGTTGCAACACTTTGCCTGATTAACGGCAACTTGCACCATATATTTTGCACAAGCTTTGTAAAAAAGGTACCTAAGATTGCCATAAGCCAGACCAGAAAAAGTTGGTCTAACTAGCAACAGTTGGTGCACGGGATGGAAAATCACGATCGCCCGCCGGGAGAATGCTGCAAGACCTGTGCGCCATTTGTTTGGCGCATCCAGGGCTTACGCCATTTGGAAGCCTTTGAAAATCCAGCCCTATGTTGTTTTTTTTTTTTTAATTTCCTCAATGTTTCAGCTGTTCTTTAATAATGTTGCTTTAAAATAATGAGCTTTGATCAGGTGACTCCCCCCAGCACACCCCACTCTTCCCCATCTTTGTTTCCAAATGGAGCAAACTTTGTAGATCTTTATAAGATGAACTGTTTTAAGTTAAAATTCGAGGAACTTTTTTTTTTTTTTTTTTTTAAATAAAGACCTATAATGATGTATGTTGAAGGCTTTCTCCAGCTTTGATGTTGTTTTGTTGTTTAAGCACAACTCCACGCAAGAACATAATTACTAGCTGCGTTTCCAGCTGACAGTTTTTGATGTCTTCCCCAAACTCCTGAATATAAATGGCTGAACACTGCAGGGCATGCTGCTGTTCACCAGCTTCTCTCTTTCTTTGTATTGTTTGCTCTCTCTTGTGTTGTCCAGCACTGGAAAGACTTACCCCGTCAATCTTGATGCCACAAATGGCACTTCGTGCCTGTATGTACCATCTCAGCGTTGCCTGGTAACAAACAGTACAGGGACCCGGAATGGACTACGCACACAATTCCCCCCCATGGCTCTGCAATCTGGAATCTTCAGGTTTAGGAAGAGAAGTGCACTGAACCTTCTCTCAATGTCATTTTTTCCTCAGTAAAAGCTGTTTATTTTTGTGTTAAAGAATGGTTCCAGTTCTGTTACTTTTCCATCTTACCAGCCTTTTGGTTAAAGCAGTTACTACATTTACAATGTAAACTTTACATGCATTGAATATTTGTGATATTCAGACATCCTACATACAAGTAATGAGACTATATGTTCTCAATTTTGCACCTACATGGGCAGGAACATGCTTGCTGAGAGAATTCTCTGAAAATTATTTCTCCAAATGTAGGTTTGAAAGTATCCAGAGTACCTGAGCTTTGTCTTGGAAATGCACCTGATCCTACACAGTAAACAGTTTTATGAAATAGATCATGAAAGTGCTAAAACTTCACTGGGCGAATCATGTCACGTGGTCATTGATTATTCTTGCAACTGCACACCTTACCTGAACTACATATCTTAAGAAATAAAAGCCCATTTTATAAGTGGGATAGCACACTCCAGGGTGTGTATTTGTAAGGGAAATATAAATTTCTTGAGTGGCTGAAGCACTTGGTTATGCCTCTTGTCCAACAACTAGGGCAGTATGTATAATCCCCTTATTACCACAATCCCCGCCATGTTTTACGTTTTCAGTTTTAGTTAGTTTTGTTTACCAGGTAAGTGCACTGGTGTAAAAAGCACCTTTTTCAGGCATGACCTGGGTACCAATGTACAAAATTGGCTACAATAAAATATACAAAAGAAACGACACATACAGTACAGTAGTACAGCGAACAACATGCAATAAAAACACACAGTGCAAATTATGAATCTGAACATAACATTTACGAATACTTCTCTCTTACACGATGCATGGCGAAGGAAAATACTGACCTTGCAGACATTCTTATATAACTTAGTATCACCACACCTACTAGTGCTGTCTTGCTGCTGCAGTGTTCTGTCTGTGTCACACTCTTGTTACAGTGCTCCCCAGTAGAACAGTGCTCATGCTATAGTGGTGTCCGATTTGGAGGTCTTAGAGGTGGAAGGGAGGGGCAGCTGCAGAATAAGGGGTGCTAGCTGCACATTCAAGCAGACTTGATAGACCTCTAGGCCTTTATCTGCTGGCAAATTTCGTATGTTCATATGTCTTCATCTGTCTGAGAAGAAAACAGAACTTCTAGTGAGAAAGTACATTTGAAACCAAAGTATTCGCCATCGCTATACATCACACATAATAGCAGATGGTGGGGATACAGAACAGCACCATTCATAAGGTCTTTTGAAATAGTTGACACATGGGGATGAGCAGGAGGAAGTCAGGGTATCCGGTCAAGACCCTGACCGCACCCAAGCGTGGTCAAAAAACACGTGGGCACAGAAGTATGCCCAGTTTCGGACTACGCTAGATTACCTGGACCTTGCAGCATGGTTTTTTGCCTGTGTCGTTTTTCATAGTGGGGTTTTGACATTGTGCCAAAAGTCAGTAAGGAGAATTATGTGATTGAGGACTTAGTGACCAGGAAAGTATAGAAGGTGGTGAGCAATGGGGGGCGTGGGGTGGGCAGATGCCTTCTTGGTGCATCAGCCATCTGGGATATAGATAGGAGGATATGGAGAATGGCAGAAAAGGGGTAGGGGAGCTGGGAGTATTTGTATACTTGGGTACCATCAACCTGGCAAAACAATCTGTGGAGGTGGGGAAGTAGAACTTTAAGAGGCTGGGGACATTTTAAAGGCACACTCAGCTTCCCTGGTATTTTTCTGAGCTCTCCATTTTTTATTTATTGAAATGTTTCACCAGGAAGGCACACTGAGCAACAAGTTGCTCATCTCATGATGCGACGGGGGGAGGGGGGGGTTACATGTGAAAATTACATCAGAGAATAACCATACAGATACAGTGAATGTCAGAGATAGGCATAAAAATACATTAAAGAATAAGCGTACAAATACAGTGAACATATAATGGTAAGGTGAACTCAAAACCAAACAATACAGTATATCTCCAACAGTGCTGGATTGGCATTACAGCTACGAATAGATAGACAGTATAATTATAGGCATAAAGTGCAAGGTCTAGGAGCAGAGGGATGGGGGGGGGAACGGGACACCAGACGCAGCATAAAGATAAGTCAGTGGGACTTAGTGCAGTCTTGGGAAATCAGTAGCAGCAGCTAGTCAGTACAAAAGGATTGGGCAAAAGGGAAGCGGGTGAGTTGCATGCAGTGCTAGAAGGCAAGGGGGCTACCTAATAAGTGCTACGTAGTGGGGTGCAGTGGAAATGAGGGGATGAGGGGGATGATTCCCTGTGTGGAATAGAGGGAATGGGAACAACAGAGTTAGGAAGGAAGAGACTGAGGAGTTTAATAGGTGATTGAAAGGCTGGTGTCAGGAGGAAGGGTAGCACTTTGTGGGTCCGAGGGGGCTGCTGGGACAAGGGGCTCTTCAAAGTTAACCACCATCACCTAACAAGTGAGGGGGCCAGTGCTCAGTGACAGAAGTTTGATGTTTACATTGGACATTTAAACTAACTGTGGGGGAGACAGAGACTAGGGGAACCACTGGGAGGAGAGAGAGAGTGGGTAGCCTAGCTATGGCTCCCCCTGAATAGGGGACTAGTAGTGGCTGGCAAGGTGGGCAACAGTAAAGTTTAAAGAGCCCCTGATAACATTAGGAAAACATTGAAAAAAGAAAGATTTATATTCAACTCCATCCAGTTTTCTTTATTACTTCATATATTTTCAGAAATTAAGTCCCCATTTTCTTCATTACTGGAAAGAGTTGCATGAAAACAAGATCCCTGCCCCCTCGATTATATATACTCTGGTGGCTTCTCTACACATGACATCATAATTATTTCCACAGCAACATATTTTGATGTCATAAACAGAATTATGATATCAGGTGTAGGCAGGCAGCCAGAGCTAAAAGGGCAGAGATACTGTATTCATGCAAATACACTTAGTAATAAGGAAATAAGGGTATTACAGAATAAAATATTAAATATAAGCTACATTTATACCTGAGTGTTACATTTTTTTCAAAGTTGTCTCAACTGTGTCAGGAGCTCTCTAAGTCTGAATTATGTCAGGGGAAAAGGCAAATGATGGAGGCCGGACAAAGCCTAAATTCAGCATGAAGAATAAAAAAATAAGGAGAGTGGGGAAGTAGAAGGCAGAAGTAACAGGAAAAAGCAAGACAGGATCAAGAGAAAGATTGAGAGGGGTCTGCCTTAATGCCAGGAGTCTGGGAAATAAAATTAGTGAGTTCCAGGCAATGGTGGCAGACCTGGAGATGGACCACATCTGAGATGTCATGACAGAAACTTGGGCCACAGAGAATAATGATTGGAATCTGACAGTCTCAGGCTACACTATTTTCAGACCAGTGAGAGGAACAGGTAAGGAAGGAGATGTATCCCTACATGTCAGGGAAGACAAAGAGGAGTGGAGGATGGAAAACATCTGAGGAGATAATGGGGAAATAGAATCACTGTGGGTGCAGCTCATGGTGGCCTCAGGCAAGAAACCACAGATGTAGGTGAGCTATAGACCTTCAGGACCTGGGGAAGAGAGAGATAAGGAACTAGGGGCAGAACTAGAAAGGGGGTGGCAAAGGGGGAGGTGGTGGTGGGAGAACAAAACCTGCCAAATATTGATTGGGATATTCCAGTGGCTAGGGGCTTCAGATGACAGGCCCTGCTGAATACATTGCAGGACTGCCTGCTGGTTCAGATAGTTAAGGAACCCATTACACAGGCTGCCATTCTTGGATGTGTTGCTCACCAACTCAAAAGTGGTTGGAGGAGTTAGGGTAGGGTAGTCACTAGGGTACAGCGACCATAACTCTCTATGACTTGACCTAGTCCTTGGGACCAGTAAGCCAACATCAAGGTTAAAGTCTTAGATTTCAGAAGGGTAGACTGTAACCAGATGAGGGAACTGGTCCAGGACAAGTTAGTTGGAGTGGACAGAATCAGGGATGTGGAGGAAAGATGGGGGCAAGCGAGGGGGCCATTTGTGAGGCAACAGAGTCTTGCATGAGAATGATAATCAAAGAAATGGGTACAATAGACCAATATAGCTCTCTGGCAAGGTCAGGGAAAAAATGAGAACCAATAAGAAAGCATTCAATGGGTACAAGGAAAAGCAAGGGAGGGTACCATAGGAGAGCAAGGGAAACCAAGAGAGTGGTCTGAGAAGCAACAGCAGACAGTGCTGTGTACTGTGGAGGGGGTCAAGGGAGAGAGAAAAACAGTTTTTTTTAGATATAGTAGGGAAAAAGAAGAAGAAGGGAGGAGGAGGAGGAATTGCTAGGCTAACCAGGGGAAGTAGGGTAATTGAGGAGGATAGGCAGAAATCAGTCATTCTTAATGACTACTTCTGCTCTGTATTCAGAAGGAAGGTCCACTGCCAGAGAGTAGCATTAAAGTGGCTGTAAGGGGGATCTTGGAGATGAGGTAGCAAGTATTTACCAATGAAAGGGTTCGGAAAGGGCTAGCAACCCTAAAGATAAATGGGGCCCCAGGGCAAAATAGGATGCAGCAGATGGTGATCAAGGAATTGGCAACAAAACTAACAGAACCCCTGGTAGGGCTACTTAGAAGCTCAGTTCAGACAATAGTAGCTCCAAAATACTAGACAGTCCCGCTCCATAAGGGTTTTCCTTGGGTCGCACCTGGAAACGAGCTCAGTCTCAGTGTGCCTTTCCCAGTTACCAAAATTTTAAACAAACAAATAAGGGGAGGAGAAACCTGGTCATTACAGAGCTGTCAGTCTTACCTGGGTTAACTGATGGAGATACTTGTAAAAGAGAATATTGTGGACACCTGGAGAGCAATGGACTCCAAGATGGTGAACAACATGAGTGTGTGGCAGGGAGGTTTTATCAGACCAGCCTGATGGTTTTCTTTGACTAGGTAATGAGGGTAGTGGATAAAGGGCCACACTGTATATTTACTCTGTTCTGATTTCAGCAAGACTTTGCCTCAGTGCCACACAGAAGGTTGCTGAAGAAGTTAGAGAATCTGGGTGCAGAAAAGGACACAGTTAGATGGGTGAGAAACTGGTTGGAAGGGAGAAAGCAGATCGTTGTGTTCAATAGAGTCAACTCAGAAGAGAGGGAGGTCACCAATGGGGTGCCACAAGGATCAGTTCTGGGTCCAACCCTTTTTGATACGTTCTTCAGTGACATGGGAGGATGAATCCAGGCAAAGATGCATCTCCTCGCAGGCAACACTAAGCTCTGTGGCAGTGTAGACAGTGAGAAGGGGTTAGGGAGAAGCACAGAGACTTGCAAAGGCTAGACAGGTGATCAAAGATTTGGCAGTTGAAATTCAGTGCCAACAAATGCAAGGTGATGCACATAGGGAACAAGAACTGCAAGAAAGAGTACTGGATTGGGGGGGTTTAAAGCTGGGCATGACCTCTTAGGAAAGAGATCTAAGGTCATCATCATTGACTCCCATCATCATCGATTCCCTAAAACAATTGATCAAGCCAATGTAACGAGGCCTACTGTAAGGCAGACAGGATGCTGGGGTTTATAAGAAAGGGTACGGATAGCAGAAGGAAGGCGGTATTACCTCTTTTTAGAGCACTGGTGAGGCCCCATCTGGAGTACTGTGCCCAGTTCTGGAGTCCTTACCTGAGGAAAGTTATGGACAGGCTGGAGACAGTTCAGCATAGGGTGCTCAAAATGATTCATGGCCAGCAGGGCAGATCTTATGAGAACTGGCTCAAGGCCTAAACATGCCCTCACTGGAGGGAGAGGGGAGATATGATAGAGACTTTCAAGTTCCTGGAAAGGAATGAACAAGGTAAAATATGAGTAACTATTAAGTATAAGCAATGGATCAAGAGCATGGGGGGCATGAGTGGAAACTGACAGGGGAGGTTCGAGAAGGATGTGAGAAAGTTTTATTTAACAAAAAGGGTGGTGGAGCTGTGGAACGATCTGCCATCTCATGTGGTGAGTACCAAAACCATTAATGGTTACAAACACAGCTGGGTTAGAGTGGAGGCTTAGTGGTTGCTCGCGGTGGTAGCGGTAGGGCAGGGTGATTTGGGGTGGATAGTGTGGACAGTATGTTTAGGGTTTGTTGGGGTTTTATGGGCAGACTGGCTGGATCATTGGTCTTTTTCTGCCATCATTGTCTATGTTTCTTTATAAGTTAACCCTCGAGAGCATTTTCCCTTGGCTTTGACCCTGTGTCTGCACTATTCTGCAGTCCCAGGCATCTCTTATCTTTCAACTGCACAGAATAAGTAAACTGAATTGCAGAAATATTCTACCAGTATTCAGATAAGAACAAAAGTGCAATTTTGTATTCTGAATACTGGTGGAATATACCAACTTGCATTCAAACACCAAGTTGAGCTGTGATCCTTAAGTCGCTCTTAGGAGATGATAGTGCACACCGAGGGCTAACAAATTTAGAACAAATAACAGGCTCACCACTCTACTGATCTGTCAGTTCCTCTCTCCTTCTCGGATTCCTGCAGCTCTACAGCCAGCAAGCCCACAAGCATTAGCACATTTTTTTTAACCTGGCAGTGTTAATGATGAGGTTAAACACATTAAAAAATGCTGACTGCAGTATAAGAGAAAACCATCATTTTTCTGCAGGCTCTTACTTCTGGTTGTTGTCTTGAAGTCTCATCAGTGGTTAATACCATGACTTCATATCTCTGTTCTTGTGTTTTTCTTATCCATTTGATAAAGTATAATTTTCTGAATTGCCAATTTGTTTTCTTTGTTAACACTGTTTTGACTTGTATAATTTAACTACTGTATCCCTGTTTTGTCATGACGTGGAACCTTTGTTAACAAGCTTCCAGCTCAAAGGTTGTAATCTGAGAGCTCAATAATGAATTAATTAATTACCAGTAATGATACATTTTTGGGAGACTCTCCTCCTTAGATCCACACATATTGAACTGTAAACCATCGGCACTAGGACCACTGGGAAGTGTTTGCCTAGCTGGAGCAACCCACAGTGATGTACGTTATCGGCTCACATATTTATTTATTTAGTATTTATTGACCGGGTAAGAGCACTAGACAAATTATTGCCTATTTTCAGGCACAAACTGGGGTGGGGGGATACAAATGAATGCCAACTGTCCTTGAACCAGATTAAGATGTTAGTGGTATTTTAGTGAAAGGGGGGAAATTTTGCCCAAGCACTGGGGAAATTCCCCTGCTCTTTTTCGAGAAGTACCATGGGATCTTTAACATCCACCTGAACTACCACCAGAACAGGTGGATGGTACCTCGGTTTAACATCTCATCCAAAAGATGGCACCTCAGGTGTGCAGCACCCCCCTCATGCTGCACTGCAGTGTCAGTATTGGTATATTAACCCAAATGCCTGGTGTGGGGAAAGAACCCACAGCCTTCTGAGCTCCCGGCCTCAGAGGTGAGTGTGCTACCTGCTGAGCTACTGACACTGGCATAATGTGGGCAGCCCCATACCTCCCAAGTTTCCCACCAGAGACAAACTCAGAGTTTTAAAATTTGGACAGAAACAGGAGACCAAAACCCTGACCTGGCCAACAGGATAGTCAGGAGGAAGACCCCACTGAGGAATACAGAAAGGAAAAGACCAAACATGCAACAACTGACATGTTCAGTAGTAGTCCACTTGAAAACCAGAGAGAGGACATTCTCATGAAGCTCTCCTGTTACTCGTAAGTAACTAAACTATCTTTGCGGATATTTCCCTCTGTAGAGCCACACATATTGGATGATCCTCAAGCAGTTTGGCACTGCAGTATGGGAGGAAGGGCAGACATGGCGGATATTTGGCTCCCTAACATATGAGACCTCAGAGGACAGCAAGGCTGAAGCCAGCCCATCTACAGGGGACCAGGTAATGTTAAGTGAAAGTATGGATCCATCTTCATGTGGCAGCAGAACATATTTTGGCTGCAGAAATGGAGTGGAAGCAAACCACAGAAATGGCCATACCATGAGTAGCATGTCCATGGACAAGACCAGGAAGCTGCTTTTTTTTTTATTTTAAACATTTGGTGATTGGGAAAGGCACACTGAGCCAAGGCTCATCTCCAGGTGCGACCCAGGGAACAGGGAGCATGGGAATCACAGTATATTGTACAAGGCATTCAATACAAAATTACACAATAATCTGTCACAAACCCACTCAGCAAGTCAGCCCTCTACTCCCAAAGTGCCAACTTCCAAGTGCAGTCTTGTGAACAGTTAACAGAAACAGGGTAACCCTCCTGTCCATTTTGTGGGTTCAAATCAACCTTTGGTCTCAGTTCTGGAGGGATTCAAACTGTGGACCTCTTGCTAGCATACCCAATGCACAGGCTCAGATAATTCTGTCTTCGGGGGGCCAGATATCTTTGCGTACGGGCACCTAGCCAGGTGTACAAAATGAACCCTTAAAAACTCTAATAAAGACCTCAGATTACTCTCACCTTTTTCCAGTTTGGTATCACCATTCAAGCTTATGCACAGTGTCTGCTTTAACCATATATATTTCACTTGTTAAAGAAAGAAATTCAAAGACAGACCAAGTAGGCTCTAAAAATAGAGTTTTACTAAAATAGATAAAAGTATGTAAAACATAAAATACAGAACTATATATCACAAGAACCATGCAATCTTTTAAAAGAACAAGGTTTTAACAGTGCAATTCCTACTACAGTACTTAGATTTGTCTCTCTCTCTCTAAATACCTGCTTAAAGTGCTCAAAGATGTTTCTTTGTCAGAGTGTAGATAAGTGTCTCTGAAGGAAAACAGAATACTGTTTAAAAAAATTGTCTTTGACAACCCCTTTGTGTGAGGTCACCTAGCTCTTCCTCTGTTTATTAAAAATCATACACCCGGGAAGTTTTATCATTTTAGAAGGAAAGTTAATTAAGGTTACATCAGCAGAAACTCCTTGCCCCATGTGACTTCCCCAATCAAGTCTGTAAATTTCATTTAATCTATGAGCAGTATCCCCTCTCACACAGACATCAAAGCATTTATGATATCGCACCAGTGTGCTAAACCTGGTTTCCTCCTCGAAACATCATAAAAGGGATACTGATTTTCCTCTTAGGAGTTAAAGCTATATTTAACTTAGATAAATAGGAGATTCTTGATTAAGGCCTTTTCTAGTCTGTAATTAGCTTCTGGCTTTCCAGGTAACATTTTGTTTCTAAAACCTGGGTGAGTGTGTGTCTCATATGCTGTTTCAGCATCTCTCATGAGAGACAGTCCATAACTCATTTTTATATGACAAAAAATCATAGTGTACTCAGAACTGGCTGTCCACATGTCACAATCCTCCCCACCTAGACTGAATTTGGGGGCTCTATCCCCGACATGGGATGAGCTTCCCAAATCAGTTCACTCCTCATGCACGTGAGACAGACCATCTGAGTTCTAGTTTCTGGCTCCAGCTCTGTGTACGATTGTCATATCATACCCTTGCAAAGCAAGATTCCATCTTAGCAATCTACCATTGTTCTTTCCCATCTGTGTCAGCCAAACTGGGGGGTTGTGGTTAGTCTGTACCACAAAATGCTGACCATACAAGTATGGCTCCAACTTCTTTAGGGCCCACACTTTGACAAGACATTCTTTTTCCACAGTGGAGTAAGCCTCCTCCCTGGGAAGTAACTTCCTACTCAGGTACACTACAGGGTGATCCGTCCCTTGGCTGGATGTCTGACTCAGTACTGCCCCAATACCCACATCTGAGGCGTCAGTCTGAACTATAAAGGGTTTGCTATAGTCAGGACTTGTCAAAACAGGAGCACTGCATAGTGCCTCCTTTAGTTTGGAAAAGGCTTCCTCACAGGCTGGGCCCCAGGTCATTTTCTTGGGCATCCTTTTCTTTGTCAGGCCAGATAGGGGAGCAGCCAGGGCACTGTAATTAGGTACAAATTTTCTGTAGTACCCTGCTGTCCCTAAAAAACTCCTGACCTGCTTCTGCATTTCTGGTCTGGGCCATGCCTGGATTACCTCTATCTGTATTTGATTAGGACAGAGCTGTCCCCAGCCTACCACATGCCCGAGGTATGCCACTTCTCCCATGGCCACCTGGCACTTCTCGGCTTTGACAGTGAGCCTGGCCCTCTGTATCCTGCCCAGCACTTCCCTAAGGTGGGATAGGTGTTCCTCCCAGCTGGTCCTAAAGATTGCAATGTCATCCCGGTATGCCAGGGCGTTCTTCATTCGGAAAGGCATTACTTTAAACTCAAATAAACCTATCAGAGTGATGATAGCCGACCTCTCCCTAGCTCTGTCTGTCAACTCTACCTGCCAATACCCCTTTGTCAGGTCAATGGTCGTAAGGTAGGTCGCCCCTCCCAACTTGTCCAGGAGTTCATCTGTCTGGGGCATCGGGTGGGTGTCTGACTTCATGACTGCATTCAGTCCATGATAGTCCACACACAAATGAGTAGAGCCATCTGGCTTAGGCACAAGGACTACGGGTGAGGCCCAGGGGCTGTGGGATCTCTGGATTATCCCTAAATCCAGCATCTCCTCCACTTCCCTTCTAATGTCCTTTTAGACAGCCTCTGACACCCGATATGCTGTCTGCCGCGTGGGCGTCTGTGTCCCTGTCTCCACATCATGCGTCGCTAAGGGGGTTAGTCCAGGCTTGGCGCTAAACAATGGGGCAAAGTCTGCTAAAACCTCCCTTACTTTCTGAATCTGGTCCGGGTTCAGCTGGGAAGATAATTTAACTGTCTCCACAGAGGACGCCTGCTTACTTTCTTCCAGCAAGTCCAGAAGGGGGTCTCCTTTGTCCGTCCCTTCCCCAAGACTACACACTGCAAACACCATGTCAGCCCTATTTGCATATGGCTTCATCATGTTGACATGGTACATCCTTTCTGTCCGTCTTCGGTCAGGTAACTCCACAATGTAGTTCACATCATTTACCTTTCTAACCACTTTGTATGGTCCTGCCCACTCAGTCTGCAGCTTGTCTTTCCAGACCGGAATAAGGACCATGACTTCCTGACCCACCATGTATGAGCGAGCTCTGGCTCTGCAGTCGTACCACACTTTTTGTTTCTGTTGGGCAGCTGCCAGGTTTCTCTGGGCTGTCCTCATAAGTTCCTTCAGCCTTTCCCTAAACCTAAGGACATAATCCACTATGGGAGTTCCCTGGGTGGCATGCTTACCTTCCCAGTCCTCCTGGACCAAGTCTACGGGCCCACGTACCCGGCGTCTATATAAGAGTTCGAAGGGGGAAAATCCTGTCGACTCTTGGGACACCTCCATGTATGCAAACAACAGGTGGGGAAGGTACTTCTCCCAGTCCCTCCCATGCTGTTCAGCAAAAAGCCCAGAGCAATGACTTCAGGGTACCATTGACTCTTTCCACGAGCCCATTGGCTTGTGGGCGATATGGTGTCGTGCATCTCTGCACCACCCCACACTTCTCCCACAAACATTTCATCAGGTCCGACATGAAGGAACCCCCTCGATCGGTGATAACCTCCAAACCCAACATGGGAGACAATCCCAAGTAAGGCATCTGCCACTTTGTCTGTCCTCAGTGAGGATAGGGCGATTGCCTCTGGGTATCGGGTGGCATAATCCACCACAGTCAGGATGAATCTCTTCCCTGAGGAGCTGGGAGTGTTTAAAGGCCCCACAATATCCATTCCCACCCTCTGGAATAGCTCCTCCACTATGGGCAATGGAATCAGGGCAGCTTGGGTTTTCTTGCCCACCTTCCCTATTTCTTGGCACCGGTGACAAGACCTGCAATACTCCTTCACCTGCTGGGTGAAGTTAGGCCAATAGAAATTTTGGGCCAACCGCTGTGTAGTACGCATGATTCCCAGATGACTAGATAGGGGAATATCATGTGCAATTTTGAGCAACTGCTCATGATACCCCTGGGGAATGACAAGCTGCCTACTTAGTATCCCTCCCTCTGTCTGTACAGCCTGAGTATACGTAAGTCCATTTTCCCCAATAAACCTTATGTCTGCCATTACCTCCCTGTGCACCATCAGAGTCTGCCCAAGCCCTCAGCTTCTCTAAACTAGGGTCACCTCTCTGAGCAGCTGCAAACCCCTCACACATTCCCAAGGCATGGGACAGGTCCCCTTCAGTCGCTAAACTAGGGTCCCTAGCACTAGCATCAGGGCACTCAGGATCACGGTCAATCCCAACCCTCTGACAATGGGTCACCTCCCTCTTCAGAGTAACCCTCTGTGGCTGTGTGGTTACTTGCTACTGGGGAAATTTCTACCCCCTTTTTGTTAGTCTCCCATCTGGAGACACAGGCTGGGGAAACCAGACTCTCAGTGGTTTCCACAATGGCTTCTGTGGGGTTCAGGGAACTACAATTTTCCCTTACCACTTGGCTACAGGTAACTGCTCATACCATCCCCTGTTTAAGATTGTTGCCCAGGATCACATCCACTGCTAGCGTTTTGGCTACTGCCACCTGTTGCACAGTTCCCCCTGTTTCACCCCACTCTAGGAGAACACTAGCCAGTGGCAGTGTTTTCTCTTCACCAGTAAAATCCTGTACAGTGACATATTTATTGGGTATAAGCTGATTAGGCTCTACTAGATCTCCTTTTACCAATGTCAGGGATGCCCCTGTGTCCCTTAACCCTTGCATCTGTACACCATTCACCATGACTGGGTGCATGTGTTCCCTCATGTTCACTGGCATGCTTCCAGAGACACAAACAACCCACTTCTCATCTAGTACCATTCTGCGTATTATTGCTCATTCCTTTGGGACACTGTCTGGTAATATGCCCAGTTTCTTTACATAACCAATATTTACTTCTCTTTTCAGAGAAATCTTTTCTCTGAAACCTGGGGCTAACTGGTTTGAGTGGAGGCAGTGAGGGGTTTAGCTGCCCGGAAGGTGTGCTTTTCCCTTTCTGTGCTGCCACACCCACCCCATTCGCTCTCAGAGCAGGTCTGCTCTTGGCATAACAGTCCAAGAGTTCAGCAGCCTCTTGCACTGTTTTGGGATCTTGGTCCTCCAGCCAGGTTTTCAGCTCTGCTGGGCATGCCCAGAAAAACTGTTCTAACAGAATCACATTTTCAATTTTATCAGCAGAGTTTGCCTCAATTTCTTCCCACCAACGTTTTAAAAACTGATGTCGTTTCATGGCTAGCTCCTCATAGCTCATATCAGGGCTTCTCCCGAGCTTACGGAATTTAGTTCTGTATGATTCAGCAGTTAATTCAAATTTTTTTTAGCAGTGCAGCTTTAAGTTTGCTGTAATCATCACTGTCTTCATTGTCCATTTGACCCAGTGCATCCCGAGCTTTCCAGGTAAGTAGCGGGGATAGCTGGAAGCTCCAGGACTCTAGAAATGTTATCCTAAATACAAACTTTTTCAAAAGAATTTAAAAAGTCATCCATAGCCGCCCCCTCTTTAAATTCGGCTACTAATTTGGAATTCAATTTATAACCCAGTCCTGTAGTCCCAGTTAAACCCAAGCCATTTACCTGCTCTGGTGCAACTGGTTGGAGTCGTAGCTTCTCCAGTTCATCTTGCCTCTGGTGCTCCTGCTCCTCATGGTCTGCGTCTTGGTGTTCTCGCTCTCTCTTCTCCTATGCAGCTCGCTGCTCATGCTTCTCTTCTCTCTGGAAGTCCAGCTCCATTCTGCACAACTCAGTATGCAGCCTGAGTACTTCTGGATCCAGGATACTGGTGACCTTCCCCTGCTGCTGTGGCCCTTCACTGACAGTGGCCTTGTTGCCCTCCTCATTGGATCTGGACACTGCACTGGCCGCTAGCCCTGCCACACGTGAGGCTTGGTCCTTTTCAGTCATGGTCTGTGACTCAGTACTCTTGGTATCTGCTACCATCAGGACATCCACTAGGTTCTGTTTGCTGGCTTTTGCCTTGGACGGGACTCCTCTGTTCCTGCACAACTGCCTTAAGTAGTCTACAGTGTGCCTGCTGTAGTTGGAAGCCATCTTCCCTAACTACTGCTACTCCGACTTGCACTTTAGGAAAAAAAATAAATAAATAAAATGGGTAGGAACTTGACTGTACATCAAGTGATATAGTTCTGTCTCCTTTTTAAAAATAAATCACTGCCTTTTTCTTTCTTTACAAGTGAACTGACGGTCTCAAGCTGACACACTGAACAATAAAAGCTTGTAATACCGAAATTATCCACACCGCTGCCAACCAATCTGTCACAAACCCACTCAGAAGGTCAGCCCTCTACTCCCAAAGTGCCAACCTCCAAGCACAGTCTTGTGAACAGTTAACAGTAACAGGGTAACCCTCCTGTACATTTTGTGGAATCGAATCAACCTTTGGTCTCAGTTCTGGAGGGATTCAAACGTGAACCTCGTGTTAGTGTACCCAATGCACAGGCTCAGATAATTCTGTCTTTGGGGGGCCAGATATCTTTGTGTACAGGCACCTAATCAGGTGTACAAAATGAACCCTTAAAAACTCTAATAAAGACCTCAGATTACTCTCACCTTTTTCCAGTTTGGTATCACCATTCAAGCTTATGCACAGTGTCTGCTTTAACCATATATACTTCACTTGTTAAAGAAAGAAATTCAAAGACAGACCAAGTAAGCTCTAAAAATAGAGTTTTACTGAAATAGATATAAGTATGTAAAACATAAAATACAGAACTGTGTATCACAAGAACCATACAATCTTTTAAAAGAACAAGGTTTTAACAGTGCAATTCCTACTACAGTACTTAGATTTGTCTCTCTAAATACCTGCTAAAGTGCTCAAAGATGTTTCTTTGTCAGAGTGTAGATAAAAGTGTCTCTGAAGGAAAACAGAATACTGTTTAAAAAAAACTGTCTTTGACAACCCCTTTGTGTGAGGTCACCTAGCTCCTTCTCTGTTTACTAAAAATCATACACCCAGGAAGTTTTATCATTTTAGAAGGAAAGTTAATTAAGGTTACATTAGCAGAAACTCCTTTCCCCATGTGACTTCCCCAATCAAGTCTGTAAATTCCCTTTCATCTATGAGCAGTATCCCCTCTCACATAGACAAAGCATTTATGATTTTGCACCAGTGTGCTAAACCTGGTTTCCTCCTCTAAACATCATAAAAGGGATACTAATTTCCCTCTTAGCAGTTAAAGCTATATTTAACTTAGATAAATAGGAGATTCTTGATTAAGGCCTGTTCTAGTCTGTAATTAGCTTCCGGCCTTCCAGGTAACACCTTGTATCTAAAACCTGTGTGTGTGTGTGTGTGTGTGTTGTCTCACATGCTGTCTCAGCATCTCTCATGATAGACAGTCCATAACACATTTTTATATTATAAAAAAAATCATAGTGTACTCAGAACTGGCTGTCCACGTGTCACAGTAAGCATAATAAAATATTTCAATGACTACAATATAGCAAAACAGGCTACACAGAGAGACAACTGTACAATGGAATGGACTATCACAGATCAGAGCAGTTACAACAAGGGACAAACATTTCAAGTGCAATGAGAACTGTATATGGCATGGAGTAACTCAAAATAAGTGTTGCTACAACAGGGGACAAACATTTCAAGTGCTAAGAGGTGTTATGGGAGCAAGTAGGGAAAGTTAGGAGATGGAGCAGCGATTTGACAGAATGAGAGGAAGAGTTGCATAAGAGAGGAGATGGAGTGCTCCACAGAGAGGGGAGACAATAGTGGAAAGCAGATTTTCCCATGTTCAAGGATGGAGTAGGGAAAAGAGCGCGAGTCCCTAGAACGTAGGGAGTATGTTGAGGCTGGGGAAGGGGAGAGGAGGGAAACGATGTATGTGGGGAGCTGATTAAACCAGAATTTGGAAATTAAGGATATAGAGTGGATGAGATGCCTATGTGTGAGCGGAGGGAGGTTTGGAGAGGATAGTAGAGAACAGTGGTGGGATCTGTATGGAGAGTTGGAGGCGAAATGACAGAAGGCATAGTAGAGGGAATCAAGTCGAGAGAGTGATGTAGAGGGTGCAGTGCAGTAAACAATGCCCGCGTAATCAAAGACAGTCATAATCATTTTTGTTAGAAGTTCCCTATGTACGGGGAAAGGGAGAGAGTCTTTGTTACAGTATAGTATACCAAGCTTAGGGTGGAGTTTATTGGCCATGTAATCAATGTGGATAGCGAAATTTAACTGTCGGTCCAGCCAGACTTCTAGATATTTGTATGAGGGGACTATCTTTAGAGTGGTACTGTCAAGAGAGGTGATTGAAGGGGCAATGACAGCTCTGGCTAATCTTTGAGCAATTCCAAAAGTCATAGAGACTGTTTTGGAAGTGCTGAGCTTGAGTTGTTTTGATTGGAACCAGGACTGAACTGAGTGGAAGTCATATTGCAGCACAGAGTGGATAGTGACTGGGTCAGGGCTGGAGATGTATAGACTGGTACCATCCGCATACATATACATGAGGGATGAGGAACAGGCAGATGGGAAGATTGTTTATAAATATAGAAAATAGGATGGGGCCGAGTATTGAGCCATGAGGGACTCCAGCTAGGATAGGGAGGGAGAGGAGGAGTTTTCGATTTTTACTGATTGGTGTCTGTCAGTGAGATAAGATTTGAACCATTGTACAGTAGGAGGGGCAAGCCCTGCATCCTCTAGAGTGTCCAGGAGAAGAGAGTGGGATACCGAGTTGAATGTTTTTGCCAGGTCAATGAAGACTGCAGCAGTGAGGTGGCCTTTATTAGTTCAAGTTTCAAGTTCAAGTTTATTGCAGGAAAACTCCATTAAGCAAGCTCATTCACAAGGAGGTCCTGAGGCATGTATACAGACAAGGAATACAATACATAGAACACAAAAAACATCACAGTCGATAAAATACAATAAAGTTTAGGGTCATATGGTACACAGTGTTCAACTTAGGGCATAACAGGGTAGATATAAACTGCATAAACCTTGTGCAAAACATTAGTAGTCAAGAGTTTACATACATGGGGAGAGAGTAATTACATAGGTGCAAGAGTTTGAGGAAAAGCATACAGGGGAATAGAAAAAGGGATGGAGGGAGTGGGGGGTAAGATATAGATGGAGAGCATAAGGGTAGAGAGGAGTTTTAGGAGAAGAACAGAGGAAAAAGGGGGAGCAGGTGAGATAAGTGATAAAGATAAGGGTAGAAGAGAGTCTTAAGATCAGCTGAAAAGATCATTATGATTGGCCACAGTAAACATTTCGGAGTAGTAGTCTGGGCAAGTTCTAGTAGGATACCAACAGGACTAAGGCTAATACCAGTATATTGGGAGGGCATGGAGAAACATATAGGTGAAGAAGAGACTTAAAAACAGTTACAACTATCTCTAAATTTAGATGTAGTTAGCTTTTTATAAAAGTTAACAGAGACAGTACTGGATAGTTTCAGTGTAGATTGAAGCTGATTCCAAATGGTTGGGAGAGCATATGATAAGGCCGTTTGCCAAAGGTGGTGCAAGTCCTAGGCACAACAAGGGCAATAAAATCAGATTTCCTAAGTGAGTATACACTGTGGGAGAGGTGGATAAGAGATGTAATATAGCTTGCTAGCTTATTCAGGACTATTTTGAGAGTCCAAGCACCAACATGGAGCAGACATTGAGTGTTAAGTGACGTCCAACCAACAGCTGCATACAGGTCACAATGGTGGGTTCAGTATGAAGAGTTTGTAATGAACCACAGAGCACGATGATAGAGGACATCCAGTTTATTTAGGTTTGTGGTTGCAGATGAAGTGTAAATTAGGTCCCCATAGTCAAGTAGAGGAAGGAAGGAATGTGGCTTGAACCACCCTAGTTCTACCCTCTATTAGAAAGAGGGCCCTGTTTCGGAAGAAGAAACCTAATCTAATTTTTA
The DNA here is from genome assembly GCA_016271365.2 of Neoceratodus forsteri. Taxonomy (NCBI): domain Eukaryota; kingdom Metazoa; phylum Chordata; order Ceratodontiformes; family Ceratodontidae; genus Neoceratodus; species Neoceratodus forsteri. The sequence continues at coordinate 108,194,334 of JADMNL010000029.1, forward strand.
ATCTTCTGGAAAGGTCATTGAGATGGTCATTAAAGGAGATCTTATTATCTAACCAAAGGCCAAGAAACTTAAATTTGGAGGTGGCTTCCAATGGTTCACCTAGGGGTGTGAAAGTTTTTAGGTATTTTTTTTATTTAAATTTTTATTTTTATAGATAACATAGCCATACATTGTATAATACAGGAAAATACTCCATTGACATCCACTACATAGTATAAATAATGTCCTTCCTTAGTAACTGAAACTTGCCTGGACTTTTTTTAAAAGAAAACAGTCCTTTCATTTTCCAGTGCAATTAAATGTATCATCTTGCATCAGTAATTGTCAAGTAAATGCCAGTCATATTGTTCCTTAGTTACTGTTGTTACTAATTCTGAGCACCCTTTCATAAGCAGAAACTTAATTACCTTACAAATTTGAATCAGGATGCACTGAAATAAATTGCCCTGAGAACCTAGCTCCCTCATGAACAAATTCAGGATAATGCTCCAGTTGATAAGAGGTCCAAAGCCTCCACTTATTATTGAAACTTCCTTTTCTATTATTTAGTCTAGCTGAAGTACATTCTAAAATTATATACCTCATAGGTGAGGCTTTTCCATGCCTCCTTGGTAGAGAGTTTATCAGTGAGCCAGAGCCTAGTAAGTACCTTTTTTGCAATCAGAATTAGGAGTGTTAATATTTTATATGGTCTCCAATTTATTTTAATTCCAGAGGGAGGGGTGGCCGTCAGGATAAAAGATGGCATGCACCATTCTGATATATTGAATATAGCTGATAGTTCTGATATATCTTTCCAGTATGGATTAAGCAAAGGGCAGCACCAAAATATGTGTGCATTACTTGCTCTTGCACAGCAGCATTTTCTCCAGCAATATCCCCATTCTGGCCCTTGTATTTTAGCTGAAATATCTGGAGTCTTGAAAAAGCGTACTCTGACTTTCCATGCAGACTCCCTCCAATAGGTTGTGGTAGTGATTTTAGAGTAAGGGAGGGTCACTTGTTGCCATCTCTCTGCTTCAACCGTGGAATCTATGTCTTTAACCCATCTCTGTCTGACCACCTCCAGATTATCCCGGTTATAAAGCTGTAACGCCTTATAAAGATTGCTTATAATATGTTCTGAGGTTTCATCCTTCAAGTAGAGGGTGATGAGTGAAACCAACCTCGAGGGGGATTCCGCTATTTTAACTAATGAGTCTTCCAGAGGAGAGAGCCTCCCTCTAAGCCTCAAATAAGTTGAACAGTGTTTTGAAGGTAGTTTATATAGGGACTGTAAGTAGGAAAAGGAGTAGATGCCCAAAGGGCCCACCAACTGAAAAATGAAGTATAAAGAATATTGTCCCCATTCCCTTAATAATTTACTTAACTGAATTGAGCATAAATCTCAGTCATCTGCCATAGTCGTCGGGTATTATTTTTCCAATGTGGTGAGAATATATCTAGTTAAATACCTCCAGGATTTAAGGAACTCTCTTGTGATTTTTAAAAACTGCATCATGGTACACATTTTGGGGGATTTCCCACTAAATACGGGTAGCATGGTTCCATTCCATTAATAGTTACCTCTATATCTTTCCAATGTGCCATATAATGGGTAGAGGCATGTAAGAGGGCTATCCGAATTTGTGCTGCTATAGCATAGTTTTTTTAAATTTAGGTATGCTAAGCCCTCCCTGTGTCCTTGGGCACTGTAGTAGATTAAATTTCACTAGTGGTACCCCCCCAATTAATCTAGAGATTAGCTTATCCCACGATCTAAAGTATGCCTCAGAGGGGGTGATTGGAAGGGTTTGTAAATAAAAAAGCAACTGAGGTAGAATAATGGGGACTTTGTGAGAGAACTTATAGTGGGGGAACCGCTGTCAGGGAGTGACCACCACTCAGTATGGCTCACATTGGATATGGGCAAGGAAGGCGTGGAATCTGCCACAATAGTGCTGGACTTCAGGAGGGCTGACTTTGGGAGGATGGGGGAAGTGGTAAAAGGGTACCTGGCCAGAATTCAATCTAGTATGGACACTAACCAGAGGTGGGAGCTCATAAAGCTGGGGATAGTGGAGGCAACCAAAACCTGCTGCAAAGTCCAGAGCAAGAAGACTAGGGCTAAGAAACCGATCTGGTTGAGCAAGGAGGTCATGGAAAAGGTAAGGAGGAAAAGAACTGCCTTTAGGAAGTACAAGAAAACAGGAAGGGGGGAGGACAGGGAGGAGTACTTGACAGAATCGAAGGAGGTGACAAGGGCAGTAAGGGGAGCCAAAGCATCTACGAAACTCAGGCTGGCACAAGGCATTAAGAAGGGGGAGAAGGACTTCTTTAAGTACATCAGGGAGAAAAGGAGCTGTAAGGGCCACATAGTAAGGATTAGGAAGGAGGGGGGTTGGGTGGAAGCAGGGTGCGATAAGGCAGAAGCACTAAATGAGTACTTCTGCTCAGTATTTACTAAAGAGAAGAGGGGGTGGACACCGAAGGTGGGAGAAATGGCAGAAGCAGGGTGGGGAAGTGGTGACAGATGAGGAAATCATGAAGAGCAGAGTTCGAGAGGGTTTGAAGGCACTGAGGGTGGACAAGGCGCCAGGCCCAGATGACATCCACCCCAGGGTACTGAAGGAGCTGGCAGAGGTCCTTGCAGGACCTTTGGCAGACCTATTTAATGCCTCACTACATTCGGGGTGTGTACCTCAGGACTGGAGGATGGCTCATGTGGTGCCCCTTCCCAAGAGTGGCCCCAAGGATGAACCGGGAAACTACAGACCAGTGAGCCTCACATCCATCGTGGGTAAGCTAATGGAGACTATCCTGAAGGAGAGGCTGGTGGCCCTCCTAGAGGCCAGAGGACTACAGGACAGCAGACAGCATGGCTTCATACGTGGCAGATCCTGCCAAACCAACCTGGCCGAGTTCTATGACTGGGTAACTAGGCAATTGGACAGGGGCCATGCAGTGGATGTCCTGTATCTGGACTTCAGTAAGGCATTCGACTCAGTGCCACAAGGAAGGCTGGGAAGGAAGTTAGTAGGCACAGGGGCGGGTGCAAAGCTGGTGAGATGGGTAGGAAACTGGCTGCAGGGAAGGCAACAGAGGGTGGTGGTGGGAGGGGAGCTGTCACACCCAAGGGCAGTGACGAGTGGTGTTCCACAGGGCTCGGTGTTGGGACCAGTGTTGTTTGGGATATTCATTGCAGACATATCATGGGACATCAAGAGCAAGATCAGTCTGTTTGCTGATGATACCAAGGTAGGCGCGGTAGTGGATGACCTAGGGGGATGGCAGGGCTTGCAGGATGATCTGGCAAAGCTTGAAACCTGGTTAGACACCTGGCAACTGGGCTTTAATGCCAAAAAGTGCAAGGTGCTGCATTTTGGGATTAAGAACCCAAGGAGGAGTTACCAGCTAGGGCGAGTGCAGCTAGTCCAGACAGAGGAGGAGAAGGATCTGGGTGTGCTCATTACAGGGTCAATGAACAACTCGGCACAATGTAGGAAGGCAGCTGCAAAGGCCAACAAAATGCTGGGTTGTATTGCAAGGGGTATATCCTGGAGGAGGGAGGAGGTGATTCTGCCACTGTATAGGTCATTAGTTAGACCACACCTGGAGTACTGCATGCAGTACTGGCGTCCGTATCTGAAGAGGGACATTAAGTTACTGGAGGGGGGTGCAGCGCAGAGTGATAAAGATGATCAAGGGGCTGGGGGACTTATCATACGAGAGGAGGTCGAAGGAGTTGAACATGTACTCACTGGAGGAGAGGAGAGACAGGGGTGACATGATTGAAACCTTTAAATACATGAAAGGAATAAACAAGACAAGTACAGAGGAGCTGTTCAAAGTAAGGGAGGGGAGGGACACCAGGGGCCAGGATATGAGACTGGAGCGAGGAAGGTTCAGGAGGGAGGTGAGGAGACGCTTTTTTACAGAGAGGGTGGTGGCTGGGTGGAATGCGTTACCTCCTGAAGTGGTATACAGTAGAACAGTGGACTGCTTCAAACGAGGATGGGACAGGACAAGGGGGAGGGTTAATGAAGGGGAAGGGTGGAAGGGAGGGCCAGCTGCAGAATAAGGGGTGCTAGCTGCACATTCGAGCAGACTTGATAGACCTCTAGGCCTTTATCTGCTGGCAAATTTCGTATGTTCGTATTTTGTTGTATAGTTTCTGCACGATTAAGAATTCCCAGATAGAACTGTGACTACTTAGATAAATCTGCAGCAGTTTGCTGGGAAATAGGTTCAAAGTTCACCAACTCCAGATGCATCATATTAGAGGGTATTTTAATACCCAAATAGCACATCTCTACTCTGTGTCACCGAAATGGGAATGTATTTTTCAAGTTATGAGAGGGACAGAATGAGAAGTTGAGTACTTCTGTCTTAAGACTGTTTACCGGATACCCTGAAACTTTACTAAATAAGTCCAATTGATCCCAGACCGCTCGCACAGAGGTTTCCGGTGAAGTTAGGGATAGCAAGATGTCATCCACAAAAAGAGTAAGCTTATATGGCCTACCCCCAGTGGAATCCCTTCTATGATAGCTTGTTTTCTGATATTAGCAGCTAGGGGTTCCAACTATAAGGCAAAAAGTTAAGGGGATAGTGGGCAACCTTGTCTGGTTCCCCTAAATAGAGTGAAGTGGAGGGGGAGGGGGATCCATCCAATTTAAGATAGGCCACTGGCAAGCAGTACATGGCCTGAATTTGGGAGATAAATCTCTCGGGAAAGCAAACTGCTTTAGTGTGGCCCATAAAAAGGGTCACAACACCCTATCAAAAGCCTTCTCGGCATCTAAGCCAAGAAGTATTAAGGGTATTTCTCTATTTATAGCATATTCTGTAAACAGGAGTACCTGACGTACTGCATCATGGGCCTGACGTCTCCTAATGAATCCCACTTGATCTGGATCCACCAGCTGGGGTAAAAATGTATCTATTCTATGAGCTAGGATTGACAAAAATCTTTTGTAATTGCAGTTTAATTTTGAAATCGGACAATAGGAAGACATTGAGGTAAGATCTTTTCCAGGTTTAAGGATTGCTGCAATTTCAGCATACTTCCAAGAGGGGGGTGGGAGCTCCCTCTCCTGTATCTCCTGGAAGACTGGCAGCATTACAGGAAGGAGTAACTTCTGAAATTTCCTATAAATTTCATTAGGATACCCATCTGGACCCAGGGCTTTCTGAGATTTAGTTAGCTTAAGGGTATCTTTAATTTCTTCTCCTGTAATGGGGCGGAGTTCTTCTGCTTGTTGTGCAGAGAGAGACACGGCAATGGAGAGGCTCATAAGTATTCCACTATCTGATGAGGAGAGGGATGATTTTCCTCTGTATACAAAGTACGATAAAAATCCACCATTACCTGCCAAATTTCCCAAGGTTGAAGCAATAGTCGTTTAGTCTTTAAATCAAATAGTTTAGTAACCATCACCCGCTGTCTAGTGCCTCTCGGGTGTCTTGCCAGATTTCTAGCTCCTCTGGGGCCCCCCTCTTGTGTATTAATTTTTAAATAGTGGAATTGTTGTTCTATGTTTTGATCTGCCGATCTCTGAAGTTGATGTTGGTTAGCCAGTATGTGAGGTTTAACTGTCAGATCCCCCTGATAAAGTTGTTCCTGTAATTTAACCAAAGCTTCCTCTAGTTGTTTCCCTAAGAGTTCTCTTTCTTTTTTGTTGCGCCAAATATTTTATAATGTCTCCCCATAAAACTGTTTTGAGTGTATCCCATTCGGTAGCCGCCAATGCATTAGAAGGGGTATTTTCCCTCAGTATGAGTGGAATCCATTTTTTTAATCAGCTGCAGAAACTCTGGATTCTGGAGGTGAAGTAAATTCAGTCTCCAAAATGCCTGTTTTTTTGGCTTTGGAGCCTCTATTTTCAAAAGTAAGGGGGCATGGTCTGACAGAATAGAAGCTCCAATTGAAATATCTCTAATAGATTCCAAATGCTCCACAGTGAACAAAAAATAATCCAGCCATGCCAAATTGTTTGTTTTGGGGGCATAGTGTGTATATGCCCCAACAGAGGGAAAGAAGCACCTCCAAATATCTGTCAAACCAAATGTAGGGAGAGTGTTTTAGATATTTTTGAAGTGCTGAGCCCCGGTACTTAGAGGGAGCAGAGGTATCTAGATTTATATTCAATGTTACATTGAGGTCCCCTACAATTATGCAATGGCCTTCAGCCTCCAACAAAAGTTTGTCTAAAAACGTTTGTGCTCTTTGGGGTATGCTCCCCGGAAGGAGGTATACTGATGCAAGTGTAACTTGAACCGAATAAAGCCATCCCACCACTATTGCGTAGTTCCCTTCGCTATCTATAATTTGTTTCTGGATCTGGAAATGTACCCCTCGTGGTACTAAGATTGCAGTACCCGTTTTCCCTGAAGTGTGTGATGAGGCGACTACTGTTTGAAACCCCAGTGCCCCAAATTTAGAGTGCTCAGTCTGCGACAAGTGCGTCTCCTGGAGAAGAATGCTGTCCGCCTTAGTTTGTTTTAAAAAAAAAATCAGTAGGCGCTTGCTCTTAATCGGATTGTGTATACCATTAACATTAAATGATTGACACTGCACGTATTCTACCATTATTATTATTAAAAAACGTACATCTCTCCAGGCAGTCATCTCCCCCCCCCAAACTGCCTCAAATCCAGCATATCAGGTAAAATGCATTTCGTCAAACAATTTTCATCAGTTCTCCTTTGCTTATGTATCTCTTTTTGGATGCCATCAAAGAATTCCCCCCAACCTACACCAATTATTTGGTAAAGAATATGTTTAACTTGTATGGCATATACAAAAACTAAATAACAGTATCTGTTCTATCAACTGAACATGGTAAAAATTAGAACACGAACTTTGAAAAAACAGTTTAAACATATAACTCTTTTGGAAGGTCAAAAAGTTTAAACCATAATTAAGAGTCATTACCCCAACATAAAAGACTTCCGTGGTAGGGGAAATTATTTTCCATTTCCCTAAATGAGCTGGGGAAGCATGGTTGGAAATAAGCTTCATCTCAAAATGGGGGTTAATGCCAAGGTAAAATATTCCTCAGACCCCCTCTGAGCCCATTAGGCTCCAAATTAAAGCAGTATAAATGGAACAATGTAAAAAGGTTATCAAGGTAAAAAACAGCCCCAGAGTAAGAAATGAGGAAAATGGCAGCCAGAGAGCTTGCATTTTCATCTCTGTCAACCTCCCCATTTCCATTCAAATAATTTAAACTTAAGTGAACCAGTAATTGCATATTTAAGCTGAAATATTATCAAGTAAATAACTTAAACAGCACATCCAAATTGAATATTTCCTTGAGAAAAGCAACATGTGCATATACAGTCATAACTATCGATAAAGACAAAGGAGAAGGTAAATCCCCCCTCCTTAAAAAGAAAAATAAGAAAAGTCCCTCTTTTTATGAGTTGCAGGTGAAAGAGCAGTCTATATTAAAGCCTTTACTATGGTCTTCCTCATTGAAGAGTAAATGCATTTCAACAAGCAGTGTCTAAACATACGTCGAACTCCAGGTTTAAGTTAGGGGATGTGGGGTATTCCGGAGGCAATGCGGCTCCCGAAGCAGACCACGACAAGTGACCTGAAAATTCCCAAATATAGAGGGATAAAAATTATACTGTTCATGCGGTCTAGAGTCGGGTCTCCTTCAAGCCCGAGATATCCAGTAAGAAAGAACCACTTGAATGCCTCCTCATCTTTTCCCCCCCCCCCGCACACCCTCACCTCATTACCTCCATCTCAGTCGGGTGTGGTTAAGAATGTAGAGAGAGTCAACAAACCGCATGATTCAGGTGGTTTTGATCGGTGTTGGTTCCCTTCGAAATGCGGCCAGACGGTGTACAGAGCCTGCCTCACTGGAATTATTTTCCCTCATCTCCTTGGTGTTCATCGCTTTCTGGGTGTTCTGCCATCGCGGTGGTTGCAGAGAGGGAGGATGTGCTTTGTCAGGAAAGACTATACCCTTAGCCAACAATATTTCATTTGCTTCCACTGCTGAAGAAAATTCTTGCTTCCCTTCCGGCATGAAGGCCACCAGTTTTGCTGGATATGGCGTGCTGAACCTTATCCCTGAAGCTTTCAATGTGGGGAGCAAAGGCAGGCAAGCTCTTCGTAGCTTTATTGTATGGGAGCGTAGTCATGGTCAATATAAAATCTAGTTTGGCCACAGTAAATTTTTTGTGTACGCCAAGCAGTTAGCAGTAATTGCTCCTTCACCGCGTACCTATTAAAGCGGACACTTATTGACCGTGGGCCTGCATTTTTTCGAGGTAGGTTTGGGGGCAAGAGCTCTATGAACTCGTTCTATATCTAGAGGCATGGTGTCTGGGAAGTCAAGAGATTTTTGAAGCAGATTGATAGTGAAGTCCTTTGGGACTCCCCTGGCAGTCGGCAGGGAGGTTGAGAATAGGCCATTGGCTTTAATTTTCTGTGTCCTTCCTGTCAGGTAACTGGCGAACCACTGAGCAGTGGAGGGAGTGGCACCTAATTTAATGAGGTTAATAACTAGCAGATTGTGGTCAACGGTATCAAACGCTTTACTGAGGTCGAGGAAGTTTGCACCAGTGATCTTCTTGGAGTCCATAGCAGATACCCAGTCGTTGGTAACTTTAGTCAATGCAGAGATAGTGCTATGATTAGTGCGAAAGTCAGATTGTGCAGGGTTAAGAAGTGAATACATTTCAATACGGTGACTTTAGCCAATGCAGAGATAGTGCTATGGTTAGTGCAAAAGCCAGGTTGCACAAGGTTAATATGTGAATAAGTTTCAATATGGTGTTTTAATTGAGTATAAAATCAGTTTCTCAAAGGCTTTAGAGAGAATGAGCAGAACTGAGATGGGCCTATAATTGTTTAGGTCACATGGGTCCCCCTGTTTTAAATAAGGGAAGGATGTGGGCGGATTTACAGCTAGAAGGAACTGTGGCAGTGGTGATAGAGAGAGAGATTGAATATATGTGGAACAGGGGCAGTGACATGTGAGTAGCCTAATTTTAAGAAACAAGGTTCAAGACCATTGTCTCTGGCACTTTTCTTGGTATCTAGGTTGATGAGAGAGTCTTCAACTTCTTTATAGTTAAGTGGGAGGAGCTGAAAGGGACAAGTCATGATTTGTGGGGTGGTAAGTGAGCTGGTTTGATAGTTGGCACAGCTTGCATACGGTGATGAGTCGAAGGCTAGGCCCGCAGTGACAAAATGGGAGTTACAGTAAGTTCTTCAAGGATTTGGTAATTACTTTCTACAACCCTACCATTAGCAGCAGATTGAATGTGACCTGTGACACAGAGAAGGCAGGAGATGGTGGAATGTTTTTTTCTGAAACCTGACTGGCAGGGGGATAGGAAGTTGGTGGCAGAGAGGAATTCAGTCAGCCTGGATTGCACAAGACGTTCTTGGAGTTTTGCCAGAGCAAGGAGGAGGGAGATTGGGCAGTAGTTCCCGGGTAAGGTGGGGTCACTTCCTTTGTGGAGAGGGATGACTCATGCAGATTTCCAGGCTTTTGAGACAATGCCCGAGGAGAAGGACTGATTTATAATGAAGGCAAGAGGGAGTGTGATTACAGGAGCAGAAAGGCATAGGAGACTAGGATGTAGACCATCTGGACTGGATTTTGATGTGTTGAGGGATAAGAAGGTGAGCAGTACTTTGTTGGTGGAGGCAGGGGCTAGAAGAAGTTGTGCCTAGGCATGTGATGTGCGGAAGGTTTGGAGGCAGGCAGTGTAGTAGATGCGGTTGGGTAAGGTTGAGCTACCATACTTCTGGTAACATAAAAGAATTGCAAGATGTCAGCTATTTGGAAAGGCAAGGCTTAGAAACAAGGTCTCCTTCCTTGGGGCACACAAAAAGCCCAAAAAGAACATCCTACAATTCTTTGTGCGATTCAAAAAGGTGTAATGCTCTATGGACAGCCAGAGAATGCAAGATAACTCTTCCAAAATTCTGTGGGGAAGGAAAAAACATGGGATGGTGAATAGTCCGATTTAGAGTACAAGCAGACATCACCTTGGGAAGGATCTGAGGATGGGTAAAAAGTTACACCCTATCCTAGTGAAAAAGCCGGGGAAGGGAAGGAGGAAATTGTTTAAACAAGAAAGGCACCCTAAGTCAGAGTTTGTTTCCAGGTGCGACCTGGGAACACAAGGAAGTTAAGTGGACTTGCTCAGGGTTACACAGTATGCAAGTGGGGGTTGATGGGATTCAAACCCAGGTCTCCAGGTTTGCAACTCAGTACCCTTAACCACTATGCTATACTGTGGATGCGTAATCAATACCTGCTGCCTGGAAACTCTCAAAGCATTTTCCATGAGAAGAAATACATTTCAAAAGTGGATTCAAAAGAAGCCCGAGTAATGGACCCCAGAACCAAGGTAAGGTCCCAGATCAGAACCAAGCAACATATGCAGATGCAGGAGACCTTACAGGAATCTGTGGGAAATCTCCAATGGTGCCACAGTCTTGTCTCTAAAAGGGCATGAAAGGCAGAAATGGCCGCAAATATGTACCTTCACCAAGAGAACTGGACACCAGAGTCCGATAGGGACAGGAGGTTGTCCAAAACCCACTGCACTGGACAAGAAAAGCGGTCCAGGGAGTGAGAAGAGCACCAAATACTGAAATGTTTCCATTTCAGGGAATATATTGTGCCAAGTAGATGACTTCCTAGCCACCAAGTGAATGTCCAAGATGGTGGAAGAAACTGTGAACCAGAACAGTTCTACATGTTCAGGAGCCCAGCATGAAATGTAGTGCTGGAAGGTCCGTGTGCAATTGGCTGCCATGATCTTGGGAAAAGCACCCCACCTGTAAATGGAGGGGAAATGGTGCTTCGACTGCCATGTGGTATAGCAGTGAAAACCAGATTTGTCTGGGCCTGAAGAGAGCCACCAGAATTAGAGTGACTGGTTCCACTTGTAGCTTCACCAATACCCACTGGATTAGGGGAACTGGAGGGAACACAGAGAGGGACATCTCATGCCAGGAGAGACACAACACATCTCGCTGAAAAACTCCAGGCCTTGGAGTGGGTGACCAAAACCATGTCAGTTTTGTGTTGTGTAGGGGCCCAAAAAAGTCCAGCTCGCACTGACCCCTTCAAATGAAAAGTTCAGCGACCATGTCTTCCAGGAGTTCCCACTCATACGATAGAACTACCGCCAAGATGTTTATTGATCAGGGAAGAAAAGTGATGGCTACGTGTACATCATGCACCATAGCCCACTCCTAAGCTGACATCATTTTTCTGCAGAGAGGGTAGGAATGGGTGCATCTTTATTTGTTGAGGTGGTGCACAACACATTGATTGTTCATCTGCACCAAAAAGGGTTGGTGCGGGGCAAAAGCCTGGAGGCCAAGTAAAATGGCATTCAGCTCCAGAAGTAGGGCGAGCAGCTACAGTGACACCCAACTTGTGAACAACATAGTACAATAAGTTACCCAAAAATAAAATCATTAGCACTTTACTAATATTATGCTCATAACTAATTAATATGCTCACAAGTCAGAAATAGTTAAACATCGGGAGCTTGGAGCTAACAGAGGGTGTATTCTGAAAAGCACCATTCAAACTAGTGCATGTGAACAGTATGTTGGATCAGCTGTTCAGTTCTGAAGCATCTGGACCGCCTTTATTGAAGTGACAGTTTGCTGGGCTGGTCAGGCCATTGGGGTTGGAATTACAAAGCGTGTGTGTGTGTGTATGTGTGTGAGTGTGTATGAGTGAGACAGTGTGAGAGTGTGTGTGTGTGTGTGTGTGTGTGTGTGTGTGTGTGAGTATGAGAGAGTGAGTGTGAGTGTGTGAGAGAGCGTTGCCTTTCTTCTTGAGCTCTGTCACCCACTCTTTTGCAGCTCCCAGTTTGTGGTGCTCCATTCTGGAACTTGGAGCTAACAGGGAGTGTGTTACGAAGAGTGCCATTCAAAATAGTGCTCAAGAACAGTATGTTCGATCAGCTGTTCGATTCTAAAGTATTGGGACTGCCTTTAGTGAAGTGACTGTTTGCTGGCCATTTGGTGTGGAATTAGAAACAGTGTGCATGTATGCACATGTGCGTAGACTGCCTCACTCCTTGAGCCTTGTCACCCACTCTTTTGCTTCTGCTAGTTGGTGGTGCTCCAGCTGGGACCTTGGAGCTAACGGGGTGTGTCCTTTCATGTACATAAAACATTCATTTACTGGTGGTCCTACACTGTGGTCATTTAGCTGAAGGGCTGTAGCTAAAGGGTGTCACACTGTGGGCATCAGCATGGGGCAGCAGTCGGCAGGAGATGCTGCACCCTAAGCATGACACCCAAATCTGCCACGATATTTAATACAAATATAGAAAGAAAAGTAAGGTGGTATTTAATTGAAGGGAGTGAAACACCCAGCATCAAAACATCTAACATCATAAGTAAAAAGAATGCTGTACTAAGTATATGCAGTACTCAGTAAAGGGGTTGGCAGCTGGTAGTTCACGTTACGAAAGGTATTAAAAGGAAACACTGGTCTGCCTTCTTATTTTTTGAAATAACACACATTGGTATAAGTTCTGTAGCTCAGCAAAAAGGCATGATGGGGGTGTTTTATGGTGGGGTAATGGCCTGCCTCAGGTGAGTTGAAGCAGAAGGTGAAGCCAATTGTTTCCACCACCCGAGAAGGGCTGTTAGCTCACCACAATGTACCCCTGGAATGCCTTTTTGCAACTATGAAGTGGGTTCTTTTTAGTAAACTGGATGTATTTTTTTAAACCTACTTTTGTAGAGTTGCTTTCAGCCAGGCTGTTGTGCTAGGATAATGGCCTGAAAGTACCTCTTGGCCAATTAGGAGCCAGCATTCTTTCTACTCATTTCATAATGGGAAATAAAGATGCATTAAAGAAGTAACTGAATATGTAATAAAATGAAAAATGAGTAGCATGATATATGTTGTTTAAGGAAGAGTAATAGGACCTGACAAAGAGTAACACTTGTAACTGAGGATTGTGCTAACATACTGAAGGGGGGGGGGAATAATGGTGCAGGTTAGGACAGAACCTGATAGGTCTGGGGAGGTTGTCTGGGGTAGACCTATGGAGGCAGGATAAACTGAGGACTGCAGATGCACCCTTTCTGAGGTAGACCTGCAGAGGCAGGATAAATTGGGTACTACAGATGTACCCTATCTGAGGTAGACCTATAGAGGCAGGATAAATTGGGGACTACAGATACACCCTATCTGGGGTAGGCCTGCAGAGGATTATTACATTTTGGGACTATAGCTGCTACCATCTAGGGTAGGCCACGGAGACAGGTTGCTTAGGTGAGTGTAACCAGGACAGTGAAGCAGCTCCCGATCTAGTGAAAGGCAGTGAAGGTAAGAAGGTAAACACAGATCTGACAGCAAGCTGAGCTGGGGGTAGTCCAGAAAATAACAGAAAGGGAGTAAATATGTTTGGACATCAGAAAGGTTGTGGCAGGGCGGTGTGCTACAGAGGATGTGGCAGTATTTCTGTGGACAATGTGGTAGGCGGGGGGGTGCCCAGTGTGCAGGAGGTTAAGTTGCTTGTTGGCAGAAGTACAGTTGCTCAAGTGGGAGCTAGGAACATTTGTAGGTGGATGGTGAACAGGACAGTTCAGGTAGGAAGATGGAGTAATGGGGCAGATCAGGAAGGAGGCATAGCCAGTAGAGGGAGGGCAAGGGTGGAGGGAGACCTAGATGCATTGGGTCCCTCTACTTAAGAGGGAGAGGAGACCTAGGGAGGGGCAGTGGAGTACTGTGGGAAGAAGAGGGGAAGCTAGACAGGGGGATTTGGGGGTAGGTCCACTAACGGTTACTGGTGTGGAATAGATTCCAACTACTGGGTGCGATGGTGGATAGTGGGAACCAAGCTGAGATGCAGGGAATTCGATGGGGTGTCAGCTCAGAAAGGGGTATTAGGGCAGAGAACAAGGGTGGAGAGGAGTGAAAGGGATAGTGACAGGGGAGGCTGGAATAGAAAGGAATGTCAGAAGGTGAGTGGGGGGAAGGGGAAACAAAGAATGGGAGAATGGAGTATAATTAGCGAGGGGACATTCGAAGGTGCAACTGAGAATCATTGGGGGAGGCAGAGGACAGAGTACAGCTAGGAATGAAACAATAGGTGGGCCAGCTGGGAAGGATGGGGGGGGGAAACAGACAGTCAGGAACAGATGAACAGACAGAAGGACCAGAATGGAGATCATGTGATGGTCTGGGCTTGCTAGCTGCTGCTTCCCTTGGCTCCCGCTTCCCCGGCTGATAATCTAACTTCATCTAGTGCTTTGTAGCTGGAAAAATCGGGGTATCCTCTACATCATTATTTTCCTGGTCACTTAATGGATCTTGTTGGCTGTTTCTCCAGTAGTTTCTATTATTTTAACATGTACAGATGGAGGCCGAGATGAAAACGGCCTTACCCAGACACACGCCTCCGGTCTCGCCTGACAAACAGGCAAAGAAGGTAAAACCTCTCCAGCAACTATCGGCTAAACAACTGACTATTTTGGCGGCATCAACTCCGCTTTCAGAAGAGCATTTTTTGCAAGAGCTGCAACTATTTAAGGAGAAGCTCCTGGATATCGCTGCTGATTTAAAAAATATTCGTACTGAAATGGCCGAACTCAGAACTCACACGGCAGATATGGAGGCTCGCACCTACTCTCTAGAGGCCTGGAGGGACAGGACGGATCCAGAAATCACTAAGTTAAGGCAACAAATCTCTAAACTACAACTCAAAACCGAGGATCTAGAGGGCCGCAGCAGGAGGAACAATATTTTGATCTTTGGCTTACCAGAAGGTCCCTCTGCAATTTTATTTACCCAGAAACTTTTTACCAAGATTGTGGGCCCTTTCCCACACAATCCTACCTACTTAATAGAAAGGGCTCACAGGTCTCTACGTCCAAAACTGGAGGAGAATGCTTCCCCTCACCTGATGATCATTTGTTTTCTCAACTATCTTGAAAAGCAGCACATTTTGGCCAAAGTCAGAGATCTACAATCTATACAATGGGAGGGCAAGCGCTTAAGAATTACTCAGGATTTGTCATTAGAAACCCAAAGGAAAAGAGCCTCCTTTCATCCCATAGTCAGCAAGTTGATAGCTGCCAGTATTAAGTTTCGCATGGCATACCCAGCACATCTGCAAGTTTTGGTGGATGAAGCATGGCTATCATACGACTCGGCCAAACAGGCCCAAGCCGATCTCTACAAGAAGTTGCCAGCATTATTTCAATCTTAGGATGGCTTTCTCGCTGTCTTGCTATCAAGATCTATTTGCTCTGACTGTACCTTCTGTTGTTTGGCTGGCTTACCAATGAGGAACTTTTTCTGAGGGATGTCCTTGGGAGGGGAGTTCTTCTCCGGTGTGGTGAGGACGGCGGCGATCGAGGAGAGAGGCGGAGGATGGCCTGTGGACCCGGAGGACTCTATGCAGCAACGAGGCACCATTTTCCCTCAGATCCTCTTTTCCTGGTGCCATTTGTTTCCAGTGGGGACGCTTTCTGACCGGTCAGTTTGGCCCGTTTCCAATATGGTTCCCCGCACATTCGAGAAGCTGCCTGTTATGCTTTACTTTCTGGCAATGATTTTATCATTATGATATGTATATAATTCTGGAAAGACTCATGTTACCTATTCTCCTGTTCACTACCCAAACTATCTCACAGACCGTCTCAGTTTCTCTCTCTATATCTCGATTTCTGGTATTTAGGGAGACAATTATGTTACGATTAATGTATTGGGGTTTGTCTCTTCTCGAACTCTGTCTCTCTATAGGACTTCAGTCCTTATATCTTTCTTTACTGTTCAGGTCCTTTTCATTGTCTCAATACTCCTCTTGGTACACCTATCTCTGAAACTTTCCTCTGCACTACGATAATCTTATTTACCATACGCTCATATCACTTCCTTATTAATTTTGGTCGGAGAATGTGGAGCTGAATTTACTTCATTTCTGGTTCTCTTGGAAATAAGAAGTACTATATGGAGCTTATATGTAGCTTACATATTGTTAGGTATTCCAGTTCGATTCATAGATTAAACCCAATACACCCTTTTTTTTTCCTTCAGAGGGGGGGTGGAGGGGAGGATTTGGGCTGGAAAGTAACCCACCACATGTTCTGAAGTATGGGGGGTAGTACCCTAATTACTCTCGCTTTTTGCTTTATTTGGTTTGGTATTCTGGGGACTCCTTTTGGCATGTCAGGCTGGTTTGCATTAATACTTAAGCTGGGGTCGGAAGGGTACCCAGCACGGGCAGTTGTTACATTTATTATCCTCTATCAGGTTAGTAATATCGGGGATAGTTATAATGGGGTACTTGTGGGCTCTCTACCATTGAACAAAAAGGTAGCTTCCTTAATGGTGTCAAAGCTAGGTGGAGAGATATTTGTAAATAGTTATTTGGGGAGGGATTGGGGGTTGGTAACTATGGTATTCCGTGGTTCTCTATCGTTGTTAATGGGGTTTCCCCGCATCCTGTAGATGCCATCATGGTCAATAGTATGCTCTGGGTTTTCTCTTGGGTTTTGTGGGAATACCTATTTAATAAAATGTATGTACGATAGGTGGGGGAGGGTTTAGCGGTGCACTCTCATAGCATATTTTTTGGTTATGTATTGTTCGGTATAATATCCAATGGCTACAGGTTTGAAAAAATTTGTATCTTGGAATGTAAGAGGGGTTCGTGATCTCAACAAGAGAATTCAGATCTTAAAACACATATCATTGCTGAAGGCCCATCTCTCTTTCATTCAGGAAACTCATCTGCTCCCTGGGGAAATGGGGGGTTTGCGCAGACTTGGGATTGGGCAAATTTTTGCTGCTGGTAACTCATCCATCAGTGATGGCACTGCTATCTTAATTCATAAGGCGATAGCCTTTCAACCCAAAATAACAATCGCTGATCCACAGGGGAGATATGTTTTAGTCCAAGGATTATTGGACTGCACTGAATTGGTCCTGGGGAGTGTGTACGGGCCTGTGGGGGGAACCCTATATTTGTTCAGGAATTATCGACAGAACTACAGAAGTTCTCCATGTTCCCTTTAATCCTGGAAGGGGACTGGAACCTGCCACCCACTCAAGATGTGGATAAATCAAATTCATTGCCTAAGCCCCTTACTCAAACCCAAAGGGCTCTTGTCGAATTTCTGGATACTAACAGATTATGCGATCCCTGGCGTCTCTTAAACCCTGAGATCCGTGCTTTCTCATTTCACTCTATGGTGCACTCCACTTGGTCTCGGCTGGATTATATTTAACTTAGTCATTCTCTCATTCACAGTCTTAATGACTCCGCTCTAGAACCGATTGTTATATCGGACCACGCTGTAACTTGGGTCACAGTTATGTTAAATCAAAACCTCCAATAGGGATTCAACATGGCGGTTAAATACACAGCTTCTAAAGGAAGATTACGTCATTACCAGGATCTCAGACATGATTCAACTTTTCATTGCAAATAATCAGGGTTCCGTCACCAGGATGGATCATGAATGGTGTGCCCTAAAATGTTTTTGCGAGGAGAGTTTATTAGGCTCTCCTCCACTCGTAAACGAAAGAGAGAGACGGCTGCTATTTCCCTTCTGGGTCAGATTCGCACACTTGAGCATTCTCTTACCTCATCCTCTTCTCCTGATGTGCTAAAATCTTTATTGAATTTAAGGAATCAGCATTCTCGTCTGGTACAGGAAAAAGCAGAGTTTCTTATTTTAAGAACTAAGGCAAAATACATAGAGCAGGGGGAAAAGGCAAGTCATCTTCTGGCATTGTGTCTGAGGAAACTAGAGGCATCCAGATTTATTCCGTCGATCAATGATCTGGACGGAACCATTAAAACACACCCGAGAGACATAACTGCAGTTTTCAGGCAGTTTTATATTTTCCTTTATAGTCAGCGTCTTGTATCCTCATCTCAGGTTGAATTATTTGAGTATTTATCTGCCTTACCATTACCTACTTTCTCTCCTTCACAACAAGCTTGTTTATCTGCTCCAATATCTCTTCAGAAAATCTTGTCTGCTATCCATAAACTTGCCTTGGATAGGACCCCCGGTCCGGATGGTTTCCCTTCAAACTTTTATAAAGGTTTCGCTAACGATCTTGCTCCCTACTTATTACGTTTATATCAATATATGCTTTCAGGTCAGGTTATAGATCCATCCCTAATAGAAGCCTCTATTATCCTTCTCAAGCCAGATAAACCACCCCAATCTCCCGCAAGTTATCGCCCCATCTCTTTGTTAAACTGTGACATTAAAATCTTGGCTAAGATACTTGCTAGCAGAATTGAAAGGGTTTGGACTCTGCTTCTTAGCCCAGAGCAAATTGGATTCGTGTCAGGTAGAACACCTGCTGACCATCTTCGTAAATTAGCGTATCTGGTCCAGGTGGCTAAGACCTCCCCCTCTCCAATGGCTCTTATATCCCTCGATGCTGAAAAAGCATTTGATAGAGTGGATTGGAACTTCCTGTGGGCTATGTTGCAGACAATGGGCTTTCCTGAAATCTTTATCAAATGGATTCAGACTCTATATTCCTCTCCTTAGGCAAAAATAAACTGTAATGGAGTCTTGTCCGAGGCTTTTCCTCTTTTTTCGGGCACAAGACAGGGCTGCCCGCTGTCTCCTTTTCTCTTTAACATATATCTCGAACCCCTGATAAGGAGACTAAACTCCTCCCCCTTAATCACTGGTATTCCAATAGGTGATTGGACTCTTGCTCTTTTGGATTATGCAGATGACATATTGCTTCACCTTTCGGATCTGGTCTCCTCTTTAACAGAAGCATTGCATATTATTGATACTTTTGGTAAATTTACAAATTACAAACTCAATATTACTAAGACTGAAATTTTCCCTCTTAATTCATTAACATATAGCTCAGCTTTCAGTGATTTTGGTATGAAATGGACTCCCAAGTCCATTAAATACTTGGGCATTTATATTACCTCAGATTTATCATTACTCCACAAACCTAACTTAGAAGATCTATGGTCCAACATTCAACAGGACTTATCAAGATGGAAGAAGCTCCCTCTCTCGCTTTGGGGTAGAATTAATACCATCAAGATGAATGTCCTTCCTAGACTGTTTTACCCATTAAATCTGTTGGATGTCTGGTTACCCCTGTCCTTCTTCCAACTTATTCACTCTGAAGTTAGTTCCTTTATTTGGCAGGACAAGGCGATTAGAAGATCCTACAGCAAGATCTCTTCACCCAAGGAGATGGGGGGCTTATGTCTTCCTAACTTCTTGTTTTACTACTGGGCTTGTCACCTTAAGTGTGGGAAATGGCTTTCGTTAACTGATCTCTGTGCCCACCATGACTATGTTTCTATTTGGCTACTTATAGAGGATGACTTTCTCACTACCCATAATGTAGCCCCCTCGTCGCTTTTTTATACGCCCTTTAAAAAATTGCCAAAATCCCTGTAGCCCTTCCCACTAGGTACCTTGCTAAGAGTTCTCTCTCAAATGTTCAGATTCTATAAGGTACGTTCGAGTTTGGATCCTTCTCAGCCACTGTATGCCAATTTAAATCTTAAAATAGGGGGAACCTCCATAACCAGACGCTGGCTACCCCTTCCCCTGAGCTTACAGTGGCAGATTTCTACTCAAATGGTGTTATACTATCTACCGAGGAGATCCTCACTAAGCTGGGCCTTAAGTCATGGGTGACCTTTCAAATTTACAGCTTAAACACCTACTAGTTAAGGTAATGGGGAAAAAGTAACCCTTCTCGGATTGAAGTTTTTCTCAAACAAATAAAGACTTTGGCTTGTAAATCCCATGGCATTTCCACGGTATACAAGCTGATTCTCACTTTCTCAGTCTCACTTGAGTGCCGGTTCTCGGGTCTGAAAGGTTTCATTCCCTGATGAAGTTATTAACTGGCATACAGTATGGACGGGCCTATACACATATCTCACCCAGGACCGATACAGACTTGCACAATACTGTATCCTAAATAATCTGTATTATACCCCAGTAAAATTGGCCCAAATGAAGAGGCTTACCTCTAATATGTGTACTAGGTGCAATAAAGAGGAAGGCTCGCTCCTTCATATATTGTGGTCCTGTGAAAGGATATTCCCATTGTGGAACCAAATTGAATCCGCTCTGGATCCTTTGTTGGGCCTACAGAGCCTTTTCTCCCCTGTCATATGTATTTTGGGAGATTACTCCGGAACTCCAGTGAAAGAGAGACGGTTTCATATGGCTTTAATCTCTATGGCGGTCAAAAAATTAGTGCTTAGACACTGGATGGATCAAGTTACCATTTCCTATGCCGAATAGTTGCATGAAATATCATTTGCACGCCGCCTTGAACATTTAATTGCGAGTGTGCGCCATCGCCTCTCATCTTTCAACAAAAATTGGGGGAAGTTATATGCTCTGTATTTATCTTGATATGACCTCTCCGGTTGCCTTCACAACCTCTCCTCCCTCTCTAATTATATCTCAATGACTGCTCTTGCTGTTCCTTGGTTAATTTTAGGATAATAAAGATAGGAGAGTGCACCACGGGGGGGAGAGGGGGGGATTTTTTGGGGGGGGGAGATATTTTAGGGCTTTCTTGGCAGTGTACATGGATGGTACAACATTCAATCCTTAAACTTTGTTGCACTGTGATATGCCTAATAAAACATGTTGAATTAAATAAAAAAAGAAGGACCAGAATGGGGAGGGAGAGATGGTGAGGAAAGAAATAAGTGAAACAAAAGAGATAGCAGGTTGGGGGAAGGAGGTGGGAAAGAGGCAGCAGGGTTGTTGTACTGGAAAACTCAATAGTGAAGGGGGTTGCACCAAAGCAGAAGGGTGGTGTGTATCCCAGATGTGACAGCAAAGCAAGTGTGCCCAATGACAGAGTCACTTACGCAAGGGATAGGGGGCAAACCATATGCAATTATACATCTGGGTACAAATGACTTAGCAGGTTATGAGGCAGAGACAATGGAGGGGAAATTCAGGGTATAGGGCAGAGTTGCAGAGGAGTGGCTGATTGAGTATCTTTCTTGGATGTGCTACTAGTGCCTAGGGATAGCACAGCAAGGAAGCAGAGAATAGTAGTCTTTAACAGTTGGTTTAGGGAGTGGTATGAGGAGGAGAAGGGTTTGGGAGGCACTGGGAACTGGGAGGGAACCTGGAACAACAAATTTCTATGTGCACTGGATAGGCTGCATCTGAATAGAGAGGGGGTACAGGATACTCATGGAAAAAGTGGGGCATATATAAGTAAAAATGTGAATTTAAATTGGGAAGGGGAGTGGGGCAATCTCCTTCTTTGGCAATCCCTTGATTCGAGGATGATCTCTACCATGGTTCTCTGACGGGTCCTGAGGTGGCTCAGTAGTCCAATCCTAGAGCCACAGATTCATCCACAGAAATTGCAGGTGTTTCCATGTGGGAGAGCTGCCTGCTGGCTGGGGTTTCTTTCCTTTGCCTTCCTATGCTCTCTCTTTTTGGCTTTGAGGGCAAGGCGTTTCTCTTCAAAGCAGGCACCTGCTTGATGGAGGTTCTGGCACCACTGAGATCAGTTGGTGGCCAGCTCCTCCCAGCTCATGATGTCTGTATCTGTTTTCTTGAGGGACGCCTTCAGTATGTCTTTGTAGCATTTCCTTTGACCACCACAGGCTCTCTGGTTGTGACTGAGCTGGGAGTATAAAATCTGTTTGGGAAGTCGAGACTCTGGCATCCATACACAGTGTTCAGTCCAGCGGAATTGATGTCTAAGGATCATTGCCTCAATGCTGGTGACATTGGCCTCAGCAAGAACAGACATTAATGTGGTGGTCTTCCCACTTGATGCAAAGGATTTTCCAGAGATGTTGTTGATGGTACCTCTCCAGACTCTTTAGATGATGTCGGTAAGTCACCCTAGTTCCACATCCATAAAGAAGGGTAGGGATGATAACCGAACTATATACCTGGATCTTGGTGTCCTTTTGTATGCCATGGTCAGTGAAGATGCACTGAAGCAGTTTCCCAAATGAGGTACTAGTGCAATGTATCCTGTGCTGCATCTCCTCATCTATGTTCGCTGCTAGGGAGAGATGGCTACCGAGGGAAGGGAAGTGCTCGACTGTCTCCAGGGTCTGTCCCTCAATGGTGAATTGTGGAGGGTCATTTACAAGGCCTTGAGCAGACTGATAGAGCACCTTGGTCTTCTTGATGTTGAGTGAGAGTCCCAGACTTTGGCAAGCTTCCGCAAAGAGATTTAGCGCAGACTGGAGGTCACTCCTGGTGTGTGCAAGGATGACACAGTGGGGCAATATGGGTCATTGAACTCATGGGGCTGGATTTTCAAAGCATGGCACAGGGCTTGCGCCAAGCTCTGTGCCACAATGGTTAGGTCCTGGCAGTATGCCAAACCCCATCAGTGCAGCTGCACCTGATTTTACAATCTTTGGCGCAGTTGTGACAGTCTTCACAATTTATGGCAGCTTGTGTCAAATATCTGGTGCAACTCCATAAAAAAGGCCCCCAGGACTGCTGCACATTGAACCAGAAAAAGTTGATTGAACTTGTAGCAATTGCTGCACTGGATAGAAAATCCCATTAGATTGCTGAAAGCTCCATGCGCCATATTGTTGGTGCACCTGGGGCTTGTGGCAATCTAAGCAGTTTGAAAATCCTGTCTATGGTCTCCAGGAGGAGGGGGCAGCTAACCTCCCCCCCAGGTTGAATTGGTGTCAGAATTAGGGAATGAGGGGAAAGCAGAGAGCGGGGGGGGCAGAGGGAGGGGGATTCAAAGGAGGAAGCACTTGGGTTATAGCTGAAGGGGAGTCATACTTGGAAGAAATCAGAGAGAATAGATGGTACTGTGGACATTGGGTAGGACAGAACAAAAGAAGGAAGAGGGAGGGAGGCGAGACAGAGAGAAGGAGAGTCACAGAGTTGTGGTGGACAGTGATGGCCCTCAATGGCAGAAGTCTGGGGAACAAATAGTAGACCTGCAGTCAGTCACTGAAGGTGGAGGGCAAACTGGACATAGTGGTGGTCTCCAAGACTTAAGCAGCACTGAATCTCGACTGGATCTCTCTATTCCAGAGTATAAGTTATACAGAACTTACAGGGGAAAAGGGAAGGGGTGCATATTGATCTATGTAAAGGAGGGCATTACTGCTATAAGGGAGGAGACTAGGGAAGACAGAGAGTGGAGGTGCTGTGTATTCAACATCTCACTGCAAAAGTGAACATAGAGGTGGTATACAGACCACCTCATCAGGACAAGAAAAACAAGAGGGAGCTGGGTGCCATGATCTGGGAGTCTGCAAGTAACAGTGAGATTGTGATAGTGGGGGATTTCAATCCGCCAAAAGTGAATTGTAGGTTCCTGTCCACGGCCTGTGCCAGGAGCCAGTTAATCTTGGATGTGATCCAGAGGGGGTCTTGGTTCATGGGGACACTGAGCCCACAAGAAATGGGGACTATCCTGGATTTCGTACTAACAAACGGGGAACATGCCCAAGGCATCAAAGTGGAGGAATCCCTGGGGGGCTGAAATCACCAAATGGTCTGATTTATGATGGACATGGGTAAGGAGGCTGTAAATACTGGGACACAAGCACTAGACTTTAGAACGCAGACTTCAAGAACGGGGAAGGTACTAAGAGGTCACCTAACTAGCCTCAGGGAAGGTATAGGAGTGGAATAGAAATGGACCATAATAAAGGAAGGGATAGCAACTGCCACTGAGGAGAGTGTCAGACAGAAGGGAAAAAACTTAAAAGCCAAGACACCAAGTTGTTTTAGTAGGGACATGACCCAGGCAGTTAGGCAGAAGACAGCCATGTACAAGAAATGCAGGAAGACCAAAAGAGATGAAGGCAAGGAGGAATACTTGGGGAAGGCTAAGGAGGCAGGTAGGTTAGTCAGACTAGCTAAGGCAGGGAAGAGTTACAGATGGCAGAGGGGATTAGGATGGGAGAAAAAGCTTTTTTCCCCCAATACATCAGAGGAAAAAAAAAGGAAAAATGGATGGAATAGTGAAACTTACAAAAGGGAATGAGGTGGGTGGAAAGTAATACAGAGAAGGGAGAAGTACTGCATGAGTACTTCTGCTCTGTAATTATGAAAGAAAAAGATGGCCTGGTACAGCAAGGGAAAAAGGGGGGGAAGAGGCAAGGGACAGGATGGAAGACAGGATCCCAGAGGAAAGGGTGAAAGGAGGGTTCATGGTCCTCAAAGTTGATAAGTCCCCAGGAGTCCAGATGGTATTCATCAGAGGGTACTGAGGGAGCTGGCAGAGGACCCAACAGGTCCGATGTCATATCTGTTCAACTGCTCACTGGATATGGGAGTGGTGCCACAGAAGTAGAGATCTACACAAGTGGTGCCACTCCACAGAAGTGGGCTCAGTGATGACCCCTGTAACTACAGGCCAGTCAGTCTGACCTCAGTTGTTGGGAAACTTATGGAGAGCATCCTAAAGGAAAAATTGCTGTGGTGTTTGGAGGCAGCATGGGTTCATTGCCAGAAGATCCTGTCAAACTAATCTGATTGACTTCTTTGACTGGGTAATGAGAAAAACAGACAAGGGTCAAGCGGTTGGCATACTGTACTTTGACTTTAGCAAGGCCTTTGACTGTACTCCATAAGAGACTGATCAGGAAGTGAAACAATCTAGAAGCATGGGAGAAATGAACTAAGTGGGTGACAAATTGGTTAGGAGGAAGGACACAGAGTGTGGTGTGGGGAGAAGCTTCTGGATCGAGGGAGCACAGCAGTGGGCTACTACAGGGCTTGATGCTTGGCCCAGTGTTTAACGTGTTTATAAGTGATATTGAAGAAGGTATAAAGGGTAAGATCTGTCTCTTTGTGGATGACACCAAGCTCTGTGGGAGACTAGATGCTGCTAAGGGGATACAGAGCCTTAAGGAAGATCTTGCAAAGCTAGAAAAGTGGTTGCAGATATGGCAACTTGGGTTCAATGCAGAGAAGTGCAAAGTCATGCACAGAAGAGGAACCTGAGGATTGACTACAGCCTAGGAGGGGTCCAGGTCACCACAATGGAAGAGGAAAAGGAAAAAGACTTGGAAAAGCCATCACTAGCAACCTGAAAAGAAAAAAAAAAAAATCAACCGAGTGCAGGAAAGCAGCAGCCAAAGCAAATAATAAAATGCTTGGCTGTATCGCAAGAGGG
Source organism: Neoceratodus forsteri (assembly GCA_016271365.2). Lineage (NCBI taxonomy): Eukaryota > Metazoa > Chordata > Ceratodontiformes > Ceratodontidae > Neoceratodus > Neoceratodus forsteri. The sequence continues at coordinate 108,219,452 of JADMNL010000029.1, forward strand.
ATCACAAGCAGGTGGGAGGAGGTTTACTGCTGCTATACAGATCCTTGGTGCAGCTGCACCTGTAGTATGGTGTGTAATACTGAAGACCCTATCAGAGAAAGGATGTAAACCTGCTTGAGGCAGTCCAGAGGAGGGAAATGAAGATGGTTCAGGGACTGCCAGGCAAGGCATACAAGGACAGCCTAAATGACTTCAATACATACTCGCTGGAGGAGAGAAAGGAGAGGGGGACGTAATTGAAACCTTCATGTACTTAAAGGGTGTTAACAAGGTGAATACAGGGGACCTCTTTAGTCTTAGGAGGAGCAGGACCACAAGGGGGCACTGCTATAAGCTGGCAGGAGGAAGGTTCAAGAAGAAGGTCTGGAGAAACTTCTTTACAGAAAGAGTGGTGAAAGGCTGGAATGAAATCCCGGAGGAGGTTGTCTCCCTGGAGGCAGTGGATGGGTTCAAGAGGTGGCGAGTCAGGATTAAAGGGAGGTTCGTGGTCAAAGGGAGGGTCAGGGTCACTGGAGGGGCAAGAAAGGTGCAAAGGGGGAACAGTGTTCAAGGGGTGGAGGGTGGAGCCCACAGTAGTTGAAGAGTAAATTTATTTATTTATGTCTTTATTTAAAAGTTGAGAACCAGGAGAGGCACACTGAGCTGAGGCTTATTTCCAGTCAGGTAACAAAAGGAAAAAAAATAAAATTACAAGAGGCACAAGTAGACAAGTGAAAGCTAAACTAAGGTTGGAAAGATGAGTGAGAAAGTGAAAACAAAACAAGTGGGGTAAGCAGTGGATGGTAAGCAATTGTAGAGACAGTCTGAAGTGAGTACATAGAGGGATGAGGAGGCGCATTGTCTGTAGGTAAAGCAGCAATAGAAAAAATTGAATACTGAAGGGGAGGTCAGATCAAGCATGAACAGAAGTCTGAGAACAGAAGGTGTTGGAATAGGGCTCCTTTTAGACCCAGAATGGAAGGTGAGTGTCTAATGGAGTGTGAGAGAACATTCCAGAGAGAGGGAAGCCTATCTAAAAAGGTAGTAGAGCCACATCAAGATAGGTGACGTAAGAGGGAGAAAGTGCGGGGGTGTCTAGAATGAAGAGAATAGGGGGCCTTAAATGCTGGAGAGAGGAGGGAAGAGAGGTAGGAGAGGAGGGATCCAGACCAGAATTTGGAGACAAAGGGAGATGAATGCAGCATACAGCGACAGTGAAGAGGAAAGGGGAAGGGGAGTAGAGGGAGCAATGATGAGTGTGGGAAGGGGCGTTCAAGGTGAAGCGGAAAAAGGCATTGTATAGGGTGTTGAGCCTGGCTAGAGAGGAAGCAGAGGCAGTACCATAGATAACACCAGCATAGTCAAAAGAGGGTAGAATCATTTTGTTAAGCAATGTATGATGCACAGGCAGGGGGAGGGAGTCCTTATTTCTGTATAGGTCTCCCAGTTTGGGACAAAGCTTAGAGTGAATATGCTCGATATGTTTAGTGTAATCCAGTCAGTGATCGAGCCAGACACCTAGTTATTTTTAGTAGGGGACTTCTTCCAGAATGGATCCATCCAGGGTGTTGAGAGAGAGGAGGAGAGGTTGGTCATTGACACAGTTTTCCTTGACATTGACTTTGAGGTGATTTTTGTAAAACCAGTGGAGGACTGAGTGGAAATCAGCTTAAAGCTAGGATACAACAACCGAATCAGAAGGACCTGAGGCGTAAACAACTGTCATCAGCATACATCTGCATACTAGATACAGAGCATGCTGATGGGGACCATTTAGAAAAGCAGAGAAGAGTATCAGGCCCAAGATGGAGCCTTGGAGGACTTCAACTTGAATGGGGAGGGGGGAAGAGGGCACTCCCAAATAAGACTTGAGAGCAGCAGAAGAGACAGAATTTAAACTAAACTAGTTTACAGATGAGGCAGAGTCCAGCAGAACTGAACTTGTTAAGTAAGAGGGGATGAGAGACAAAAATCAAAAGCCTTGGCTAGATCTATGAAGATGGCTACAGTTATATGGCCTTGGTCCATGCTGTAGAGGATAGAGTTAGTGTCGAGAGAGAGAGAGAGGAGAGAGAGGTGGCTGTTTTTTGGTTGGCTGTAAAGCCAGATTGAAAAGGGGAAAGAAAGTCAGTGGAGTTTAGAAAATCAGTGAAGCAAAAGAAGACAAGGGATTCCTGCAGTTTGGCCAAAGAGGAAAGAAGGGATATGGGATATGGGATGATAGTTACCCAGTGTATGACGGCCCCACCTTTGTGGAGAGGTATGACATTTGCAATCTTCCAGGACAGAGGGACTGAGCAAAGGTTGAAAGAGCGGTTCAGAAGATGGGTAAAAGGGAATGTGATAGCTGGTGCAGAGACACATAGAAGAAAGGGATCAAGGCTGTCAGGACTGGTCTTTTTGGGGTTGAGAGATAAAAGGACTTGGTAGACTTTGAGGCTGGAGACAGGAGGGAAGGCGTAGCCATGGGAAGGAATGAGGGAAGGGGTTAGAGGGGAGAGCACAAGTAGTGAAGAACGACTTTAGTTTGGAGGCCGCTGAGGTCGGGTCAGAGACAGGTACCATCAATGATAAGTGTAGGGGAAGAGGATTGAGCTGGTGGGTCGAGAAGAGAATGGAGTGTGCACCAGAAGCTGGCAGGGGAGTTTTGATTGTAGCATAGAGTGGAAGTAAGTAACTTTGGCAGTCCTGCTAGCTTTGGTGCAGGAGTTTCTTAGGGTCCTGTAGTAGTGTAAGTCAGAGAGGGCATGTGAGGTTCTGTATCAGGCCCAGGCAAAAATCACAAGATTTGCACAGCTGGCCTATATCTGCAGAAATCCATGGATGGTGGTAGCACTTTACTCAGCACCTCCTAAGTGGGGCATGGTTATTCCAGACTTTAAGGAGGAGGTGAGTGAAGAGGGAGAGGGTGGAGTCAATATCAGGAGCAGAGTACATTAGTGACCAGTCTGTAGAGTGAAGGTTGTGGAGAAGTGTGTCTAAGTCAAGGGACCTGTAACAGCGAGTCCACCGGTAGCTGGGGGTGGAGGAGACAGGGAGTGTGAATTTTGTGTACACAGTAGGTCATAAGGTGGTCACTGAAAATGTCAGGGAGGATGCCAGTCGATGCACTTTAATGTGAGTGGGTGGAGAATATCCAATCTATGAGGGAGTGATTTTGTGAGATGGGGTTACGACAGGTAGGTTCTTTAATTAGCCATGTGAGGTTTAGAGACTCGATATGTTCTGTCAATGGTTTTAGCGAGGGAGAGGTCCAATTTAGGTTAAAATCCCCAAAGATGGAGTAATTTGGTAGATGTGGCCAGAGAAACAAGGGAGGGGAGATTTAAGGGGAGGTGTAAAACACAGCAGTATGCGGAAGGGAGGATGGGAAGTTTAGGGTGACAGAGATTCTCATGGGATAAGTGACAAGACTCACTAAGGGCAATATGGCAGGGTAGGTTAAGTCAGGAGTAGATGGCCATGCCGCCTCCATGCTTGCCTCAGTCTTGGCAGAATAAATGGTAGTCTGTGAGGGATACCTGGGAGTCAGGGGTCTGGGATGAGAGCCAGGTCTTGGTAATCCACAGGAGGTTGAGGGAGTATTGAGTGACCCAGACTTGGAGAGAGTCTAGTATGGAGAGAAGGCTCTGGCATTGAAGTGACAGGCTAAGGCCTTTTGGAAGGTCAGAGAGAGGGAGGGGCAGAAGGGCTAGGATTTGGATGGATGTCACCAGATAGGATAAGGAGGAGGAAAGGAAGGAGAAAATGATGCTTAAACTTGGGAGCTTTCATTTTCTGGGTAGGGCGAGAACCGGGGGAGGATAAGCGATGAACTCAAGATTACATGAGTAGGGAAGCAAGAAGTCCAGGATGGGGAGACAGGGAGGAAAGGAGGAGAGGAGGCGAGGAAGTAAGAGTAAAGGAGGGGTTGAGGAAAGAGGGGGGGGGCAGGGAGGAGAGGTAAGTTGTAACACAGGTGACAGAGAGGCAGACGGAGGAGGAGAGGTGAGAGTATAGGGGTAGAGAGAGGCAAGAAAAACAACAGAGGGATGTGCATATCCAGAAAATAGAGAAATGTGGGGGGATAGAGAGGAGAAAGGGAGCAGGAGTACAAGAGGAGAAATGGGGTATTAGCTAGTATGATAAAAGGAAAAATAGAAAGGGGGAGAGGTCCTCAGTACAGAGAGGACTGGGGGTAGGGCCTGGTCCCGGGGATGGGGGACTTGAAAGGGCAGTAGGGAACACAGAAAGTAGTAAAGGAGGAGGGGCCTATGAAAGTGAGAGCCTATAGGTCTGGGAGTTGGGGTGGTGTCTGTATGGAGAGGGGAAGGAGAAAGAGGGCTTCAGCTTAGCTTCAGCTTGGTAAGAATGACAGAAGCCACGGAGAACCCAGAACTGCAGGCAGGCAGAGCGGCTAATTAGGATGAGAGATACACTGGAAAAGGCATGACAGAATGCAGGTCGGGTGACTGCAAATGTAGCAGAGGCATAGAACTGAGGATACTGAATGGAGTTTGGATGCTGGGAAACGGGACCAATAGGAGAAAAAGTTCAGGGATTGTTTTTTCATCGAGGTGGAGGAGGCAGAGGGTGGGGCTTCAGACTATAATTAGAGACACAGCAACTGGGCGGGAGGGATAGAGTGGGTGGGCTAAAGTAAAGGGGATCTGCACTACGAGCAGGCTAGACAGACCAATAGGCCTCCTTCTTCTTGCTATCTTCCCATGTACATATGCAATTGTAAGGACGAAAAAGGGTTCACTGGCAGGAATGAGGTAGGCAGTTGAAACATGGCTGCTCATTTGGGGTCTTACTTAAACTCTATTTTAACCATGTTCTGCAGTTAATGCAGACATTAAGGTTGAAAAATGCAACGTGGATAAATCCAGAAAATGAAAAACAGAGTTCAGAATCTCAGGAGTCTTGGTAAATCGGTGGTGTGGGATTCCATGGGGTTGTCAACGCTAATGCCCACCATCTTCCCCCAAGCCAATAGCCTCCTGTCTGAAGCACAAGGTACACACAAAATCAATACCTCATAGGCATATACTGTTTGGAATTAGAGAAGTATGCCTTGCTACATGTAGCCAACAGAATCAGTTGTACCTTTCTTCACACAGGGCCCTTTGGGCCCTGCATGCAGCAAAACATCACATTTGTTTGCTCAAGAGATGTGTGGGCATTAGAGCAGACAACCCCAAGGAACACCGCACCACCAATTCACCAGACTTCAGAGACTCAAAATCCTAATGTTTTTCATTTCCTGACTGTCTGCTTTGCATTCTTCAACCCTAATATCTGCATTAATGTGGTTGTTTTGCAATGAACTTCCTTTCTTTTTGTGATAATGAAATTGCATCCTCATTCACACAGGCTCCTTGAGGACCTACGTGAACAGCTGCAGACACTTAGGGCCTTTGGGGCCTTGCACCAAGGGAAGAATCTATCTGCCTGCGGAAGTGCAGGGCCTGCTAGACCTTGCACTTTTGTGCACCTCTGGATGCAAAGACTCTGTGAGGCTGTCTGGGGGGCTACAGAAGCAGCTACAATTGCACACATGCAGGGCCAAAAGTCCATCTGGCTGTGGAAGCACAGGACCAAGAAGTGAAGGTTCCTCTGAGCAGTATGCTAGGAGATGAGTTCTCTTCACTATATGGTACTTGATGCACATGCAGCCAACACTGCACCATCCCTCCCCAGGTTGGGGGTGGTGCTGCACGGCAGTGCCTTCCTCCCAGCCTCTGCCCGTCTAGCCAGCTCACTGAGCTCGCCCCAAACTTAGCTAACCAGTAAATGATTGCAGTGTTCTTCCCACTGGGACAGTGGCCGTCCCTGAATGTTTCTTCATAACTTTTTTTTTTTTTTACATTTTGACCCCAGATATTTCAACATAGTCATTTTATGACCCCCCGTTCTGAACATAAGTGCAATTTATAAAATACTGTCCGAAATGTCATTTTTTGCCACAATGATGAAATATGTTTTGGGCTGGATTTGAAAAATGACACCCATTACATTCATAAGATAGTGTGAAAAAATGGCTATGTTGAAAATTTGGGGTCAAAATATTAAAAATTACTAAAGTTATGAGTGAATGCTGAAAATTTTCAACGTTCATGCATAACTTGGTCAACCCAACATATTATTTCACCAAATTTTCAACAGTCTTCTTATGACCCCACCTCATAAACCAGATAGGTGAAATTTTTAAAATCCCACCAAAAAGGTGATTTCACTGAGCGACGGTGAAATCACCTTTTCGCATAGATTTGAAAAATAAAATCACTTATCTTGTTCATGAGGTGGGGTCTAGAAAAGGCCATGTTGAAAATCTGGTTAAAAATATTTTTTAAAAATGACACACTTATGAGTAAGAGTTCAGAATGCAGTGAAAATATACTGATCACACATCTTGTTTTTTCAGTTCCTGGTAGCACCTCAAGGAGGAGGAGGAGGACATCTTTTATCGCAGAGAGTGCATTGGTGGTGGACTTTTGGTAGCTGAGTGAGGGTTGAAGGGGTGTGTGCATGCTGGGGGTGGGTGAGACATCGACAAGGGACAGTTTTCTTCTTTTTAGGAAAGAACATAAAAAAAAAAAGATTACATGGGACCATTTTCTGCATTACGGATCCCTCAATAACACTGGGGGATTGGACACCCCAGTGTCACACATGTTTGGCGGCAGCGGGGGTGGGTACCCTGGTGTCTGTATACCAAAATGGGGCTGGGGTGCAATGAAGTCACACTGTGCACTACAACTAAGTACTTCCTGGCACTGGGGTTGGGCATTTGGTGCCAAACTATTGGGGGGGAGGGGATACTGGGATAAATTGGTGGTGGCTTGGGCAACCATTGCAGGTTGTGTAAAGTTGAATACATGGCTCGGGCAGAAGGTGGAATACTGTCAATGGCATTGAGCAACTGCTGTCGGTTTCCAATAAATGAACAGTTGGGTTGGGTGGGATGGGATACCATTGGCAGCAATGAGCAGCTGTTTAGAAATGACTCAATACTGTGCCGGTAAGGGGATACCAGTGGCAAGTGAGCACTCGCCGTTGGTACTGTAATGTTCTAAAAATACAGCTGAGTGAGTGTGATCAACGGGGATTGTTTTCACACTGCTTTCATCAGTCAAGGCTGACGAAAGCAGGGTGAAGGAAATCACCTTTGATCAAATTGCTAAAGCAGAAATCCAGCTATCCTTCGAATGTTCAATTTTTTTTAACTGAGCATGGTCAGAAAAGGCACAATTTTTAAACTTCTAGTTTAAAAACTATATAAGCTAAAAATGTCAAACTTGTGAAAGCATTTACCTTGGGTCACTCTACCAAACCTGTAAGTTTAGGTTTAGAAAACAAAGAAAAGTTTTTTAGTTACAGATGTGGGAAAAAAAAAAAAAGTTTAATCTGGGTGAATGTTAGCATTTTTACACTTTTGTAACTTTGCCCCCCCCAAAAAACAAACAAACAAACGATTGACACAACATTTTCAAGATCCAGAGATCCTGGCTTAGGCTCCTTGCCTACCAAAGTTCCGGCAAATCGGTTAAACAGTGGCAGAGTTATTATGGTGCAAACATTGGAGTTTAACACTTAAGTGCTTACTCAACCCTAATATTTATTAATTTGAATTTTGCCGACCGGGTTGGCCTGCTGAGACAATAGAGTCCCTTTTTCAGGGAACAACCCAGAATTAGTTACATATAGTGGTTTACATAATATTACATCAGAAACAGGAAGCATGTGCAGAGGAAAGCAATGGCATTCGTTACACATATTAGGTGTGATTACATAGGTATTCCCAAAGGACTTGTTCAAAGCTTCAAAAGAAGTTCATCACAGACGATACAAAACACATTAAGGACATTATAAAAAAGTTGGCTACTCATAATGAAATCAGTGCTGGTACAGAGGTATTCACACAGTAGGTACACAATGATTACAATTAGGAAAGCTTGAACATAAATTAAAAATTCAGGCAATAGGATCTAATGATGAATTTGTTCAGTGTTAACAGTGGCAAGGCGTGGAGGCCCAGGAGAGGGCTTTGAACCTCTTCTTAAATTGGGCGATGTTGGGGTCGGCATGAAGCTCTGGAGGTAGGGAGTTCCACAGCAAAGGAGCCGAGAAGAGGAAGAATGTACTACCAACAGTAGTCCGAATCCTAGGAATGTCCAACAAGGGGCTGTTAGCTGATCTCAGTGGCCTTGCATGTTGTTTGGGCTGAATTAAGGAAACAAAGCTGGGAGAAGCACACAGGTTTTTAAGGTTTTGTGAGGGCCTAGCTGAAGGTTTTCGGTGAGTAAAGGACATGGCCACATTTGTGAAGGCAATCAGGGATGCAGAGTTTGTCTTTTATTGTGAAGAGACTGCTGAATCTCTATCAGGTGCTGTTTTGCTGAGATAACAGCACAAATAGATACGGCCCTCAACCAATCAGGTTTCACAATTTTTAAAACCCATGTTATAATTCAGAGCAATATCTGCTGTAGATTTCCTTTCCTTTCTCCATCTGTGCACCTCGCTTGATAAAGGGCCCTGTCTGTTAGTGAAATTTACCGCGAGATCTTTCAGGCATCCCTCCGTATATTGAATTTGTGCATATCTAATGCACTGCTGTCACGGGAGTCATTTGCTACTCTTGTCAGCGCCACACACTAGCCAAGCTGTGTGAGATTAGTTGCCCCTTTGAAAAAGCGATGGATTACGAACCCCCCAGTGACTCCCTAATAGAACAATAGCTTGCAGCTGCTAAGATCTAAGTGTTGTCAGTGGTAAGAAGCATCCGGCTGCAGGTGCCTTTTGCTAAAATAGACCAAAGAGATACAGTGTACCCTCCCAATGAAGTTATTTTAATTTTATGTATGTGTGAATTTGTGCATGTATGTATTTTTTAAGTATGTACGTATCTGTGTGCATTTATTTGTGTACTTGCATATTTATTATTGTATGTATTTAACTACTTAATGTATTTATGAATGTATTTACATATTTATTAATGTAAATAATTATGTATGTATTTATTTTATCTTACCAGGAAAGGACCTGTTTCATTTATTCCAGTTTTCACTCATGCCTCAAGAACCCAGGGAACATAATATAGTCTCAACAAACATAACAGGATTGCAGTGCTATACGTTCTACAGTTCTGTTATGTTTGCTGCGATAATTGCAGCGCTAAGGTAGATTTACAAGTTATGAGCACTGTAAACCTAGATTGTGGCTTCAGACATAAGCAGTTGTTTTGCATTTCATGTACAGGTGGTTATTCATCTGCGTGATACCTGGTGACACCTACTGTAGATACACTCACCACACAGCCCTCGTCCACTTCCCTAATTAACCCCATAAAGATTGCAATCAGGTTGATTGACTGGATCTTTCTCTTGTGAAGCCATATGGTGGGGTCGAGAACAGCCCGTTCTATTCCACGTGCTAAACCACTGTATCTTTAATGATTTGCTCAAGCACTTTGCCACACACTGAGGTAAGGCTCATAGGTTTATAGTTACCAGAGTCTGTCCGATCTCTTCCCCCTTCTTCAACTGGGAGATGGCAATGGCTGTTTTCTAGTCAAATTGCTGTCTGTAAGGAGTCCTGAAAGATAGATATCAGTGAGGGTCCCTGCCACAATCCCTTTTAACCACACTATTACCCTCAGCAGGATATCATATGGACTCTGGGATTTTCCTCAGCCTTCTACTTCTGCACTGCCCTGTTTGGCCAGCATGTCTCCCATAACTGCCACCCTGTACCTGGCCACCTCCTCTCCCCCCCCCCCGGACTTCCTGGTTGAATTCTGACACAAAGTAGTTATTCAGTGCCTCTGCTGCCCCCCTCCCACCGTGCTCATTGCCCCACCAATAATCAAGGGACCACCTCACCCTTGCCTGACTCTTCTTTTATTCTGTATGCACTGACATTTGGGGATATACATCAGGGTATCTCAGGATATGCTATTTATCTTCACGTATGTGGGAGTAAGACCATAACTCATCAGTGGTGAAGCCAGAAGTCAGTTATGAAAGTCTTGTCTCCTCACAAGTATTTTGAGTCAAGTCATTGTGTATTCGATCTAAGAACATTAGTTTGACAGTTACAACTTTTTACATCAGCTTTTTATGTAAATATTTGATGTTTGTCTATGATGTGAACTGTTAACCTCTATGCTACACAGACCTGTCATGATGTCAGCATTGTGATAACTGCTCTCTGATTGGTTCTATTCCATGCACAAGTCAAGGAAAGGAATTGTGACATACTTAAATGTTTATCTGGAGGTTAGAAAGTGTAATTGACAGGGGACGTGCAATGGGCTGACTCAAAATACGCAATTTAGCTTCACGTGTGAAAGGGAAGGACCATAACTCAAACTCATGAGTGGGGCTGAGCCATGAATGAGTTTTTCAAAGTCCTGCCCCTTTACAAGTGATGATAAATTGCTTATTTTGAGTCAGGCCATTGCATGTTTGGTTTATACTACACCGGTATCTGATGCCATGTTGCATGTGAGAAAAATGAAGGTATCCTACGGTATCCAATTCTGTTGGATATTACCTGAGCAACACTATGTGCCTATGCTACTCACTGTGTTGCAAAGTACTTTAGAATCCAGGAGAGGGGGGAGAAGATGTTGCTGCCTATAGCAGCACAAGGAGATTCTAATAGCACAGAGATTGACATCCCAGTGGCACTGGCTGGTAATTCGTAGCATTACAGCAGGGACAGACCCAATCCTGACTCCCGCTGCAGAAGAATAAACATTTATAGTGTTTTTCATACACAGTGTATCCCAAAGCACTTTACAAGCAATGCTAGACTGGTAGTGAAGTGACAATGTGTAGCGGTGGCCATTTCGTACATCAACACCCACACACAGCCTGGACAACTGCATGAACTAGTTTTATGGAAAGGGGAATATTGGCCAAAACACCAGGAATGTCCCCTACTCTTTGCAAAGAATGCCTTGGGTTCTTTTACTTCCACTGGACATCCACCAGGACAGCACTAGGATAGGTAGAAGGGACCTCGGTTTAATGTCTCATCCGAAGGATGGCACACACCAACAATACAGCACCACCACCATAATACTGCACTTGGGTGCCAGCATTTAGGTACGAGTCTAATCCTGGTGTGGGATGAGAACCCACGACCTTCTGGTCCAGAGGCAGATGTGCTACCAATTGAGCTACGCTGACAGCTGAGGTGATGGGGCTCTGAGCATGCTATGAAGACAGTGAGTGTAAGGCCTGGTGTGGGAGGGTTTTAGCTGCCCAGTCTGTAGTGTCCACTTTGGTCTGTGGGAAGCACCGATATATGCATGGCCACATGACATCAGCTCCCCCATAGGCTGGCATGCAGACATACAGCACCCTGTGAAGTGGGCTCAGAAAAACAGGGGAAAATCTACCTAGCCTTTAAATAATGGCCATCCCCTGCTTCCTGCTACTTACTAAGTCACCCCTCCATCGCTGGACTAGTGGATGTATCTTCTGAGTTAGCCTCCACCCCAGTCTGGACCCCACCAGAGGGGTAAGTTCCAAGGCATCAGTTGGGGGGGGGGGGATCCTGGCTGGTGCCCAGGTACTGGGATGAAGCAGTGAGGCTGATGGGCAAGAGGAGGATAGGAGTGGATCGAGTCAGCCATGGCCAGGACCTGCGATGAGGGATAAAACAGTAAAATATTTTCTGAAATTAAGCTTTTTCTCTTAGCGCCACCGCTTGTCCACAACCATTGTGTAGTGGATGGAGTTCCAGGTCGGTAGTGTGTGGGCCTACAGGGAGTGCCGACATTTGTGATGGACTGGGGCATTTTCTTTCTCCTCTGCTTTTCTCCCCATGAGACTCCATCATGCAGTGATGTGTATGCAGTGCATGCATATACACTGATGTGTGACCCTCCCGGCATTTGATGGGTGTCCTTCTGGTGGCCCCAACTGAGACCACCCTCTAGTCCTAGGTAGGGGGTGATCTCACTGTGGGGCATACATCCCTCCAACCCCAAAAAGAGAAGATCTGTCCCAGGGATTCTCATTCCCGTTTCCCCCAGCTGACTCGAGCCAGCTCCCTAACCCGTGTCAGCAGTGTCATAAGCGGTAATGCTACTGTTGCGCTTATGGGCTGGCCAGGCAAAATAAAATAAAACAAAGAAAACAGCACTAGAATATAGATAAATTAGAGGGAGTTTATAGGATTTGCAAAGGGTCACAGATTAGTAAATTGTGGCTGTGGAATGCATACCCGGTCTTCCCCTTCACAGCTCTGCATTTTAACAGCCAGGCCCACACTGCCTCCCACAGAAAGCATAAAAGCACTGCAGCTACAGGTATAGCCCCCAAAAAGAGTTTTTTTTTTTTTTTTTAAACATAGTGGAAAATCTTGGTATGTCTGGATGGAGGCAGGAGAAAAAATGAGTTAATAGTTAAAATGATGGGCTCATATATCTAACACTGCCCCCCTCCCAAATCTGTTAAGGTTGTCTGGTACCAGCAGGGTTAAGCATTCCCTTAAAGACTCACTTTTCATTCTAAGTGACAGCTTGGAGTCATGTGACCTGCAAATACCAAGGGATCACACTGAGCATGCCTGCTCCCAGCTCTCTTGCTCGGTGTGTGTGCATCTCTCTCTCTCTCTCTCTCTCTCTGTAGTTGAAGGATGCTGCTTTCTGAAGCATCCTTTTCTCTGGTCTGGTCAGCGATGCAGAGGGTCTGAAATATCTGTGGAGGTGACAGGGATTTAGTGGTATTCCCCATCGCACTATCAGGAGGGTGTTCTGCATTCGGAACTGGGAAGGAGGGGTGACTTCTGTATGAAGCCTTGGAATTTGCCTTGGGCATAGCATTACTAATCCAGTGGATCAGAAGCAAGTGAATGGGTAAGTCGTGTGTTTATAAATCTGATCTCCAGTCGGCTAAGCACATGTGTAGATTATAAAAGGATTGGAATCATATGACACAGGGATTTTAACCATGTTGGCAACTACAATTCATTTTTTTCAGGGAGGTGCTACTCCTATTTTTTTAAGATACAGTATTTATTAAATGCGAGTATACCGTACATCTGTATATATGATGTATGCATGCGTGTGTGTGTGGGGGGGGGGTGGAAAACCTTAAGATTATAAATCTGCTTTAAGGGAGTTTGAGACGGACAAGGGAAAGCACAGAACCATATATTTACCTCATCCTTCAATGAAACCGCATAAGAACTGAGGAAACATGAATCTGTTATACAGGTCTCTTTGAAAGGATGTATTGCTAAGTGCCTCTGGGTGAGGGGGGAAGAATCACTGGGCTCAGGAGTGCAAACTGCGCTGTGGAAATCAAATGCTATCAGTCGATTTGACTAAACAAATCCAAACTACAGGTTTGTAACAAATGAATCCCCAAAAATGTAAACAAAATCATATCACTTCATAATAGAATGGAAGAGCTTGTTTTGCTAGTGACGTGTGCGTGTGTGTGTGTGTGTGTGTGTGTGTGTGTGTGTGTCCCTCCCTCCAATGCCAGATAAGAAACAGTCTTGTTTATTTTCATTGGGGGTGGGTGGTGATGATGTCTCCCACCCATCTGGCCTTTCTTTCCCAAAGAAATGGCATGGCTGTGAGGTCAAGGGATGGGTCTGACTTTCACTTAGTTCTGTTTGGATTAAAAGCAAATCTTTAAGCTCAGAGGTTTTCATTCCAATGTGGGAATGCAGTTGCTCTGTGGCTTGGCTGTTGACTTTTGGGCCCTTTCACTCGTGTGCTGCAGGTTTGAATCCTGACCCCAGGTGGCTACCAAAAGTCATCACCACCATCATCTTTGTCGTGTTTGTTCCTTGTCTAGTTGGGCAGATGCACCTCCAACCTTTACTGAGAATCAAATCTGGGACCCTCAGTCCCAAAGGGAGCAACACTAATCATTCAACTGAAGAAAAATCCCTTAGGCCACCACTAGATGGCTGTATTACTTTTGACTGTTATTCACAGCTTTTGTCACTAGATGGCGCCACTTTGCACAGACTGCCTTTTCTGATATACAACAATCTCACCCTCAGATGGCTGTTTGGTGGGCCATATGAAACAGATCAGCTCTGGTGAGGCTCAGTCCTGTTCCTAGTGGACAGATGTCACCATTATGACAACCACCATGGTACTAAGTGGCACTCTTATTGGCAATCACACATGACAGGCTACGGACTGAATAGGAGTTGTGTCTGAAAACCTACTCTGCTACTAAATAAGGCAGGGCAGAGGCACATTGGCAAAAATATTTACTTTTTGTTTTGGGATAAAAGGTATCTAAAATAGCTGGCATTCTGTAAAAGAAATACCCTGATGTTTTTGCATTATAAAATGTGAGATTTCAGGGTGTCTCCTTTGCTCTACTGCCTAGGGTCTCCCCACCACCATGGACACCCTCCTGATTAATACTGTGGATTGCTGTAACGTACCATGTAAGGAGAACAATCTAAAAGACAATTAATAAAACTATCATAGGGCTGGTTCCCCATTCCTCTGGGCTGAGATACAGATGAGGCACACTGATGAGTCCTAAGAAGGATGAAACACGTGTCTCTGTCTTCTGTTCTCAGCCTTTGCAGAGTGTGTGAGAGGCCATTTGGAAGCATGCAATCCTGCTTAAAGTAGAACTAGTCTCAGTTCTTTAATGGTGATTTGCATATACTATATCTACTATCTGAACATTATCCCGCCTATATTGATTGTCCTCTTCATTTTTACAGGTTTTAAGTTATTGTTACTGTGCCTTGTATATCTGTAAATATTTGTATATATCTCTCACCTAAATGATTGTACTTGTGTTATTTTATTTTCATGTCTTTGTACAAAACTTGTATCCTTTCTTTGTATGACCACTCAGGTCCATCTTGTAAATGAGCTATGCTCAATGATGCTCGCCTGAATAAATAAAGATTTTGATTGATTGATTGATTGATATACATCCCATGAAGCTTTGCATTATCGGGGTATGTGTGATTTTGCATTTCTTTGAAACCTGGTTTTATTGCCAATACCCTTTTTGGGTAACCCTTACCTCAGTGCTTTTGTGCCGAGGTTCTTTGTCTTTTAGATTGTTTTCCTATTTTGGACTCACCATGACCCAAACAGATAAGACCACCGTGGTGCTGGTTCCCCTTCATCTGGGTTGAAATACAGATGAGGTACGCTGATGAGACCCGAGAAGGATAAAATGAGTCTGTATCTTCTGGATTAAGTCTTGGCAGTGTGCATGTAACAAGTCATTTGTCACCATGTGCTCCTGCTTAAAGTAGAACCAGTCTCAATTATTTAATGGGGATTTGCATATACTTCCCATGATGCTTTTCACACCTCTTTATTCTTTGGTAATTAGGCAAGGCCAACTTGGCACACAAGACCTGCTTTCAGGGGTGATCCAGGAGCACTGGGGAGGTTAAGTGATGTGTTCAGAGTCACACAGTATACAAATGGAGGTTGTGGGAATCATACCAAGTTCATTCACAGCTCACTACTCTAAGCTACACTCTCAGGTTTGCATATTAGGGTACCTAAGAAGACAGCCCCTGAAGACCATGGACCAAGCTCAAGGAAGGGACATACAGCATCTCTAAATCTGCCTGGGACTTCATGTTCACGCCTCCATCAAGCCACACTGACAGGAATTCTGTCGAGTGGCATTACAGTGATGGCACTATGCCAACAGCCAGCATTGTGCCATCGGGGGACACAAGTGTTGTTTACAGGTGGGCTTTGCCCCCTGCACCCACTTGCAGGGAGCTCTGCCACCCACACTCCAGCACTATATATTGCTAACTCAGAGTTGGAGCTGTTTTGGGGAGAGCGGCAAACTCCCTGGAGACAGTAGTGTCAGACAAACAGCAGACCATTACAGCGAACAGCCGATTCTGTTGCTGTGGTGGTCTTCACTGTTTTTCTGTTGCTGTTTGAATGGCATACCCATTTTCACTGCTGTTATCCAAGGGACAGCAAAAGTTATTGGAACTGTGCAGGAATGAAAGGAATGGTTGCTCAGTGTGGTACACACGTCTTCAAACTTCAAAGTCCAGTGCCCCCTCCAACGTTCTGCTTAAAAAAGGGTCAGCACATTCACCCCTTTTCTACTAATAGCAGTGCAATGAACACATTTTTCCAAAAAGTTAGATTCAGCATATATTACCATACCTGTTACATTTTTTTTTTTTTTTTTTAAAAGGTACCTCATATGTTGTTTACCATCTTTGGATTTTTTCACTCCTAACCCTTGCCAGATCTACAATTCTGTTTTTAAGCTAAATGTGGCAGCCATCTTTTTTCTTGAGAAAAATCTAAACTAAAACATTTATAAAATACTCAGATTTTAGTGCAACTAGAAAATGTTACCACTAAATAAAACTGGAAAATGCCTGAAACCTTTTTTAGTGAAAACAGGTGAGGGCGCAATTCTTTTGCTCAATTCCATTTCACTGCTCCTTTATAATAGGGGTGTTTTGTTGACAGATTTACACTAAAACATGCATGATCTAGGCACAACTGTCAAAGTATCCCCTTTGCCAAGTCCTACTCTACAGTAAATTTCCAAATGCTCTTATTGAGTTGAAGTGTTGTACTTTCTGTCTGGCTAGCAGTACAGCCATTGTAGCCTTTTTTGAATGTATATACCTTAGTTAACAAGAGTTGCGTGTGCAACCAGTGAGGAACAGAATACTACCACTACACTCTCCTTCAAGCAGTTTTTCTTAGCAAAAAATTACATTTTTTTTTTTACAAAAATGTATTTCTTTCATCCTTAGACTCATTACTTTTTCTTTTTTTAACTTATATGTCTTGATTTTAACTTCCATTGATAGAAGTCTTTCCAACAGGCAAGTGCACAGAAATACTTAGATACTTCAGCATTACACCAAGGGATGTTCAGACTCCTGGCCATGTTACAAGCATGGGGGTTATTAAAAAACAAAACAAAAACAGGTAATGTCACAAACACATAGGTATAGTAATAGGCTCTTGCTGCCAACAGAAGGGGTAATCCAACATCAGAATAAATACACATACACAGTGTACTGTTATGATGGGCTATACAACCCCTAATATCCTACAGCAGAGAATAAAAACAATAGGAACTCAAAGAGTACACCGCTCCACAAATCTTCTGAAACGTAATGTAGACCAACATCAGTAATACAACACCAGGGAAATCCAGGCTTCTATTAATAATTATTTTAGCAAACAGTCTTTAAAACAGACATGGACCCAAAAAATATGGCCTTGGGAGTGGATTACCATGATAAAACCCTCACATATAAAAATGAAATGCTGTGCCCAGTATAGAACTAAAAGTCCGAGTAGAGCAAGAAAGAGAGTCCAAACATTCAAAGTCTTGATTTCATCTTAGCCTCCTGCACTCTGAGATGAGTTACTGAATCTGGCCCAAACAGTTAGTCATGAGTGTGAAACCAGCGCTGCAGAGGGAGCCAGGGAAAAAGACCACTGATGACGACATTACTGTAATCCCTCACTTATTACCAAACCTGTAAAGTAAAAGCTAGTTATAAAACTAACATGAAGTATGCTTCTGCATTAAAGTCCAATTTCTGAGGCGGGTATCAGTAATCCACCAACAAAAAGAAAGTTCAGTGTAAGACCCTGGTTCACTCTGTCACTATCAAAAGTCTGTTGGCTATGCATGCCTCATGGAGTCTCCTCTGCCCCAGACTCAGAACCTCCTTCACAAGCAAAGTAGTCCCTTCACATTTTAGCCACCAACATTCCAGCTACTGTAGGGTTAGAAAACTGGTAGTGCCTACCCCATAAATTATCTCTAGACTCACAGGGATAAGGAAAATATGATGAAACCTATGCTGTGGTGGTTGAGATCTGACCCTATCAAATCCTTTTTGCTGGTGTCAGGTGGCAAAGCTGAGGTCTGGGCAGATGTTCACTGGAGAATCCTGCCATGTCAATGGACCTCTTTGCTTTGCCTTCTGTAAAATACTGTCCCATTCTTTCACAGACCCCGGGACTACCAGAATTGTGTGGGCTTGGGTCCCTGCTGCTTGAAGATGCCCTCCTTGTGGTATTAGTTGAAATGGCCTGTAGACTGTGATAGGGTGTTCTAACTGGAGGATTTCCTTGATCCATTCCTCAATAAAAAGAAGATCAACAGTGTTGCCTTTCATGGTCTCTGGCATTCCAAGGATTCAACATTGGATGCCCTCATCCCATTTTCAAGACTTTTTAGGCATCGTTTTAGCAGCTGGTTTTCTCTGTGAGACCTGCTGTTACTGCTAAAGCCTAGTATGCTGACTTGATTGCCCCTTGAACCTCTTCCCCCACCACTTGCACCTTGGCATCAAGCAGCAGTATTATGGAAGTGTAGTCTTCCACCTTCTTGTCTAAAACCGGAATGGCTTTCAATACCACAGTGCTTGTTGGCTGAGGTGACTTGATGGACTGGGAGGTCCCCTTCTCCACACTGGCCCAGGAATGGTTGTCTCTGTTTAGTGCCTTCACCCTTCACCACTGTCTAAATCGTTTGGTTGCCCCATGGCTCTCCAAGATCATAGAAATTAAGGTAGTTTAGTATCAAAATGATCAGCTCTGTGATATATTATAGATCATGGGAGTGTCCCCGACAAATCAGAGCCCTTCCTCCCTTCAGTTGCATGTGCGAGGTACTCTTACTACCGTTAAGAGTACCTCACACACTGAGCCACTGTAACGGGCTTCTTGCTGACCACTCCTGCTGTCAGCATTTTAAATAAAAAATATTTTTTTTATTCAATATAATAAGCAATCTATAACAACTTTATGGGTCAGTTTGGAGGGGCCAGTTATGGATACAAGAGTGTTACCTTGAGCATTCTTAGGACCAAAGGACTGCGAACTAAAGGCGAGATTCAGATTCATTAACATTTTAATTCCCTCAAAATCTTTTTATAACAAATTTTGTAATTAATAACAAAGGTTATTAAAGATGGGCATCATTTGCAGTTTTTAAAATTCTCTTTCATTGAGGTTATATTTTGAAAACACGTACTACGGGCTGTATTTTCAAAGTCCCTGAAATTCCCATAGATGTGGGAAAAAAACGGCGCAAGTGGGTCACCACTTGTAAAGCAGCAGCTTTTCCCACAGCTGCAGTATTTTCAAAGGTGGAGACTGACGATTTACGGCAGTTTGTGGTCACTTTAGTGCAACTGCAGGAAAATGATATGCCTGGTGGATACGAATCTCCACAGGTGCGGAGATTTCATCCTGCAGCAGTGGCTGAGGCGAGGGACTTAGTTCCTGGACCCTTTTGAAGCTCTAGCCCTAGATTCATACTGTGAATGTATTAGGATGGCACCATCACATTTTTCTGATGGTAAACAGCACCATAACAAGACATTTACTGTTTTCATGGCACAGGAGCAGAAAGTTTAAAACATTTCTAAATCTCATCTCAGTTCAAGAATGAAAGAAAATGAAAAATGTGCATAATAGTTTTTTTTTGCTGGAATTACATTATTGTAAAAAAAACAAACAAAAAAAAACTATGTTGTGACTAATAAATACTGCTGCTTAAAAATCATTAAAACAAATGACAAGGTAACATGTTATAACCCGTCTGATGGATTTGGTGCTGCTGGTTGATGGCCATACATTTCTAAGTCCAATGTTCCCACCCCCAAAATGCTGCTGAAAAAAGGATCCGCACAGTCAGACTTGACTGCTATCCTATTACCTAGTTCTTACCTTAGTTAAAATAGGGATATATTTACTTGGCAGAGTTCAGCCGAAACATGCATAAGCTTGGTTCACTGTAAGTATAAAAATCTGGACTAGGGTTATCATGTATCAAATTATGAGTATCATGAGATTTGTGTTAAAAATTATAAATCTTAGCATTTCTGATTTTAGGAAAAATAGTTTCAGTCTGCTTTGAGAAGGTGGGGAATTGGAGATGATGGTCACACTGAGACAAGCACACACAAGGCACACTGCTGGAGCAGCAGAAATAAGAAATCAAGGCAGTTTATAATGATATATTGCAGTATATTGTGCTGTACAATACTAGTGAGTTTTTTTTGCAGTTAGTTAATCTGTTTATTAAACATTTTCCACAAGTGATCATCCCCATGATATAGCAATAAACAGAGAAAGCCATCACAAGCCCCCCCCCAAAAAAAAAACAATTTAGGGATCTAGACACATATAATCATGTAGGTTAGGACCAGATAACAGCACAGTGCAACAGTTCTACAGTAGGAAGCAAATCAGTACAGCAGGAGCACAAGCTATAGGAAGCAATTACAGCAACACCCAGAGACACAAAGCAGGAGGTATATGTGGGGGTGGGGGCGAACCTCAAAAGGGCCACAGTCAATCTTTGTCATCTCACACTGGGAACTAAGGGGCCACCTGACACAGTGGGGAGGCTATATATGGAATCCAGATGGCATGGAAGGAGGGTGGGAAGCCCTTCGCTATCAGGGATATCCTTGCCAGGACTGCCAGTTGGTCAACTGCCTGGTGCCATTCTGAAACAGAGGGCACCTCTTGCAATAGCTAATGTCAGAGAAGGAGGCACTTCATCTTCACCCTCATAGCTATCAGCCAAAGGAGAGAAGGGTGAGGCAAGACCATCCCAGTAGGGAATAAACCAAGCAGAAAAAGAAGGGGGAAAAAAGGGGGTGGATGGTCCCAATGTTTTCCAGCAAGCTGCATGCATGTTGCGTCAGAAGGACAGTATCATAGGGCAAGGTCACACTATATCAAGAAGGTTGCCTCCAGGGGTGTTGCAACACCAACAGTGGTCATATTGTATCACAGCCAAGGCTTTCAGCTGCACCGGGGTAAGGTACCAGGCATGCAGGACCTTGTTTTGTATTAAAAGGCTGCAGCTGTCTGTGCAAGAAGCATGAGCCACCCTCCAGCAGTGGTCTCAGTCTGTAGTGGAGATAGGAAGGTGACCGAGGACTGTCCTCCATTTCTGACAGGCTTTCACTGTTTGAGCTGGTGTGGCCCCCTGAACACATCCATAAATCTTACCCACCTGGCCCCGGGATAGATTGCACCATTCTGAGAGGGGGAGGAGGAGGTGGATATGGGTTAGACTATACGGAGTCCCGCCGAAGTGCTTGAAATACCAAGCTGCGCAGCTGCAAAAAAGCACAAAAAGTCTTACTGGGTAACCTCACATCATCGCTGCAGCCCTTCAAAAGAATCCAGATGGAAGGTCCAAGGAGAGACATGGTCATGGAACAGCAACACCCCTCTCTCTTTTCAACCCTTCCAAATGATAATTTGCCTATCTACCTATATGGATGCCTCCCCAAGAGAGGAGCTGTATCCAGAGAAGTAAGTGGAGTATGCACCACTCTGGTCAGTTTGAAAATGTATATACATATATCATGATAATT
This sequence comes from Neoceratodus forsteri, assembly GCA_016271365.2. Taxonomy (NCBI): domain Eukaryota; kingdom Metazoa; phylum Chordata; order Ceratodontiformes; family Ceratodontidae; genus Neoceratodus; species Neoceratodus forsteri. The sequence goes on from JADMNL010000029.1 coordinate 108,240,794, forward strand.
TTGGACAATAAATTATGGTAAGAAAAAAAAATACATATGTATCTTTTTTTTCTTGCCATAATTTATTGTCACAGGGAATTATCATGAGGCAGTATAGTGCAGTGGGTTAAGGTTCTGAGCTACAGATCTGGAGACCTGGGTTTGAATCCCACAGCCACCTAGGTGCATACTGTGTGATCCCGAGCAAGTCACTTAACTTCCTTGTGTTTCCAAGTTGCATCTGGAAACCAGTTTCAGTTTAGTGTGCTACTCCTGGTTAAACAATGTTCCCCAATATATCTTTTTTTCTTACCATAATTTATTGTCACAAGGAATTATCATGATATATATATTATTTCTGATGTGGAACCTTTGTAAAAGAGCATTGGCTCAAAGGTAATTGTAATCCTAGACCTAAATAAATAAATAAAATAAAAATAAGATATATATCATAATTCCCCATGACAATAAATTATGGTAAGAAAAAAAGATATATCTTTTTTTTCTAACCATAATTTATTGTCACAGGGAATCATCATGATATATCACCATATCATGTTATTCTGTCATACAGTGCCTGGACTGGAAAAGCAAATCCAATAGTCATTTCAGGAGTATTTAGTCACGTGGATTATTTACTAAAACAAAAAACAGCACCCTCACTAAGGTGGGTTTCCTGGAGCTGGCTGAGGGTGAGATTCTGTTATGTTTTTAAATAATATACAAACTGATGGTTTCTTGAGAAGAAAAAAGCAGCACAGGAATAACTTGCCTGTTTTTCCATTTCAGGGTACTGATGACATCACACAACTGTCAGGCATCACTCCTGAGGTCCCTATGATGTCATCAGAACCCCTTAATGAACATGTCAGTGAAAAGGAATGAGAATAGTGTGCAAACCCTTGGAATTGGAATAGTTTCAGATTCATTTTGCTTCTTGTTATAAAAATGGTTGGGAAACTTATTACGCGATTTGCTATTGGTGCACCAAAAGCAGAATGTTTATAGTACAGTAAAGCCATACTTTGGCACTTCTTTCAGCAGCCAGCCAACCAAATTACATCATTACATCCCTACACCTGACATTTGGACCAAGTTAATGTTTTATAATATTCATTTTATAAGCTCAATAACACACTCCTGAGTCTGTGGATTTTGCTGTAATAACTCATGCCCCAGCTGGTTGAAGGCACTCATCTAAGCCTTGTGCCTCACAAACAACTGGGTGCGGGGTTGTTACAGTTGTATATTAATCCTTGCTTATTCTCTCCCAAAATGAGGAAGTGAAATGGTACACGTGTTTCGTGTGTGTAAAAAATGCTTGCATTTAGAAATCCCCTGTCATTTAAGCAATAAGGCAAGGCCAGGGTTATATTAGTGTTTTCTTTATCATCCTCTAGGATTGCACTGTGGCACAAGGTGCAGCCAAGTGCTACATGTTCCTAGAGGGTGATTAGCTGAACATTAACATAGCTCCTGGGAGTGTCTTATAGTATGTGGTTAACCCCTTGTTGTGCATGGATTTCCATCCTGGCTAAAAACTGCTGTACCACAGTTACAAGATCATAGAATGTTGCTGCTGTACCCCTCTGTGGTACAATAACATTTTAATTAAAATGGAAATTCATGCCACCTGTTATTTCACTTTCATTTTACACACTCACACTCTTCTCTTGTTTCACTATTTTAAACAGACAAACATATCCCTCACCAGTGTGGGTTTTCTGAGCAACTGGGTGACATTTACTATTATTTTTTTTTTTTTGTTAATAAAAAATTAAACCCATGATTTCTCGACAAGAAAAAAGTAGATTTTTTTTTTTTTTTAATGTTTCAGACCACATACTATTCAAAATAATACATGTGTAACCGTGCATAACTAGGCTGTGCTTCCGTCTTGGGGTTCTGATGACATCCAAGACCTCTTTAGTGTCGCTCTCCAGGCCCCAATGATGTCATCAGAACCCCTCGATGACAGCACAGCCTTGTGCATGACTCTGCCTGTGCAGTATTCTCTATATTGTTATTATAAAATGGGTATTTTAAATTAGAGTTGTACCCTGTTTAGGATTCGATAAGCCTCTACATTTATGTTCACCTAAAATCAACATAGCTGATAGAATGTTTTCAGCCAATCAGGAAGCTCTGCCACACCAACCCTTTTTATAATACTGAACATTCCTACTGTGAGAGAGGATAACAAGGAGGTGAAAATCTGATCCATTTCACAGACTATTGGCATCTCTGAACAGATCATTTAAGGTAGCTGTAAACAAGGAAAAATATAGCTCAAACCTTCAGGCTCTTACTGAAATGAAAGGTGTTACAAATGTAATGCGTATCACTTGCTGTGTATTTCTGGAGCACAAAAAAGCCCAAGTAGTGAGCAACTCATGTTGTGCACACTTGGGGAACATACTGCATCTCTATTTTGTACAAGCAGATACCTAACCACGTACCAGGCCTGCTGTCTAGCTTCAATACCTACTCCACTGTGCCACCCCTGACAGCACATCTACTCCAAGGGCTGATCTGCCCTTCAATCCTTCCACCCTTATTTCATGCTGGACTCATAGCCCTAAAGTTTACTACCCAGCAAATCCCTGTGAAACGGTCCAAGCATCTGCCCTCAACCCGTAAGCCTAATATGTCCATGCTGCTTACCAAATTTCTAGCGACACTTCTGCCCCTACTTTCAGGAGAGGTCGAACCTAATCCTGGGCCAACTACCTCCCCTATTTTTCTACTACGAGGACTAAAATTGATGCAGCTAAACATCTGCAGTCTACTGGATAAATTAACTGTGCTGCAGTAAGCTATAACCTCCCTAATGCATGACATCCTGATTATTTCTGAAACCTGGCTAAAGCCCCATAACACAGACTCCAAAATCAATATCCCAGGCTACACTGTTATCCGCCATGACTGCCCTGGGAACAGAAGGGGTGGTGGCATTGCTATGTACACGTCCACCTCCATGCAATTCACCCCTATCACCATACCCTTGCCCTCACAGCCTATCGACGCCCTGCTGGTCAAACTCTCCCTTCCCCACACAACCCCCGTTTTCATAGCTGGTTCATACTGTGCCCCAGACTCCCCTTCCTTGGATATCCTGGCTCTTCTGGGCTCCTTGAAATCCTGTTCTACAGGGGGCGAGCTACATATCCTGGGGGATTTTAATTTAAACTGGCTTTCCAGTGCCACCTCTAAGATTCGCAACCAGGTAGCTGCCCTAAACCTAGCCCAACAGATCTCTGACCTACATGGCTGAACCCGAAATCAAATGATCACTCCCTCCTAGACTGGTCCCTTACCTCTCATCAGCATTGTATAAATTGCCACAGGCCTATTGCCTGACTCATTAAAGTGACCACCATGTGATATACATGATTTGGAATATTTTCAGGCCTAAAGCCTCCCTCCCAGAACTATTCTCAAGGTCTTATAAATCACTGAACCTTGCCTCGCTACCAAGCTACCTAGCAGCAATAGACTGGTCCTTCATCTCCTGAGCAACATTAATTGACTCCACTCTAGAGTATTTCAAGCTTAAGTTCTTAACAGTGTGGGACTACCATGCCCCACTTAGACGGACTTGTGTGAGGGGTGCACATCTGCCTTGGATCTCTGCAGACATCTTGTCCCTTATCAAAGCCAGAGACCAGGCTTGGAAGGCCTTCAAAGCCTCCAGCTCCCCTGCATTTCATGCAATGTACCGCTCCCTACACAATGTTTGCACTAGGCAAATCAGACAGGTGAAAGTGAAGTACTTCAAAGCATCCCTCCAGTCCAATCTAAAACAGCCATCTAAAGTCTGGAGTGTGGTCAAATCCCTCCTCTTCCCACCCTCACAGCCCCCACCCATGTGTTTAAATGTAGGCAGCGTACCACGATAACGGACCTCCCGCAGTCACTTCAGAATTTAACTCCTTTTTATTTTTTTTATTTTTTTTAACTAGTTGCACCTTGGCCCTCTCTCTGATCTCCCCATCCCAACCCAACCCCGCGCTGGGTCCTTCCTCTGCTCCATCTTTCTCCTTCAGTCAGGTCACCCCTTCTGAAGTGTACAATGCCTTGTTCTCCCTAAACCCAATTAAAGGTAAATGCCTCTCTGAGTTGGACTCCAAGATGCTCCATCTGTCAGCTCCTGCCATCGCCGCCCCTCTGGCTGCTCTCTTCAATGCATCTTTCTCCCAAGCAGCAATCCCCTTGGAATGGAAGCATGCAACTGTTGTCCCGCTACTCAAGGGTGGTGACACCTCGACCCCCGGTAACTATCAACCCATTTCCCTCCTCCCCATCCTGGCTATGCTCCAATTAAGAAGAAACTACTTTTCAAAAGATATAATAAGGAACATTTATACTTGTATGACACTGGGTGAGTGGGCTTCATTGTCTACTAATCAGATGTTTTTGTTCTTTAGCCATATTGGTAGCTAGCATCTCCCCTTAATTTCATCTTATTTCTATTTTTATTGAGGTTGGCTGTGCTGGATCTTTTTTCTTTGTAAGCTCCAGGAGCACCTAGTCCTCTCCCAACTCTCCTCCTTTCTCAACTCCTCCTCCTCCTCCTTCTCCCCTTACCAGTCTGGCTTCTGGAAGGACCACTCCACCACCACCACCTGTCTTCTACAGCTCTCAGACTCCATCCTTGATGACATGGACAAAGGTCTCATTACCTCTGCTATTTTTGTCGACCTGGCAAAGGCATTCAACATGGTCTCCCATGCTCTCCTCCTGTGCAGGGCTCTCAGCCATGGCCACCAGCTGGTTCTGCTCCTACCTGGTAGGCCGATCCCAATCAGTGAAAATAGGCGACTCCTCCTCCTTTCCATTTCCCCAGGAGTCCCCCAAGGCTCAGTCCTAGGACTGCTTCTATTCTCCATCTTCCTTAACGACCTGCCCACCACCTGCCCACATACTTCCATACACATGTATGCAGACAACATGGTTCTGTATGCATCAGGCCCTTCGACTGCTGTCGTAGTGACCAGATCACAGCAGAACTTCAAGGAGGTCTAGCTCTAGTTTCACGCAAACCAGCTTTTCCTCAATGCCAAGAAGACCGTCTCTATGATTTTCGGCACGAGGCAAAGACTCTCACGGCTCCACACCACCCCTTCCTTCCACACCCGAGAGGGAACTATCCTGGAGGCTTGCTCCTCCTTTAGATACCTCGAGGTCTGGCTTGACCAGCACCTCGACTTTTCTGTACATGTCGATGCCATCCACAAGAAGCTCCACCCGAAACAGGGTGCCCTCTATCACAACCATGGAAGCATCCCGCTGCCAGCTCACCGTGAACTAGTACAGAAAATGATCCTCCCTATATTTGACTATGAGGATGTAGTCTACAGTGCCACTCTCAAGTCCACCCTAGCCAGACTGGATCCCCTTTTTCATTCTTTCCGCCGTTTCACCCTCGATTGCTCACTCACCACTGCGAGCTCTATCGGACACTCAATCTTCCATCACTCCATGACCGCTGCCAGTCCCACGGCGTCAAGCTAATTGCCAAGTACTGGTCCCAGTCCTTGCCACCATATCTTGCCTCTGCTCTATCTACAACTGCCTCCACTGTTTCCTCGCTCAGCACTTCAGATACCTGCTTTCTGGCCATACCGTTCATGTCCTCCTTGGCTGGGCAAGTAGCTTTCCAACATCGCATGCCTAAATTATGGAACTCGCTACCTGCAGCCATTAGGGTGATACCTTCACCTCAGTGTTTAAGCTCCCTCATAAATGCACATTTCTCCTCTAGTGGCTAAGCATAGCTGTTCACCAAACACCCTCACCCAGTTACTCTACCCTGACTTGGCACTTGAATTGTCTATTGTTGTTTACTTACTCTCACTGCTGCCATATCTAGAACTGCTGGGCTTACTTTTCTGCCATAGTACATAACACCTGCCACCGTACATTCCTTGTTGCACTATTGTATGCAGCATCTATGTATACCTCGCTATTACTCTGCATGATCATTGCTCAATCGTACTCTGCAACCACTTCTACTTTTCTATTTTTTCCTCACCCACCTGGAATCGAGCAGTACTATTCTCAGTGTGCCCTCCTGGTACAACTTATAAATAAATAAATAAATAAATACCAGCTTGGTGACAATGGAAAGCAGTGCAGGCAGAACTAGTTCTAAAAAACAGAACTTCCAGGAACCTGGCTGGTTCAATAATTGAGAACCCTAGAGAATCTAGAAGGTAATAGTAAACAGAGCCCACTCTGAAGAAAGGGGGGGGTTACTAGTGGGGTACCGCAGGGTTCAGTACTGGGTCCAGTCCTTTTTAATGTCTTTATAAGTGACATTGCAGAGGGACTGGAAGGAAAAGTATGCCTCTTTGCAGATGACACAAAGATCTGCAACATGGTTGCTACACAAGGAGGCATGGAAAGGATGAGAAGGGACTTGGCAAGGTTGAAGGAATGGTCAGAAGTATGGCAGCTTGGATTCAATGCAAAGAAGTGCAAAATAATGCACCTGGGAAACAAAAACCCAGGGGAAGATTACACAGTGGGGGGGTAGTAACAACAACAAGAGAGACCAGTGGGTAATCATATCAGATGACCTTAATGTTAGCAAGCAATGTGAGAAGGCAGTAGGGAGGGCTGGGGATATACTGGGATGAAGAAGGAGAGGCATCACCAGCAGAAAACAGAAAGTTGTTATCCCTCTGTAAAGACAGTTGGTGAGACCCCATCTAGAGTACTGCGTCCAGTTCTGGAGACCCCATCTCCACAAGGACATGGGCAGGATAGAGGCAGTCCAGAGGAGGGCAACTAAAATGGTGCAGGTTCTGCAAGAGAAGCTATACAAGGAGAGACTAATGGAGCTTAATATGTATACCCTTGAGGAAAGAAGGGAGAGGGGGGACAGGATTGAAACTTTTAAGTACCTTAGTGGAATAAACAAAGTCCAAGAGGGTAGCATCTTTCAGAAAAAGATGTGCAAGAACAAGGGGACACAATTTGAAGACAGAGGGGGGGACAGATCAGGGGCAATGTGAGGAAGTATTTTTTCACAGAGAGGGTTGTGGATGCATGGAACTGCCTTCCTGAGGAGGTTGTGGGGTCTAAAACTCTGGGAGAATTAAAGAATGCATGGCACAGACATAAGGCAATTCTTGTGGGGGGTAGGAAGAAACAGGCTATTGGTTAACTAGGATCTGCAACTTATCCAGTAGGTAGGGAAATGGGCAGACTAGGTGGGCCAAGCAGTCCTTATCTGCCATCAAAGTCTATGTTTCTATGTAATCTCCCATTAAAGATAGTTCTAGTGGTGTGACATGCAAAGTAGTCAACTGCATGTAATTAGCATATGAATATTATGCAAATGAATGGGTTTAAGAAGAGGTTCGAAGACAAGAACCTTTTAAAGCCTCTTTGGTATGTAATTAGAACCAGCTTGGGACAAAACTTGAAGAACACACCCCGTCCCCAAATAAAAATACTCTGTTGTTATAGAACTGTATTTGTCAGTTCACACGTTATTTTTAAGGTGTGCAGAATAAACATTTGTTTTATCTTGGGGGGGGGGCCAAAAAGTAGTGGCTAAGTAAGGCAAAGTCAGTTGGGCAGAGATGTTTTGAAAACTGGCCTTGCTTGGTACAGGATTACATAAATATGGCAGCCCATAATTAAACAGGGCCCCCTGGCATCACATTGCAGTCTGACCCTAGTCTGGGGCTGCCACTGTCTCATCAACCCCCCACACACACACCATTACCACTCACTATCCTTGGACGTACTGGAATTCTATTTGATGAGGATTCTTGATCGCAATATAAGCAATAATGCATGATGGAGGTGTGTGTTCTGCTGGGATAACATCACGGTTTGGGTGATTGGCCCAACACCCGAGAAGTGACTTCCCCACAACACATGCCCTGAGTACATTATTGCTGTTATACAGGCAAAAAAAATCAGTTTAAAATCATTCTTTTAGTCAATTTGTAGTGTGGAAGCATATCTTTGTTTCTTCATTTTTTTCATACAAGTTTTTATCCCTCGGTGTGGCCAGGACGGGCTAGGTTCCCATTTGCACTGCCCCACTAGCCCCCATCAATGAGCACCTCCCCAGGACTTACCTAGAGTACTGGATTACTTCCATAAATTCTGCCCCTCCCATGGTGGGGTCAGGAGGGAGAGGGCTGTGCCCCCCCCCGAAGCACACAAATCCAGATTTCTGTTCCCCTGGGTCATAGTGATGGGGCATGGGGGGGGAGAATTGGCAGGCAGGCGTTATATACACTTGTCCTGTCACCATTTTCCTCCATTTTTAGCCCTTTCCCCACTCTGGGATGCGATTGTCAACATGCGCATGTGGAGGTACATGCACACTGTAGAGTCCCACAGCACTTCCCTCCTTTGCTGCTTTAGTCCTGCACTACCCCAGGCCTGAACCTGGTGGCAGTCATTGAGTGGAGCACAGAGTCCACCCCTGAGGAAAGAAGAGCAGTCCATGGGACTCTCAATCCTCTCCCCCACTCCGGCAACCCTTGGGAACCCGTGCTCATTTCCGAACTCATGTCACAGCATGGGGCAAAGTGTGATATCCAGTGCCCAACCTTCAGTGCCACTGGGCTGGTCTGTATCTTTTTTTTTTGTTTTGTTTTTTTTGTTTTGTTTTGATTTAGATTTTTTCCTGTTTTTTCTGGGAAACTGGCAGGCTTCTCCGTGCCCCCCCTTCCTTGGGGGGGAGGGTCACATCTGGTCCCGGCCATCCGCTGGGATCATCATAGAGCCTGCCAGCTCCATTTTTTCTCCCTGCCCTTGCAACAGTGGCACACGCATGCTGTGGTCCCATAGCACCCACCCTTTCTTGTGTTGCTCCCAACCTGTGCTATCCTCAGGCCTCCGCCAGGGGGCAGCCGTATGACAGGAGCAGCAAGATCCCTCCCCGGGAGAGAAAAGCTGCCATGCAGCTGCTCAATCCAACTCTCACCCCCCCAGCTGACCCCCAATGACCCAGACTTATTCCCAAACTGGGGTCGCCGGCATAGCACACGTTATAGTGTCCAGCGTCTCAACCTCACCGCCACTAGGCCTGCTCTGTACCTTTGTTTCTTAAGAGTCTAGTGGAGATTCAGACAGAAACAGTTAATCAAAACTGTCATAGTGATGTTGTACTGAGAGAACATCTCAGTTGAAGGTGGGCACTGACCAATCAGGATGCAGGATTTTTTCCTGCCCTTGTATAATTACGTTTACTAAATGGGGTGTGTTTAGATGCTGCAAAGTTAGAAGCGTTCATGGGCATGCTGATTGCATGGGGAGGGGTGATGACTGAATGCAATATACAGTACTTCAGCAATAACGACCAAACTGGCGGTCGTTAACTGGGGATTAATGACCCAATGGGGGGTTAGGTTGCCTAAGGCACAGTCAAAGGCAACCACCCACCACAAGGTCATTAATCCCCAGGAAATTACTGCTAGTGAGGTAGTTATTGCTATCATAAGGCTAATTTGTCATGGAATTGCAAAGTGTGTTAATTTTAGTTATGATTATGTTGTTTTTTTGGGGTCTGGAGCTGGTGCACGACCTTTCCTTGTGTAAAGGTATGTTGCACGTCCTTAGGTCAAATCATGATGAAATGCGTATATGTCTGCTGACCTGACAGAGCTGTCTATTAGACCTTAAATTAGCTTTTTTTTTTTTTAGTGAGGTTCTTTCCCTGACCGTTAAGCCCGGAGCTTTTGGCGGCAGCACCATCCTCTCTCCTGCTCCTGCCCGGCAACTGTCTCCGTTTTCTCTCTCTCTGTTCCACTCTCTCCATATAATACCTACCCAGCCTATTGAATGGGCGCTACCAGGAGTGGGGTAGAGTTTCTGGTAGCCAGTGCATGCTTGATTGGCCGGTGTATAATGTCTTAAGAAGGCACTTTAATTAGGGCTTCAGCCACGCTGTTCACTTGCTGCAGTTTTTGGTTTTTTTCTTCTCCGATAAGGTGTCACTGCGAACTCAGTGTGAGAGCTGTCACCGGTAACAGTCTGTCAGTGAAATCTGTGCAGCACCACACTATAATACAATTTGCTTCTGTGAGGTGGCTGCTTTTAAGAGTCGCACATCTGGATCAGTCATTAACTAGCCATTAATGATCAAGCCAGTATCCAATCAGTGAGCATGAAGAGCTTATGAATAACTAACTAGCCATAGTATTTTAAGTAAACATTTTGGTCCAAAAACTGTTTTCAATTTGTCATTCACTGGAATTCAAACAACTGTCTAGCTTAGAGAGTTTGATTTTTTTGGGGGGTGATGTTTGTTGGGGAATAAGTGATGGCACTTGCAGCACTGTTTTTTTTTTTTCTGGATGACACCAAGACATATGGTGTGACAGCACGTCTTGATGGCCCCTTGGCTGGCTGTGAGGTTTCTGCGTACACTAGCAGGCTGAACTCTGCCCCAGGGCTCTTCTAATAGAATGACAAGCAAAGCCACTCATGAATAGATTATATATATATCTGTCCCTATCTGACTGTAGGGATTTAAAGCAGTTTTCAGTGTAACCCGGGTGCCGTGTGACAGGGGCTAGTACCCCCGCCTGGTGGGCTCAAACCAGGTTGAGGGGGCCTGGGCTCTCTTTCGATGGTAACGGGGGTTCTTTCCCAAGATAAAATTAAATAGCACGGTGCCTACACTCAGAGTAACTTGTAGTGGGCCAGATGCTTGTAGGGTAGAACCCCTGGGGCGCTGTACCTATCCACCTCACCTTCCAGTCAGCCCACACATGGAATCCTACTTGAAACTGTAATATGTTAAAACACATGCAATTAAAGACTGTAGCTAATAATATGCTCACTGACAGTTTTAAACAATAACAATAAATGATTTATTAAACAGGGGAAAGGGAAATGGGAATGCAAGATAAATGGCAGTTTGATTATTTTATTGTAACACCCCTACAAATGGGGGGTCCTGAAAAGTCTTCTGTGAGCTGGCCTAAATGCTCACTGGCAGGCTGGTGTCCGGTGTTCTAGCTGTTTAAATGGTAATGCTCTACAGTGCCTGTAAAGCCTCTGTGTACTGTCTCTTTAAGAGCTGCCTGTTTGCAGTTATAAGGGATCGGGGGGGGCTGAGTGTTTCCCTACGCGAGTCCCACCTGGGCTGCCTGATAATCGCTCCATTTCTGCCATCGCTAATTGCGCAGAGGGAGCTCTGTTAGCAGATGTGCTCGTTTACTGATTATTAGAGCAGTAATAATACTGTAGTTTGTTCTAACCTGCCTTTTTTGCAGCAAGGGGTGTTCTGCCTGTCTCCACCATCTTGGTCCCAAACTGCCGGATAGGATCAATCAGTACTTTGGGACTCTAAAATGGAGGGGTGGAAGAACAATGGGGAATTATCAAAATTGCCATCACAGAGGTAACAAGCCTTTGTGTGAAACAAATGAACAAAACAAAACAAAACGATGTAAGAAACTATTATGGTTCTCAAAAGAGGTGGCAGGGATAGTTCAAGAGAAAAAGAAAACATTCAGGAAGTACAAGGAATCGCAGAAGGAGCAGGACAGAGAATTGTATCAGTTAAAGCAAAAGGAAACTGGGAAGGCAGTCAGAACAGCAAAGGCCCAAACCGAGGAAATGATAGCCAAAAATCAGTTAAGAAGGGGGATAAACCTTTATAGTTACATCAGGGAGCCAAGGAAGACCAAGGGAGGATAGTGAGGCTTAATAAAGGGAGGGTGGGGGTGGGCAGAGGGTGACTGTAAAGGCAGAAATACTGAACAAATAGTTTTGCTCAGTATTCACAAGTGAAGAGGGGAGGTACCTAAACCAAACAATAGAAACACTCTGGATATAGGTGTTGATACCAGCCCATTTACAGAAGAAAGGGTTCTGAAAGAACTCTTAAAACTGAAGGTGGACAAAGCAACGGGGCCTGATGGGATTCATCCCAGAATTCTGAAAGAACTAAGGGTAGAACTAGTGACACCACTGACTACCCTCTTTACAAATCATGGGAGGATGGGGTGGTACCTGAGGACTGGAGAAGGGCAGATGTGATTCCAATTCACAAAAGTGGGAGCAGGGCAGAAGCAGGAAACTACAGACCTGTTAGTTTAACCTCAGTGATAGGGAAAATGGTGGAATCACTTCTGAAGGAAAGAATTGTTGAGTACCTAGAGGCCAGAAGGGGCACAGAACCCAAGGCAGCATGGATTCACAGCAGGAAGGTCATGTCAGACGAATCTAATAGATTTATTTGACTGGGTGACCGAAGTAGTAGATCAGGGAGGGGCTGTGGACATGGCCTACCTAGACTTTAGCAAGGCATTTGACAGTCCCACACAAAGATTAATATACAAGTTAGCCAGCCTAGAGTGGGTCCCAAGATGGTAACCTGGGTAAAGAATTGGCTGGAGAACAGGACACAGAGGGTAATAGTAAACGAGTCAACTCTGAAGAAAGGGGGTTACTAGTGGGTCACGAGGTTCAGTATTAGGACCGGTCCTCTTTAATGTCTTTATAAGCGACATTGCAGAGAGACTAGAAGGGAAAGTATGTCTCTTTGCAGACAATACAAAGATCTGCAACAGAGTTGATATACAAGGTGGGGTGGAAAGGGTGAGAAGGGACTTGGAAAGGTTGGAGGAATGGTCAAATGTATGGCAGCTTAGATTCAATGCTAAGAAGTGCAAGGTAATGCACCTGGGGAAACAAAAACCCAGGGAAGAGTACACTATGGGGGGTGAGATACTAACAACAACAAAAATGGAAAGGGACCTGGGGGTAGTCATATCAGATGACCTTAAGGTGGGCAAGCAATGTGAGAGGGCAGTAAGAGGGCTGGGGGATACTGGGATTCATAGGGAGAGGCATCACCAGTAGAAAACAGGAAGTTGTTATCCCTCTGTACAGACAGATGGTGAGACCTCATCTGGAGTACTGCGTGCAGTTCTGGAGACCCAATCTCCGCAAAGACATAAACAGGATGGAGGCAGTGCAGAGGAGGGCAACTAAAATGGTGCAGGGTCTGCACTGGAAGAGAGACTTAAGGAGCTTAATATGTATAGCCTCTAGGAAAGGAGGGAGAGGGGGAACATGATGGAAACTTTCAAGTACCTCAAGGGAATCAACAAAGTCCAAGAGGGTAGCATCTTTCAGAAAAAGAGGTGTGCAAGAACAAGGGGGCACAATTTGAAGATAAAGGGGGTCGGCTCAGAGGTAATGTAAGGAAGTATTTTTTCACAGAGAGGGTTGTGGATGCATGGAATGGCCTTCCGGAGGAGATTGTGGAGTCAAAAACGGTGGAATTCAAGAATGCATGAGACAGTCATAAGGCAATTCTGGGGGAAGAAGTAGGCTGTTGATTAACTAGGATCTGCAGCTTATCCATTAGGTAGGGAAATGGGCAGGCTGGGTGGGCCAAGCGGTCCTTATCTGCCGTCAAATTCTATGTTTCTATGGTTATCTCCATGCGGCTGGGCCTTGCCATGAGGGCCCTGCCAGACTACCCCACTGCACAGAGGAAAGCCATCGATGAGATCTGCCTGGGGATCAGCCCCCTGCTCCACGCTTGAACAGGAACGACGCCTCAGCGAATTGTGTGGGCCCTGCTTCTCCTGGCACTCCAGATCAACCACCTGCTGTCTCGATTTTTGTCCATCCTGTGTCCAGTCTTGGGTATCATGAGTAACCATCAGGGTAGCTCCCTGCAACAACTGTTTAATCGAAGTGTGTCATCTGATTTCTTTGTTGTTTCTCTTTCTTCATGAACTGGGCCATCGGGTCCCGGATTACGAATAGTGTGTATTGTGCATGTTGTTTTTCCATCACAGGGCCCCAACCAGCTGCATCACCAGCATACCCCTGGCAACGGTCCTGGCTAGCCCCCTTTCATCCACCTGGGTAGCCAGAGGGTGTGACTGTTTTAGGGACTCTGAATGCATGCACAGCTGTGTGATTGATAGAGCATTTAAGCAAATCAACCTGATTATGCCCCTCCCTTGTTCACATCCCCTGAATAAATCAAATCTAACTTTTTCTGCATCCAGCCTGATTGTAGTTCCAGTTTCTACTTGAAGTACTGTACTGTTGCCGTTTGCTCTGTCTAACCTTGTTTTACAGGGGGTCCCAGGGTCAAACCGGAGGAACCAGCCCTCATGGTAAGCGCAAACAGTGTGAGTACTTGCAAGGTGTATCAGGGGGTATTGTGAAAGTAATTAGTGTGTACTGTTCCGGCCACTAGCAGGGAACAAGGGGGGGTTACAGTGTCCCAGAGAGCTGTGCCCAGGCTAGTTTGACCACTAGCTACCCTGACCTCCGGGTGGAGGCACCCGTTTCAGAACTCAGGCCCCTTAACCTGCTACTAGCCAAGCAGGCAGGGGTGGTAACCCTTGGGATAGCACCACCTAGGGGTTACATAATGAACAGGTAAAACCATAAACCATAACCTAAATCGTGCCCACCTCCAACAGCACCACATTATTAAGCCCACCTCCACACTGGTACCAGGGCCCCCTAATGTCTATCTGGGTACCCAGGAAAAGGTACAGGCCTCTATGCTGTTGTGGGTTGACTGGCACTGGTGCACTTTTAAACTGAAAACAGTAAACTTGGAACAAATTCTATTTAAGCTCCCCAGCTCAGGGCAGGCCTTGTGGTTACTCATGACTCTGAAGACAGTCTCATAGGGTCTGGCAATGGGTGTAGGTGCAGTACGATGAGCAGGCCCCCCCCCCAAGCTGTACAAACAGGGTGGCAGCTGTCTTGGCTGTGGTAGGGTCTTGCAGCTTGTCACCTTCAAGGTTGCTGCAGGCTCTGGCAGCTTGTCACCTTCAGGGCTGTTACAGGCTCTGGCTGCTTGTCACTTTCTTGCAGGCTGGATCAGATGCTAGAACAGGCCAGTACTGGTGACCAGGGCTACACACCTCAGGGGGAAATAATGGATGATGCCCGACTGTAGTATTGCCTGGCTGATTCCCCAGACAATCCTCACTGGCAGTGACTCTGGTTCTGGAGCTCAGGAATCGCACTCTCTATTTCTCTTCTCTGTGTCTGGCAACAGTGGATCTCTCTGGAAGCAGGTCTGGATCTCCTCCCAGGCTGGAGGTGGCAAAACGTCTCTTGGGCGATCTCCAAACTGTAGTTTTTTTTGTTTGTTTGTTTTTTAAGCTTTTTATTAATTTTCTGTGTAGACAGACAATTAACATCCACAAAAACTCATACAGGGCATAGGAAACACAAAGAACTTTTACAGGTCGTTGATATACCCATAGTGATGCCCATGTAATCTGGTACAACAGGAGTAGGGGGTAATCCTGGGCAATTAGTCCTGTTAGATAAAGTTCCAAAAAAAAGTTTCTCGGAAATTGCCAGCCTCTTCAGCGGTATAAGGTATGTCTATTAGGGAAAAGTACTAGAAAAATCTCAACACAATCCTATGATTGCTATTTAAACCTGTTGCACAGTAGGTAGAATATACAGAATTATGTCTCCTATAGCATCCCTTCCCCTCAAGAAACAAACACAGCTCACACAATATGCTATAATTACATTTGGCTCAAATTTAAACTTGTACAGCTCTTAGCTATCATCGTTTGGTATTTTAAACTCAGAAGCATTCTGGTACATTGTACTGAGTGAGGAGATGTTGAAAAAGATGGCCCTAGGACCACCACGGGGCAGTATTGCCACATACCAAAAATACAATTACTGTAGAAAATCTCCTTGTACTACCAAGAATAAACAATATTCGCATTGAGAGGCAAACTAGTTATCACTCCTAAATTCCCAAAATCAAGACAGTATAAGCCATAGAAGACTGCAAGCACAACAAACAATTGAGCTGCAAAGTCCTGACTAAATTATAGACTCACTGTTTGGGTACCATAAAGTCCGGCTGCAACTCTATGTAATCGTCCCAGAAAGCAATGAGGTCCCCTTTTCCTGAGTGGATCTTTGTACAAGGCAGAGCATGGCTAGGAATGGCGTGGTTCCAGCCGTTAGAACTGGAGCTCAAGTCATTGTAGGGCTTATCATGCTCCAGATAATATGACTCTCCAGCAATCACCTCAGTCCCTCCGCAAATCCCCTGATCTTCGGGTTCTGCCATTGCAGGGCTCAACAGGTGCGCGTCTTCGCACTGAATCATCTGGTCTTCTGTTGCATTAACAGCTACCATATATCCGTACAGGAGGTAGTAAGCCTCTGTAGTAATCGTTACATTGATGTGGTAACCCTCAGTCCCAAATGTGCCAGCATGAATACAGGAAGCCCTCCCATCTCCGATCTCCATGGTGAGAATGTTGTCCCTTCTTGCTGAACTTCCTCCTGGAAGGTTTCTGGGTATCATCTCAAAGCCATCTTCTAGGTACCCCAATTTCTGTAATGACATCTGCAATTTGGAGTTCATGACCTGCATGAACTCAAGGATAGCATGCCATGGTGCTTCAGATTGAGCCGCTGGCTTCCCCAGGCCCATTGGCATACATAAGACCTGTCTTCCCAACTATGTGCACCATCAACACTTTCTGCAGTCATTACAGATTGTTCGTGTCACAAACCTTGGCAAGTCTGGCATCGTCAGAATCCAAAAATGCTACTGCTCTTAGATCTGCTGTTTGTTTTAAGCAATAATACCCTTAAAGTTTGATTTTATGCTGAATTTGCCTCCTCGAGTGGAGAGGACTGCAGGAGTGCGTCCAACCTGGAAGATGTCTCTCTGGTGCCTCCTCCCCCCAAAACTATAGGTTTCAAACCACAACGGTTTCTCTTACTTCAACTGGACTCCCCAGGCATTGGGAGTCTTCTCCTTGAGTGTCCCTGGACTCTGGTTGCTTAATCCAGGTAGCACTTCAAGCATTGGGTATAATATAGTCCAACCCTCCTCACTGGCCGAGGGCTTCTCTCAGATGCTACAGAGCTGTAGCTTCAAACTACTCTCAGTCTTCTGCTGTGGCTTTTCAGGGGGTAGAAAGCTTCTTGGCAAGTCTCCTGTAGTTTGGCTGTGGAAGCCTTAGGCTGACTTCCAATACTTTTCCTCCAACACAGTCTAAGCTCTCGTCTCACCGAGGGCTCAGCCAGACTATCCCAAGCTGAATCTGTTCCTGGGGTCTGAGAAGAGAACTGCAGCTTCCCATTAGTTGAACACAGCTGTGCATCTGCAGAATTAGTATGTATGAAGGCCCATTCGATGCCCGATTGGTTGACTATTGGGCGCCAAGACTCTGTCCTTACCCCCTTCCCAGGAACCACAACTGCTGTCCTTTAGGGATCCTCAAACTCTGATTGCCTGAGAAGGGGTCAGGATTAACAAATATGGTTGCTGCTGTTCAGTTTAAATAAAGTCTCAACTTTAGTCTCTTGAAGTGGCTTTTACATGTAACCCCTAGGTGGCACTATCCTATGGGCTACTACCCCTGCCTGCGGGCCTAGATACAGGTTAAGGGGCCTGGGCTCTTTGAATGGGTGTCTCCACCTGGAAAGTTGGTTCGAGGGTATCGTAACTGTTATGGGTATAGCCCTCTGGGGCACTAAAACCCCCTGTAACCCCCTCCAGTGGCTTAACCAATTCAGTAGGTAAAACAATCACATTTAGCATGGAAATACAGTATTGAGCCCACACTGGTCACACTTACCAACAGGGCCGAATCAACTGCAGTGGCCCTGAGGACCCCCTGTAAAATAAGGTCAGTGATAGAACAACCAAACAGCAATGCAATATCCCCTCCACAAATGCACATTGCAGCCAGATTAAACACTGAAAGAATAGAATCTGATTTATTTGGGGGGAATTTCACAGGGATGGGGCAGTAAATCTAGCAGGAGATGTTAGTTCTGATCTAGTCAGGTTTAAACAATGCATGCACTAAGAGTCCCTCTAGCACAGTCACACGCACTCTGGGTACCCAGTTGTTAAGCAGGCTAGCCTGGAGTGTTGCCCGAGGTAGGCCGGTGTTGCAGCTGCTGTTGGGGCCCTTAGGAAAGAAAAAACAAGCAACATGCACTTTAACCCAAATTGGTAATCCAGAGCTGGATGGCTCAGTCCCTTGCAATAACCCAACAATCAATCAGATGGCACACAGAGATTGAGCTTTGTTGCAGGGAGCTACCCTGTTTGTACTCACTCTACCCAGACCAAATGATGATCTGACGAAATAAGACCTGTGGAACAAGCTAGATAATGTTGGAGGTGGATTGCCTCATGGTCCTTGTTGAAGAGGCAGGTTTTCGGGCTGTAGGAGCAACTTTACACTGGCCGAGAAAACATGCAACCCAAATGATTAGAATTACTTGGCCACGCAAACACTTTGTGAACTTAACACATTTACATGCAGACTCCGTCCTCTTCTGGTCCTTCCAGGCAGGATGCAGACTTATCTTCTTTCCCAGACTTATGGAACAGATGATCTGCAGCTGCAAAAACATCAGCTACCCAGGCTGGAACAATCTGGACCTGCAGACTGACAGCCGGGAAAGTCTAGGCCATGCAGGCCTAATCTCAGAGCTGGCAAGCTCCCCAGAGGCACACACTCTAGCTCTTGGGCGGTCTCTCCAAATCTGACCTTTTTCAGCAGTTGCACCCTTTTACATGGGGCAGAGTTTCAGAGATCTTATTGACTGCCATATCTGCCTTGAACAGCTTCCAGATGGTGATTGGCTTGTGTTTTGGAACCTAGAAAGTGTCCCAGTTAATCCCCCATAAGTCTCTGGCATTGTCCCAGGAACCCCCTTGCTTAATCCTGGCTCCCGACTGGTGGCAAAGCACTAAAATGGTGGCTGCAGGTTAAGTCCAAGCAGTCCCAATCAGTGTTCCCCATGGATTCAGTTCTGGTTTAGCCAGCAATTTCACTTTTGTTTAATAACTTCCCCACTGTTCTTTAACCCCAACAGGCCTCTCTTAAATGAGTCCCCTTTAAAGTGAATAATTTGTTCCCCTAGGGAGTCGCAGCTCCCGTAATACACTGCCCCCAGATAACACACAACAGCTTATGAATATTTATGAGGGCTTCCTTTTCAACTGACACTTGCCCCTTGACCTTTTGTCTGTGTCCTGGATGGCAACGCTTTAGGCGGCTGCCGGGTTGTTTATTTTTTAAAATGCTCCTCCTTTTATCATTTGTATCCCTGGTGCCTTTTTTAAACTTAGCTGGGCACCGGGAACTACTGAAGACATACTCTTGGCTTTTAGACCGCAACAGTGGTCAGAGGCACCAGGCACCTTCACGAATATGAAAGCGGCGGCTCTGCGAACATGACGGCTGCTTGCAAGATAGATTTGCAAGCCCCGCAGGGCTCAATTAAACAGGAGGGGAACCAGATAAAATGGCAAAGTGCCGTGAAGGATCGGGTGGATACCTGGAGACAGCGGGAGACACCCGGAGGCGTAACAGATAAGCTCCCCAAATGGGGGGGGGTTACGCTCTCCCCTGCCTTGGAAAGCTTGGCGTCCATGCCAAGTCTAAAAATATATTATCAATCACTAACACATTCTTAGATATACTCTTACTAATACTCTATTACAATAGATATATCTGGCCAGCTTAACTAGGCATATAACTATGTACAAGGTGAAATACTATCATTCTGGTCTTTCTTAGCCATCGTATGGCATTTTAATTTCAATAGGCATACTTCAGCAGTTTTAGAACTCTTTGTGCATTAGACAGTATCACATTTTGAGTAACATTAAATTCACTGTGTTTTATTGAGACACTTCACCTTATTCCCATCTTTTTCACCTCTATACCCCTTGTTGTACTGAGAGGGCACCTAAACTTGGGTGGAGGCCTTGAACACCATTTTGGGCAAGGAATTGGATGCGACATAAACCCCCTTGTGCACAACATTCATGGGCAAGTTAACAGGTTGTCCTGGGGTGTCATAGGTGAGCTTTAGTATTGGTTTTACAGATTTTTCTGAGCAACGTGGCAATGGTGGCACTGGCACTTGCACTTCTTGTTGAAGCTTGCTGTCACTTGTTAAGGGCACTTCTGCAAAATCAGAATCATCCAAAACACATCTTTCTGGCTCTTGAACGATACTTTCATTGGCATGAAACAGTTCACTTAGCTCATTAACACTTGCACTGTCACTTGTAGGTTCACTACCTGCTTCCTGAGGTTCAGGTTGGCTGATTTCTATCAATTCTGCCATACAAAGGGACTCAGCCTCCTCAAGGTCCACACTGTGAGCATCACCTTCTGGGGGTTCAGGCACAAGAGATGAATTAGAATCTGTCACCACAGCTGGAGGTTCAAAAGTTCATCACCCGTAGTTAATGGAAGGAATTCCCTGGAATACTCTCTCAAGTTCACAAGATGGGTAAAAAGCAGGATAAAATTCACTGTCATCATCACGTTCAATATTTTCCACATCTGCAATGTCTGCAGGATTTAAGACATTAAGAGCAACAGGCTGGGAAGCAGAGTTTTGCTGATTGGGTTGTTTAGCCTTGGAAGCAGATCTAGTTACAGGGTGCCGAGGGGCTTCAGTCTCGAACATTATTGATCACTATTTGGCCGATAGGTAACAGATGGTTTCTGTGAGTGGTTTTAGCAGCACGAGAGTCCCCTTCTGGTTGCACTTTATACACTGGCAGATCTTGCAACTTACTGATTACTATGTATGGAATGTGACTCCAGCGGTCTGCTATTTTATGTTTGCCTGGTAGTCCAAAGTTTCTCATTAGAACCCTGTCACTTGGTTGGAGCTCTTGGGCCTTAACACATTTCTCATGCCAAGTTTTGTTAGGTTTCTCTTTGCTGCCATGATGGTTGCAAGCTGATAGGCATTATCAAGCTGAGCCTTTAGGTTTTTACATACTGCAGGTAGTTATCTGATTGAACGCCATCAGGAGACACTCCAAAACATGCATCAATTGGAAGGCGAGCTTCTCTGCCAAACATAAGGTGGTACGGTGAAAACCCGTGGCATCATTCTTAGTGCAGTTGTAAGCATGGATGAGTACACTTATCTGTTGACTCCACTTTGGCTTATCTCTAGGTTGCAAGGTGCTCAGCATATCCAGTAGGGTTCTGTTAAACCTTTCAGGTTGCAGATCGCCTTGGGAGTGATGGGTTGTTCTGGAATTTTTTACACCCCATAGGGACAACAGTTCTTTGATAAGTCTGCTCTCAAAGTCCCACTCTTGGTCTGAATGAATGCTCTTGGGGGACCGTAATGTACAAAAAATCTTTCTACGAGTACTTTGGCAACAGTTGAGGCCTTTTGGTCTTTGCTTGGGTAGGTCTGTGCAGATCTCGTGAAATGGTCTGTGACTACCAGGATATTGACAATGCCCTTGGAATCTGACTCGAGACTAAGAAAATCAATACAGACAAGCTCCATGGGCGCACTTGTGACTGTTTACCATGGGGGCTGCTCGCTGGGGTGGAGCCTTGTGCTGAAGACACCTACTGCAGGTTTTGATGTGATGTTCTATGTCCAGATTCATTTTGGGCCATTGGAAACATGAATGTGCCAGATCAAGGATTCTTTCACCACCCAGATGTTCCATTTGGTCGTGCAAAACTTTTAGGACAATATTTTTTTTTTTTTTGCACTTGCCCAGCTCCCACGACTTCAGGAAGCGGCCTCGTACCTCCTCCTACTCCATCCACCAGGCAGCCTCTGCTCCAGCTTCATCTTGCTCGAGGGTCGGAATTTTTTTCCCCTTTTTCTCCCTCACCCCTGAGGATGCCAGTGCAGAGGACGTATGTCCAGGCAGACGATGTGCAGACACATGCCATTGCCAAGCACCCACAGCGTCCTCCCCATCCCAGCTCTGAAGAGCGCCTTCCCCGAAAGCCTGTGCTTTCACCGGTACCGGGAGCATCAGGTGCTCATGACACCCCTGGTAACTCACCCCAGGAGGAGGAGAGCATCCATTGGGATGCTCAATCCTCCATCCCCCACCAACCCCCAGCAACTAGAGTCCGTTTCTGAACCCGGGTCGCCGGCGTAGGGCGAGGTGTGGTGTCCAGCACCTCAACCCTCAATGCCACTGGGCCAGTCTGACAATATTTTTGAACCTAGCTGGTAGTACTAGCCGCTTCCTTACAATCCCACTTTGGCTGTTAGTAAACTCTTGGTACAATAATTGTTCTTGAAGCTCGAGCTTGCTCCCCTTGCGAAGAAGTAAAACAGTATTGGGGTCCCTGGATCACACCTTGGTGATATCTTCCCCCTTCCTCAGAGCATCAACTACTGGTTTAATCATCGGATCATAGTACTACTCTGCGAATATCAGCTGTGGTTCGCTGTGGTAAGTAACTCAAATCTAGGGCTGCGAAGTTACAGTAAGCAACGGGTAGGCACGTTTCTGGAGGTACTAAATCTGCCAAACAGGTTACAGCTTCGGAGGATAGGACTTCTTCCTGGTTGAACTTATGGCATACTGCTTTTACAGATTGCTCAGGGACATGAACCCACTGGGTCAGAAATAGGTCTTCGTGAAAAAGCGTCAGCATCTATGTAGTTTAGGCCTGGTCGATATTCCACCGCATAATCATAGGTTGCTAGGGCAGAAAGCCATCTTTTTCTGGTAGCATCTAGTTTAGCCATTGTCTGAATGTAGGTTAGCAGATTGTTATTGGTCTTGACCAAGATTTTTACACCATACAGATATTCATGGAATTGGTCAGCTATGGCCCACTTTAGAGCAAGAAATTCTAATTTATGCACTGGATAGTTCTTTTCTGCTGGCAAAGGCGACAGGACACAGGCCTTTTAGATGTTCTTGATAGAGTACTGCTCCGAGACCACTCAAACTGGCATCTGTATGCAACACAAGGCTTGAACGGATCAGCATAAGTAAGTATGGGAGCATGTGTCAGTCAGTAGATTATTTCTTCGAAAGCAGTGTCACAATCAAAAGTCCATCTTTGTCCAAACAACTCATTGGGTCTGAAATATGTTTCAGTGTCTTGGTCAGAACTTTTCTTGACCTTTTTGTATGTATGTGGGTACCCTTGAGTTAAGTTTAGCAGGGGGTGGATCACCTTGGTATAGTCCTTGAAAAATCATCGACAATCGCTGCAGAACCCAAGAAAACTTTGAAGCTCTTTTAAAGTTTTGGGCTTTGGCCAGCTGGTTAAGGCTTCCACTTTACTGGGGTCAGTTTGTATGCCTTCTGATGACACAATGTGGCCCACATATTTGACAGAACTCTGGAAAAATTGGCATTTGTCAATGGATAACTTAAGACCAAACTCTTCAAGTCTGTCCAGCACTTTGAATAAGCGAGCCTCATGCTCCTCGAGAGTTTTTCCAAAGGTTATGATGTCATCAAGGTAGACAAGGCATTCCAAAAGATTCATATCTCCCACTGCATGCTCCATCAATCATTGAAATGTTGCTGGTGCACCTGATATGCCTTGGGGTATGCGAAGGAAATCATAGAAGCCCAAAGGACAAATGAATACAGTTTTTTTTCCCCTGTCCTCAGGAACCATTGGGATCTGATAGTATCCACTTCGAAGGTCGAGGACGGAAAACCATTTGCTCCCATTTAGACAGTCCAGGGCATCCTGTATGCTTGGCATTGTATACTGATCTGGCACAGTTCTTTGGTTGAGGGTCCTGTAATCAACACACATATGGACAGAACCATTCTTTTTCCGCACCACAACTGGAGAGGTGTATGGGCTACTGTACTCTTGTATCTTATATGATGCCAGCAGCTAACATCTCTTGTAGATGCCATCTGACATCGTCTATGTCGGCAGGAGCTAGGCGTCTGGACCTCTTTCTGAAGGGTCTCTCGTCGTGCAGTCGAATGTGGTGTTCAGCACCCGTGACACACCCAACATCCCATTCCTTGAGGGACAATACCTTGTTTCTCTGAGCCAGCTTGTTATTGATCCTGGTTCTCCAGCCGTCTGAAAGAGGTGAATCTCCAAAATAAAACATATCAGGCGATACCGCACATCCTCTTTCACTGTTGCACTTGGATGGAAGCACAGTAGTGTCGGCACAATAGATTTTAGCTAGGATGCAATCTCTAGATACCGTGATGTCTTGGTCTGTAACATTTTGTACTTGTACTACCACTCGTCGGGCATAAGCATAAGCCAGGGCCGGAAGCACACTGGGTTTAATCAGCAGTCCTCTGGGTAATTTTCCCTCGTCTGGTGTGTCCAGCATCAAAATTTTGTTAGTCACCTCTCTTCACAATCACACTTCACCATTGATACTGCACTCTGCATTGGGAGGTAATGTGATAGCAGGATCCTTCTTCCAAACCATTCCCACAGGCTCATCTTGGTCTCTCGGCTAAGGGTGCAGGTGCCTCTCGTAGGCCTTTTGGACCAGGGTGTGAACTCACAAGGCTTTTCCTGTCTTTCTTTTCTGCTTTTCTTCACATAGCTGGGCCACGTGCCCAAACATGCGTGCATTGGTGCCAAGCAGTATGGGGATACCATCATAAAGTCCAGCAGACGGGCAGACCAGAGCCAACGTCTCCATAGCATCTTCCACACCAGCCACAGATGACGGAAAAGAGAGCCACACCTTTAAATAGCCAAGATAAGGCTACAACATTTCACTTAATCCCCACACCTGCAGTCCATGAAGAGGTTGAAATGGGTGATCAAATAAATGTTGCTCATACCAGTCTTGGAAGATTTTTGTGACTTGGGACCCACTGTCTAACACTACTCGAGCTGGAACCCCGTCTATGTGCACTGTAGTATCCATGGAAAGACCTACCAAGTTAGACCAGTCTGGAGGGATTGTAGTAAGAGCTTGGACAGATGATTTAGCCACAGATAAATTTAGATTGGGATTTCCTGAACCCCCAGTGCGATAGTTTTCGGCACCCCTTGGCCATTGTCTCACTTTCCGGAGCTCCCTTTGAATCTGCATACAACTTTATCTAGGTCCTTTGGGGACCAGCATTCTTTCTTCATAAGCCCATCCTTCCCACAATTATGACAAAATATACTTTCTGGGGTCTGGTGTGGCTGAAACATCACATTAGGAGCTGGTCTCCATTCACCACTAGGAGGTTGGGAGGGGTACACATTTGGTGCTGGAGCTGGCGCACTAACCACAGGAAAGCTTGGTTCGACCTCTGCCTGTGGCGTTGAAGGTGGTGGGAGACGTCTCAATTCTTTTATTGCCACTGTCAGTTCATTTATTTCAGTTTTTGAGCTGCTATTGGCAGAGGATGCTAGAGCATGTACCCCCACCCCTATAGCAGCTGCATTCTGAGAAAGACTGGGGACTGTACCTGCAAAAGCAGCCTTCATGAAGAGACCAGCTTTCACTTCTCTGAATTCCCTCAGCAGTTCATCCCATGGCAGAGCATCCTTAACAGTCCCTCCCTCTCTCGATGGGCTCCCCGGGGCTAGCACCAGTGTTATGTTCTCGGATTCCTTCACATGACTTCTGAACTTCTTGGCCATTGACAGACCCCTGGCCAGGAGTAGGGGTTGCTGCAGCTATGAACATGTAGGGGTTCCAAGAGCCTTTCTCCTCCTCAGCTTCACGTACCTCCTTCATCAACATATGGAAAGGCAAGGGACCAGATCTCCTTTGGTGCAGTTGCAATTTGAGCAACACCCAGTTGGAATGCTGGGCAGAGCAGAGTATATGATCCAGTCTTATCTGGTCCAACTCGCTAGAGGGCCAGCCTCCTTTCCGAAAAATGGTTTGTAGGATTTCCTCTAGTCGATCCATGTAAGCTAATAACAACTCCCCCTGCTGTTGTTTAACATCTTTAAGTTTCCATTTCAAAGCCTTGACACTAGTGGTGCCCCCAAACATTTTCAAGGGTGACTAAATACTCTTGGGCCTTGGCATCAGGTGTAGAGGACCTCAGGGAATGGACAGCATGTAGGGCGGGCCCCTGGAGGCTGTCCACCAGGTGTGCCCTTTTTTTGGCCTCTGAGCATTGCCAGTCTTGTACCACAGTGGTAACGGAATCCATCCAGGCCTCCAGGTCAACTTCTCCATTAGAAGTAGGAATGATGCCGGAGAACATCTTAAGCTTGCGATAAGAGTTGTGATTAACTGCAGGCACAGGGGTGGGTGCCGGCACTGGTGCGGGCACAGGAGTTGGTGAAGGAACACCTACAGGTGGCATGAACAACTTTTTAAAGTCCTCGACTGTTTTACCCTCCTCCAGTAGCAATTTGACAATCTTTTCCTCAAGGGTTTCAGATTGGGGGGGGATCTCATCTCCTAAGGGGTCCTCACTATCCTTAGTAATCACCCTCCACGTCAATAGTTTTTGGCACCTTAGAACTGTCCACAGGGTTGCCACACTCCACCAATGCCATTAGAATTTTTGCAGTCAAATCAGCTTGTTGGCCCACCACAACAGCCTCTCCCAGGCATTCAATTTTTAAAAGGGCCCCTTCTATATTCTCTTTCTTAGTGCCCAGGGGTATATCAAGTATCAGCAAGGCATTTTGGGGGTCAGTTTCATGCCATGTGCACCAACCAACCAACTGATGCACAGCCATGGCTTCAGGTGTACCCATTAACTTTTTAGTTGTAATTCTTGGTTGTGGCCACTAGGGTGTGCTAATCCCAGCAGTGCCTCCAAGATGTAACCCCTAGGTGGCACTATCCTATGGGTTACTACCACTGCCTGCATGCCTAGATACAGGTTAAGGGGCCTGGGCTCTTTGAATAGGTGCCTCCACCCGGAGGGTTGGTTCGAGGGTAGCATAACTGCTATGAGTATCACCCTCCAGACACTAAAACACCCCTGTAACTCCTCTAGTGGCTTAACCAACTCAGTAGGCAAACAGTCACATTTAGCATGGAAATACAGTATTGAGCCCACACTGGTCACACCTACCAACAGGGCCGGATCAACTGCAGTGGCCCTAAGGACCCCCTGCAAAATAAGGTCAGTGATGGAGCAACCAAACAGTAATGCAGTATCCCCTCCACAAATACACACTGTAGCCAGATTAAATGCTGAAAGAACAGAATCTTATTTATCAGGGTTTTATTTAACTCTAAAAATTGATTAGCGTTTTGCTCATAAAAGTTCTAAAACACTGTGAAAATGCATAGCACTTGCCTCACTGTGTTTAACAAACACTTGCAGAAAACCTATATAAATGCTTTCTGTACAGTTAGTATTGTCCCAAGGAAAAAAAAAAACTGCTAATCAATTATTTAAAACCCTGTTGTTTTTTTATTTGGGGGGGGGGATTTCACAGGAGTGGGGCAGTAAATCTAGCAGAGGATTAGTTAGTTCTGATCTAGTCAGGTTTAAACAATGCATGCACCAAGAGTCCCTCTAGCACAGTCACACACACTCTGGGTACCCAGTTGTTAAGCAGGCTAGCCTGGAACATTGCCCGGGGTAGGCCAGTGTTGCAGCTGTTGGGGCCCTTAGGAAAGAAAAACAAGCAACATGCACTTTAACCCAAATTTGTAATCTGGGGCCGGATGGATCAGTCCCTTGCAATAACCCAACAATTAATCAGATGACACACAGAGACTGAGTTTTGTTGCAGGGAGCTACCCTGTTTGTACTCACTCTACCCAGACCAAATGATGATCCAACGAAATAAGACCTGTGGAACAAGCTAGATGATGTTGGAGGTGGATTCCCTCATGGTCCTTGTTGAAGAGGCTGGTCTTCAGGTTGTAGGAGCAACTTTACACTGGCTGAGAAAACATGAACCCAAATGATTAGAATTACTTGGCCATGCAAACACTTTGTGACCTTAAACACATTCACATGCAGACTCTGTTCTCTTCTGGTCCTTCCAGGCAGGATGCAGGCTGATCTTCTTTCCCAGACTTATGGAACAGATGACCTGCAGCTGCCGAAACAGCAGCTACCCAGGCTGGAACAATCTGGACCTGTGGACTGAGGGCTGGGAAAATCTAGGCCAGGCAGGCCTAACCTCAGAGCTGGCAAGCTCCCCAGAGGCATACACACTAGCTCTTGGGTGGTCTCTCCAAATCTGACCTTTTTTTAGCAGTTACCCCCTTTTATATGGGACAGAGTTTCAGAAATCTTATTGGCTGCCAAATCTGTCTTGAACAGTCTCCAGATGGTGATTGGCTTGTGTTTTGGCACTTAGAAATTGTCCCAGTTAATCCCCCATAAGTCTCTGGCATTGTCCCAGGCACCACCTTGCTTAATCTTGGCTCCCAATTGGTGGCAAAGCACTAAAATGGTGGCTGCAGTTTAAGTCCAAGCAGTCCCAATCAGTGTTCCCCATGGATTCAGTTCTGGTGTAGCCACTTTTGTTTAATAACTTCCCCACTGTTCTTTAACCCCAACAGTCCTCTCTTAAATGAGTCCACTTTAAAGTGAATAATTTGTTCCCCTAGTGTCTCGCAGTTCCCATAACACACTGCCCCCAGATAACACACAACAGCTTATGAATATTTATGAGGGCTTCCTTTTGACCTGACACTTGCCCCTTGACCTTCTGTCTATGCCCTGGATAGCAATGCTTTAGGTGGCTGCTGGTTTGTTTATTTTTTAAAATACTCCCCCTTTTATCTTTCGTGTCGCCAGTGCTTTTTTTAAACTTAGCTGAGTACCGGGAACTACTGAAAAGACACTCTCGGCTTTTAGACTGCAATGGCGGTCAGAGGCGCCAGGTGCCTTCACGAATGTGTGAGTGGCAGCTCTGCAAACATCTTGGCCGCTCCCAAGATAGATTTGTGAGCCCTGCAGTACTCAATTAAACAGGGGGCACAGGGAAAAATGGCAAAGTATTGCGGAGGATAGGGCGGACACCTGGAAGACACCGGGAGACACCCAGAGGCATAACAGGTAAGCCCCCCCAAATGGGGGGGCATTACATACACTATTTTGATAGTTCATGGCCCCACAGTTCATTTGGTGCCCTTCTGCCCAGTTATCTGGTGGCAGAGCGGTGCTTGTCAGGTACTACCCCTGCCTGTCACAAGCGCTGTAGAGCTGTCCACCCAGGCGACAGGCAGAGTCATACACTCAATGCAGCTACAGCTGCTTCTTAAAGTAGCAGCACTCCTTTTAGATATAGTGCTTTTAAGCATTTCTCCAAAGTTGTTGTTTTTTTCACTCCCCTACAGTGTGCCTCCGGACCCCCCAATTAGCATTACTGATGTCCCAGGAGTCGAAGCACATGAAAGGGACCCCTGGCCAGAGCCACCGCAGTGGCTTCTACACTTAGTGCTGTAGCACTGTTGCAGACAGCCGAGCTAGCAACCACCAGCTCACAGATTCTTGCAGGCACACTGGGCAAATGATCACACAAACAGTGCAGTCTTCGCAACCACCAAACTGGTTTTGATCTACAACTATGCTACTCTGATCCCCCAACAGGGTTAGAGCACACAGGGGCCACTGGGAGCATTTCTGGCAGCACCAACGGGCTGGTAATAGAGGGGCCAGGTGGTCGGGGGCAGAGCAGTGTCCAGGGAAGCAAATTGAGGTAGGCCCCACCTGCATGAAAGTATTGGAACAATATCCACTGTTATTATTTGTACTACAGTATCCAATTGTAGCACAGTTTCTGAAACAAAAGAGCCTCAACTACAGTTATGAAAAGGCACTTTCCAACATGCCTAAACTCTGTCAGCGATCAGCTGTTCTTCCAAAAGCATGGACTTGCAGTGTATAAGATAGCATAGCAAAGGCAGAACAGCTGATCACGCTACTGCTTCGTGAATGTGCACATACTTGGAGCAGTGTCATTCAATCGTGCACAGAGTAATCAGCTTGTGGATAAGGCTGTTGTACTAGTGATCGGGGCTGGGGGGGACACTGCACTAAGGAAACGGGGCTCGGGGAGCTTTATATTTAACAGTGATTAGGGCTGGGGAGGGGGGACACTACACTACAGAAACGGGATTGGGAGTTTTTTATATTTAACAGCTATCGGGCTCAGGGGGACACTGCACTATGGGAACAGATATTGGGAATATTTTATTTCTCACAGTGATTCAGGGGCTTCGGGGAGGGAAGAGACTGTGTACCAGGCT
The DNA here is from genome assembly GCA_016271365.2 of Neoceratodus forsteri. Taxonomy (NCBI): domain Eukaryota; kingdom Metazoa; phylum Chordata; order Ceratodontiformes; family Ceratodontidae; genus Neoceratodus; species Neoceratodus forsteri. Next base: position 108,270,686 of record JADMNL010000029.1, read on the forward strand.
CTGGACTGTGCGCAGGGCACCAACCTACCCCATGCGTAGTTAGGTTAGGGTTTCAAAAGTGTAACTATGTGCCAGCACAGCCGGCCATTTTTACACTTCAATGGGTTTCAATATTGTGACACGCGGCTTATGCATGGGGTGTCCCTCATTTGCATAGGTGCATTACAATATTGTGCACAGCTGTGCAGTCGGGGGTGCACTGTGCATTGATGGCCTTTGAATATGGCCATGCCCTCGACAGCCCACGTAAGTCCAGAGATGCGTGGCATTCAGGATGGGCCACGCATCTCATCCGAATATGTGGCCCACAATCTTTAATAGGCACGTAAAGGAAATCCCTGCAAAAAAGAGAAAACCTTCTCTTTAAATTTCAGTAAATAAAGAAACATTCTTTCCTCTCATGATCTGCTCCTTACACACATAAACAAACTAACAAAAAAAAAAATGAAGTACTAATCATAAATTTAATTCCTGCCGTTTCTTTGGTGGCCATGAAAAATCTACCTCTAGCCTTACAAGCGTGCCAGGGCAATGTCTGCTCTTTACTCTAACACAGATAAAACAGAGACCACAGCTTCATACAAGGCCTTCTGTTACATGTGAGAGGGTAAACATTCTGCCCGAGGAATTCTGCAGAAGTCCGAATTCCTGTATCTATAACAAACATTCCATGTAGTGAACATGTAGAAAGACAGATGATTGACAGGTGAGGAAGGATTATGGTTTACTAGTTATTTTAACAAGAAAATATCTGTTTTTAATTTTCTTTAAAAAGTTGACTTTTGTATTTTAAATTTCTTCTCAGTTTTCACATTTTTATAAGCGTAATAAGACACTCCAGGGTGTGGGTTAAGCTTAGACAACTGCCCTTCCAGAGGTTGTAAGGCCCTCCACCTGTGGCATCAGGCCTCACTACACCCCAGGTGGACTATTATTCTCAGTCTTACTCACACCCTGTCATATGTTATTGCTTACATAATGCTCAGGCATGTGTGTGTTATGAAGTTGTTTTCACACCGGAGTTGTGTGATGACCTATAAACCTTGGCAGCAAAGCTCAAGAGGTCTGGGAGGTCATCAAGCACCAAGTGTGTAAAAAAAAAAAACAACACACATGCTTTGAATGTTATTTATTTAATAATTGATCCTAGTTTAAGTTTGATAATTTGTACTGTTTTCTGCTAAAATAATTATTTTTATTGTAACTAGAAGAAATGTAGCTGTTTAAAGGAAAACACTGCTTATATACCAGCACTCTCCTGTTAGCTCATATACCTCCGGTTAGCAGTTCTATACAAAAAATTATTTTTTTTTTTTACTGTAGTTTAGGTACTTTCATTTAAGTTTAAAACAGTGCCGGCAAACTTCAATTTTCAAAGGCTGTGGGGAGCCATCTCAGGGGAGCCACTTGCTCCCTCACCTGGGATATGCTAATTAAGCAATAATGCACGACAGGGTGTGTGTTGTAGCTAGGATATCGGCCACGCCTGGGGTGATTAGGCATGAGGTCAGCAGGTCGAGTGACTCAATCACCCCAGAAGTGACGTTATCCCAGCACACACACACCCTGGAGTGCATTATTGCTATTATACAATGGCTCGTTTGTTTTTAAAACAATAAAATAGAAAAAAAATGATGTTTTTATGGGGATTTTTTGAATTTTTTCATGTGTGGAGGTATAGGTTTTCACAAAAAAGTCCACAGTTTGACCACTAGATGGTGCTGGCTGTATGTTCTGTATTGTATTTGCCTCCCAGGTTACCCTCGCTACAGAGCTGTTTTTGTTAGGACAGATAGGTCTGATGGTGTTAAATGAGCTGCCTGTTTTTTTTCTTTCTGGTTGCTTGTTTAGTTTTTAATTTTAAATGCAGAGGCAGATGGTATAACTGGTAAGGTGCTGTGCTGACTGAACTGCCGAGGATAGCTGACAAGTCGACTCATAGCGGCTGCCACGGCGTTGTTGTGGAGAAAAAAAAGGTGAAGTAGAGGTATGGCTTTCTTTTCAGACTATTGCCTTTCTTTGAAAACTCTTTTTTATTTAGTTTGGCAGTAGGAGTGTGCGAGTGAAGGAGTGCAAATTCTGTATGCTCATGCGCTTGGTTGCCCGTACTTCCGGGAGTTACGGCAGTAAGAAAGCACAGTTTTGTTTCGTGGTGCAGATTTTTTTTTTCAGGTAGTGAGGAGAGCGGAAGAGAAAGATGCAGAGTTAAATTGTTAGCAGTGGTGGGAGCGAAGCAAATAAGGTCGGGTGGTGAGCGGGAATGAGAAAGTCATTAATCGCGGTCGTGGAATGATTTGTTTCATTTTTAATTTTTACATTTCATGCGGTCGTTTCTGTGCTGGGACTAGAGCCGTGATGTTGTACTGGGATAACATCACGGCTCCAGTCCTAGACTGGCCAATCATACTCCAGGAGTATTTCATGCCATTGTATAATATGCCCTTGCTGACCAATGTGCCGAGTCAGCAGGGGCATATTAGCATATCCCGAGCAGGGGAGCGACTGGCTCTCCCAAGATGGCTGCCCACAGCTTTTGAAAAAGAGAAGTTTGCCAGCATTATTTTAAACTTACATGTAACTACCTAAATGAAGTTAAAAAAAAACATTTTTTATATAGAACTGCTACCCGGAGGCAGATGCACAAGCAGGAGAGTGCTGGCGCGTAACCAGTGTTTCCTTTAAATACATAACTGACAACCATTTTTCACTTAAGTTAGAGTGACAACAAAATAGACATTAAGTTGTGGCTTACTTCAGTTTATATATTTGAAACAGTCAAGCCGCTATCTAGTCAGTCCCGCGGGAAGAAATGTCAGGACATGCTGCAAAGAGTCGCCCTGACAGGTAGCTGCCATGCTGAAGTTCAGGCTGCTAAACTAGTGCTAATACTTGTAACTTTGACTGCACTAAGGATTATTTTACAGTTTTCTTCACAAACTGTTATTTTAGTGACACAGGAGTGCCGACAGACTTGCAGTTCAGATTTTCCGGCTGAGCGCCTCATGTCTGACAGTGCTGACTGCAACTTGTGATGTCAGATTCCAGCTGTTAAAAAAAAAAAAAAATGTTGTCTTACACACTTGAATCTTCTAATGAAACACCATAATAATTGATTGTGACATCACGCCCAGTTATTACTGCGTTTCTTGGGTGTGACATCACACCCAGTTACTACAGTGTTTCCTGGTTATAACATTACACTCAGTTATTACGGCATTTCACATCAGCTGAATTCTGATTGCTAAAGGGACTCCCCAGTTACTACTAAAGATTCTAAATACTAAGTAAAATGTTTTGTTTGTTCAGACATTCCAAAAGCAGGAGAGGCCAGGCTGAGAATGAATTAATTATTGAGAGTTTCACTGATTCATGTTTTAGAGTGACTCACATATGAAAGCATTTTGCTGTTACTCATGTTTATAAAATGGGTCAAAAATTTCAAGTTCCCTGATTGGCTAATCAGCACTCTTGCCCGTGTTCTTATAGAGCTATATCGTGCCAACCTGCACTACATCAAAGGAAACCGACGCGGCACAGCTGCATATCAATGGTCCAGCACCGCCACAATTGAAAACTCTTCTCAGCCGACCTATCTGAAACATTCGCACAGTTGCACAGAGCTGAATGCGAGCTGCGGTGACAAATTCAGACTCTGCTTTAAAAAAGTAAACCTCAGAATTACAAAAAAAATCCTCAACAGCACGATGTTCGACATACCAGATACCAACTTCACACTACATTTTCAGGAAATACTCACCAAACTGGACCCGGAGACAGCTGCCATCGATCCAAACCAGAACAGGCCTAAAAAAAGAAAAGGCAAAAATGAGCCAGTGAATGAACCAGTTAACCTAACTGCTGAAGAAATAGATAGACTACAGAAAGAAAAGGATAAAATAAACACTGAAAAACACCACACACACACACACATATATATATATATATTATGGGCACTTCAAGTATTTAAAAACTGGTCCCAACTCAGACAAAATCACCACAGAACTAGAGTCAGCCTCCACAGAAGAACTGTGTCAAATCCTACACAAGTTCTATGCAGAAGTGCAACAAACTGATGGAACCGAGTACAGCCTCTCAAGCTTACTTTCACTACGAGCTGGACTCAATCAATACCTGAACTGTCCGCCACTCAACCAAAACATAAACTTGCACACTGACCCTACCCTAACGGCAGCTAACAACATCTACACTGCAGTTTGCAAACGATATCATAGACAAAGGAAAGACACCTCACAGCATCACCCCCCTGTTTCCACAGCAGACCTCGTGACACTAAAATCGCCAGTGCTGTCCACCAAGAGGTCTACTGTACAAAGTACGGCTGGATATCCAGCTCTGCATGGCATGATGTGGCAGGGCAGGCCTCAGACAACTGAAGCCACAGAATTTCGAAATTAAAAAAAGCAGATGACAGGACTGAATTCATCACACTAACTTTCAATGAGTGCGCTAACAATCACAAGCGCACAGAGCATGCAGACGTACAGCAAAATAGAGGATTCATTTACGCCATCCCAGGCAATCCCCTCTGTCCAGTAGCTTCATTCAAACAATATCTCAGCAAGCTACCGCCTGACCCACCTGCCTTCTACCTACACTCCAGACGATTCCAGCCACAAGACATAGAAACTTCTGACGTATGGTACACAAGGGAGCTGCTAGGAATCAACTACTTTGCATCCCTCAAGCCCAAGATCAGCACCGAAGCCTGCCTTTCAACCCTATACACCAACCACAGCATAAGGGCAATGGCAGTACAACTATTATCACAAGCAGGACTTGATGCCCGTCAGATCATGGCTGTCACTGACCATAAAAACGAATGCAGCCTCAGATCGTACTGGGCTGCCACAACAGACGACCGCAGAAAGTGGAACAATATTCTCAGCCTCAAAGAAACAAGCGTACCTGAAATTATTCAAGTAAAACAGAAGTGTCCTGAATCACAACCATCCACCAGTGCAGCATTTCGGAAACCTCTTCCTCAAAACTCCACTGCAACAACCTCGCTCAACATGCTGCAACCTGAAACAGGAAGCAATAGCGAAGACCACGAATGAAACGAGATTTCCACAGCCGACAACCTCTCTGTTTTCCAAAATGTCATGCAAGAGACAACCAACATGCTCTTTATCATCCAGAACCGCACGATGAAGAAAATTCAGTTCATAAACTATACAAAGTAAAAACCGAACAGCAATTCTGGTCTAGTGCCACAAGTTTTACATATTATATTCATATTTACTTTTCACATCGTTATTCACTGATTTCAGTTTAAAAAACAGTTAAGAAAAAAGCTGATTTCAAAAGAAACATATTACTAAAAGAATTAAAAGAAAAGCTTCTAAAATCCTTCTTTTTCAATATTAAAAGGAACTAGTTTTTTTGCTTTCTCTTACAAAAGTTACAAAAATAAAATGTTCAAACAAAACTGGGTCTATGTCATTTTTCAGATACAATGCAGACATTTTTTCCCTAGTTTATACTGTAAACGCAATAAGACACTCCGAGGTGTGGGTTATGGCTTGATAAGAGCACTTCCCAGGTGCTAAATGCACTGGCGCAAGCACCTCTTGCCTCATAATGTACCCAGGCGTGCTTATCGAACCTAACCCACCTCCTCATCTGCTGTGCTGGCATCAAACTGTGCTCAACTACAGTTGTGACTCTTGGAATTTTTTAAGTAGCACACAGTGCTTCTCTTGTTTCTGACTGTGCAGTGAAGGAGAATATTGTTGCTGTGCTAAAGACTGATTCTTTTTTTTTTTTTTTTTTTGCATTGTCTGTTTATACTCCAATCCCAGCCCCATCCCGCCACTCCTTCAGGCTCGCGTAAGTCCCCTATACCCACCAGTCTCACATCCGCTGCCTATCTCTGTCAGTCTTGGCCCACACAACCTGCGTCCAGGGGGTCCGGCACTAACCCTACTAGAAGGGACCCTCCCCGAGGCAGGGGGACAGGGAGAGGAGAATTCTTGAATGGTGCCCCTGGAGCAGATGCAGGGATGGAGAGATGCATTCTGGGGACTGCGGCATGGAGGAACGAGTGACCGTCATCCAGTGGGGCTGAACAGCCCATTTTCCCCTTTTTCAGTTCCACCTACCCATGATGGTGCGTGGGGGAAGACCAGCAGTGCGTGGTCACCCACACTACCTAGGACTCCACCTCAAGCTGCCACCAGGAGTTGATATAGAAGTGGCACAATGCCACCCACCCCCAGGAGGAAAGCTTTCAAAGGATGATCTGAACCCCCTCCCTGCTGGCATCTTCTCCTGACATCCTGGGCTTGGGGCATGAACCCAGGTCGCCAGTGTGCCAAGCGAAGCCCCATTGTTCGGCATCACAGAGCTGGCAGTCTTTTTTTAGTTTATTTTCCCTCTCAATATCACTCTCTCTCTCTCTCTCTTCTTTCGCTCTAGTCATATATACTGTATACTGTGACAGGTAGCATATGACCCCTCTCGCCTAGGCTATTCGGGAACATTTAAAATGATAGGTCAGCCAGGCTTCAAAGTTCAAACACCTAAACTATTTTACACTTGTTTGAACTGTTCAAAATTAAACAATTTCTTTCCCAGTTTTCAAAAAAAAAAAAAAAAACACAACAATTCCCATCAGTGATTTCCCTTCTTTATGCAGCAGGAATTAACTGCCTCTCACTGATCTTCTCTGGTCATTAACTCTAGGGCTCCAGTTCAGCCTACAGTATACTGAATTGGTTTCAACTCTCAGGGTTTTCTTTTATCTTTTCTGACCATTAACCGGGGGGCCCCAATTAAGCCTATACTGAGCTGGTTCTTTCTTTCAAAGTTTTCATTAACTCTCCCTACTTTCAGGCAGACCCCTGCCTTTGGCTTACAGGGTTCACCTGCCCCATACCTTCAGCATCACTGTCTTTCAGAGCTTCTCCTCAGCTCTGTATCCAGCAGAGAGATTCTAGCCAAAATAAAAACCATTTCATACTGAGGTCTGTTCTTCTCATTCAGTTACTCAGCCTGCAGGTGTTTCCAGTTATCAGCTGCTCCCAATTAAGGACTGAGTTTAGGTTTGCACCTCTCCCTGCACAGTATTCTTAAAGGCCAACACCAAAAAGGTATCTTGTGCCAAAATCCAGGTTTGTTTCTCACCAAAGCCCCTGACAAAACCCCCTCTGCTCCTGAAAGTGAAAGGGAGGGAAAGGGGTAGACCTGCGCTGTCACATGCACACAAAGGAATCTGAGTTCAAAAGAAGAGTAGAACCCTTGAACTATCTGACATGTTCTAGCTCAGAACCAGAACCCAGAACTTCAGTGGGTTCTGACAGCCCTCGTACCAGGCACCATACTGTGCATACCATACCATTTGTATTTTCATGCAACAGTAGTCAGTTGTGAACATTTGTAGTTTTATCAGTTTTTGTTCACCAGGTAGGTGCACTAGACAAAGAATGTCCTATTTTCAGGCACAACCTGGAAGGTTACAAATGAGATATAAACAGCAGTAAACGGGCTAATTACAGTACAAACAGAAAGAGATGCAATCAATTTTGTCAGTTACAGACACAGTACAGGCGACAGAGAATTCATATCACATAGCAAATCATTGAGTAAAATACATATGAGATAACTGGGGAATAGTTAGGAATAAATTTTGCTTTATGGGAGCAGGTGTTAGATTTCCATGGCAGTACATCTGTGTATTTGTATTTTTCTATTTGTTTTACCAGAAAAAGAGCTCCACTGAGCGATGCTTATTTACAAGGAGGTCCTGCTTAGGGCAATCAGTAGTACAATAAATCAGGGACATTGCAAGTTAGAGAATACAAAGGCAATGAATAAGCACAGTATACATAGGTCAGTATGCAGCAAGACTGCATGGCATAACGTTATAAAATGGAAGAATGAATAGAACAAGTTCATTGTCTGAGAGACGTCCACTGAAACACTAATGCTAAGTACGTTTGTCCATACAGTAACTTTCTATTGATACCATGAAAGAATTAGAAACAGACAGTGACAGCAGAAAAAGACCAAGGGTCTATCTAGACTGCATGGCGTTCCCTATCTGCCCTGGGATCTATTGTTCAATCAGGGTTGTAGCCCTCCTGTCCACCCCCCTCCACTCCTCTCCCTGCTGCTATCGACCTGAGCATCCACCAAACCCATCACTCTGAAACTCGGCTTGTAACTTCTTCCAGAGAGTAGGAGCAAGTCAGCTGAATGCCATTGTGCCGTATTTGGATAAGTGCTGGGGGGGCATTAAAATAATTACATTGTTATTTATCAGATTGTACAGGCATGTGGATCTTTGGAAGAAGGTAGTGATATATGGTAGCAAGGTGTTTTGATTGAAACATGCCTTGTATGACCATGTGTACAGGATTTTTAGCTTTCTAGGAGTGAGAGCAGGCCGACTGTCAAGTAGAGGGAGTAAGTGAAGTGCATAAAATTTGGATGTGTAGAGATAACACGAACTGCAGGTAGAGACACAGGTAATATAAGTTTATAGGGGTGCTAGGAAGGCCACTTATGGATATGAGTGTCACTTCTCGCATTGTTAGGGCAAGAGAACTGCGAATAGAGATGTGCGGAATGGACGAATTTCATTCTCAAAATATTTCATGGGTGTGAAATGTGAAATTCTGCTGGCAAAATTGAAATTTTGCCCACAATATGTTTCACCCACAAAATACAAAATTTCACCTTCTCGACGGTGGAATTTACGCCATTCTCTAATGAAATTCCGCCACTCCATAGGAGAAATTCTGCATTTCATGGATTGAAATTCACGATTATGTCGGCGGAATTTTCACACCCGCAAAATTCACAGGTGAAATGTGCAAATTTTGTAAAACGTTTTGTGCAGCAAAATTTGCAATTTCGCCAGTGAAATTACAGTTTGCTGCAACACTAACTGCGAACTGCAGTTCTGGTGCCCTAAGGACGCAAGAGGCAGCAGCCTTATCTCCATAAGAGGCCCTCCTAATGCACATATAAACCTATTATAGATCATGTCACCATTTAAACAAATATATCTTTTTGGGAGTCCGTTTCTCTGGCATGAGTGGTGGTTATCAGGAAGCCCATTACAGTCTGAGCACGTGAGGTACTCTTACTCCAGCTTTTTATGTAGAAAAGCATGTTTTTCTCGCATTGTTGCCCTTTATTTTTATTGCAAAGAAGTCTGAGAACTGGGAGGAATATGGTGGGCTGAGGCTTCATTTGCACTGTAAAAGTGCGGCACCACACCGCTCGCCCAATACATTCGAGCAGTGTAGCACCACACCTTACAGTAATGGAGCCCCGCATCCGCCGTATTCCTGGTTCGCAGACTTTTGCGATAAAAGTAAAGTAAGTAGCAGCGCGAGAAAAAAACACTTTTCTACATAAAAAACTGGATTGGGGTAAGCTTTTCAGGGATGGGGTCACTGAATTTTCACGGTTTTCCTTTAAAAGGAGTGCTCCTTTTATTATTTCAACTGTAAAAAGAAAACGCTAAAGCAGATTGGGAATGCAGTAAAAGACAGTATCATACAAGTCAGGAGATAATAGTCAGTCTAAAAACAGAATAAAAAGGTAGAGTTAAAAATGTTCTCCACTAATGTGCACTTCTGCTTTAATGTAGAAGGGAAAAAAAGTAGTGGACCTAGCATCAGCGTTTGAATTACAGAGGGTCTTGCCAGGGCTCGCCCCTCTCCCCAGCTCTGAAGTGAGCCCCAGTAGCTCACGCACTACTGCCACTGATTTACAATGGGAAGGGGGGCCCAGTTTAAAGATAGGGCCCTTATGGGCCTCACTAGCTCCCAAAGCTCACAAAGTGTAATTCCAACACTGCCTAGCATGAATCTCGAGTAGCGTAGCTAGGAAAATAACATTTGTGAACCAGAACCATTTTGGTGCCACTTCGCCACCCCACCCCCATTGTAGACATGCTCCTGTTTGTTATCGAAACCCCTTGAACACCCAATGTTGAACCACAGAAATTACAGTATAAGAGAAAAACAAATACAACAGTACTTAATTTTATGATTTTAACATTATGTTTTACTCAAATAGAGTGCAACAATCACATTGTAACACCAGTAGGGGTGAATATGAAACAGTAGAAGTAACCAAAACCAGTGGTCAGGGCCATAGGTCGCCCTCTCCCCAGTAATCTTCTAAGTCATGACTTACTTGGTGCGTGCATTGCTACATCTACGTGGACCCCTGTGGAACACTCAGCTATAGTGAGGATCACTTCTGAGAACTGTGTCCCAAATTTAACCAGCCATCCTCTAACTGCCAGACAATTTATAAACCACGGAAGGACAGAGATGCCTAGGTCTTTTACTTTTGGTACATGGAGTTAATGATCCATAAGATCAAGTGCATTCATCAGGTCGACAAAGAACAAAATTATCAATAAATAATAGCCATGCAACATCATTAGTAAGCTTGATTATAAAATGGGTATAAAGAATGCTGGCTCCTGATTGGTCAAGATGTACTTTCAGCCAGGCTGTTATCCCAACACAACAGCCCACCTGAAAGTAGCTCAACAAAAATACATTTAAATAATACATCTAATTTACTAAAAAGTCTAATTTCATAATAGCGGTAAGACACACAGGGTGTTATGAGGGTGGCTAATGGTTCTTCCTTTAGTGGTAGCTAATGGCTTCCCCATGTGCTTCAACCCACCCAAGGCAGGCCATTATCCCACTCTAATGCACCCCCTGTCATGCCTTATTGTTTAATCATAATTGTGGTAGTACAGTAGGTTCTGAGACCTGATGAGATCAGGCAGATGTCAGCTTTCAGGAAAATGGAACAAGCAAAAGTCACACCAAAACAAATATAAGCATGGCCAGCACACTGAGTGCCAAACATCTTATTTAAGCTTGGTGGCAATGTGTCCACAAAACTAAGTTTTTTTGTGGTCAAAGTTCCTGTAATGATGGCCACTTTGCATAACTGTACAAGGTAGGCACCCCAAACCTATACTGGCCTTATGCCTACTTAAGCATCACTTTTTATTGACCACTTATGATTTTTAAAGGGATTCTGCAGGCTTCCTGCCAAAATAAGTACTGTTGGCATTGGTAGGACTCAAAACCTATGAGATTCAAAAAACAATATGAATTCAGTGTTATTCCATGCTTTATTACTGAATACATTTGCATGAAAATCTGGCTCTTTGCCCCAGAGACTTCATCTCTTCCTGCTTTTTTCCTGCTCTGACATCATAATCATGTGGTTACCCCCCCCCCAACAGTGACATTTCACCAGCGAGCTCCCCCACAGCAACTACAGCGCCATGCTGCTGTGGAAAGCCCGCTGGCACCAGGTGCTGTTCGTCGGGGTCCTGCATCCCCCCAATCAGCTCTGGACTCGGAGTTGATAATCCTAAGAGGGGTGGTGCAGGATAGCTCTACGGGGGGGTCTAGGGCAAAGCCCCGAAGAAAAACACAGTCAGCCTATGGGAACTGGCAGCCAACTGCAGAATGCGGTCAACCTGCCAGTGTCGCTGACGGGGCGTTCGACAAAAATTATGTTGAGCACCTGTCGTGGATCCATAATCCTCTGCTTGTAACATCAGATTCATTTCCATGGCAAAGGGCTGCGATGCCATAAGTAGAGGATTTAACTGCAATAAGGGAGTTGCCAGTAGCTGGAGCTAGTACACAGGGTAACTGTTTTAGAAGATGTTACCTGTTTATTCAGGGAGAGCAAGGCTGCAGTGCACAGAGTAGGATGTCTGCTGAGAACTTGTGATGTTTGTAGAACAAATCTTCAGATTTGGTTATCCAGCCTGTATTTTTTTTCAGGGTTACAATACTACACTAATTTCACAACAGAATTAAGCAACAGGAACAGTGAAGTCTAAGGGAAAATGTCCTTGTTTAAATTTAAAAGTAATAAAAAAAAAACTGGAAGGTTCAGAAATTCAGATTTGGGGAGGAGTTTGTGTAGCCTAGTTCTGTTAATGCATACTATGATTTTTTTTTTTTGCTGGCATCTGAAAACTCCGATTCCCATGTGTTTGTCATTCTACACTTATACAGGATCAGATGTACACAAGCCTGTTTAAAAGGCCATGTCAGTGGCTCAGCAGGTTGCACACTCACCTCTGAGGCTGGAAGATCAGAAGGTTGTGGGTTCAAGCCCCACACCAGGTACTTGGGGCAAAATCTCAATACTGACACTGTAGTGTATCCTGAGGTGCTGTCTTTTGGATGAGATGTTAAACTGCCTGTTCAGGTGGACGTTAAAGATCCCATGGCACTTCTCAAAAAGAGTAGGAGAATTGTTCAGGTGGACGTTGAAGATCCCATGGCACTTCTCAAAAAGAGTAGGAGAATCTCCCCAGTATTCTGGCCAAATTTCCCTCATTCACTAAAAATACTACCAACAGCTTAATCTGGTTCAGTTTCAGTTGGTTACCATCTGTATTTCCCCCTCCTCCGGGACAAGGCTGAAAATAGGCAGAATTACATAGCCCTCCTTTTCTGGTCAACAAAAACTAAATAAATAAATGTCTGTTCTGGCAAAGACTTGTCAGCCTGACTTGCACGAGGATTTCATACCCATGATGCTTTGCATTGGGATTTGCATGCACATTCACTGGGCTTGAGGCTTAAGAGTATGTGTATGGTTTGTAGAGATGCACAAAAAAAAAAATAATTTGGATATTTCTTCTCTCTTAGCACCCTTTCACGGATCCTATGCACTACTCTTCCTGCAAACTGCCTCTTTGGTAGGCTAACTCTGAGTGTACAGTAAATGACCATTTTTTTAAATGACTTGCCACTACCCCTATTTCTCTGCTGAATCACATTTTGCACATGAGTTCTGAGATGAGTATACTGTAGCCCGTCACAGGACATGGATGTATCAGGTATTATTGCACACCTCAGGTGGTCATGAGGCATGAGCAGAAGGCTGAGTGTCCTCCCAACCATCTAGGAAGAGGGCTTGTCACCTGGAAAGGGCTTCTGGACAACATGCACACCAGAAATATAGACCACTAGGACAGGGGGAAAGAGGGAGATAGGGAGCTAAGGGTGGAACTAGAAAGTGGGTGGCGAAAGGGGAGGTGGTGGTTGTGGGTGATCTAAACCTATTGGATATTGACTGGGACATTCCAGTGTCCAGGAGCACAAGATATCAGATCCTACTGGATACGTTGCCAGAGTGTCTGCTAGTGCAGCTGGATAAAGAACCCACTAGCCAGGCTGCCATGCTCAGTCCGATGCTAACCAGCTTAGAAATAGTAGTTGGAATGCAGATAGGGGAGCCACTAGGGTCCAGCCACCATAACTCTGTTTGGTGCAAGCTGGCCCTTGGGACCAGTAAACCCTCATCAAAGACTGAAGTCCTATAAAACATTTTTGTGGGATAAAGCTTTTAATGATGGTGTTGGCTGACAAGTATGTATTTTTAACTGTGCCGATATTTTGGTTTGTTTCATTTTATGTTTAAAATTGGTTTTATTGTTATGCGCCTTGGTTATGAAAGGCGCATTATGAATAAAGAATTATTATTATTATTATATTTCAGAAGAGCAGGCTTCAATTGGAGGTGGAGCTGCTCCGGGACAAGTTAGTTGGAGTGGACAGCAATAGGAGGTGTGGAGGAAAGATGGAGAGTAACAGAAGGGGCCATTCTGGAGGCAAAAAAGAAATGCATGAAGTAGTAACCAAAAGAAAAAAGTGCAAGAGACGAACATGGTTCGCCAAAAGGAAGACCTTCACCAGGAACAAGGAAAAGGGGGTGGGGGGAGAGAATGGGAGAGTACCAAATGAGAACAAGAGAAGACAAGACAGCAGTCAGGCAAGCAAAAGCAGACACAGAGCTACTTATTGTGGAGGGGGTCAAGGGTGGGAAAAACAGTTCTTCAGGTATATTAGGGAAAGCAGAGAGGCAGAATTGTTAGGCTATCAGAGGAAGGTAGGGAGATAGAGGAGAACAAGCATAAAGCAGCTGTCCTCATTTATTTACTAGCTTTTGATGACCGGGTAAATGCATTAGGCATTAGCCCTGCCTATTTTCAGACACGATACCTTAATGATTACATCTGCTTTTCTTCACTAGGGAACACAGGGGATCTCTGCCAGAGAGTGGCATAAAGAAATAGAAACATAGTCTGTCAGCAGAAACGGACTGCTTTGCTCACCTAGTCTGCCCAGATGTCCCCTGCCTAATCTGTCTCCGCAGATCCTAACTTGTCTCCAGTGACCCTTCCTCCTTTTTTCTAATATGCTGTACCTTTATGTTTATCACATGCATGCTAGACACCCCCACTGTTTTCACCTCCACTACTTTCGCTAGCAGTCTGTTCCAGGTGTCTACCACCCTTTCAGAGAAGAAGTATTTCCTCACATCTCTCTTAACACCCCCCCCCAGCTTCATTGCATGCCTGCTGTTCCTCTCACTTATTTGAAAGAGACTCTGCTCCTGCACCCTGTTCTTCCCTGTGAGGTACTTGTAAGTCACTATCATGTCTTCTCTTGCTCTCTTCTCTTCCAGGGTGCACACGTTGAGATCCCTCAGTCTTTCCTCAAAGGGCTCCTTGTGCAACACCAGCACTACTTTAGTTGCCTTCCTCTGAACTGTCTCCACCCTGTCTATGTCTTTCTAAAACATGGCCTCCCATACCATACACATTACATCAGGTGGGGTCTCCTCAGTGAACAACAAATGGCAGCACCACTTCCTTCCTCCTGCTGGAGATACCCTCCCTGTGCACCCCAGCATCCCATTAGCCATATCCGCTGCTTTATCACACTGCCCTGCCACTTTGAGGTCATCAGATATGATAACTCGAGGTCCCTTTCCTGTTTAGTGACTGTCGGTACCCCCATCCTATACCTGGCTCCTCGGTTCCTATGCCTTAGGTGCATGATTTTGCACTTTTTGGCATTGATTCCCAATTGTCATGCACCTGACCACTCATCATATTTCCTAAGATCACTAAGGATTCTCTCAAACCTTCTGAGTGTCCACACTGTTGTAGATTTTGGTATCATCTGCAAAAAGGCATAATTTCCTTTCCAGTTCTTCTGCAGTGTCACTTATGAAGACATTAAAGAGGACTGGTCATAGTAAAGAGCCATGTGGCACCCCGCTGGTCACTGTCCCACTGTTAGAATTAGTGCCGTTAACAACCATCCTCTGTCTCTCATCCATTAACCAGATTCTAACCCAGTACACCACTTTGGATCCCACCCTTAGGCTGCTTAGTTTTTTTATCAGTCTCCTGTGTGGCACAGTGTTAAAGGCCTTGCTAAAGTCCAGATAGACCACATCCACTGCCCTCTCCTGATCTATATCCCTAGTCACCCAGTCAAACAAATCTATCAGATTCATTTGGCATTAATCCCCCCCCCCCATGAATCTATGCTGCCTGTCATCTTGCAACCCTTAAGATATACTACCAGTATTTCTTTCAGCAGGGTTTCCATCAATTTCCCCACCACTGAAGTAAGAATGACCAGCCTATAGTTGCTAGCCTCCTCCCTTCTGTTGCTCTTATGTAGAGAACTACATCATCTCTTTTCCAGTCCTATAGAACTGTGCCTGTTTCCAGAGAGCTGTTGAGTACGGCTGTATGCTTGGTATAAGCACAATGGAATCATGTGAAAAGGAACGGAAGGAGGGAGACAGATCTGTAGATCGGGTATGGTCTGTGGTAATAGTATATGTAGGGAGAAATGGGTAGACTGGATGGGCCAAGCGGTCCTTATCTGCCATCAAATTCTATGTTTCTGCATACTTCTATGTGAGTGGCACAGATAGCACCTCCCTGAGTTCTTTCTGTACCTTTGGGTGTATCTTATTTAGACCCATAGCCTTTTCCACCTTCAGAGGTGCAAGTCCCTTCGGGACACTTTCTTCTGAAAATGGACCTGTGCCCACCTCCTCCCTCTGTTTCTGCTACTCCCTGGTGGTACACCCCCCCCCCACTATGAAGACTGAGCAGAAGTATCTGCTTTTTCTTGGCTCTTTTCTATGCAGTCTCCCACTCCACCCTTCTAGTCCCTCAGCATCCCTCCCCTTGCTTTTCTCTTCTCACTTTTGTATCTGAAGACAATCTTATCTCATTTAGCAACCCCATGGCTAGCCTTTTCTCTGTCTGTACCTTTGCTCCCCTCACCACCTTTCCCGATTCCCTCTGTTTTACTTGCAATACCTTCCTGTCCTCTTCCCTCTGTTTCCTTATACCTCCTGAATGCCACCCTTTTTCCCTTCACCGCCTTGGCTATTTCCTCAGAGAACCATAATGGTCTCTTTCTCCTTCTCCTTCTGGTTTTACTCACCTCCTTCACACAGAAGTTGGTTGCTTTAATTATGTCCTCTCATTTTCTCCACTTTATCTCTACCCCTCTCTGGCAATCCCCCAGGAGGCAGTTTTTTGCGGCAGTCTCACATTTCTTAAAAAATCCACCCTCCTAAAGGCCAGAGTCCTTTCCCTTGTGTAGTTGGTCACCATGCTTGTCTCCACATTAAACCACACTGTATGGTGATTACTGGTACTCAGGGAGACTGCCCACTGTGACATCTGCAATGCTGTCCCTGTTTGTAAGCACCAGGTCCAGCAGTGCCTTGTTTCTAGTAGGTTCTTTGATTAGCTGCCTGAGAAAAGTCTTTTGCAGGAAGTCAAGGGTGGCCCTGCTGTTTGCCGAAGCTGCTGTTGGAAGGCTCCCCTCTACGTCTGGCAGATTGAAGTCACCAACTAGCAGCACCTCCCCTTACTTGTCATTCTGATAAAGGCAACTGTAAGGCGGGTCCCAGAGATGAGATAATAATTATATACCAGTGGGTCTGGAAATGGCTAGCAACCCTAAAGATGGATAAGGCCCTGGGGCCAGATAGGATGCATCCGAGGGTCCTCAAGGAATTGGCATCAGAACTAACTAATCCTGCTCAGTTCAGACAGGGGTAGCTCAGAAAGACTGGAGAGTAGCAGACATAGTCCTGCTCCATAGGTGGTGGGGGGGGGAAGGAACACCAAGGTAACTACAGACCTGTCATTCTTAACTCCATAGTGGGTAAACTGAAGGAGACACTAGTCAAAAAGGATCTCATGGACTACCTGCAGAGTAACAGACTCCAGGATAGTAAACAGCATGGGTTTGTGGCAGGGAGGTGTTGTCAGATCAACCTGATAGTTTTCTTTGACTGGGTAACGAGGGTAGTGGATAAGGGCCACACCGTGGATTTACTCTACTTCGATTTCAGCAAGACATTTGTCTGTGTGTCTCACAGAAGGCTGCTGAAGAAGCTAGAGGATCTGGGTGCAGCAAAGGACATAGTTGGATGGGTAGGTAATTGGTTGGAAGGGAGACAGTATAGGGTGGTGGTTAATGGAGTCAGATCAGACGAGAGGGAGGTTATGAGTGGGGCGACACAGGGATCAGTCCTGTGTTCTGCCCTCTTCAACATGTTCATCAGCAACACAGGAGATGGAATCCAGGGCATGATGTGTATCTTCGCAGATGACACTAAGCTCTGTGGAAGGATAGACACGAGGAGTGGATTACAGGGAGATGTGGAGCAATCTACAAAGGTTAGAGAGGTGGTTTAAGGTTTGGAAGTTGAAATTCAGCTCCAAAAAGTGCAAACAGTGCACTTAGGGAAGAAGAACCCCAGAAGAGAGCACTGGATGGGAAGGGTAAGAGCATTGTCACTGAGGAAAGAGACGTACAAGTCATCATTAGTGACTCCCTAAAACAATCAAGGCAATGTAACAAGGTGTACAGCAAGGCAACCAGGATGTTGGGGTGTATTGGAAGTGTCAAAAGAAAAGAGGTGCCACTGCCTCTCTGTAGATTAGTGGTGAGACAGCACCTAGAACACAGTATACAGTGCTGCAGTCCTCATCTGAGGAAAAGCGAGTACAGGCTGGGGACAGTGCAGAGTAGAATGGCCAGAATTAGTCAGGGCTACAGGGCAGATCTTCTGAGGATCGTTTCAAGGCACTGACCATGTACTCGCTGGAGGCCAGATGAGAGAGGGGAGATACGATAGAGAACTTCAAGTTCCTAGAGGGAATAAACAAGGTAAACTGTGAGGAACTATTTAGCATGAGTAACGATTCAAGAACGTGGGGGCACAGGTAAAAACTGCTGGTGGGGGGGAGGTTTAAAAGGGATGTGAGAAAGTTTTATTTTACAGAAAGGTGACTGAACCGTGGAACAGTCTGTCAGCTGGTGTGGTGGGCGTCCAAACCATTAATGATTTCAAGCACAGCTGGGACAGATTTAAGGGTCTAATGGTTGCTCAGGGTGGTAGCAGCAGGGTGGGGAGCATGGGGTGGACAGTGAGGGCTAGAACCCTGTATGGGCAAGAGGTCCCGAGGTTTAATAGGGTGCTGATACAGTCTGGATCTACTAGTTGGTCTTTTTCTGCTGTCATTGCCGATGTTTCTATGTATTATTCAAATAGTAAAACTGGGGACAGGAATTCAGTCTCTCAATTGACTGGGACACGATTAGATTCCACGCTGGTCTTGCGTGTGCCCTGTCATTCTGTGAAGCAGAGTGTATATGCAGGAAGATTCACGTGATTTTTTTTTTTTTTATCAGTACAAAAATTACTGTTTTCAAGTGCCTTACAACATTTCATAATGGCAGTTAGGTGACTCAGGAAAGGGAAGGGGGTTACGATTGGTAATTCCACCCCATCGGCAATTCACACTTGCCTTCAGATTGTGTGGTTTTGCGAGTGAGGTGGGGGGGCATCACCTCACGACAACACCTAAACCCCTCCCATTGTGTTTTATTGCTAAATTAACAAATTAAGTTTTTTCTTGCTGACAGAACAAGATCAAATGAGATTAGATGCAAAGGGGTAGTTAGGGACAAGTGGGATTTTGGGGTGTCAGTGGAGGGAGACAGTGCATTAAAATAGGTAAAATAACAGGACAGACTGGGGAGATAAAAGTCCTTATCTGTCCTAAAACCATCTACACATCTACTCACAGTGTTTATGAGGTTATTTGGCATTAGGTTTATCTCATTACCTCACTAATAGTATTTTAATTTGAGAACATCTACTGGTAATTGGATACCTCATAAGGTATAACCTGGGGTCTAACTCTACATGTTACATTATATGTTACAGTGAACCAGCTTTGGTGTTTTCATCATGCCCCCCCCCCCCCAGTGACTTACCTTAACTGTAATTACTCAGTCCATGTTTTGTCATTTTCCAAGCTGTAGTTTTGTAAGGGGACAGGATCCTAATTCTTGTCTTGGAGGACCTGCCTGCCAGATCCCCTCCCCGGTGCCGATTTCAGAAAGCGCCGCTCCTGTACTACTGATATGAGTGGGGGCGAGTCTTATTTTATTTTTGTATTCTTTGGTAACTGGGTAAGACCCACTAGGCAAAATGCTTGTTTTCAGGGGCGACCCGGGAGCACTGGGAGGTTCAGTGACTTGTTCAAGTCACACAGTATGTAAGTGGAGCTTGTGGGAATCAAACCCAGGTTTGTTGGACATACCAAACTCATTCACAGCTCATTACTCTAACCCGCTGACAGGTGTTTTAAGTGGTCTATGACTCACAGATATCAAGGGTGGTGGTGAAGTCATGAGTGATGTCACAGTGATCATGACACAAGCAACAATAGCAGGCATATTTTTATCAGGTCCATAATATGTTTGCTTTATGCAATGGCATGGGTTTGTATGGTAAAACAACTGGATTGCAATCCCACATTGAAAGTTCTGTAAATAAAACTTTCTTTGAACAGTTAAGTCCTGTTAAGCTTCTATTCTGAAGGATCAACAGTGAGAATTTGTGCTTTGTCATCAACCTAGAATAAGAATATCACAATATTCTCATTGTAGGTCCCTGACAACAAAAATAACCTTAAATATTGGACGTGTTATATACACTTGCATAACTGTGTATAAATATAACCCAAAATTACACATACTTCCACAATGCAAGGCATCATGGGTGATATAGATGAATCACCATTCAGGTCGTCAGGCTAGGCATTTAGCAGGGCCGTTAAGTTCCAAAAGACCTCACAAACATGCTAAGCACTAATTGCAGGGGTGTGGGTGGTATTTCCCACATCTACAGCTGCAGAGTATGCTAGTCACTGTACGGACAAATGTACTTGTCAATACAGAGATTCATGAAGCATTACTGCCATGGGTTGCTTCCTCTGCCATTCCTGTTGCTGTGAAATATCCTTCCTGGCTTTGCTCTTGACACCAAGCTATAAAGTTATGTTTTGTATTTATGCTCTACTGTGTAAATTAAGACATTTATGTATGTCATGCTGCCTTGTTGTATATTGCCCTTCGTGTATCATGCTTATTTGTTGCCGTTGTATTCTGTAACTTGGAATTTCCCTGATTTACTGTACTGCTGACTGCCCTAATCCAAGACCTCCTTGCAAATGGGCTCTGCTCAATGGAGCTTTTTCCTGATTAAACATGGGGAGGCAGTATAGCGCAGTGGTTTAATGCTCTGAGCTGCAAATCTGGTGACATCCAGCAGACCAGACTTGGGTTTGAATCCCACAGCTTCTACTTGCATACCGTGTGACCCTAAGCAAGTCACTTAACTTCCCTGTGCTCCCAGGTTGCACCTGTAAAAAAGCTTTCAGCTTAGTGTGCTTCTCCTGGGTAAACAACTAAAAAAAGACTACTGGATGGGCAACTATGCACAACCAAAGGGGTTCTGATTCCCACTGACCTTGAGAGCGAAGCTCGAGAGGTCCATGGGAATCAGAACCCTGAGGTGGCAGAACACACTGGTTATGTATAAAGTTGCTCATCCTGTATTTTTTATAGTGTGTACTATTACGTGAGCTGTGCATGCAGTGATTCCTTTGCTTTTAGAATGAAATTGACTTAAGCAGCATCTAGAGGTTTCAGAATGTTGTTGTACCACAGAAAGGTACAATCATATTCCATAACCTTTGAACAGTGGTACAACAGCATTTTGAAAGGGATGGAATTCTGTACAGAACATATCGGATAGTGTATGGCGCCCCATACACGACTAGGCCATTCTTCTCCTGAGTGTTTTCAATGACGGCTGATGGCCTCAAGAACGAAGCTTGAGAGGTCACTCTACCTTCATCAAAAACACAAGGGGGAAGAGTAGCCGACTTGTGTTTGGGATGCCATACACTATTCTTTATAGTGTATGGTCCCAAAAACACATTTGTTTACTTTTTTTACATTAGAGGGAGCCAGCCTTTGTTGTCTGCGATCCACATTTCGCCACCTTAGGATCACTGTCCAGCTCACACACACAACACTTTAACCGGCACCATCCTATGATCAGCGGTGATGGGGCCAGTTGCATTATGATGTAGCTACTAATGCAGAACGAAAAGTCATTCTGCATTAGTAGCTATGTCACTACTGAAGTAGAACCACTTTTTACAGTATATGGTTTTCCATACACAACCGCACTCAACCATACAATATATCACTCTACTATATACTATAAATCAATGTAAATATTAAGGTGGTGTTAGATGGGTGCATCAGTGACAGTAATGGGGAGACTGAGTCACTGTAGGTGCAACTCACGGCAGCCTCAGGCAACAAACTGCACATGGAGGTGATCTGTAGACCCCTGGGGCATGGAAAAGAGAGGGACAGAGAGCTCAGGGAAGAATATGAAAGAGGGGTGGTGGCAAAGGGGGATGTAGTGGTGGTGGGTGATTTGAACCTGTCAGGCATCAGTTGAGATGTTCCAGTGGCCAGGAGCACTAGAAGGTAGGCCTTGCTGGATGCCTTTCAGGACTGTCTGCTGGTACAGCTAGTTAAGGAACCCACCAGGCAGACTGCAATTCTCAATGTGGTGCTCACCAGCTCGGAGGTTGTAGGAGCTGTGATAACAGGGGAGTCACTGGGGAACAGCAGCCCTCACTCCATTTAGTCTGAACTGGCCCTTGGATTTGGAAATCCCCAATAGAGAGCTGAAGCCCTTGATTTTCGAAGAGCTGACTTCAACAGGCAGAGGGAGCTGGTCAGGGAAAAGTTAGTTGGGTTGGAGAACAAGGGGGAGTGGAAGAGAGATTGGGGCAATAAAGGGAGCCATTCTCGAGGCATCTAAGTAATGCATGAGAAAGGTAACCAAAAAGAACAGGTTCAAGAGGCCAGCCATTATGGTTCTCAGCAAGAGTCATGGAAGTGGTGAGGGCCAGGAAAAGACCTTCTACAAGTATGAAGAAAAGCAGGGAGAGGAAAAACGGGGAGAGTATATACTGAAAAATAAGGTGGCAAAGACAATGTTTAGGGAGGCAAAAGCAGACAAAGAGCTGTATATTGCAGAGGGGGTCAAAAGTGGAGAAAAAGAGTTCTTTGATATTGTAGTGGGAAAAAGGAAGAAAGGAGGGGAATCATAAGGCTAGCTGGTGGGAGTAGGGTGATAGAGGAGGACGGAAAAGACTGCCGTCCTTAATGATTATTTTTGCTCAGTTTTCATTAGGGAGGATGGTGGGCTCTTGTCAAAGAGTGGCATCAAAGCGCCCACTAAGGGGGTCCCAGAGATGAGGCAGCCAATATTTACAAGAGAAAGGGTCCAGTAATGGCTGGCAGTCCTAAAGACAGATTGGGCCCCGGGATCAGACTGGTTGCATCTGAGGTTACTCAAGTAGTTGGCAGAAATACTTGCTGAACCCCTGGTAGGTCTATTCCATGGCTCACTAAGGATGGGGATAGTTCTGAAGGATTGGAATATGGCAGATGTAGTTCCGCTCCATAAGTGGAGGAAGGAACAAGCAAGGAGCTACAGATCTATCATTCTTACCTCTGTTGTAGAGAAGCTGATGGGGTCACTGTTCAAAGAGGATGTTCTTGACTACTTGGAGAGCAGTGGTCACTAGGATAGTGAACAACATGGATTTGTGGCAGAGAGGTCTTATAGGGCTAAACTGAGAATTTTCTTTGATTGGGTGATGAAGGGATTGGATAGGGGCCATGCTGTGGCTTGACTCTACTTGAACTTCAGCAAGGCTTTTGACTCGGTGCCTCACAGGTGACTGCTGAAGAAGATGGAGGATCTGGGGCAGGTAACGTCATAGTAAACTGGGCAGGTAACTGGCTAAAGGGGAGGCAGCAGAGGGTTGTTGTCAGTGGGGTCAAATTAGAAGAGAGGGAGGTCAAGAGCAGGGCACCAGAGGGAGCTATCCTGTTCTGGTCCTCTTTGATATGTTCTGCGAAACTGGTGAAGGAATCTGGGCAGGTTGTGTCTCTTCGCAGATGACACTAAGCTCTGTGGGAGGGTAGTTGGTGAAGAAGGAATCAGGGAAATGCAGAGTGACTTAAAAAAGCTAGAGAGGTGGTCTAAGGTTTGGCAGTTCAAATTTACTGCCAAAAAGTGCACGGTAATGCATCTAGGGAACAAGAACCCCAGGAGAGAGTACTGGATGGGAGGGGTAAGACTTAGCACTGCAGCTGAGGAATGGAACCTTGGAGTTAGCATCAGTGACTCCTTCAAACAATTGAATCAGTGCAACAAGACATACAGCAAAACAAGTGGGATGCTGGGATGTTTTGGGAGGGGTTTTGATAGTGGAAGGGAAGATGATAATGAACTGAACATTAACATAACCCCTGGAAGTGCCTTATTGTTATTATAAAAATGGGGGGATGGATTTTCAAAGACTCACTAGGTCGCCACAAGTTGCGGCAATCTAGGGGCTTTGCCACATCCTGGCTGCATTGGAGGCCCTGCATTGTATTCAGGTAGAACAGGGTCCCTGCACCAGAACTCTGGGATGTGCCGCACCCGCAGGCATGCAGCAAAGACAATGATGCACCTGCGGGTAATGCTGCAGGGTTCCAGTTGCCCCCCTCGCTGCAACTACAGAGATGCTGAGATGGTCAGGGGTGGAGGCCACACACACAGGGCAGGCAGGTAGAGACCGGAGTTGGCATGGGCAGAGGTGGCATGGATGCCTTTGGGGAAGGGGTGGGTGAGCATCTGATGGCAGTAGCACCCGTCGGGGTGTCAAGTTGTACACAAGACTGTGACATATATGGAATGGCATTTGGGGTTATGGAAACAGACAGTGTCATAGCCCCACTGTGGGCACAGCCCAGACAGCAGCCTCCAGGGCCATTCCCACTTGGAGCCATGGCACCGTGAGTCTCCGTACCCCACCAAAGATTGTTCCCTGTCCATCACAGTCCTGTGCATGAATTGCCACCCCTGACAGGTGCTACTGCCATTGGATGCTCACCCACCCCTTTCCCAAAAGCATCTGTGCCTCCCTCTGCCCATGCCAACCCCCTACATGCCCATCAGGGCCCCCAACAGACACATCTCCACAGCAGTTGCAGTGGCACAAGAGGCTTAGACCACCTTTTCAATGGTCTAACTCCAGTCCCTTGCTGTGGCGTGGTGGGGCTTCTGGCATCCCAGAAAAGGGGATGTTGCAACCCCGCCGTGGCACAAACCCCATTTGGGGTGGCGCACCCTGATTGTACACACAGGAGGGCACACTGGCAGTTGGTTACAGCGGGTCCTGATTCAGACGTGAGGCTGCTTTTCTGAATCGAGAATGCCCATGAAAGTATGGCCATGAGTGCAAGTTACGCCTCCTGTTTGACGCAACTACCTTATGGTAGTCCTGGGGTTGAAAATCCCCCCCCCAGGTTTTTTAAAATAGAGTTGTATCCTGTTTAGAATTTGATTAGATACTACATATTTGTTGTAAACTACTTATGTTGCTTGTTCCTTGCTTCGCACCTTTAGTTATCCTCCCCAACTATTCAACTTTATATTTCATATCTTGTGACTTTTGTAAATGACTTTGTCATGTATTGTTGTCACTGATTGTGCATCTTCTGTTGTTGTTATCTCCCAGGTCATAAAACTAGGCAAATGTTTGTCTAGTGCACCTACCTGATAATAAAACTAAATAGATAAATGAATGTTAACCTAAGATTAACATATGTCTAATAAAATGTTTACTGCCAATTGAGAAGCGCTATTTCACCAACCCTTTTAATCATTCTGATTAATAGTTGTCCATGGCTGGCTGTCGAAGAACTATTACTTAGTGTAACTCAAGGTGATTTTAAGTTTCCCATCAACCATAACAATACATTTTTTTCTGATTTCCTGGTTTGTGGTATGACCATATCCTGTTGGATCTGGTGAGTTGAGTCGATAATGGTGCTCAGAGCTCATAATACCTGCACAAAAGCCTGAGCAGTCTGTAGAGGTGGCACTGCAGCAGAAAGTGGGAAGGCCCCTGCCTTTGATCTGAGAGCTGCCTAGATGAGCAGTCGAATGCTCGACTTTGATGTTGTTGGTCACGCAAGCCTGGCATCCTTTGGTTTCCTGCCAAGGCAACGGCTTAGAGATCGACTCTGGTGGCTTGGTTGTGAAAGAGATTTGATGGTCGGGGGGCTCAGTCTTCGTGTTCTAATAAGATTTGAGAGGCTATTGAATAGAGTTGTTGCAGGAAGAGCAGTGGTAGAAATAAACAATGGTTTGAGTGGCTTTGTAGGCCTGGGATAAATGGTGTAATCCACACCCTATTAGACCCACACCAATCTGGCCATATCCACACAATAATATATCCACACAGGGTGGTCATTTTTTCACATAGCTCCAGGTTCTACCTTCATTCCAGTGCTCCAATCCATGAAACTCTTGTGTTGCTGTGATACACTTCTTCCTACATCCTAATCTGCCAGCCTTGTGCCATATTTTCAGAAAAAAGATCCAATCTGGAAAACAGCAAAACTGCAGTATCATTTGGGCCCATGACTGAGATTTTCAAAGATTTTGCAGCACTCTGAGAGTACAGACCTTTTGCTTTTCAAGGAAAACTGTCAATATTGCAAACTCCCCATCCCCAAATCCTTAACCACCTAATTAAGCTGCTCGTAGTAAAGAATTATTTTTTTGCAGTGGTCCGGATTGCAATATTTTTATTTTCTCAATCCCACAATCTAAAAACATTGGCAGGTTATGTGGTACAATTTCTTCGTCTAGTGTGGCTCCGCACAATTGGCATGTATATTTTTCAACACAAATGAGTGGTGCGGAACCATACTGTAAGAGGAAATGGTACAGTGCAACGTACCATGTTTTTAGATTGTGGGACAGAGAAAATAAAACTGTGTAAGTAGGACCACTGCAAAAAATATTACTGTGAAAAGCTTAATGGGGTTGCATATGACCATTTTCGCTAGTGTTTCATCTGTTAAAGCTGGGCTCTAGCGTGCAGAGGGGCTGAGGACATTTTCATTTAAAGTTTCTGATCTGATCTGCTAAAGCTGGCCCAGTGGTGCAGAGGGCTGAGGACATTTTCGTTTAAAGTTTCCGATCTGCTAAAGCTGGCCCAGTGGTGCAGAGGGCTGAGGAGCTGGATGCCTTACCTCCTCCCATGCCAGCGACCCAGGTTCGGGAACAAGCTTGAGTCGTCGGGGGTCGGCTGGGGGGGAGAGGAGCTGGATTGAGCTGCCTCAAGGCAGCTCTTCTCTCCTCCCTCAGGAAGGGAAGTGGGTTTCCCTGGCTCTCGTCTGCACTTAGGTGGCAGCATCAAGCCACTAGGGAAACCAGCCAGGTTAGGACAGGTGGGAGGAAAGGGGCGTCACTGGAGCCAGGGAGCGCATGCACGCCTCCACAAGAATGCGCGACCGTGTTCTGGTGTCCTGGGAGTAATGGGGAGAAAACAGAAAATGGCACACCAAGGCAGGCTAAATGAAGCCCTGAAGCTAACAGTGTGGATTGAGATCCTCTGAGAGAGGACCGCAGCTGTGCCTGCCCGGAGCCCCAACGGGAGAAAAAGCTATATCGAAAAACAAAAGTTTCCCATGTGCTCTGGTATTCAGTAAGCTATCAGAGGCCACTTCCCACAAATGATCATACAGCAGTCAGAAGTCACAGCTGCAGAAGTGCATGGAAAATCACTGGCTTGAAAAGTCCCACCAACTACAGCTAACTAACTAGCCTGAGACTTACAGGGCTTTTTGAAAATGCCATCTCTTGCTTTCTCTTTCACTATGATCTGTGTAACATCTGTCCTTTTTGTTGGACAGATGCACCAAGAACCCCTTTGGTTAGCCCAGGTTTGAACCCTACAACCTCAACGTACACACTGTGTGCCCTGAGCAAGTCACTTAACCTCCCTGTGCATAAAGGAGAACTGCACTGAAACTGTATGACATTTTTCCCCAGTAGAAGCTGTTTTTATAGCTGCATAGCAGAGCATTCCGATATACTGCAAATGAGGAGGAGAGGATGGCTGAAAATGTCACATTTTCCCCTCTGCAAAGTGGAGTTTCATCAAATCATTGGTATGCATGCAATCACTGAACTCTGCTCCATCTCTCTCTTTCTCAACCCCCCCCCACACTTCTGTCTTCCCTCTGCAGCTCTCCCACCCATCTAGCAACCGTCTCCCTCTCCTCAATGATAGTCCCTGGTGTCTAGTGTCCCCCCACCTAGCAGCGATGGCTGTGGGTCTGGTGCTCACCCCAGATTTCCAGTTCTGGCTCAAGTTAAAGCAGAAGGAGGAAGGGAAGGCAGTTAGAATAGCAAAGGCCCAAACCGAGGAAAGGATAGCCAACTCTGTTAAGAAGGGGAATAAGACCTTTTATAGGTACATTAGGGAGAGAAGAAAGACCAAAGGAGGGATACTGAGGTTTAATAAAGGGAAGGGAATGTGGGTAGATGGTGACAGTGAAAAAGCAGGGATATTGAATGAATATTTCTGCTCAGTATTCACAAAGGAAGAGGAGGGGAATGTACCTAAACCAAACAAGAGAAACACTCTGAAGACAAGGGTAGATACCAGTCCATTTACAGAAGAAAGGGTTCTGAAAGAACTAATAAAATTGAAGGTGGACAAATCAATGGGGCCTGATGGGATTCACCCAAGAATTCTAAAAGAACTAAGGGTAGAACTAATGACACTGCTGACTACTCTCTTTAACAAATCATGGGAGGATGGGGGTGGTACCTGAGGACTGGAGGAGGGCGGATGTGATTCCTCTTCACAAAAGTGGGAGCAGGACAGAGGCAGGAAACTACAGACCAGTTAATTAGACCTCAGTGGTAGGGAAAATGATGGAATCACTTCTGACGGAAAGAATTGTTGAGTACCTAGAGGTCAGTGGGGCACAGGACCCAAGGCAGCATGGATTCACGATGGGAAGGTTGTGTCAGACGAATCTAATAGATTTCTTTGACTGGGTGACCAAAGTATTAGACCAAGGAGGGGCTGTGGACATGGCCTACCTAAATTTTAGCAAGGCTTTTGATACAGTCACACACAAAAGAATAATACACTAGTTAGCCAGCCTTGGAGTGGGTCCCAAGGTGGTAGCCTGGATAAAAAATTGGCTAGACAACAGGACACAAAGGGTAGTAGTAAATGGAATACACAGTGAAGAAAGGAGGGTTACTAGCAGGGTACCACAGGGTTCAGTACTGGGTCTGGTCCTTTTTAATGTCTTTATAAGTGACATTGCAGAGGAACTGGAAGGAAAAGTATGTCTCTTTGCAGACGACACAAAAGATCTGCAACAGGGTTGATACACAAGATGGAGTGGAAAGGATGAGAAGGGACTTGGCAAGGTTGGAGGAATGGTCAGATGTATGGCAGCTCAGATTCAATGCAAAGAAGTGCAAGGTAATGCACCTGGGAAACAAAAACCCAGGGGAAGAGTACACAATTGGGGGTGAGATACTGACAACAGTAAAAATGGAAAGGGATCTGGGGGTAATTATATCAGATGACCTAAAGGTGGGTAAGCAATGTGAGAAGGCAGTAAGGAAGACTGGGAGATACTGGGATGCATAGGGAGAGGCATCAATATTAGAAAACAGGAAGTTGTTATCCCTCTGTACAGACAGTTGGTGAGACCCCATCTGGAGTACTGTGTGCAGTGCTGAAGACCCCATCTCTGCAAAGACATTGACAGAGTGGAGGCTGTCCAGAGGAGGGCAACCAAAATGGTGCAGGGTCTGCACCAGAAGACATACGAAGAAAGACTAAAGGAGCTTAATATGTATACCCTTGAGGAAAGAAGGGAGAGAAGGGACATGATAGAAACTTTCAAGTACCTCAAGGGAATCAACAAAGTCCAAGAGGGTAGCATCTTTCAGAAAAAAGAAATGTGCAAGAACAAGGGGGCACAATTTGAAGATAGAGGGGGGACGGCTCAGATGTAATGTGAGGAAGTATTTTTTCACAGAGAAGGTTGTGGATGCATGGAACAGCCTCCCTGAGGAGGTCATGGAGTCAAGAACAGTGGGGGAATTCAAGAATGCATAGGACAGGCATAAGGCAGTCCTAGTGGAGGTAGGAGGAAGTAAGCTAGGTTGGTTAGCTAGGATCTGCAGCTTATCTGTTAGGTAGGAAAATGGGCGGACTAGGTGGGCCAAGCGGTTCTTATCTGCCATCAAATTCTATGTTTCTATGATAAAAAAAAAAACATCTGCAGCCAAACATCCGACCCCCTCCCGACCAGTTGCCATACTGGCTGCCCTCCCCTCGACAAACTACCTCCTCTCTCTCTTCTCCTTGATGGTAGAAGCCAGGACCAGTGAGTTAAGGGAGAGTGGAGATGTCTTTTGTTTTTTAAGAAAATGGAGGCAGGGGAGAAACTGGCAGATAGCAAGAGCCCCCCCTTTCCAGCATCAGCGATGAAATTTAGTCCTGTGGCTGGGGGAGGGAGGGAGGATGACTTCATTATGGGGTAACTGCCACTGAGATCGGACAAATTCTGACACAAGGGTGCCCAACCCCTGGTGTCAGTTAACACCCTCCCAAAACAGTATCATCTGGGTGCCCCCCGCTGTGCTGCCGAACAAAACACCTTGAAATAACAGAAACTATCCCTTGTAGTGTTTCTGTGTATTTATTTTTTAACCTATAAAGAAAAAAAAAAAGAGGCCTGTCAATGAGTTCTGTAACCCCCCCTCACCCTCCAGCCACCCAACCCGACCACCTTCTTAGCATCTACAATACCACCCCTCATTTAACTATCTGGTGGATCCAGTGCTGCCTCTCAATAGTCCTCTTGCTTCGAACACCGAATTGTGACTAACTGAAAACAATTCTGTCAATAGGTTTTCAATGCGCATTCAACTTTTACTCATAACTTTGTCATTTTTTAATATTTTTCCCACAGTTTTTTTATTTTGAACACAATGGGTTTCATTTTTCAAACCCCCTCCTAAACATGTTTTCACAGTCACATTGCAAAATCACCTTTTGACTGCATTTTAAAACATCCGCCCCTCTTGATCATAAGATGGAGTCATAAAAAGGCTATGTTTAGCATTCAGGGTCAAAATGTCAAATGCGGTGTTATGAATAAACATTACATTTTTTCAACATTTATTCATAACTCTGTCATTTGTGCAGATTTTGGCCCCAAATGTTCAACAAAGCCCTTTTGTTACTCCACCTCAAGTAACAGGTGTCATTTCTCAGATCCACTCTGAACCATATTTCTTTAGTCACACCTCAAAATCACTTTAAATTCTACCTCTCGTGATCATATGTTGAAAATTAGAGGTCAAAATGTCAAGAAACAACGAAGTTATGAAGACATGTTGAATTTGTCTGGCGTTTACTCATGACTTTGTCATCTGTGGAGATTTTGGCCCCAAATATTAAACATGACCCCTTTGGCACCCTACCTCATGAACAGGACAGCTGCCATTTTCCAGCCCCTGCCCAAAACGTTTTTCACGTTCATGTTGGAAAAGGGCACTGTGGCCAAGATTTCATAAATGACACCTGTCATCATAAAAAGACTATGTTGACAATTCGTGGTCAAAATCTCAAAAGCCAACAAAGTTATGAACAAATGTTGACATTTTTCAGTGTTTACTCGTAATGTAGCAATTCTATCACTTTTTGAACCGGCAGGGGTCATTTTCAAATCCCCTTCCAAAACCAGTTTTTGCGGTTGTTCCACAAAATCACATTTTAGGTGGCATTTGATAAATGACACCTGTCATGTTCATATGCTGGAGTAATCAAAATACTGTCTTAAAAGTCATAGCCAGGACCCCACAAACAATTAAATATTTCCTCTCAGCTGAGCTGTCTTACGTAAATAAATTGTAAAAATGGGTAAAATCAGTATCCCACTTTAGCAAACCCCCCCCCATGAAATGGAAATATTGCATCACAGCTCCTCTGTCCTGAGACAAATACAGAGTAAAGCAGGACCCGACTGAAAATGAGATATTCCATGCCAGCTAGGCTATCCTGGGTAAAGATACTGTAAAAATGTGTAAAAGCAGGACCTTCACTAAAAATGAGATACTGCATCCGAGCTGTGCTATCCTGAGTAAATACAGTGTCAAAATTTGTAAAAGTAGGACCCCAGTGAAAATGAGATGATGTGTCTGTGCTGGGCTATCCTGAGCAGATACATTGTAAAAATGTATAAAAGCAGGACCCCCACTGAAAACGAGTACACCCTCAGTGGGAATACTGCTCATGGTGTACAGATTATCTGTCTATCTAACCAACATCTATGGTGCTGGATCATTCATCAGAGTAGTGAAGGGCGAGTATAGGAATCCACCAGTTTTGAACCTCTAGTTAAAGTGTTGAAGTATCCAAGTGTTTGCTTTACAAAGGGAGCCAATGTTTGTTGGCACGCCACAGTTCTCCAATGCTCGATTTGTTTTGGTTGTTTAACTGCCTGGGGTTGGTCAGTCCTGGCATCAGGAACTGAATCACAGAGGAGTAGATCAGGCAGGAATCTTGTTCCTTCACCCCTTTGCCTGACAAGGCTGGACCACCATAGGGTATTCCAGTTACAGCAGTGCAACATCAGAAGCTGCAGCTCAGTTCAGTGGCTCAGCTAAGAAACTTTTTATTTGTTTATTTATTTTACAATTTTTGACCAGGAAAGACGCAATAAGCCAAGGCTTGCTTCCAGGTGCATCCTGGGAGCATGGACAAGTTAAGTGACTTGCTCATGGTCACACATGTGGTGACTGTGGGATTCAAACCCAGTTCTCCAGGTTTGCATTTGAATGTTCTTAACCACTACACTATACTGCTTCCCCAAACAGTGGGGCATTTCCTCTGTTCACTTCACTGCCCCCCCCCCCAATAAAATGTAACTATGCAAAATGCTTGGTGAAGCATGGGAATACCTGTAAGCAAGGTCTGTACTGCACAATCCCCTCTGATGGGTCGGTCTACTAACAGTAAAAACATAAGTACACTATCCACAAGAACAATATTTTGTTTAATCTCCCTGATCCATCAGAATGCATGGCAGCTGTTTCTGGATAATACAAACAAACAAAAAAAAGCCTGATTAGAGGGCCATGGGTCTGCCAATCAGCTGTAAAGCTTCCACATTCTGCTTACAGCATACTGGATAAATAAGGACTTTAAAAATAATGTCTAAAAGCATATTTTTTCAGCTGACTCTTGCCTTCATACAGAGACTGGCGTTCTGATTATATTTCGTTGATTAGATACAGTATGTTGCAGAGAAGTCCGAGCTACTATATGCTGCATTTCCACCAGAATATGTCTGGAAACAATTTGTAGGCTGTACAGGATTACTGTTTCCTATTAAAAAATATTTAACTTTGTGAAGGCCACTGTCTGTAGGCATATCAGCTGCTGTACTGCTAGAAGTCTTGGGGTTGTGTTTAAAATAAGACTGCAACAATTTCCTCAAATGCTTTGCAAGAAGATACAACTTACAAATATCTAACGTTAACCCACGTCTTATGTGGCAGAAGTAACTTTGTAAACAGCTTTAGAACTGCAAGTGCACTGACTTTTCCATGTGTTTACTGTGGCACAGGTGAGTAGTAGTTGAACAGTGATAACAGACGTCTTTCTCCAGATAGCAATAACATATTTTTCGGATACAATATTTCTAGTGAAATGTTATTTGGTACAGGTGGGCAAGCCATGAGTTTTTTGACCTAGTGCCAAGCCAGAGCCGAGCCAGGGTCTGGCTTGACTCTATGAGCCAAAATGTGAGCCGAGCCTTGGCTACTGTAAGCTATTCTTTACATAGGAGTTTAACGTTTCGGATACTACATTAACTGCTCTGGCTGACAATAATGCTTACTTTGAGCATAACTGGCTTGGCTTGACCTTGGCTCTCAACTGCTTATACCTGTCGAGCCGAGCCAGGAACGAACCTCGAGCCAGACTCGAGCCTGCTCTGGCTTGCCCATCTTTATTATTTGGAAAGGAATTGTTTTGTAGTTCTGTATGGTAAACATTGCTTATGCATCGTATTATCCTGGCTGCTTGTGATATATGAAGTCAGTAAGTCTGTTGCAACAGCTACTGGGGGTGTGTGTGTGTGTCTGTTTTGTGTCCAAGGCCAACAACAGTTGCTTCTGCATTATCTTGATATTTAAAGGTGCCCGGCAATGGCTTGTACTGCACGGCTGCCCCTCTAACATCAATTGCCCTGCCAGCTGAGGTCTCCATCCTGATGTAGTGCATAATTTTTTGTTCAGTCATTACTTTGTATTTTAATTTTGTAGGGTGTCAGCAAATGCAGAAGTGGAGGTGGCTCCCTGAGACGTACGGTCGAGCGCCACAGTAGACTTATGGGAAAACTCCCTTTTTAGTGATGTTGATCACACTATTGCTGTATTGAACACAGCAGGGAGCAAGTATTAGTTTTACATTTTTATAGTGTCAGTGAGAGGTTTATTGTTTAGAAGTATATTTACAGCGAGTTGTGGTCTAAAAGTAGCTGTGAATATACTTTTCTCTGCCGATAGCCCTCATCTGGATTGATCCCCCCAGTACCACCACTCGGCTTCTCTGGGTATTACCTCACTCCTGGTGTCTTCTGCCACAGGACTTAGTGGAGGTGTCCAGCCACCAGTGTGGGGCCCTGTGAGGGACTGGGCCAGCATCCAGCCATGGCTCGAGATTTTTTCTCTGTTTTCTCCGCTACAGCTGCTTGCATGCTATGACACAATGTGTGTGCTCCGCCTCTGCGGAGATGCCCCCTGGCATTTGGGTGGGGGAACCCTTCCCCATGCTGTCACACTGCACTGCCACCTAGATTCCTCTAGGTGGCAGATGATCAGTGATATACGCAAACCTCATTTCCCGAGGGAGGGAAGCTGTCTGAGGGATGCTCAATCCTCCCACCCCGGACAGGCCCCTCCTGATCGACATGAGTCTGTTCCCAAACCCAGGTCACTGGCGCAGCAGGTGGTAGCTCTACCACTATGTAATTGGGCAAGCGGGCTCTGGAGGTTTAAGAAGGAACCTATCATGTAATATAATATAATAACTGGTGTCCCCTATAATGACTGGATTTCCAGTCATGATAAAATGCCGTAATAACCCGCTTAATTCCATAATAACTCAATAGTGAGTTATTAAGGTGTTTTCTTCTTTGTGCTCTCATCTCATTGTATTTGTGCGAGTACAGTGGCTGCTGAGAGACAGGCTCGCTCACTCATACAAGTACAGCTAGTTTTTTGTTGAAACCTTACATGAGTTATGTAACCCTCTTGTCACCCGGGGTTACTAGAATCCCAGTAAGACCTAGTGGTAGGCAGGGAAGGCAGCTTGAGAAACTCCAGTTAAATGGGTTTCACACTGTCTCACTCTGTTCTCAGTCTCAGCTGAGACTGAGGGATGACATCACCAATAGAACTATCGCAGCTGCATGAGCCACATTGGAATCTGCAGCAGAGGGAGTTAGATAGAACGTTGGGAGTTATGAAGTCAGTGCTTCAGTTCAGTCTTCAGTGAGAGAGGAGAAGTGGGAGCTTGCTGGTAAAGTAGCTCAGTGAAGGCTCTAGGAGCCTCAGCCCTGACAGAGGGCTACTTTTAAGTAGAAGGGTGTGTGTCTCCACCTTAAAGAGAGACACAGAAGATTACTGAAGTGGTGGAGTCCGCTGTTTTCGGGTCTCAGTGCCCCCTCCCTCTGGGGGGGAGAAGGTTTCCCTGCAGATTCCTGGGGCAGTACCCTAGTTCTGCTTGTGGAGGAAAAGCTGCCTGTTTGTTCCAGTATTTATTTGGGAGAAAAAAAGATTTGTGAGTCACCTGTGGGGCACCTGCAACGTAAGGGTGAGTGTCTGCTCTGGCTAAAAGGGCCTATGTTTCTTCACCCTGGGACTTGTGTGACAATGTGGGGATTGAACTGCTAAATATTGGGAAGCCCAGAGTAATGGGCTAAGCAAAGTAAAAGTAGGTTCAAGTTTCA
Source organism: Neoceratodus forsteri (assembly GCA_016271365.2). Taxonomy (NCBI): domain Eukaryota; kingdom Metazoa; phylum Chordata; order Ceratodontiformes; family Ceratodontidae; genus Neoceratodus; species Neoceratodus forsteri. The sequence continues at coordinate 108,305,851 of JADMNL010000029.1, forward strand.
GAGTTTGTTGGGATGCAACTAATATGTAGAGGTGATGTGACAGACATCTACCCTTAATCTACATTTAAAAGTTCGGTAAAGGAATTGTGCAGTTTCCAGAGAAATGGCCGGGTATGGAGGTGGGTGGCCCCCCATCTTTAGTGACCAGGTTCACCTCTACGGATTTCTTCTGTGGATTTCTACTTTACCTCAGGCACTTGGCCAGTGATGGGGAAGTACCCAGCCGTGGGATTGTAAGGAAAATTCTCTCTAGGAGTCATAGACTCTAGTGCGGTTTGGGGAGCCACGACAGGATAATTGGTTCATTCCTCCAATGGACCATGCAATGGGATAACTGGTTAATTCTTCCAATGGACCGCGGATCAAGTGGCCGGTGGGGGAGCAGGGCCAGTGGGGAAAACCCAAGTGTGTATAAGTCGGGCTGTGTACCCAAAGCTGCGTGCAAGTCTAGGCTGTGTGCCTGGTGGGTTAGAGCCTGAGGGCTGGACATAGTGATAAAGTGTTCTGTTGTCTCTAATCTGCATTATCAGGAAATGTAGCCCCATGAGGGTCCGTCTATGCTTTGTTTGTTAAGCTAGGATGTGAATAAAAGCCACACTGAAGAATCCCATTCCTGGTTCTGGACATTACAGTTATTGCTTCCTATGTTTGGATTTACTTGGGTACCCCTGTCCAGAGTAGCCAAACCTAGGTCCCCTGTGCCGAGTAATCTCATCCTCCCTGAACCCAGTCCCCACCAGGTACTGCTGTCAGCTTCAACAGCATGCCACCTGTCGTTTTGCTAAAAAAGGCAGGGGTGAGGGGTTACAGTTATTTTAAAAAATAATGCCTTTGCTGGTGTGTATTAAGATGTGTGAAAAATCCTCATAACACACACCTGCACAGGCATTATTCTCCATATATTGTGCAATCTTATTGGGAATACATGAGCTTTGATATACAAAGTTATATGTAGCGTTGAAATTATGTCGATGTTGTGTTTTACTCCATATGTGATGTGTTACTAATTGTATGTTTAAACATACTTCTCTTTCTGCAACCTGGTATTAATTCAGCTCGTTTGGCACCGCAATAAAAATCCACTGCTACTACTACTATAAAACTAGGAAACTAACGTGATCTAAAAATTTCCAAAACAAGTGATTAGAACTGGAAATATGCTTGTGTCAGTTTCTCCCCCATGGTTTCTTTTCTTTTTCCTTCCTGTTGTATTTATTTAGGCCTATTGCAGGGCTCCCTTTAATCTTATAGTAATCCGATCTGGTGACGGCCTTGGTTAAAGCCAGTTGGAAGCCATAAGGTATCTCAAGCCATAGAATAAAACAGAATTTGGGTTTGTGTAAAACCTTTCATACACGTTGTGTTCCAAAGCAATTTATGAAGCCATGCGTTACATACTAGTAGCGTAGGGACCGTATGCGGTATATGTGCGGCAGCCATTAATCAAGCTAAGACCACACACGCAGCCCTGTTGCCTTACAACTTGCATCATTAAAGCAGCAGTATTTGTTAGTCTGCAAAAAATGTTATATCATTTATTTAGTAAACTGTGTTTGTGACATCTTTAGATCCAGCCTAAGTGTATTTTGTATTTTCTCAGATATTTCTAAAACAGCTGTTATAACTAATTTTGCAATTAATGACTCAAGTCATTAAAGATGTTGTTTACTGAGGTTACCTTTACAGTGTACATTATAGAGTCATTCCGTGGATGTATTAGATCAAGGTGGGTGGGAGTGTTTGGGGGGGGATGCCACTACACTGCCAGAGATTTATATGTTTGTGTAAAGGGGTTCGTTTTGCAGCTCTCGAACCCTAAGAAATCATGAGGAGATACTCTTGACTAGTCAAGAGACTTCTCCTGAGCCCCATATACTTACATTATAAAGCAAGTCAGATATTTTTTATGTATATAGTACAAAGCATTTCTTTGGCACCTGTCGGTATCTTTGGTACGTGATGTTGGCTTTGTCGAGATTAACAATACCTTTTGGATGAGTGAGTGAGCCATGCGTCAGTCATGCGGTCTGCATAGTCGGGTGGTCAGTGGACTGTAGTACTAGTCGGAATGTATTTCAATACAGTTGCGCAGCCATAGCTCTTTGCACAGCAGGGCACTGGCACACGTGTCCAACACACATCCGGAAGTTCCTGACTCCGCGGAACATCTTCATCTCACTCTTAGCTGCTTGCCATGCTGCTCACACACCATTTCTTCATCACTCCTGCTGCCAGTGTAACTTTCTGGGGGTAATGTTTTCAATACCAAGACAATGTTTTGACTATGGCAGAGGAGTCGCCGCAGCTGGTGGCAACAGGGATAAAGGCTCTGCTGTCTGCCAGTGGCAACACCAGAAAAGCCCTCCAGGGGGCAGGAGTCACAACGTTGTACTGCAACCTTGTTAACTCCCCTCTGGTGTAAAGCACCTCCACTGCAAGCTGTGCTGTACAGCACTAATGTGATTTCAGCAATCAGCACACAGCCACTTGTTCTTTACATCCAGTGCACAGTGCCTCGTGTGGGAGCGCCAGAGGAGGCCCACTCAATGCCGGGGAGGACAGCACAATAAAATGTTAAAAAAGACTAACTTTTGAAAATCACTTAAGCTTACACTTGAGTGATTTGTAGAAATCATTAGTGCTCGATGGATGTCTCTTATGGTATAAGAGACTCCTCCTGACATTTCAGCAGACAGAACCACTCAGCTTTGCTTTGTGGTCTTCTTGAGTCTATATACCATAAGAGACATCCCCCTGAGGCTCTATTAACTTAGAAAGTCTGTGTTTGTACTGATACGTGTGTGAGTGTGTGTGTGTGCGTGCAGGCGTGCAAGTATTTTTGTGAGTGTGTGTGTTTATGGATGTACTGCCTTTCCAACCTTGGTTCTGCTCAGTATCATTGGTATTTTGATTACTTTTATTTTTCTTTAAAAACGTTCTACCCTGATTGTAGCGTTAGGCTCGTAAAAGCAGATAATCTTCTCCTCCATTGAGCCATGTCATGGAACTGTAAGTCATCAACGTCAAGACCACCTGGAAATCTTTGCTGGCTGGGGCCACCCATGTTGACGCACCTCATCGGTGCCTGTATAACATGGGTATCCCCAGCATGCCTCAGTTCCTTCTTCCACCATCAACAGTTCATCAGTCCACTGCTGCTGAAGAACACTGTCGAACTTGGAAAGTTTCACTGTTGCTACTCATTCAAGTTTGTTATTTGATATTTACTTCTGTGCCACAGCAGACAGAAAAAGAACCATTGTTCCGCTATTGCCACTGCGGCGACATTAAAATTTATGAGGACAGTGACCACTCCAATTGTATCCATCGCCTCGGCACAGACCACAACGTTAAAGCCTGCTCAGTTTGTGATAGCTTTAACCAGAAAACCAGGAGACATCGAAAGAAAGCTTTGGAAGTACATGTAAAGCTAAAGGAAATGGAGAGACAGGTTGCAGCGAAGGCGACTCCCCTGTCATCTACCGCTCTGTTCTTGGTTCGCTGTCATCCCACCATTCCTCATGGTCAATGGCCTCCATTGCTGACTCGTCTAAGGAAAGGAACAAGTCCTCTAAGTCATGGAACAACACTGCCACTTTGAGAAGAAGAAGTGGCTTAAGGACAAACCCTCTTCCCTGGACTGTTCCCGTTCACCTCTAAGAAGAGGTAAGTCATCCCATTCCAAGGCAAAAATATGGGACTTCAGAGGAGCTGACTTTGATAAGATGGCCAACAGAGTTAAGCTAGCCCTGGCAAAAAGAAACACAGGTGAGGAGGTACAGGCAAAGTGGGCAAGCATTAAGGATGCAATACTTGAAGCAACATCCCATTGTGTTAGACAGAAAAGGAAGTGCAAAAGAAGAAGGAAACCACTTTGGTTCTCAACTACAGTAGCAGAAAAGGTCAGAGCCAAAAGGCTGGCCTTCAGGAAATATAAGGGAACACAGCGGATGAAGATAGGGAGGCATACCAAACTGCCTCTAAGGGAAGCAGGCAAGGCAGTAAGGCAGGCAAAGTCCCAAACTGAGGAAACACTAGCACGAACAGTAAAGAAGGTGACAAGACTTTCTATAGATACATTAGTGAAAGGAGAAAGTCCAGAGGGGTATTGCTAAGCTTAATGGAGAAAAGGGAGCAAGTGAGGAGGAGGACCTGTAAAGGCATCTATCCTAAATAGATACTTTTGCTCAGTATTTACTGAAGAGAAGGTAGGGCAGGGCCCACAGCTCAGCATCATGGACACAGGGGAGGGAGGTGAGCACTACTCCTTCACAAAAGAAAGGGTCCTACAAGAGCTTGCTAAGCTCAGGGTGGATAAGGCAATGGGACCTGATGGCACACATCCCAGGGTACTTAAGGAGCTAAAGGAGGAACTAGCAGAGCCATTAGCAGAATTGTTTAGTGAGTCTCTGAGCACAGGAGAGGTCCCAGAAGACTGGAGAAGGCTCATGTGATCCCACCCACAAGCGTGGTAGCAGGGAGGAGGCGGAGAACTACAGACGGTCAGTCTTACCTCAGTAGTGGGCAAGATTATGGAGGCACTCTTAAGGAAAGGATAGTGCAACACCTGGAATCCATAGGGCACAGGATCCAAGACAGCATGGGTTTACAAAGGAAGGTCCTGTCAAACTAATCTCATAGATTTCTTTGACTGGGTAACCAGAGTGGTGGACCAAGGGGAGCAGTTGATGTCGCCTTACCTGACTTCAACAAAGCTTTTGACACTGTTCCACATAGAAGATTGATAAATAAGCTAGGTAGGCTCGGGTGGGTCAGAAGTTGGTCAACTGGGTGGCAAACTGGTTGACTGGCAGAAAACAGAGAGTGGTGGTAAATGGTATACAGTCAGAAGAGATGCAAGTCACAAGTGGGGCACTTAGGATCAGTCCTGGGGCCAGTCCTATTCAACATCTTCATTAGTGACCTCAGAGATGGACTAGAGGGTAAGGCTTGTCTGTTTGCAGATGACACCAAGATCTGCAACAGAGTAGATGATCCAGATGGGGTGGGCAGAATGGAAGAGATCTGGATAAACTAGCAGAATGGTCAGAAGAGTGGCAACTGGGATTTAATGCAAAGAAGTGCAAAATCATGCACATGGGAAGAGAAACCTGAAGCCACTTATAGGCTGGGAGGAGTTGCTAGCAGTCACAAAGGAAGAAAGAGACTGGGGCATCATCATCACTGATGACCTGAAATCATCCAAGCAGACCTCTAAAGCAGTAGGTAAGGCTAGGGGGGTGTTAGGGTGTATTAGTAGGGGTATCACAAGTCGTAAGAGGGAGGTAATAATCCCTCTGTACAAGACATTGGTTAGGCCCCATCTGGAGTACTGCGTGCAGTATTGGAGGCCACACCTTCAAAAGGACATTAACCAAATTGAGGCAGTCCAGAGAAGGGCAACCAAAATGGTGCAGGGACTGCATCAGAAGACATATGAGGACAGATTAACGGAGCTCAATATGTATACCCTTGAGCAAAGGAGGAGAGAGGTGATATGATCGAGGCATTCAAACACCTTAAGGGCATAAACAAGGTGAAAGAGTCTAACATGTTTAAATATAAGAAAAATAGCAGGACAAGAGGACACAGCATGAGATTAGAGGGAGGCCGATTAAGAGGAATGTGAGAAATTCTTTTTCACAGAAAGGGTGGTAGATGCATGGAATGGCTTACCACAAGAAGTGGTGGCTATGAATACAGTGCAGGGCTTCAAACATGCATGGGACAGGCATAAGGGAGCAATACAAATGACTATGAATAGATAGGTCACTGACAAAGGCCAATGGCACATTTATAAGGTAGAAAAAGAACTGGGCAGACTGGATGGGCCTTGCGGCCCTTATCTGCCGTCAACTTCTGTGTTTCTATGTTTCTATGTTTCAAGTTAAAAAGGACAGGTCCCAAGCTCCAGCCATGGGGCTTGTCACCCCTGATTGTCTGTCAGACACCAAGGTCAGGGTTCAGTACTGGCCCCGTCCTGCCAGGGGATTTGCAGCCAATATCACAATCGAGCACAGTTCTGTCAATGATTCCACTGTCGTCAACCACTTCAGAATCTGTCAGTGCACAGCTGCTATACCAAAAAGTTTGAAATGGTCTGTCTCCAGTCCCTCCTCCCCTCTTGCTAAAAGGGGATTGGATGGTTGCTCTGGATATGAAGGAGGTATAGCCTCATGACTAAATCCAGAAGTTACACAGAATGTACCTGTGTCTTATGCTCCAGGGCTCACACTACCAGTTTTGTATCTTGCCCTTTGGTTGATGCTCTGTACCGATTGTCTTTACCAAAGTATTTCCTGTGGTGGCAGCTACCTTCCACAAGGAGGGCTTCTGTGTCTTACCATACATAGACAACTGGATGTTGAAAACCTGGTCTCAGGAAGCCATAGTCTACACACTATATCAGACCCGATAGTTGTTCGACCAACTGGGTGTATTGGTGAACGAACCAAAGCGGGTCCTCACTCCTTGCCAGTGGCTCCAATATATAAGTGTAGTTCTGGGCACAGGTCTTGGCTTGTCATGTCTGCCCTCTGGCTGGGCTACCACATCAATGGCCCAGGCACAGCTGGTATCATTCAGCAAATATGTCTTGGCCAGACGCCTTCTAAGGTCAATTGGCCTGATGGAAGCTACGATACTGACTGTCTTGATAGTTCACCCCAACGTGAGAATCCCTAAATGGTTTCTTTCCCAGGGCACAGTGGGCACAGCATTCTGATGAACTGAAGTGTCTCTTATAGGTGACTCCTCCACTTCGTCGATCCTCATGCTTCAGCCACCCCCCCTTCTAGTGATGACCACAAGTGCTTCGGGTTTGGGTTTGGGTGCCCATCTGAGCCACTTCAGAACTCAGGGCCAATAGACACCTCTGGATATGGTTCTACACAGCAAAAGTGGAGATGAGGGCTGTTCTATGTAGTCTATAGGCTTTCGCCACCTTCCTTCTGGGGAACCATCTGTTGATCCATACAGACAATAGTTCGGTAATGTATTACATCAACTGACATAGTGGAGTTCATTTGTACCCTCTCTGCAGAGAGGTCATGAGAGTTTGGCTCTGGGCGAAAGAATGAGTCATATTTCAATCCGCAGTGTTCTTACCTGGTATTCTGAATACATTAGCAGACTGCTTCAGTTGACCCTGTGCTATGTGCCATGAATCGGAACTCTCTAACTCCAACGTGGATGACCTCTTTAAAAAATGAGGTTGACCAGACATAGACCTGTCTGTGTCTCTATAGAGTGTAAAACTGTCACATTTCTCTTCACTCCAGGGCCTGCAGTTTTCTGGCTGGACACATTATCGCTCTGGTTTCTGTATGCCTTTCCCCAATTCCCTCTAATATAGAGGGTTCTGGTCAAGCTGTAGGCCAAGCCAACCACCATAATTCTGGTAGCCTATTACTGGCCCAGACAAATTTATTTCCCTGTACTCCAGCATCAGGCAATGGAACCTCCCCCCCACTCCCCCCCCCCGGCAAACAGGCCTTTTAAAACAGGAGCAGGGTAGTCTGGTGCACCCGTATCATCGATCCCTGCACCTCCACACCTGACCTCTGAGGACACAGAGCTCTCCCACATTGGGGTTTCCCTGGTGGTTGCTGATGTTCTGCTAGTGACTAGAAAGCTGTCTATGCAGTACACCAACTTGCAAAAATGGAAAAGATTTACAGTTTAGTGTGCTTGATGTGACCTGGATCCCTTTATGTGTCCAATTCCAAAAGCGCTGGACTACCTCTTGTCCCTTAAGAATTCAGGACTGGGGTATTCCTCTGTTAAGGTCCACCTGTCTGCAATGTTGGCATTTCATGCCCTCACAGAGGACAGGACAGTGGCCCAGATGGAGGCTTCCCAACAATTTCTAAGAGGTAGTCTACTATTGCACCCCCCCCCCGTCTGAGATCCAGTTCTGGTGTGGGACTTTAATTTGGTCCTAGAGACCATGACAGCACCTCCCTTTGAGCCTGCTGCTGCTACTTGTGAGCTGTGCTTCCTCTCTTGGAAGACACTGTTCCTAGTGGCTATTATGTCTGCTACATGCATTTCAGAACTGCAGGCTCTGGTTATAGAGCCTTCTTTTATTATTTTTCACAAGGATAGAGTTACATAATGCACTAATCCTCATTTCCTTCGGAACGTAGTGTCTGAAAGAACAGTAGGTCAGACTATTGACCTTCCTGTTTAATTTTTTTCTCCCACGGATAGTGGGGAGTATCGTTTACATATGCTGGATGTCCAGAGGATGCTGCTTTGGTACCTGGATTGTGCAAAGGACTGTAGAAAATCCTCACAACTGTTTGCAGCTTTTCCCACCCAGGATGGTGAGCTCTCCAATTTCCAAACAGGACCTGCCCAAATAGCTGGCCAGTTGTATTATGTTTTGCTACCAGAAGCATGATAAGCAGCTTTCAGGTCCTGTCTGTGCTCACTCCACCTGCAGGGTGGCTAGTTCAGTGGCCTGTATCCAGAATATGTCGACTGCTGACGTATATGCAGCTGCCTCATGGAGTACTGTTCATACATTTGCTAAACAGTATTGTCTGGACATCATCTCTTGTTAAAGTGCCAGCTTTGGATTCAGTGTTCTGCAAGGCCTCCTTACAGTCAGTATCATTAGATCCTGCTGTCTTCCCTCTGGACTTGGTACTGCTTGTGAATCGTTCCATGATGTGGCTCAGTGGAGGGAGATATCCTTAAAGAAGATAGAATAGTACCTACTGTAACAGTAAATGTTAGAGAGAATCTCCTCCGTTGAGCCACATCTCTCGCCCTCCACTTGTTGGGTGATGGGTGACTGTACTGCCTGCTCTCACAAGCTGTTTCTTCAGTGCTACCTCATACAGCATCTACACTCAGGGTTCCTTATCCTCTCCGTTGTGCTTGGTTTGGAGCTGGTTGCTTCAGGCCCAGCTGCTCCGATGATCCTCTGAGCTTGTCTTTGGCAGGGAACTGAGGCATGCTCGGGACACTCACATTATATAGGCGCCAAAGAGGCATGTTGATGTGGGTGGCCCCAGCCAGAAAACAATTCTGGTGGTCCAGATGCCCACGGCTTACAGTTCCATGATGTGGCTCAGTAGAGGGGATTCTCTCCAAGATCTACTGTTACGGTAAGTGACAATCCTTTTTTTCTTCTAACTCATCTCATTTTTATGGGTGCTTCTGGGTAGTCTGTGTGGTTATCAATGATTCTGACTCTTTTGTTTTCATTTGACATATTTCAGAAAAAACAGAACAATTATCATTATTATTTTGCCCTCCCAGATTGATAGCTTCTGTCTCCTTGGAGACACTCTGAGTAATACCCCGTACCATCTATCTGTCCTTATGTGTCTGTCTATTTTGTCTATCTTTCACATCTTTCATGTCTGTGTGCACTCTCCATTATGCTAAAGGAAACGGAGACAGTTCTGAATGGTCTTGCCTCCAACGGGGTGGTGCGTGCTGCTTGCATGAGCCAGTGCTATTGGATGGATCTGCCAATTCCAAAAATTGGGGTGGTGTTGTTGCAGTAGTTCTAGCATGGTAAGGTGACAAAATGGTGAATAATGCCAAGCTTGGTTGCTGGCTCTGAGTGGAGTTTCATGCTACAGCTTACAATTTGTTTACATCCTCATCTTGTCCTGAGTGCTCCAGTGTTTTGACTATTGGTGTGTTTTGTTGCACACGGCCAGGCTGCCCGACGTGGAGCACCACACCCACGCATTGTGCAGTGCAGTTGGTAATAGTGAAACTGAGTTCTAAAAGTTTAGATTCCCACTGGATCTCAGTGTTTCAGCCCTAAAGCCAGAGCATATGGTTCTCTGAAGGAAATACTCAAAAACAGCAAGAGTTACATAAGCAATAACCTACGACAGGGCATGGATTTCTAGAGTATAAATGTGTGCCCTGGGGGAATTGGAAGGCACAAGGCCAACAGCTGAATGCCTTTCTTTTTTTTTCCCATAGAGATTCTTCTACCCGGCCACATCCATCATTCAGGAATATACCCTGATCCCAGGGATGTACGCTGTTCGAGCGCGTATCTCCTGGCTGCCGCAGTCGCTTGCAGCCCACCACGTGGATCAGGATCTAGTCCTGGCAGGCACCAGGACCAAGGGGAACCAGGAGCAGAGGCAGTCAACCCTTTTCTGGTTCCTCCCACCTCCCTGACATGAGCAGAGCCTCAGTCCACCATGTGTACATGCAGCACATCCCTTGTGGTGGGAGAAAGCTCCCTGGCCCAGCCGTAGCATGTTGCTGCTGTGCTGGAGCTCAATCTCAACCCTCCCCGGATGAGACATGCTGCTGCGTGGTAGCTACGTTGGCCTGGCCTGCTTCCCAACATGATCATCTGGGTTCGCGCCTGAACCTGGGTTGTCTGTACAGCAGCACAACGCACTGCCACTGGGCATTTAGAGTGGCCAGCCGAGTGCCTTTCAATGCACCCCACAAATCTGTGGAGGCGGGAAATGTAAGGCATGTCCTGAAGTGGGTTATTGTGTTTAAAAGTGGAAACTTTTTTTATGGCAAAAGGTTTTATTTTTATATACTTAGGTTGTTACTAAGTAGAATATGTGAGTTTGCTAAAGAAGGCCGAACACCTTTACATGCCTCTGGGAAGCGCATTAATTTTGTGGAAACCAATGCCCTGTCAATGGGTTACTGTGTTTTAAAAGTGTAAAATACTTTATTTTTATGGAAAAAAAGTATTTTTTCCATTTAGTTAGGCTGCTGCTAGGTACATTATGTTAGGTTGGTGACAATGCATGCATTTATCAGGAATTAATGAAGGGTCAGGCGATTTGTTTCGGCCAATGAAGTTGCTAGGATTCTAGAGAACCCTGAAGTCCATTTCATAATAGTAAATAGCTTTCACTTTTCTTGGCAGTGGTTCATGTGTATATTAGGTTTCTTTTATGAATGAGCCAGCCTCTTTTGGTTCTATTTAGAACCAGTTCTTACTGGAATCAAAAAAGGTTTGTATGTTCATTCCTATTAATCTGCACACATTTGTATATTCATTGCATGCCAATTTCATGTTGTCTCATTTGCATTTCAAGCTACAAGAACTGTTTCTCTTTTTTGGAGAGGTTGTATACTCCTATACTACCCCCAGCTGCCCCCCTCTGACTGACTCCCACAGCCCCATCACCTGGCTTCTCTGGGGCTTGCCTTCCTCCATTGTCCCATGCCACAGGACTGTGAGAGGTGCCTGGTCACCAGTGCAGGGCCTACGAATGGTCAGTCATCATCCTGCAGCCAGGGATATTTTTCCTCTAGTTTTCTCCTTGGGCATACAGGATGCACAGTGGGCAAGATGTGCATGCTCCACCTCTGCAGAGATGCACCTGGCACCATGAACATGAGGTCCCTTGCATGCGTAGTTCAGTTTGTGCTGCCACCCAGACACCTCCAGGTGGCAGTCAAGCAACAAGCCACAGCACCCCCTTCCCCAGAGAAGGAGAGCGGTCCTACAGACTCTCGATCCTCCCTTTCCGAACAGTTCTCAAGTGACCCACGTCTGTTTCTGAACCCGGGTCACCAGCATGGTAGAAGATGCGATGACCAGTGTCCCAGCCCTTCACACCACTGGGCCAGCATAGAACCATTATTTTTTAAAGACGAGGTTCTATTTGGTTCTAAATTTTAGAACCGTCCTGGATCTAGGTGGGCTGCTTCCTTTTTTTCCAAGAAGTCTCCTTCTGATCACAAGTAAATAATAAGGAATAAGCCTTAACAGGGCATGCATTTCTTGCGCATTAATGCATGCTGCATGTGTGATGGTAGACGCGAGGCCAAAGGCTCGAAAATGCATGCCTCTGGAATGGCCAGTTGCTCTTGTAAACTGGGACATGTGAAATGGGACATGTGTATAGTAGTAAACTACAAGAATGACAGGTTTAATTCTGTATACATTGCATATATGTATTTACTCTGCCAGAAAAACGAGTCTTTCTGACTGGATGGCTGGTGCAACTACCCCACACTGTCTGAGATGGAACTATATGGTTCTGGTTTGCAACCCCCCACCCTCATCACCAATCTGAGGACTACCACCATCCCTACTTATTTGTTTAAAACTATCCTCGAAGCACATAGTAGTGAAGATTTACTTTGTTACAGTGTCCAACGCAATGCACGAATCCTCATATATTCAGTAGAACTCTCGATCGCAAATGTCAGTTCCTTTCCCAGTAATGCTTTCAGCAAAACCACTAAGCACTACAGAGACAGTAACCTAGCACTCACGATTGGGAATCATACTGCATAACTCTGGATCATGAATGCCGGCTAAGGGTTCAAGTCTCAGTAGTGCTTTGGGATGTCACGCAAAGCATCACTGGAATGAGAAACTGGGATTAGCAATCGGGGGCCTATACTAAACACATGAGGATGATTGTGCTGCATTAAGAAACTGTAAGACAGTAAATATTTACAAACAAGTGCATCAAGGGTCGTTTTAAACAGATGGGTGGGGGATGATGGTGGTGGTGCTCAGATGGGTGGGGGTTGTTTTTCAAGAAGTTAAAAAGAGCAGGCAGTGCTGTTCTCAGGGCATAGTGGTGGAACAATTTTAGTTTGGGAAAGGAGGTTGTTGCTAGGTAGATTAGGGCAGCTTAGTGAGAAGCCCTGCATTTACTGGGGATTAATGACTTGTTAGTCAATGGGTTTAGACCAGTGAAGATGGTATGGATTCCAAAGCCCATTTTATAAGAAGGTTTGTGAAATGTCTAGAAAGCATGCTGGTTCCTCACTGGGCAAAAAGTATTTTGAGCTGGGCCATTATCCCAGCACAACAGCCACACTGAAAGTAGCCAAAAAATATGTTTAAAAAATACATTAATTTACTAAAAAGGACCCATTTCATAATCACAGTAAGGTACTTCAGGGGTACATTATGGCACTGCATAACGGCCCTTCTCGTATGAGGGGCACTGCTCAGTAGCTTCACCTAAGGCAGACCACGCCCCACCATAAAACATAAACAATATAAACTGTCGCTTGCCTGCCAGTAATGTGGAGTGATATATTCAACGTGAGATGCATTCCTCAAAACAAGAGATAAAGCAACCCAGTGAGACAGACAGCAGGACTGCATAGAAATGAAATATTATTTGATTAGGTGAGATGGATAGATAGAAACCATGGCATCTCTCTGCTTTCAAAGTGTTGGCATGGCATGATAATTGAGTGTCCTCACAGGCTCTTGTTAACCTAATAAAGAGGAGACCTTGAGATCTAGCAGAGAGGAGAAGCTGCCAGTGAAGTCTCATTGTTATTCACTTACAATCGGCCGAATCAGTCACTTGGAACAGAGCAAGCTTCGTTTATTGTGGGCCACGCTCTGAATTATTTTCATATTGATTTTTGGGCTTCCTCCCACAGACAGGAAACAACTTACACTCTTTGTTTGCTTTACAGAGGCATGAAAAAGTACTGTAGCCACATGATTTAGGTCCAGTGCTCATATATAATAATGAAAGAGGCATGCTCTTCCTGTCCAATGTCGGCATTTCATTCCTGGGTACCAGCAGCTAGGTCAGGATGAAGTGATATTTATTTATTTAGTTTTTGTTTACCGGGTAGGTGCACTAGCCAAAAGTTGACTATTTTCAGGCACGACCCAGGAGACTACATACAAAATTGATAGACAAATACATAACATGAATACAGCTGGCATACATGTGAATAAAACAGTGCTAGGGATAATACAGACAAGCATTGAAACATAATGTGGAAATTATCACATTATGAGTAGCATAAGGGGCATAGCAGGCAATAAAAATGAGAGATACATTTAACCAGCGATACAGTGTGCATACCATTTTGAGAGCAGTACAGTATGATAGGCATAGAGAAGGAAATCTGGAGAGAGGTAAGGATAGGAAGGTGGGCAGGGTGGTATTAATTAGTATATGCAGATTCCAGGATGAGCAGTTTTGGAGTGCAAGAGATCAGTCCGAGGGGGTAGAGGTGGCTAGGTGGGGTCAGAACAAGTGCAGGGATCCTAGGATAGATGGCAGTGTAGTTCCTTTTTGAAGACTGAGTGGGAGCTGGCTTGCCTAAGAGCTAGAGGGAGGGAGTTCCAGCTGGTGGGTGCGGCGTGATGGAAGGCTCCTGAGCCTTTTAACATGAGGCACCTAGGTACGTTAAGTAGAGACTTGTTTACTGAGCGAAGTCCATAGGCAGGTGTAAGAGGTACTAGTAGTGCCGCAAGGGAGGTTGGGGTTTGATTTCAAATTACTGAGTATATGAGGGTGCAAACGGAGTACTGGTGGTATGCAGATGAGGAGAGCCATCGTAGGTCACTGTACAGGTGGCATTGGTGTTTGTGGCAATGGGAAGAGGAGGCATATCGACAGATGTTAATGATGCGTGGAACAACCAGTCAAAAGAGTTGACACCTAGTGGCCAAGCTGTATAATGAGCCAATGGAAGATCGGACACTTGTCATATGTTCGATGGAGCTCTATAAGTGAAAAGGTCCACCCGGTGTTGGTGAGGAGGGGGGAGGGCGGGAAAAAGGGCTATGGCTTCTGACAAATGCAAGGGAGTTTCCAGGCTTATAAACTTAGTAATTTGCATATGTGTGCATTTTAACGATATGTTTGATTGCATGCTGATGACCAATTTGCATTTTGTACCAACACCATTTTTCAAAGGGTGATTCTTTTTGGTTCTGTATTGTAGAACCTGCCAGGTTCCAGTGGGTTCTCTTTGTTTTAACTGTTTCTGTTCATCCCAACAAGATTGTAATATAAATATGGACTGAACTCAGGGCCGACTGGTTCAATGATCATTACTGATCTGGGACTGATTGAGCCTTGTTTCTGCTTGTAGTGCCATGTGGATCAGTTCCTCAGAAGTCTGTCATTCTCCTGGCAGAGTGCTTCCGAGATCAACAGTCTATCAGCTCATGGGAATGGAGTTTGTTTTTTATATAGCAACTTTCATATCCCTGAACAGTTAGCAGCAGCAGTAAAGTATGCACTGGCAAGCAGAGTGGAATTCAGGGAGGATAATGAAAGCTGTGGAAGGCTAAGGAGCAAGCAGTGGCAAAAAATACAAGAACATATTATTAATTCTTAAAATTATTATAAATTAGGAAGTCAGACTATATTTCCACTATATTGACTGCCTGCACTGGCTACCTGTCCAACATATTGACTTCAGAATTCTTCTAACCATCTTTAATTATCTGAAAGGTGTGGAACCCCTTTATCGCTGTTCCCTGCTGCATAAGTACTCCCCTGGTTGCAGTCTGCATTCCTCAGACCTGCATCTACTGGCCGTCCCTCCTTCCAGACTAGTTACCAAGGGCACTCAAGTCTTTTCAACCTACGCTTCTTGACTCTGGCATTGGCTTCTTGCTGAACTGCAACTCTGCACTGATATTAATATTTTTTAAAGCAAGTTATAAACCTTGCTATACTGTTTAGCTTATAATGAGCCTTGATTTATACTGTATTATGTGTCTAATGGAAAAAGCACTGCGAACGTCTGTAAGGCACCCAATAAATAAAGATTATTATTAATAGTAGCCAGCAGTCACATTTTATCTGTGAAGTATTTTTCTTTTTTGTGCTTTTATTCCAGTTAGGAGATTTTATAATGCAAACCATAATGTGTAGGTGGGCCCACTAGGTAGGCCAAGAGGTCATTACGTGCCATCAAACTCTCATGTTTCTATGCATAGAGAAGAAGTTTACCCAGCAGTGGACATATCTAGTACTGTTTCCCTTCTTACTTTATTATTGTGCCCACACTCATTATGACATCACTAGTCATTAGTCAGGCAGAATGTGATTGGCTCATACTGATCAGTCATGAAATCCCTATCAGTAAGGTCACAGCTCTGATGAGGTATGAAGGGGAGTAGAACTTGAGGCATCAGCCTCTAGATAGAGTGCTGGTCTACACATCACACCTCATCCTGGCAGGTAGAATAACTTTTAAACAGCCACAAAGGAAAAGAAAAAAGATGTCAGATTTACAATGTAACAGTATTCTACTTTTAAACGTTAAAGTAGCAGTGCAATGAAAAAGGTTTTTCCAAAAAAGCTAGTTTCAGCAATAATTAAGAAAAATATTAGCATACCTGTCAAATGTACTTAACTAGCTACCTTCTATGCTGTGCTCCAGGAGTCAGTCTTTATTTTTTCGAGTCGAATCCTTGCCAAGTCTACAATGCTATAGCAAAGTCAAATGTGGCGGCCATCTTTTTTTCTTGAGAAAAAACTAAATTCAAACATGTATAAAATACTCAGCTTTGTGTGGATTTAGAAAATTGTACTGCCAAATTAAACTGGAAGATGTCTGGAATCTTTCATAGTGAGAAAAAGGTAGGGTCACATTTTTTGCTCACTTTCAACCATAATGATCACCCCATTCCATAAGAAAACTTGGCATACAACTGCCATGAGCTTCTGAAGAAGGACTGGTTGGTCCGAAAGCTAGAGCACTTTGTTCTTGTTGTTACATCTATGTTGGTCCATTAAAAGGTATCAAATCATTTGCTTCTGGACCCATTCCATAAGGAAATAAGCTGAGATGGGTACAGTATAGGAGAATGGGGTGAGCATTAGGGCTGATGACCCCAAGGGACACCCCCCCCAATGCCTGTTAATGTCTGCTGGTGGGGGGTGGGGTGTTAGGGTTGGAAACCTTAACACCATATTTTCCTGCTTTTGTTGCTTTAGTAAAAACCCTAACTGATGCATTAACGAGGTTTTTTGCAATGAATTTCCTAAGTTTTTCAGATAGTATAATCATATCCTTATTTGTTTGTGGGAGCTCAGAGCCCTTTGGGCCCTGTGCTCCCATCCCTCCATAGATGCATATATGTATGTAGCCGTGGAAGCGCAGGGCCCCATTCATAATACAAAAGTGACCAAATTGTCAGCATAGCCATCTACGTATTACCCCATTATGTACCCCGGTACAAAACATTTTTGAATCCACGCCAAAACATAATTCTGTGCAACTGCAACGCCATTCCGTGCCACAGGTGCAAAAACACATTTTGGGCAGGATTTGAAAAATGACAGCTGTAACATACATGAGGTCTGGTAATAAGAAGGCTATGTTGAAAATCTGAGGTTAAAATATTTAAAATGTCCAAAGTTATGAGCGGGCAAACTGAAATTGCAACTGATGGTCATAACTTTGGTAGTTTTTCATATTTTGACCCCACATTTTGAAAATAGTCTTTTTATGACCCCACCTTATAAACACCATAGGTGAAAATTTTCAAATCCATGACAAAACACCATTCTGTGCCACAGGTACGAAAACTTGTTTCAGGCAGGATGTGAAAAATGACAGCTGTACTGTTCATGAGGTGGTGTGAAAAAAGGGCTATGTTGAAAATTTGGTGTCAAAATGCAAAAAATTACCAAAGTTATGCATGTGAGCAGAAACATTCCAACAAACACTCATAACTTGGCCATTTTTAGGAATTTTTTCACCAAATTTTCAACATGGGCTTTTGGGGACCTCACCTCATGAAAACTGGCACTGTCATTTCGTTAATCTATCTAAAAAGGGGATTTCATGGAGGGATTGTAAATTCTCCTCAACCATCTGATCCCTTCCTCTTCCTGGTGCAGATCACTGGCAGCTCTGCCCATATGCCACCCCTGTGCTACCACGTTTTCTGATGTGGGAGTTTGTAGATCACAGGGGCACGCTGCATTGATTAGAATGGGAATGAAGTTTATAGTATGTCACTTAACTTTTTAGAGGGTCACTGGGGTCAAATCAAAGCCTTAGTTCAATTAACAAGAGCCTCTTTAGTAGAGCTGAGGCTTTGACTTGACCCCAGTGGCCTCTAAAACATTACATTATACATTGTAAAATCTGCTTCCATTCTAATCAATGCAGCATACCCCTACGCTCTACAAGCCCTTCACTTAAGGTATTTTAGAAACTAAAAACTCTGCAAAGCAGACTGTTTCAGTCCAGAGTATGGGCTGGTAGTATAGACTAGAGGTGTGAATGAACTTGGTACATCCAGCAGACCAGACCTGGGTTTGATTCTCACAACCTCCATTTGCATACTGTGTGACTCTGAGCAAGTCACATAACAGCCAAGTGCTCCCAGGTTGCCCCTGAAAGCAGGCACTTGAGCCTAGTGGGCCTTACTCGGTTACAAAGACTAGAAATATAAAAAGAGTAGATAAGGTTTTATATGAAGGCTTAATTAAAGCACCGATACAGGTACTCTTTCATGCAGCCTGTAATATACATTAAAGCCACTGCTCTGCTAACAAGGGTCTCCTCAGGCCAATTTATGATCCTTTCCTTTCTGAAGAAGACAGCATAATAAATTATGCTGTTTCTCTCAAATGACTCATACAGGGGCGCAGCAGGTATGGTTTGTAAAGCGCCTGCTGTGTTACCTCGCAGAATCTTATAACATTCCTTTAATATTAATATCAGGTGGTGTACTTAACACCACAAGTCCAGAGAAGGAGCGAAAGGGAGTAGGTTGAGCATAGGGAGAAAGTCAAGCTGAGTAATTAGCGGTGGTGGGATTCAAACCTGTGTATCTGGTTGAAAACTCTGGGATCCGTTTTTTAAGGAGCCTGGCATGGGCCAGGGAATAAGTCCCAGTTTGCAACTCACCGGTGATTTCCCTACTGGCATGTACTGGTGACATTTTCTATTTTTGCGCCGATGCTACACCTGCTAGTAAAAGACATTGCAAGCTGCTATAAAATGAGGAAATGGTCACAAAAAGGCAAAGTTTTCAAAAATTGCATACATTTGCCAAAAATTGCATTTGTGCAAGGGTACCTTCCCTTGCGCAACTTTTTTTAAAAATTTACTTTGCTTTACTGCTCTAACTCCAGCTGTCCCCCTTCAGCCCCTCTGCCCTGCCTAGTGCTGTCACATGCCTTCCCTGGGATGTACCTCACTTCCCTTCTGCCCCCATGGATGACCTGCCACAGGAAAGGCTGTTTGGGGGCCTCTCTCTACCTCTGGAACAGAGTTTGGTGTCGGTTAGGGAGTGAGAGCCTCAGTTGGAAGACCTGCAGCAAGGCAACGGGCGCCATCCGGCATGGTCAGGGATTTTCCACATTTTCTTCCCTGCCCTCAAGCGTCACTAGGTGATGCATCTGACACCAAGATGTCAGAGCACTGATGCTCCTCTCCCTGTCCTGTGGCTCTGTGGCATTGCCACCTCTAGTCATCCAGGTAGCAGTATCGCGGCAGAGACCAGGATTCCTCTCTTTCCTGAGGAAACAAGCATCTGTAGGACGCTCAAGCACCCTCCCCCAGCTGGCCC
This sequence comes from Neoceratodus forsteri, assembly GCA_016271365.2. NCBI lineage: Eukaryota > Metazoa > Chordata > Ceratodontiformes > Ceratodontidae > Neoceratodus > Neoceratodus forsteri. The sequence continues at coordinate 108,325,130 of JADMNL010000029.1, forward strand.
TCCAGCAGCCCAGGCTCTTTCTTGTACACAGGTCGCTGGCATTGCAGGTGGTAGCACTATCTCTGTGCCAGCAGGCTGGCTATTTGTGCAACTTATATTCCCACATGTGCGCAACTTTTTCACTTCTGCAAAAATCTGGCGCCTGCACCCTAACCCCACGTTTATAAAATGGTTTGAAAAAATGATGCACTGTGATTGCTGGAATATGATCAAATGACCATGGTAAATCCTCCAATTACCCACAGTCTGGAATTTGCATCATAGCTGCATTCATTTCAAGGATATTTAACTCTTTTTTTTGTATTTTTCAAGGGTGGTTGGCGAAGGTTTGTTTAAGCAGGTTCCCAAGATAGCATACCTTAAAAAGGTGTTACTAGAGCCAGCCGATGGTCCAGTGGAAATGCTACGCTTGGATTTCAGAGTGAACCCGGGAGTTAGGTCCAGTGGCCAGGGTGCTGGGGTAGTGCTGCTGCGTGTCAGCACTCCCAGCCAGGGGAGGGTGGCATCCTGGTTCAGCCACCATAGCAACCTTTGCAGTGGGCCGAGGAAGCTTGTCTCCCCTGCAGGGCATTGCTACGTGTGTGTGAGGGTCCATGCATGGGGGGTGCATGGCCTGTCCCAGATGCCAGGGAAGGGGGTGGGTGAAAACACAGAAAACCCATGTGTCTGTGCCACCAATCATGCTGGCCCCTAGTGCTCTTGCGTTCCACACCGTAAGAATCTCCACTGGCTGGATGGTGGGGGGAGCAGCAGACAGGACAGGAAGCAGCCAGAGAAGGGGTCTGAAGTAAGGTGGTGGTGGTGGCAAGTGGCAGAGCAGAGAGCTCTACGGCAAAAAAAAGTATTACTGGTGCCTAATTCGGCACTGGGCAGAAGTTTACAATTAGATTCATGGCAAGAGCAGCTAAAATACAATTGTGCTGAACTCTGAATTAAAAATGGTGCCCCCTGTGGTGCGCAGTTCAGTGGAACAAAAGCTGCTTAAAATAACATCATGATTAGTGACATAGGGCCTGCCACTGTTGTGGGTGAACAGCAGAGGCTGTGCATTATAGTAGTGACTTAATTGTAGTGCCAGTGGGAGTATAAATGTTTAAAATAAAATAAACGTTGCTGTATTATTTTAAATACCTATACTCTTAACACAATAAAATCACAACGATTATACAAAGCCACTGCTCTTTTATTCACCACAGTGGCAGGATCTATGTCGCTGATCATCATGCTATTCCAGCAGCTTTCTTTCTGCAGGATCCTGCAGGAGATATAGGTTTGGCACCGCTGTATTTGAGTTATTCTTGCAACAAAGCTAAATTGTAAAATTCTGCCCATTGCCGACTAGGACTCCAGTAATTACCTTGTATAGTATGATACCTTAGGCACCTGCTTAAACAAACTTTTACTGGTCACCTTGAACCTTTTTAAAACTAGAATCCCTTTTATTATCACAGCAAGGCACGTGGCTTTGCTTCGCACCACCAGACCCAAAGTGTGGGTTAATCCTACGACAACCCACACCCTGTTATTTTTGGTTTCTCTTTCTTGCTATTCTACTTTTCTCATCCTTTTAGCCAACACTTTTATTTATTTATTTTATTTACTATGCTTTCTAGGGACGTACTGCTGTGGGCTCAGCCCTCGCTCCTTCCGTTCCCCCTCCTCACCCTCGGGACTTACCTTATCCATACAACCCCCCTGGCTTGCGGCCTCGTGCCCAACCACCTGAGGCATGACGTTATCCCACCATGACACACACACCCTGTTGGGCATTATTGCTTAAGTGTCTGTGTCACAAGTGGACACCTTGCCACTGCACTGGGCTGAGTCTTTTATATAAAAAGGGAAAATGAAATACATTACTTGCAAATAGCAGCTTTCATATAAGAAAAAAATCTAGAACACATAGATAGCTATAGTAGCTATTATATAGTTTTATAACTGATTCAACTTACTCATCTTATTTTTGTCTGTCCTTGTTTGTAGCTAACTCAATGTAGGATTTAGATGTATAAAGTTAATACATTATATACGTTGTAATGTGTTTCTTTTTTTTTGAAAATTCAATAAAAATTTTGTTTTAAAAAACACAGCCTGTTGTTCCTTATTGCTTAAAGTGCCCCTGATGCAACTGATACACTTATGAAAAAAAATATTTAGACTTCATTCAGCTTATATTTCATTTTTTTTCTCTAATTCTCACCTTTAGTTCTTTATTACTAAGGTAATTTACAAGAAAACAGGATCCCTGTCCTATCTGATCTGTCCGCTTGTCTACATCTGACATCACAATTCTCCTTATGACATCACAGTCTGTTGTTGTGGCAATAATAATGATGCCATAAACAGGTAACTATGATGTCATATGTAGACAAGCAGCCAGAGCAGATATCTAATGGAGCGTGATCTTGTTTTCATGCAACTGAAACAAGCAATACAGAAAAATGAGGAAGAATTGCAGAAAATGTATCAAATATAAACTGAATTGTGTGTAAATCTTATATTTTTTTTAAGTTCTCCCAATTGTGTGAAGGGCTCTTTGAAGGAAAGCTGTTTTTTCAGTAGTACCTACACTCCAGAGCTTTTCTATTTTCCCGAAGTTAGGCTTTTCATTATTTCACATGTTAACTTACTGAATTTAAATTCGAGAATTAAGATCCTCAAATATGGCAGATAGTGTGGCTCATTTAATGAGAGATATGCAGTCACATCGCTTGGCCCAATACATCTGTATTGAGCTGCTGCAGCCGACTTTCTCACTAAATGGAGCTGCGCACTGTCCACCATTTTTGAGGATCATGGAGTTTTATGAAGTTAAATTAAGTAAATTACCATGTGAAAACATTTTTGTTTTATAGCAGAAAAGCCTAACTGGATGGTAAAGCTTTGGGGGGTGGGGTACTGCTGAAAAAGACAGCTTTCCTTTAAAGAGCAGTTGACACCTCTGGAACAGCTTTGGAAAATGTAATATTTAGACACAATTCAGCTTGTATTTAACATACTGTATCCTGTACAGAATGCTTCTCCCAGCTGTTTATTACTGGGGACATTTGCATGGAAACAAGATCTTGATCCCTTGGAGTTCATCTGCAAAGACAGCTGATTAATATAGTGCAGAAAAAAGAGCCGCACTAAAGTGTTCTGGGTGCTCTATGACAGTTTTAGCAATTATGTTCAAACAGTCAGGCACTTATCCAGAGCACGCACTTGAAAAAAATGTCCAGCGACCTCTGTGTTAGTATTGCTTCACTACATTTATTTTGCCAAATGTAAATAGCCATAGAGACCCACATTGGGTCGGAGAACCACACACCAGACTTCTAACATTTCAACTCATCCGAGTCTTTTATATTTGGTAAAATAATATGGAGTGAAGCAATACTAACACAGAGGTCGCTGGACTGTTTTTTCAAGTGTGTGCTCTGGGTAACTGCCATGACTCTTTGAACATAAAAACAGCTGATACTTCACTTGAAGTCATGATCCTCTGTTGTGTTGTCACAGTCTTTTGTCACGATGATGACTGTGATGTAACAAGCAGAGTATTATGACATCAGGTTGGGATTAAGGAATAGGAGTTGATGAACTTGAAAGGAACAAAGGTCCTGTTTTCATGCATATGAGCTCAGTAATAACTAAATGAGAGTAGAAATAAATAAATATTTAAGCAATATACCATAACAGGGAGTGGGTAAATTGGTGGATTTACCATGCCTGGTGTGGTTCGGTCACGAGGTGCAGCCAGGTGACTTAACCACACCAGAAGTGGTAAATCCACCCATTGTATACCCACTCCCTGTCATGGTCTATTGCTATTATACAAATGTTAAACTTGTTGTTTTTGTTTTTATAGTGATATAAAACTTTTACAGCGAGTATACTGGAGGATTTATCACAGTCATGTGATGTGTTTTGACCACTGAGGTTACAGGATTTTCATGCCCCATTGTATAATGTGAAATATATGCTGAATTGAGTCCAAATTTGTGTTTTTTAAAGTTCTGCTGGTGGCGTTAGTTGCTCATTAAGGCTACACTGCCTCTAGATATTGCCCAGCTGATAAGTCTGCTTAGTTTGTTAAAGTCTCCAGCCCTGTTTGGTCATTTGCCCATCAAGTAAGACATTTGAGCAGCAGGCTGAGGGTTGGGAAAGTAATGGAGAACACAGGAGGGAACATGCCATTTCAGAATCCTTGGGGCTGCAGCTGAAAGGTAAGGAAACGCCAGCACATGCAAAATAAAACAGCAGCGGACTCCGGGCGAGATTAGCAAAGTGCAGAAAACTTTATTTTGTAAAACGAAAGACTATGCAAATAAACAAAGATGACATACTCACACAGGTGCCAGTTTAGGAGATCCAAGAAACTGTGACTGACCAAGCCCTCCCCACCCCACCCCACCATTTCCTGTCGCACTGACACTTTGACAGGGGCTTGTGTGAATGTTTCCCTGTTATACAAAATACAGTTTTGTACACTTTTGTAATCCTGCCCTTCGTGCGCTTCTCTTTTGTTTTGTATGAGAGATGAGGAAAGTATCTACCATGGGAACTGATCCTTTCGGCAGTGTCCAATCTAGGATTTTACAATGGGGGTGGGACTTGCTATGCACATTTTTAAAACATTTTTTTAATCCATTACCTTATCTGCTATTACCTTTTTTTTATTACATTCTAAACAGAGAATACAAATGCAGTTTATAGTTTTGAATGTATATTTTCTTCTTACAATTAATAAACCGTACATGTTCAACAACGTGAACTACAGTAGCAGCAAGGAACTTAAAATGGTGGTGGTAGGGGGTGGGGGGGGTGCAGCAGCTGACTCTCCCAGATCCTCCAGTGACTCTTGGGAGGAGTGGCACCATTAAGGGTGACTCAAAGAGGAGAAACTCGAGGCCCCTCGGATGACTCCTGCATTAAGCGCTGACTGACAGAGAGCTGCTGTTGTGCTGGTGTACAGCATCGGTGTTGACTGATGGGGTAGCATTTGTTTACCACAGTAATTATAACAAGCCAGCCTTTAATTGCAGGGCCTTGCATGTGCAGATAATTAGCAGATAAGCCGTCCTTGACTGAGCTGGCCTCCCACGCAGCCTGGCTGGGGCTGTGAGTACAGAGGCCTCACCAACAAGATGTTCAGTTCTAGTGGTATCAATCGTGACGCATTGAACCAATGATTATCATCAGCCCAGAACAAGAGCTGCGGATTGCAAACATCACAGGAGGCCCCTGAGTGCTCTTTGTGCTTTAGACCAACTGAACCGTGCATGTGGAGTGCTGCTGCTGTTCTTTTCCTAAAATAAAAGTATAGATATGCAACCAACTGTAGGCCAAGGCTGTTTTTTTTCATGATCTATTTCTAATTATTAGTTAGTGTAAATGGCAAACGTACTAAAACCAAGCACTTTTAAATGCTGTAATACAGAAGTATTTATTACGACCAGTGTATTATGGAATTTGTCACAGCTGTATCCTTCCCCACCCCAGATTAACCACATTCCCATTGCAGAATGCCATTTCACTTTCCTGCCATACTAAACTCAGCACTGCACCTTTGGTTTCAGAACCAGTACTTGTAAAAAAATAAATTGCAGGCAGTGGAATTGCTTTTTATTCTTTTTTACACACACCCATTTATAGATGCTTGAAATTAGCTGATTTTTGATCTGATTTCCAGATTTAAGATTTTAGGAGATTCTGATTCATAATTTGATTTTGATTGAAATCTTAAAATGACCTCAAAATTGGAATCAGATTCAGATTTGAAATCCTAAATCCTAAATTTCGATGTAAAAATAAGATCTTCCAAGAATCAATGTTCACCATTGATTTCCACTTATGGGTCTGGACTGGAGATACTGGAATGCCATGGGAGGAAAGATTTTGGCCATGGGGCTGGCGATGACTACTGGGCACCATGCCTGCACACCTCCACGTGTTGCTATACACTAGCCAGTAATTTTTGCCGGCTCCTTCATCAACCTCAGTTCTGTTCTTTCCACCATCGAGAGCATACCATGGGAGGCTAGTGCCTCATTTCACCTTGTTGCCGCTTATTTCAACTGCATCACCGTGATTTTCTTCTCTGTTTGTGGTGCCACCTGCATTTCTTATGTTACCGTGATGCCAAGGTCTGACAAGAAGGTGCTGTGCTGTCAAAAAAGAAAGTTTAACTGCTGCCCATTATGTGTCATTGCCCCTGTGGGAAACCAGCATCAGTCCAGTGCGGCCTATCCTGGACCAGAGCAGGACATGGATGTATGCGATGCCACGTCTTAGTGGACTGCTGTATCCTTAAGAACCACGTATTGAGGTGGATTCACTCAGTCCTCACCTTTGGAGGTAGGCCTCGCACATAAGATTCCAAGACCAGTTCTTTAGGCCTTTCCTCTGGGCCTCTTCCTGGGACCTCTGATTCTGTGGAAGTACAGAGTTCTCCTCTACCTCACTGAGCTGAGGGGTCAGAGACTTTGGTGGATACGTCTGGTAGGCAGACGATTCCTTCTGGTCAGTCAACTGCAAATCCTCTATAGTTTGCCTGTCCTGTGCAGCTGACATTTCCAGTGGCAAGGTCGCAGCTATACACGTAGGCCCAGATATTCAAAAGGGTTGTGCATGGTGCAACACTGTTGTGCCATGCACAACCCACTGATGTGCCCCGGCGCGATATTCAAAGGGAAAGTGCGCCGCGACAACCCGGCTGCACCGGAGCGCATCAGTAATGTATGCAAGCACAGGTAGGGGGGGTGTGCCCATGCATAACCTGCACAGCCCGATATTCAGTCTGGGATGTACAGAGTCATGCATGCGCAACCCCTACCTGCGCCTGCACAAAGTTATGCCACAAAAAAAGGAACAAGTGATGGCCGCCCACAGGTGAGCTGCCGCATTGCAGGGTGCAACACAGCAGCTGCCACCTGTAGGTGGCCACCTGAGTTCCTGCCGCACCTGGTGGGCATCTGTACTCGAACCCCTTCCCCCAAGTCCAATATCCCTGGTGGTCCAGTGGACCGCACTGAGCCTGATCGCGGGCATCAGTACTTCATCAAAGACCCCACTACATATCTGGACTGAGTAGTATGAGAGCTGCATGCCCATTGGCTCATGCTGTGAACCAATGGGCATGCAGTCCTACCTAGCTGTCAGCGGCGAGCGGCAGGCGGGTGGTGCTGCCGCACCGCTGACGGGGGAGTGGTGGTGGTGGGGCTCAGTGAGCTGGTGGGTGGGGGGTACACTAGACCACCAGGGTAGGGGGTCTGTGATGAGGTACTGATGCCCGAGATCGGGCTCAGTGTGGTCCACTGGACCACCAGGGATATTGGACTTGGGGGGGGACTGTACTGATGTCCGAGATTGGGCACATAGGTGTCCACTGGACCACCAGGGATATTGGACTGTTTTTCGTTTATATTACAGGAATGCCTACGATCGGGCTGCAGGGGGCGTCGTTCCCTGATGGCTGCTGTCTGACAGGGCGCCAGGCGCAAGTCGTCGGGGATCGGCACACCTGCATGCTAATGGCATGCAAATGGGGCCATAATGAGATGCAAATGGCCCCCTGTGCACCTTGCATAAATTATGGCCCCATTTGCATGTCCCTATTTGAATATCGCAGGTGCTGTGCATGGCGCAATGGCACTTGCGCCAGCACATCTCCATGCTCCACTCTGGCCACTTGCACTGGCGCAGTGCCACTGCACCGTGCACAGTGGGGGTGGCCAGGGTGCGATATTCAAAGCTGCTGCGCCATAGTGCAGCTCCATTGAATATCGCCCAGGCCACTCCCCTGCGCAACAAAGTTGAGCTGCGCCCAGGCTTGCGCCACAGCCTGGCGCAGTTTGAATATCCAGGCCACAGTCTACACTAGTGGACACCTCAACATCTGAATAAGGTACAAGTGGGAGGTATTTTTCAGAGGAAAGGGTGCTCCAGATCAAGAGGCCATGATATGAAGCTTGAGAGGGGTAGGTTTAGTAGAGATGTGAGGAAATACTTCTTCACAGAAAGGTTGTGGGATGCCTGGCACGATCTTCCAGCGGAGGTTGTGGGGGTGAAAACAGTGGTGGGATTCAAAAAAGTCTGGGATAAGCACAAGGGAGTCAAAAGGGATAGGTAAAGGGGTGACAGGAAAAGTACCATTGACTTGAAGGGGTCTACAGTGTAAGCAATTCAACAAAAAAGGGCAGACTGGATGGGCCATGCAGTCCTAATCTGCCATCAGCTTCTATGTTGGACCACAGCCTTATTGTACATCGTTACCCACTTATTATTCTGTTGATTAATCGAGTTTCACTTTCTTTTTTTTTTAATCCTTTGGTAACTGGGTAAGGCCCACTAGGCACAAGTGCCTGTTTTCAGGGGCGACCCAGGAGCACTAAGGTGGTTAAGTGACTTGCTTAGAGTCGCACAGTATGCAAGTGGAGGTTGTGGGAATCAAACCCAGGTCTAATGGCTCTACTAAGCTCATTGCTCGTCAGTCTAACCTCTAGGCTATATAGCCAGCCCCAGCTGTTGCCCAGTCTGTTATCCTATACGTTAATCGAGGTTAGCTCTCATGGTTTAAAATGTCCCGAGGATCTGCTCAATGAGACAATAGCCTCGTTGCGCATACTTTCTATTCTGTCATTCTAGTTTTCCTATCCAGCCCCCTGTCACTCTAGCTGCAGACATATCCCGCACTTTCTTCCACAACTGGCAACTTCCTGCACTTCAGGATGACATGAGGTCTCTGGGTCGGTACCAAGGGAAATAAATGCCAAAGTTCCCTCATTTGACTCATCTGTCAACTTCAGAAATCCTCTTTCACTTCAGAGTCAGAAATCAATTGTTTCAGGGGGTTCTTCCTTTGCTATGCCTACAGTATTTCTGCATTCACATCACCTTTGGTGCCTCTGTTCTGACAACTACTTGTCTGGCTCCACCGTCACTCTGCCTCACTTCACCCCATGCAGTTCCATCAGTTTTTTATCTGTTACCCAGACTTGTCATCCCAACCTTCAGCCCTCTCTCTTTTCAACCCCTTGAATTGCCCCAAGGCAGGGTCCAAGGGGCAGGTGCCCACTCCACATACACGATGGGTAGAGAGAGGGGTTCAGGAGTCTGTGCTTGGCCTGAGTATACCAGACATCACATGGAGGCAAGGGATTTCTATTTATTTGAAATTGGTGACCGGCTGAGGCACACTGATCTGAAGCTCATTTCCAGGTGCAACCCTGGAGAAGGGGACATGGGGTGAAAAAAATACATTACACAGTCACATGTCACAGTTACAGTAAAGTACAATCAGAATAACATGATGAACACAGATACAAGTGCAGGCCATACCTCACAACCAGTTTGTCCCTGTTTTCTCCCACCCTTGGGGCGTCTGCATGCTACAGCTGTAATGCATGCACATGGACGTAGTTGAGTGTTAGCATGTGAAGCCTGCAGAGGTCATGGCATTAGAATGCCAGTAGCCAATCAGGCAGCCAGATTTTCCCAAGCCATTTTCTGAAACCTAACTGAGCCTAGTGGCTTTGGAGACCTGGGCCAGGAAATGACCTCAGAGCCTCCTGCTCAGTGGGCTGGCAAGAGGTTGATGGGTTATGGGGGTTACCGGCTTGCTAACTGGGGAAGGACCAAAGGGGGGCACAGTGCAGTGATTTGCAGCATGCCCCACTTGCCAAGGCACAAGTGGTACTTTGAGGGCTTTGGTAGATGACTACACACCACACCATCTCCCCCCCCTAGCCAAAAGGGAGTGATCAGGGTGGGTGAGGGTAAAATAAGGGTCAGAACATAAGAATTTGCCAGCAGAAGGAGACCGTGTGGTCTATCTAGTCTGCCCAGGTTTTCTGCCCCCCCCACTATCAATTTGTCTTGCTAAGGTGACTATACTGTCTATCCCATGCCTGTTTGAATTCACTGATTGTGTTGGCTGCTACTACCTCCAGTGGCAGGCTGTTCCAAGGCTCCGTGAAAAAGTATTTCCTAACATTTGTTTTGAATTTACCTCCTACCGGGCGCATGTTGTGTCCTCTAGTATGTGCAGCCCTGTTTTCCTGGAAGAGGTTCCTGGTTTGTACTGTGGTAATCCCTTTAACAAATTTAAATGTCTCAATCATGTCTCCTCTGCTCGAGGGACAATTCCGTCTTTCGGATGAGATGTTAAACCGAGGTCCCATCTTCCTGTACTGCTGGTAGTTCAGGTAGATGTTAAAGATCCCATGGCACTTCTCGAAAAGAGTAAAGGAATTTCCCTGGTGCCCTGGCCAAATTTCCCCCAAGTCACTAAAAATAGCACCAACAGCTTAATCTGGTTCAAGGTCAGTTGACATTCATCTGTATCCCCCTCCCCCGGGTCGTGCCTGAAAATAGGCAGAATGTGTCTAGTGCACTTACCCCGTCAACAAAAACTAAATAAATAACAAATAAATTTAGCTGGCTAAGCCTAGCTTTATACATTTCATGGTGCAGACCCTGCACCACTTTGGTGGCACATCTCTGCACAGTTTCCAGACGGTCTGTATCCTTTTTCAGGTGAGTTCTCCAGAACTGCACACAGTACTCCAAGTGAGATTTCACCAGGGACCTGTACAGTGGAAGGATTACATCACTCTTCCTACTGGTAATACCCCTGGGGGTATATTACCAGTATGAAGTACAGGTTATGGGGGAAAAAGAGGGTGAATGGGATGTTTAGCTCCAGCAAAAGATAAAGAAAAAAACAGAGGGGAATTGTTTGTGTCTCATGGGTAGCACAGATCTATCACATTACTGTAAAGAGATGGTTTTGAACGCCTCAGGGGGCAGATGACATAATGCCCTTTAAAGAGAAACTATAGAGCTATATAAATAGAGTGGGTGTAAGGACTGTATAACTGCTGAAAGGAGTTCTCGGAAAGAGTTCACATCTGAGTCATATTCTCCAAAGCTTTTTGTGCCCTGTTGATTGACAGGAAATGCAGTACATACAAAGTCACCTTAGCCTTGCTTTTCTGTGGTCTTAGAAGCGTTGTTGTGCTGGTTAACAGGCACAAATTGTGTCTGTTAACCATTTTAGTACTCAGAGTGCTTAAGTGTGTAGGTGCCATGGATAAAGGCTGTTTCTTTTAGTACTGAACAGACAGAATCGGTAAGTAGAAGGAGATTTATACACAGCTGTCGCACTCCGCACCCCCCCCCCCAATATTTACAGAACTAGCTGAATCAGTAAAGGGAGATTTATACACAGGTTTCTCACACAGTAACTCCAGCCAAAAAAGGTCTACAGCAGAAACTGAATTACTACAAGAAGATTTATACATAGCTGCCCCCTCAGTATTCCCACTGGAACTATTTTCAGAACAAATCGAATCCGTACAAGATATGTACACAGGTGTCCCTCTCAGTTTCCAGTCTTGAGCCATCTAAAGAACAAACTGAATCGGTATAAGGAGATTTTTAGGGATGTCACAGTACAAAATTCTGAAGGTATGATAACCATCACACACGGTAACCGTTATACCGCAATATTACAGAAGAAGTAATTTTTGTACAAAAAAAGATGCCTCCTCAAACTTTTGCATCAGGTAGAGCTGGCATGGAAGGGACAGTTGGCTCAGAAAATACAAAAAAAAATTAGCTTAAAGGTCTAAACACCATGTTATACCATCAACCATGGTTATCGTGGTCTTGGAAATAGCCCATGGTATCAATATCATGACTTCCAATACGGCGGTATACTGTAAAACAGTGAAACTGTGACATCCCTAATTTATACTCAGTTGTCTACCTCAGTATCCTCACACAAACCATCTGCAGAACAAACTGAATCAGTGCATGGAGATTTATACACAGCTGTCCCCCTCAGTGTCCACACACTAACCATCTACAGAACCAACTGAATCAGTGCATGGAGGTTTATACACTGCTGTCCCCCTCAGTGTCCCCACACTAACCATCTACAGAACCAACTGAATCAGTGCATGGAGATTTATACACAGCTGTCCCCTCAGTGTCCCCACACTAACCATCTACAGAACCAACTGAATCAGTGCATGGAGATTTGTACACAGCTGTCCCCCTCAGTGTCCCCACACTAACCATCTACAGAACAAACTGAATCAGTGCATGGAGATTTATACACAGCTGTCCCCTCAGTGTCCCCACACTAACCATCTACAGAACCAACTGAATCAGTGCATGGAGATTTATACACAGCTGTCCCCCTCAGTGTCCCCACACTAACCATCTACAGAACCAACTGAATCAGTGCATGGAGATTTATACGCTGTCCCCTCAGTGTCCCCACACTAACCATCTACAGAACCAACTGAATCAGTGCATGGAGATTTATACGCAGCTGTACCCTCAGTGTCCCCACACTAACCATCTACAGCACCAACTGAATCAGTGCATGGAAATTTATACGCAGCTGTACCCCTCAGTGTCCCCACACTAACCATCTACAGAACCAACTGAATCAGTGCATGGAGATTTATACACAGCTGTCCCCTCAGTGTCCCCACACTAACCATCTACAGAACCAACTGAATCAGTGCATGGAGATTTATACGCAGCTGTCCCCCTCAGTGTCCCCACACTAACCATCTACAGAACAAACTGAATCAGTGCATGGAGATTTATACACAGCTGCCCCCTCAGTGTCCCCACACTAACCATCTACAGAACAAACTGAATCAGTGCATGGAGATTTATACACAACTGTCCCCTCAGTGTCCCCACACCAACCATCTACAGAACAAACTGAATCAGTGCATGGAGATTTATACACAGCTGTCCCCCAGTGTCCCCAACACTAACCATCTACAGAACAAACTGAATCAGTGCATGGAGATTTATACACAGCTGTCCCCACAGTGTCCCCACACCAACCATCTACAGAACAAACTGAATCAGTGCATGAGATTTATACACAGCTGTCCCCCTCAGTGTCCCCACACTAACCATCTACAGAACAAACTGAATCAGTGCATGGAGATTTATACACAGCTGTCCCCATCAGTGTCCCCACACTAACCATCTACAGAACAAACTGAATCAGTGCATGGAGATTTATACACAGCTGTCCCCTCAGTGTCCCCACACTAACCATCTACAGAACAAACTGAATCAGTGCATGAAGATTTATACAGCTGTCCCCCTCAGTGTCCCTACACTAACCATCTACAGAACAAACTGAATCAGTGCATGGAGATTTATACACAGCTGCCCCCTCAGTGTCCCCACACTAACCATCTACAGAACAAACTGAATCAGTGCATGGAGATTTATACACAGCTGTCCCCCTCAGTGTCCCCACACCAACCATCTACAGAACCAACTGAATCAGTGCATGGAGATTTATACACAGCTGTCCCCTCAGTGTCCCCACACTAACCATCTACAGAACAAACTGAATCAGTGCATGGAGATTTATACACAGCTGTCCCCTCAGTGTCCCCACACTAACCATCTACAGAACAAACTGAATCAGTGCATGGAGATTTATACACAGCTGTCCCCTCAGTGTCCCCACACTAACCATCTACAGAACAAACTGAATCAGTGCATGGAGATTTATACACAGCTGCCCCTCAGTGTCCCCACACACTAACCATCTACAGAACAAACTGAATCAGTGCATGGAGATTTATACACACAGCTGTCCCCTCAGTGTCCCCACACTAACCATCTACAGAACAAACTGAATCAGTGCATGGAGATTTACACAGCTGTCCCCTCAGTGTCCCCACACTAACCATCTACAGAACAAACTGAATCAGTGCATGGAGATTTATAGACAGCTGCCCTCTCAGTGTCCCCACACTAACCATCTACAGAACAAACTGAATCAGTGCATGGAGATTTATACACAGCTGTCCCCTCAGTGTCCCCACACTAACCATCTACAGAACAAACTGAATCAGTGCATGGAGATTTATACACAGTTGCCCTCAGTGTCCCCACACTAACCATCTACAGAACAAACTGAATCAGTGCATGGAGATTTATACACAGCTGTCCCCCTCAGTGTCCCCACACTAACCATCTACAGAACAAACTGAATCAGTGCATGGAGATTTATACACAGCTGTCCCCTCAGTGTCCCCACACTAACCATCTACAGAACAAACTGAATCAGTGCATGGAGATTTATACACAACTGTCCCCTCAGTGTCCCCACACTAACCATCTACAGAACAAACTGAATCAGTGCATGGAGATTTATACACAGCTGTCCCCTCAGTGTCCCCACACTAACCATCTACAGAACAAACTGAATCAGTGCATGGAGATTTATACAGCTGTCCCCTCAGTGTCCCCACACTCAACCATCTACAGAACAAACTGAATGAACATGGAGATTTATACACAGCTGTCCCCCTCAGTGTCCCCACACTAACCATCTACAGAACAAACTGAATCAGTGCATGGAGATTTATACACAGCTGTCCCCTCAGTGTCCCACACTAACCATCTACAGAACAAACTGAATCAGTGCATGGAGATTTATACACAGCTGTCCCCTCAGTGTCCCCACACCAACCATCTACAGAACAAACTGAATCAGTGCATGGAGATTTATACACAGCTGTCCCCCTCAGTGTCCCCACACTAACCATCTACAGAACAAACTGAATCAGTGCATGGAGATTTATACACAGCTGTCCCCTCAGTGTCCCCACACCAACCATCTACAGAACAAACTGAATCAGTGCATGGAGATTTATACACAGCTGTCCCCTCAGTGTCCCCACACCAACCATCTACAGAACAAACTGAATCAGGGCATGCAGATTTATACACAGCTGTCCCCTCAGTGTCCCCACACTAACCATCTACAGAACAAACTGAATCAGTGCATGGAGATTTAAACACAGCTGTTCCCCTCAGTGTCCCAACACTAACCATCTACAGAACAAACTGAATCAGTGCATGGAGATTTATACACAGCTGTCCCTCAGTGTCCCCACACTAACCATCTACAGAACAAACTGAATCAGTGCATGGAGATTTATACACAGCTGTCCCCTCAGTGTCCCCACACCTAACCATCTACAGAACAAAAACTGAATCAGTGCATGGAGATTTATACACAGCTGTCCCCCTCAGTGTCCCACACCAACCATCTAGCAGAACAAACTGAATCAGTGCATGGAGATTTATACACAGCTGTCCCCTCAGTGTCCCCACACTAACCATCTACAGAACAAACTGAATCAGTGCATGGAGATTTATACACAGCTGTCCCCTCAGTGTCCCCACACTAACCATCTACAGAACAAACTGAATCAGTGCATGGAGATTTATACACAGCTGTCCCCTCAGTGTCCCCTACACTAACCATCTACAGAACAAACTGAATCGTGCATGGAGATTTATACACAGCTGTCCCCTCAGTGTCCCCACACTAACCATCTACAGAACAAACTGAATCAGTGCATGGAGATTTATACGCAGCTGTCTCCTCAGTGTCCCCACACTAACCATCTACAGAACAAACTGAATCAGTGCATGGAGATTTATACACAGCTGTCCCCCTCAGTGTCCCCACACTAACCATCTACAGAACAAACTGAATCAGTGCATGGAGATTTATACACAGCTGTCTCCCTCAGTGTCCCCACACTAACCATCTACAGAACAAACTGAATCAGTGCATGGAGATTTATACACAGCTGTCCCCCAGTGTCCCCACACTAACCATCTACAGAACAAACTGAATCAGTGCATGGAGATTTATACACAGCTGTCCCCTCAGTGTCCCCACACCAACCATCTACAGAACAAACTGAATCAGTGCATGGAGATTTATACACAGCTGTCCCCCTCAGTGTCCCCACACTAACCATCTACAGAACAAACTGAATCAGTGCATGGAGATTTATACACAGCTGTCCCCCTCAGTGTCCCCACACTAACCATCTACAGAACAAACTGAATCAGTGCATGGAGATTTATACACAGCTGTCCCCTCAGTGTCCCCACACTAACCATCTACAGAACCAACTGAATCAGTGCATGGAGATTTATACACAGCTGTCCCCTCAGTGTCCCCACACTAACCATCTACAGAACAAACTGAATCAGTGCATGGAGATTTATACACAGCTGTCCCACTCAGTGTCCCCACACTAACCATCTACAGAACAAACTGAATCAGTGCATGGAGATTTATACACAGCTGTCCCCCTCAGTGTCCCCACACTAACCATCTACAGAACAAACTGAATCAGTGCATGGAGATTTATACACAGCTGTCCCCCTCAGTGTCCCCAACACTAACCATCTACAGAACAAACTGAATCAGTGCATGGAGATTTATACACAGCTGTCCCCCTCAGTGTCCCCACACTAACCATCTACAGAACAAACTGAATCAGTGCATGGAGATTTATACACAGTCCCCTCAGTGTCCCCACACTAACCATCTACAGAACAAACTGAATCAGTGCATGGAGATTTATACACAGCTGTCCCCATCAGTGTCCCCACACTAACCATCTATAGAACAAACTGAATCAGTGCATGGAGATTTATACACAGCTGTCCCCTCAGTGTCCCCACACTAACCATCTACAGAACAAACTGAATCAGTGCATGGAGATTTATACACAGCTGTCCCCTCAGTGTCCCCACACCAACCATCTACAGAACAAACTGAATCAGTGCATGGAGATTTATACACAGTGTCCCCTCAGCGTCCCCACACTAACCATCTACAGAACAACTGAATCAGTGCATGGAGATTTATACACAGCTGTCCCCTCAGTGTCCCCACACCAACCATCTACAGAACAAACTGAATCAGTGCATGGAGATTTATACACAGCTGTCCCCCTCAGTGTCCCCACACTAACCATCTACAGAACAAACTGAATCAGTGCATGGAGATTTATACACAGCTGTCCCCTCAGTGTCCCCACACTAACCATCTACAGAACCAACTGAATCAGTGCATGGAGATTTATACACAGCTGTCCCCATCAGTGTCCCCACACTAACCATCTACAGAACAAACTGAATCAGTGCATGGAGATTTATACACAGCTGTCCCCTCAGTGTCCCCACACTAACCATCTCAGAACAAACTGAATCAGTGCATGGAGATTTATACACAGCTGTCCCCTCAGTGTCCCCACACCAACCATCTACAGAACAAACTGAATCAGTGCATGAGATTTATACACAGCTGTCCCCTCAGTGTCCCCACACTAACCATCTACAGAACAAACTGAATCAGTGCATGGAGATTTATACACAGCTGTCCCTCAGTGTCCCCACACTAACCATCTACAGAACAAACTGAATCAGTGCATGGAGATTTATACACAGCTGTCCCCTCAGTGTCCCCACACTAACCATCTATAGAACAAACTGAATCAGTGCATGGAGATTTATACACAGCTGTCCCCTCAGTGTCCCCACACTAACCATCTACAGAACAAACTGAATCAGTGCATGGAGATTTATACACAGCTGTCCCCCACAGTGTCCCCACTAACCATCTACAGAACAAACTGAATCAGTGCATGGAGATTTATACACAGCTGTCCCCTCAGTGTCCCCACACTAACCATCTACAGAACAAACTGAATCAGTGCATGGAGATTTATACACAGCTGTCCCCTCAGTGTCCCCACACCAACCATCTACAGAACAAACTGAATCAGTGCATGGAGATTTATACACAGCTGCCTCCTCAGTGTCCCCACACCAACCATCTACAGAACAAACTGAATCAGTGCATGGAGATTTATACACAGCTGTCCCCTCAGTGTCCCCACACCAACCATCTACAGAACAAACTGAATCAGTGCATGGAGATTTATACACAGCTGTCCCCCTCAGTGTCCCCACACCAACCATCTACAGAACCAACTGAATCAGTGCATGGAGATTTATACACAGCTGTCCCCCTCAGTGTCCCCACACTAACCATCTACAGAACCAACTGAATCAGTGCATGGAGATTTATACACAGCTGTCCTCTCAGTGTCCCCACACTAACCATCTACAGAACAAACTGAATCAGTGCATGGAGATTTATACACAGCTGTCCCCTCAGTGTCCCCACAATAACCATCTACAGAACAAACTGAATCAGTGCATGGAGATTTATACACCCTGTCCCCTCAGTGTCCCCACACTAACCATCTACAGAACAAACTGAATCAGTGCATGGAGATTTATACACAGCTGTCCCCCAGTGTCCCCACACTAACCATCTACAGAACAAACTGAATCGCTGCATGGAGATTTATACACAGCTGTCCCCTCAGTGTCCCCACACTAACCATCTACAGAACAAACTGAATCAGTGCATGGAGATTTATACACAGCTGTCCCCTCAGTGTCCCCACACTAACCATCTACAGAACAAACTGAATCAGTGCATGGAGATTTATACACAGCTGTCCCTCAGTGTCCCCACACTAACCATCTACAGAACAAACTGAATCAGTGCATGGAGATTTATACACAGCTGTCCCCCAGTGTCCCTACACTAACCATCTACAGAACAAACTGAATCAGTGCATGGAGATTTATACACAGCTGTCCCCTCAGTGTCCCCACACTAACCATCTACAGAACAAACTGAATCAGTGCATGGAGATTTATACACAGCTGTCCCTCTCAGTGTCCCCACACTAACCATCTACAGAACAAACTGAATCAGTGCATGGAGATTTATACACAGCTGTCCCCTCAGTGTCCCCACACTAACCATCTACAGAACAAACTGAATCAGTGCATGGAGATTTATACACAGCTGTCCCTCAGTGTCCCCACACTAACCATCTACAGAACAAACTGAATCAGTGCATGGAGATTTATACACAGCTGTCCCCACTCAGTGTCCCCACACTAACCATCTACAGAACAAACTGAATCAGTGCATGGAGATTTATACACAGCTGTCCCCTCAGTGTCCCCACACTAACCATCTACAGAACCAACTGAATCAGTGCATGGAGATTTATACACAGCTGCCCCTCAGTGTCCCCACACTAACCATCTACAGAACAAACTGAATCAGTGCATGGAGATTTATACACAGCTGTCCCCCTCAGTGTCCCCACACTAACCATCTACAGAACAAACTGAATCAGTGCATGGAGATTTATCACAGCTGTCCCCTCAGTGTCCCCACACTAACCATCTACAGAACAAACTGAATCAGTGCATGGAGATTTATACACAGCTGTCCCTCAGTGTCCCCACACTAACCATCTACAGAACAAACTGAATCAGTGCATGGAGATTTATACACAGCTGTCCCCTCAGTGTCCCCACACTAACCATCTACAGAACAAACTGAATCAGTGCATGGAGATTTATACACAGCTGTCTCCTACCATGTCCCCACACCAACCATCTACAGAACAAACTGAATCAGTGCATGGAGATTTATACACAGCTGTCCCCTCAGTGTCCCCACACTAACCATCTACAGAACAAACTGAATCAGTGCATGGAGATTTATACACAGCTGTCCCCTCAGTGTCCCCACACTAACCATCTACAGAACAAACTGAATCAGTGCATGGAGATTTATACACAGCTGCCCCTCAGTGTCCCCACACTAACCATCTACAGAACAAACTGAATCAGTGCATGGAGATTTATACACAGTCCCCCCAGTGTCCCCACACTAACCATCTACAGAACAAACTGAATCAGTGCATGGAGATTTATACACAGCTGTCCCCTCAGTGTCCCCACACTAACCATCTACAGAACAAACTGAATCAGTGCATGGAGATTTATACACAGCTGTCCCCTCAGTGTCCCCACACTAACCATCTACAGAACAAACTGAATCAGTGCATGGAGATTTATACACAGCTGTCCCCTCAGTGTCCCCACCTAACCATCTACAGAACAAACTGAATCAGTGCATGGAGATTTATACACAGCTGTCCCCTCAGTGTCCCCACACCAACCATCTAGCAGAACAAACTGAATCAGTGCATGGGATTTATATCAGCTGTCCCCTCAGTGTCCTCCACACCAACCATCTACAGAACAAACTGAATCAGTGCATGGAGATTTATACACAGCTGCCCCTCAGTGTCCCCACACTAACCATCTACAGAACAAACTGAATCAGTGCATGGAGATTTATACACAGCTGTCGCCCTCAGTGTCCCCACACCAACCATCTACAGAACAAACTGAATCAGTGCATGGAGATTTATACACAGCTGTCCCCTCAGTGTCCCCACAGACTAACCATCTACAGAACCAACTGAATCAGTGCATGGAGATTTATACACAGCTGTCCCCCTCAGTGTCCCCACACTAACCATCTACAGAACCAACTGAATCAGTGCATGGAGATTTATACACAGCTGTCCCCTCAGTGTCCCCACACTAACCATCTACAGAACCAACTGAATCAGTGCATGGAGATTTATACACAGCTGTCCCCCTCAGTGTCCCCACACTAACCATCTACAGAACAAACTGAATCAGTGCATGGAGATTTATCAGAGCTGTCCCTCAGTGTCCCCACACTAACCATCTACAGAACAAACTGAATCAGTGCATGGAGATTTATACACAGCTGTCCCCTCAGTGTCCCCACACTAACCATCTACAGAACAAACTGAATCAGTGCATGGAGATTTATACACAGCTGTCCCCTCAGTGTCCCCACACCAACCATCTACAGAACAAACTGAATCAGTGCATGGAGATTTATACACAGCTGTCCCCCTCAGTGTCCCCACACTAACCATCTACAGAACAAACTGAATCAGTGCATGGAGATTTATACACAGCTGTCCTCTCAGTGTCCCCACACTAACCATCTACAGAACAAACTGAATCAGTGCATGGAGATTTATACACAGCTGTCCCCCTCAGTGTCCCCACACTAACCATCTACAGAACAAACTGAATCAGTGCATGGAGATTTATACACAGCTGTCCCCCTCAGTGTCCCCACATCAACCATCTACAGAACCAACTGAATCAGTGCATGGAGATTTATACACAGCTGTCCCCTCAGTGTCCCCACACCAACCATCTACAGAACCAACTGAATCAGTGCATGGAGATTTATACACAGCTGTCCCCCTCAGTGTCCCCACACTAACCATCTACAGAACAAACTGAATCAGTGCATGGAGATTTATACACAGCTGTCCCCTCAGTGTCCCCACACCAACCATCTACAGAACAAACTGAATCAGTGCATGAGATTTATACACAGCTGTCCCCTCAGTGTCCCCACACCAACCATCTACAGAACAAACTGAATCAGTGCATGGAGATTTATACACAGCTGCCTCAGTGTCCCCACACTAACCATCTACAGAACAAACTGAATCAGTGCATGGAGATTTATACAGAGCTGCCCCCTCAGTGTCCCCACACTAACCATCTACAGAACCAACTGAATCAGTGCATGGAGATTTATACGCAGCTGTCCCCCTCAGTGTCCCCACACTAACCATCTACAGAACAAACTGAATCAGTGCATGGAGATTTATACACAGCTGTCCCCTCAGTGTCCCCACACTAACCATCTACAGAACAAACTGAATCAGTGCATGAGATTTATACACAGCTGTCCCTCAGTGTCCCCACACTAACCATCTACAGAACAAACTGAATCAGTGCATGGAGATTTATACATGCTGTCCCCATCAGTGTCCCCACACTAACCATCTACAGAACAAACTGAATCAGTGCATGGAGTTATAAAGCTGTCCCTCAGTGTCCCCACACTAACCATCTACAGAACAAACTGAATCAGTGCATGGAGATTTATACAAGCTGTCCCCCTCAGTGTCCCCACAACAACCATCTACAGAACAAACTGAATCAGTGCATGGAGATTTACACAGCTGTCCCCCCAGTGTCCCCACACTAACCATCTACAGAACAAACTGAATCAGTGCATGGAGATTTATACACAGCTGTCCCCCTCAGTGTCCCCACACTAACCATCTACAGAACCAACTGAATCAGTGCATGGAGATTTATACACAGCTGTCCCCCTCAGTGTCCCCACACTAACCATCTACAGAACAAACTGAATCAGTGCATGGAGATTTATACACAGCTGTCCCCTCAGTGTCCCCACACTAACCATCTACAGAACAACTGAATCAGTGCATGGAGATTTATACACAGCTGTCCCCCTCAGTGTCCCCACACTAACCATCTACAGAACAAACTGAATCAGTGCATGGAGATTTACAGACAGCTGCCCCCTCAGTGTCCCCACACTAACCATCTACAGAACAAACTGAATCAGTGCATGGAGATTTATACACAGCTGTCCCCCTCAGTGTCCCCACACTAACCATCTACAGAACCAACTGAATCAGTGCATGGAGATTTATACACAGCTGTCCCCCTCAGTGTCCCCACACTAACCATCTACAGAACAAACTGAATCAGTGCATGGAGATTTATACACAGCTGTCCCCCTCAGTGTCCCACACTAACCATCTACAGAACAAACTGAATCAGTGCATGGAGATTTATACACAGCTGTCCCTCAGTGTCCCCACACTAACCATCTACAGAACAAACTGAATCAGTGCATGGAGATTTATACACAGCTGTCCCCTCAGTGTCCCCACAACTAACCATCTACAGAACAAACTGAATCAGTATGCATGGAGATTTATACACAGCTGTCTCCTCAGTGTCCCCACACTAACCATCTACAGAACAAACTGAATCAGTGCATGGAGATTTATACACAGCTGTCCCTCAGTGTCCCCACACTAACCATCTACAGAACAAACTGAATCAGTGCATTGGAGATTTATACACAGCTGTCCCCCAGTGTCCCCACACTAACCATCTACAGAACAAACTGAATCAGTGCAGGAGATTTATACACAGCTGTCCCCTCAGTGTCCCCACACTAACCATCTACAGAACAAACTGAATCAGTGCATGGAGATTTATACACAGCTCCCTCAGTGTCCCACACCAACCATCTACAGAACAAACTGAATCAGTGCATGGAGATTTATACACAGCTGTCCCCTCAGTGTCCCCACACTAACCATCTACAGAACAAACTGAATCAGTGCATGGAGATTTATACACAGCTGTCCCCTCAGTGTCCCTCACACTAACCATCTACAGAACAAACTGAATCAGTGCATGGAGATTTATACACAGCTGCCCCTCAGTGTCCCACACTAACCATCTACAGAACAAACTGAATCAGTGCATGGAGATTTATACACAGCTGTCCCCCTCAGTGTCCCCACACTAACCATCTACAGAACAAACTGAATCAGTGCATGGAGATTTATACACAGCTGTCCCCTCAGTGTCCCCACACTAACCATCTACAGAACAAACTGAATCAGTGCATGGAGATTTATACACAGCTGTCCCCCTCAGTGTCCCCACACTAACCATCTACAGAACAAACTGAATCAGTGCATGGAGATTTATACACAGCTGTCCCCCTCAGTGTCCCCACACTAACCATCTACAGAACAAACTGAATCAGTGCATGGAGATTTATACACAGCTGTCCCCTCAGTGTCCCCACACTAACCATCTACAGAACAAACTGAATCAGTGCATGGAGATTTATACACAGCTGTCCCCCTCAGTGTCCCCACACTAACCATCTACAGAACAAACTGAATCAGTGCATGGAGATTTATACACATCCACTGTCCCCACTACCATCTACAGAACAAACTGAATCAGTGCATGGAGATATACACAGCTGTCCCTCAGTGTCCCCACACTAACCATCTACAGAACAAACTGAATCAGTGCATGGAGATTATACACAGCTGTCCCCAGTGTCCCCACACTAACCATCTACAGAACAAACTGAATCAGTGCATGGAGATTTATACACAGCTGTCCCCCTCAGTGTCCCCACACCTAACCATCTACAGAACAAACTGAATCAGTGCATGGAGATTTATACACAGCTGTCCCCTCAGTGTCCCCACACTAACCATCTGTAGAACAAACTGAATCAGTCATGGAGATTTATACACAGCTGTCCCCTCAGTGTCCCCACACTAACCATCTACAGAACAAACTGAATCAGTGCATGGAGATTTATACACAGCTGTCCCCTCAGTGTCCCCACACTAACCATCTACAGAACCAACTGAATCAGTGCATGGAGATTTATACACAGCTGTCCCCCTCAGTGTCCCCACACTAACCATCTACAGAACAAACTGAATCAGTGCATGGAGATTTATACACAGCTGTCCCTCAGTGTCCCCAACACAACCATCTACAGAACCAACTGAATCAGTGCATGGAGATTTATACACAGCTGTCCCCTCAGTGTCCCACACCAACCATCTACAGAACAAACTGAATCAGTGCATGGAGATTTATACAGCTGCCCCTCAGTGTCCCCACACTAACCATCTACAGAACAAACTGAATCAGTGCATGGAGATTTATACACAGCTGTCCCCCTCAGTGTCCCCACACTAACCATCTACAGAACAAACTGAATCAGTGCATGGAGATTTATACACAGCTGTCCCCTCAGTGTCCCCACACCAACCATCTACAGAACAAACTGAATCAGTGCATGGAGATTTATACACAGCTGTCCCCCTCAGTGTCCCCACACTAACCATCTACAGAACAAACTGAATCAGTGCATGGAGATTTATACACAGCTGTCCCCTCAGTGTCCCCACACTAACCATCTACAGAACAAACTGAATCAGTGCATGGAGATTTATACACAGCTGTCCCCCTCAGTGTCCCCACACTAACCATCTACAGAACAAACTGAATCAGTCATGGAGATTTATACACAGCTGTCCCCTCAGTGTCCCCACACTCAACCATCTACAGAACAAACTGAATCAGTGCATGGAGATTTATACACAGCTGTCCCCTCAGTGTCCCCACACTCAACCATCTACAGAACAAACTGAATCAGTGCATGGAGATTTATACACAGCTGTCCCCTCAGTGTCCCCACACTAACCATCTACAGAACAAACTGAATCAGTGCATGGAGATTATACACAGCTGTCCCCTCAGTGTCCCTAAACATAACCATCTACAGAACAAACTGAATCAGTGCATGGAGATTTACACAGCTGTCCCTCAGTGTCCCCACAACAACCATCTACAGAACAAACTGAATCAGTGCATGGAGATTTATACACAGCGGTCTCCCTCAGTGTCCCACACTAACCATCTACAGAACAAACTGAATCAGTGCATGGAGATTTATACACAGCTGTCCCCCACGGTGTCCCCACACTAACCATCTACAGAACAAACTGAATCAGGGCATGGGGATTTATACACAGCTGTCCCCTCAGTGTCCCCTCACTAACCATCTACAGAACAAACTGAATCAGTGCATGGAGATTTATACACAGCTGTCCCCCTCAGTGTCCCCCCAACAACCATCTACAGAACAAACTGAATCAGTGCATGAGATTTATACAGCTGTCCCCTCAGTGTCCCCACACTAACCATCTACAGAACAAACTGAATCAGTGCATGGAGATTTATACACAGCTGTCCCCTCAGTGTCCCCACACTAACCATCTACAGAACAAACTGAATCAGTGCATGGAGATTTATACACAGCTGTCCCCTCAGTGTCCCCACACTAACCATCTACAGAACAAACTGAATCAGTGCATGGAGATTTATACACAGCTGTCCCCCTTTGTGTCCCCACACTAACCATCTACAGAACAAACTGAATCAGTGCATGGAGATTTATACACAGCTGTCCCCTCAGTGTCCCCACACCAACCATCTACAGAACAAACTGAATCAGTGCATGGAGATTTATACACAGCTGTCCCCTCAGTGTCCCCACACTAACCATCTACAGAACAAACTGAATCAGTGCATGGAGATTTATACACAGCTGTCCCCCAGTGTCCCCACACTAACCATCTACAGAACAAACTGAATCAGTGCATGGAGATTTATACACAGCTGTCCCCCCACAGTGTCCCCACACTAACCATCTACAGAACAAACTGAATCAGTGCATGGAGATTTATACACAGCTGTCCCCTCAGTGTCCCCACACTAACCATCTACAGAACAAACTGAATCAGTGCATGGAGATTTATACACAGCTGTCCCTCAGTGTCCCCACACTAACCATCTACAGAACAAACTGAATCAGTGCATGAGATTATACACAGCTGTCCCCTCAGTGTCCCCCACCAACCATCTACAGAACAAACTGAATCAGTGCATGGAGATTTATACACAGCTGTCCCTTCAGTGTCCCCACACTAACCATCTACAGAACAAACTGAATCAGTGCATGGAGATTTATACACAGCTGCCCCCTCAGTGTCCCCACACTAACCATCTACAGAACAAACTGAATCAGTGCATGGAGATTTATACACAGCTGTCCCCCTCAGTGTCCCCACACTAACCATCTACAGAACAAACTGAATCAGTGCATGGAGATTTATACACAGCTGTCCCCCTCAGTGTCCCCACACTAACCATCTACAGAACAAACTGAATCAGTGCATGGAGATTTATACACTGCTGTCCCCCTCAGTGTCCCCACACTAACCATCTACAGAACAAACTGAATCAGTGCATGGAGATTTATAGACAGCTGCCCCTCAGTGTCCCCACACTCACCATCTACAGAGAAAACTGAATCAGTGCATGGACATTTATACACAGCTGTCCCCCTCAGTGTCCCCACACCAACCATCTACAGAACAAACTGAATCAGTGCATGGAGATTTATACAGCTGTCCCCCCAGTGTCCCCACACTCAACCATCTACAGAACAAACTGAATCAGTGCATGGAGATTTATACACAGCTGTCCCCTCAGTGTCCCCACACTAACCATCTACAGAACAAACTGAATCAGTGCATGGAGATTTATACACAGCTGTCCCCCTAGTGTCCCCACACTAACCATCTACAGAACAAACTGAATCAGTGCATGGAGATTTATACACAGCTGTCCCCTCAGTGTCCCCACACTAACCATCTACAGAACAAACTGAATCAGTGCATGGAGATTTACACAGCTGTCCCCTCAGTGTCCCCACACTAACCATCTATAGAACAAACTGAATCAGTGCATGGAGATTATACACAGCTGTCCCCTCAGTGTCCCCACACTAACCATCTACAGAACAAACTGAATCAGTGCATGGAGATTTATACACAGCTGTCCCCTCAGTGTCCCCACACTAACCATCTACAGAACAAACTGAATCAGTGCATGGAGATTTATACACAGCTGTCCCCTCAGTGTCCCCACACTAACCATCTACAGAACAAACTGAATCAGTGCATGGAGATTACACAGCGTCCCCTGTGTCCCCACACTAACCATCTACAGAACAAACTGAATCAGTGCATGGAGATTTATACACAGCTGTCCCCTCAGTGTCCCCACACTAACCATCTACAGAACAAACTGAATCAGTGCATGGAGATTATACACAGCTGTCCCCTCAGTGTCCCCACACTAACCATCTACAGAACAAACTGAATCAGTGCATGGAGATTTATACACAGCTGTCCCCCCAGTGTCCCCACACTAACCATCTACAGAACAAACTGAATCAGTGCATGGAGATTTATACACAGCTGCCCCTCAGTGTCCCCACACTAACCATCTACAGAACAAACTGAATCAGTGCATGGAGATTTATACACAGCTGTCCCCTCAGTGTCCCCACACTAACCATCTACAGAACAAACTGAATCAGTGCATGGAGATTTATACACAGCTGTCCCCCTCAGTGTCCCCACACTAACCATCTACAGAACAAACTGAATCAGTGCATGGAGATTTATACACAGCTGTCCCCTCAGTGTCCCCACACCAACCATCTACAGAACAAACTGAATCAGTGCATGGAGATTTATACACAGCTGTCCCCCTCAGTGTCCCCACAACTAACCATCTACAGAACAAACTGAATCAGTGCATGGAGATTTATACACAGCTGTCCCCTCAGTGTCCCCACACTAACCATCTACAGAACAAACTGAATCAGTGCATGGAGATTTATACACAGCTGTCCCCTCAGTGTCCCTACACTAACCATCTACAGAACAAACTGAATCAGTGCATGGAGATTTATACACAGCTGTCCCCTCAGTGTCCCCACACTAACCATCTACAGAACAAACTGAATCAGTGCATGGAGATTTATACACAGCTGTCCCCTCAGTGTCCCCACACTAACCATCTACAGAACAAACTGAATCAGTGCATGGAGATTTATACACAGCTGTCCCCTCAGTGTCCCCACACTAACCATCTACAGAACCAAACTGAATCAGTGCATGGAGATTTATACACAGCTGTCCCCCAGTGTCCCCACACCAACCATCTACAGAACAAACTGAATCAGTGCATGGAGATTTATACACAGCTGTCCCCCTCAGTGTCCCCACACTAACCATCTACAGAACAAACTGAATCAGTGCATGGAGATTTATACACAGCTGTCCCCTCAGTGTCCCCACACTAACCATCTACAGAACAAACTGAATCAGTGCATGGAGATTTATACACAGCTGTCCCCTCAGTGTCCCCACACTAACCATCTACAGAACAAACTGAATCAGTGCATGGAGATTTATACACAGCTGTCCCCTCAGTGTCCCCACACTAACCATCTACAGAACAAACTGAATCAGTGCATGGAGATTTATACACAGCTGTCCCCTCAGTGTCCCCACACTAACCATCTACAGAACAAACTGAATCAGTGCATGGAGATTTATAACAGCTGTCCCCCAGTGTCCCACACTCAACCATCTACAGAACAAACTGAATCAGTGCATGGAGATTTATACACAGCTGTCCCCTCAGTGTCCCCTACACTAACCATCTACAGAACAAACTGAATCAGTGCATGGAGATTTATACACAGCTGTCCCCTCAGTGTCCCCACACTAACCATCTACAGAACAAACTGAATCAGGTGCATGGAGATTTATACAGCTGTCCTCCAGTGTCCCCACACTAACCATCTACAGAACAAACTGAATCAGTGCATGGAGATTTATACACAGCTGTCCCCTCAGTGTCCCCACACTAACCATCTACAGAACAAACTGAATCAGTGCATGGAGATTTATACACAGTTGTCCCCTCAGTGTCCCCACACTAACCATCTACAGAACAAACTGAATCAGTGCATGGAGATTTATACACAGCTGTCCCCCTCAGTGTCCCCACACTAACCATCTACAGAACAAACTGAATCAGTGCATGGAGATTTATACACAGCTGTCCCCTCAGTGTCCCCACACTAACCATCTACAGAACAAACTGAATCAGTGCATGGAGATTTATACACAGCTGTCCCTCAGTGTCCCTCACACAACCATCTACAGAACAAACTGAATCAGTGCATGGAGATTTATACACAGCTGTCCCCTCAGTGTCCCCACACTAACCATCTACAGAACAAACTGAATCAGTGCATGGAGATTTATACACAGCTGTCCCCTCAGTGTCCCCACACTAACCATCTACAGAACAAACTGAATCAGTGCATGGAGATTTATACACAGCTGTCCCCTCAGTGTCCCCACACTAACCATCTACAGAACAAACTGAATCAGTGCATGGAGATTTATACACAGCTGTCCCCTCAGTGTCCCCACACTAACCATCTACAGAACAAACTGAATCAGTGCATGGAGATTTATACACAGCTGTCCCCTCAGTGTCCCCACACTAACCATCTACAGAACCAACTGAATCAGTGCATGGAGATTTATACACAGCTGTCCCCCTTAGTGTCCCCACACTAACCATCTACAGAACTAACTGACTCAGTGCATGGAGATTTATTCACAACTATCCCCATCAGTGTCCCCACACTAACCATCTACAGAAAAACTGAATCAGTGCATGGAGATTTATACACAGCTGTCCCCTCAGTGTCCCCACACTAACCATCTACAGAACAAACTGAATCAGTGCATGGAGATTTATACACAGCTGTCCCCCTCAGTGTCCCCACACTAACATCTACAGAACAAACTGAATCAGTGCATGGAGATTTATACACAGCTGTCCCCTCAGTGTCCCCACACACAACCATCTACAGAACAAACTGAATCAGTGCATGGAGATTTATACACAGCTGTCCCCTCAGTGTCCCCACACTAACCATCTACAGAACAAACTGAATCAGTGCATGGAGATTTATACACAGCTGTCCCCTCAGTGTCCCCACACTCAACCATCTACAGAACAAACTGAATCAGTGCATGGAGATTTATACACAGCTGTCCCCCAGTGTCCCCACACTAACCATCTACAGAACAAACTGAATCAGTGCATGGAGATTTATACACAGCTGTCCCCTCAGTGTCCCCACACTAACCATCTACAGAACAAACTGAATCAGTGCATGGAGATTTATACACAGCTGTCCCCCAGTGTCCCCACACTAACCATCTATAGAACAAACTGAATCAGTGCATGGAGATTTACACAGCTGTCCCCTCAGTGTCCCTACACTAACCATCTACAGAACAAACTGAATCAGTGCATGGAGATTTATACACAGCTGTCCCCTCAGTGTCCCCACACCAACCATCTACAGAACAAACTGAATCAGTGCATGGAGATTTATACAGCTGTCCCCTCAGTGTCCCCACACCAACCATCTACAGAACCAACTGAATCAGTGCATGGAGATTTATACACAGCTGTCCCCTCAGTGTCCCCACACAACCATCTACAGACAACTGAATCAGTGCATGGAGATTACACGTACCTGTCCCCACACTAACTATCTACAGAACAAACTGAATCAGTGCATGGAGATTTATACACAGCTGTCCCCTCAGCGTCCCCACACTAACCATCTACAGAATCCACTGAATCAGTGCATGGAGACTTATACACAGCTGTCCCACTCAGTGTCCCCACACCAACCATCTACAGAACAAACTGAATCAGTGCATGGAGATTTATGCACAGCTGTCCCTCAGTGTCCCCACACTAACCATCTACAGAACAAACTGAATCAGTGCATGGAGATTTATACACACTGTTCCCACCAGTGTCCCCACACTAACCATCTAGAACAACTGAATCAGTGCATGGAGATTTATACACAGCTGTCCCCTCAGTGTCCCCACACTAACCATCTACAGAACAAACTGAATCAGTGCATGGAGATTTATACACAGCTGTCCCCCAGTGTCCCCACACTCAACCATCTACAGAACAAACTGAATCAGTGCATGGAGATTTATACACAGCTGTCCCCCTCAGTGTCCCCACACTAACCATCTACAGAACAAACTGAATCAGTGCATGGAGATTTATACACAGCTGTCCCTCAGTGTCCCCACACTAACCATCTACAGAACAAACTGAATCAGTGCATGGAGATTTATACAGCTGTACCCCTCAGTGTCCCCACACTAACCATCTACAGAACAAACTGAATCAGTGCATGGAGATTTATACACAGCTGTCCCCCAGTGTCCCCACACTAACCATCTACAGAACAAACTGAATCAGTGCATGGAGATTTATACACAGCTGTCCCCCTCAGTGTCCCCACACTAACCATCTACAGAACAAACTGAATCAGTGCATGGAGATTTATACACAGCTGTCCCCATCAGTGTCCCCACACTAACCATCTACAGAACAAACTGAATCAGTGCATGGAGATTTATACACAGCTGTCCCTCAGTGTCCCCACACTAACCATCTACAGAACAAACTGAATCAGTGCATGGAGATTTATACACAACTGTCCCACTCAGTGTCCCCACACTAACCATCTACAGAACAAACTGAATCAGTGCATGGAGATTTATACACAGCTGTCCCACTCAGTGTCCCCACACCAACCATCTACAGAACAAACTGAATCAGTGCATGGAGATTTATACACAGCTGCCCCTCAGTGTCCCCACACTAACCATCTACAGAACAAACTGAATCAGTGCATGGAGATTTATACACAGCTGTCCCCTCAGTGTCCCCACACTAACCATCTACAGAACAAACTGAATCAGTGCATGGAGATTTATACACAGCTGTCCCCCTCAGTGTCCCCACACTAACCATCTACAGAACAAACTGAATCAGTGCATGGAGATTTATACACAGCTGTCCCTCAGTGTCCCCACACCAACCATCTACAGAACAAACTGAATCAGTGCATGGAGATTTATACACAGCTGTCCCCTCAGTGTCCCCACACCAACCATCTACAGAACAAACTGAATCTAGTGCATGGAGATTTATACACAGCTGTCCCCTCAGTGTCCCCACACTAACCATCTACAGAACAAACTGAATCAGTGCATGGAGATTTATACACAGCTGTCCCCTCAGTGTCCCCACACTAACCATCTACAGAACAAACTGAATCAGTGCATGGAGATTTATACACAGCTGTCCCCCTCAGTGTCCCCACACTAACCATCTACAGAACAAACTGAATCAGTGCATGGAGATTTATACACAGCTGTCCCCTCAGTGTCCCCACACTAACCATCTACAGAACAAACTGAATCAGTGCATGGAGATTTATACACAGCTGTCCCCCTCAGTGTCCCCACACCAACCATCTACAGAACAAACTGAATCAGTGCATGGAGATTTATACACAGCTGTCCCCCTCAGTGTCCCCACACTAACCATCTACAGAACAAACTGAATCAGTGCATGGAGATTTATACACAGCTGCCCTCTCAGTGTCCCC
Source organism: Neoceratodus forsteri (assembly GCA_016271365.2). Classification (NCBI taxonomy): domain Eukaryota; kingdom Metazoa; phylum Chordata; order Ceratodontiformes; family Ceratodontidae; genus Neoceratodus; species Neoceratodus forsteri. The sequence continues at coordinate 108,357,798 of JADMNL010000029.1, forward strand.
ACACTAACCATCTACAGAACAAACTGAATCAGTGCATGGAGATTTATACACAGCTGTCCCCCTCAGTGTCCCCACACTAACCATCTACAGAACAAACTGAATCAGTGCATGGAGATTTATACACAACTGTCCCCTCAGTGTCCCCACACTAACCATCTACAGAACAAACTGAATCAGTGCATGGAGATTTATACACAGCTGTCCCCTCAGTGTCCCCACACTAACCATCTACAGAACAAACTGAATCAGTGCATGGAGATTTATACACAGCTGTCCCCCTCAGTGTCCCCACACTAACCATCTACAGAACAAACTGAATCAGTGCATGGAGATTTATACACAGCTGTCCCCTCAGTGTCCCCACACTAACCATCTACAGAACAAACTGAATCAGTGCATGGAGATTTATACACAACTGTCCCCATCAGTGTCCCCACACTAACCATCTACAGAACAAACTGAATCAGTGCATGGAGATTTATACACAGCTGTCCCTCAGTGTCCCAACACTAACCAATTACAGAACAAACTGAATCAGGGCATGGAGATTTATACACAGCTGTCCCCTCAGTGTCCCCACACTAACCATCTCCAGAACAAACTGAATCAGTGCAAGGAGATTTATAGACAGCTGCCCTCTCAGTGTCCCCACACTAACCATCTACAGAACAAACTGAATCAGTGCATGGAGATTTATCAGTGCTGTCCTCTCAGTGTCCCCACACTAACCATCTACAGAACAACTGAATCAGTGCATGAGATTTACACAGTCTGTCCCCTCAGTGTCCCTACACTAACCATCTACAGAACAAACTGAATCAGTGCATGGAGATTTATACACAGCTGTCCCTCCAGTGTCCCCACACTAACCATCTACAGAACAAACTGAATCAGTGCATGGAGATTTATACACAGCTGTCCCCTCAGTGTCCCCACACTAACCATCTACAGAACAAACTGAATCAGTGCATGGAGATTTATACACAGCTGTCCCCTCAGTGTCCCCACACTAACCATCTACAGAACAAACTGAATCAGTGCATGGAGATTTATACACAGCTGTCCCCTCAGTGTCCCCACACTAACCATCTACAGAACAAACTGAATCAGTGCATGGAGATTTATACAGACTGTCCCTCAGTGTCCCCACACTAACCATCTACAGAACAAACTGAATCAGTGCATGGAGATTTATACACAGCTGTCCCCTCAGTGTCCCCACACTAACCATCTACAGAACAAACTGAATCAGTGCATGGAGATTTATACAAGCTGTCCCCTCAGTGTCCCCACACTAACCATCTACAGAACAAACTGAATCAGTGCATGGAGATTTATACACAGCTGTCCCTCTCAGTGTCCCCACACTAACCATCTAGCAGAACAAACTGAATCAGTGCATGGAGATTTATACACTGTCCCCCTCAGTGTCCCCACACTAACCATCTACAGAACAAACTGAATCAGTGCATGGAGATTTATACACAGCTGTCCCTCAGTGTCCCCACACCAACCATCTACAGAACAAACTGAATCAGTGCATGGAGATTTATACACGCTGTCCCCCCAGTGTCCCCACACCAACCATCTACAGAACAAACTGAATCAGTGCATGAGATTTATACACAGCTGCCCCTAGTGTCCCCACACCAACCATCTACAGAACAAACTGAATCAGTGCATGGAGATTTATACACAGCTGCCCTCTCAGTGTCCCCACACTAACCATCTACAGAACAAACTGAATCAGTGCATGGAGATTTATACACAGCTGTCCCCTCAGTGTCCCCACACCAACCATCTACAGAACAAACTGAATCAGTGCATGGAGATTTATACACAGCTGTCCCCCAGTGTCCCCACACTAACCATCTACAGAACAAACTGAATCAGTGCATGGAGATTTATACACAGCTGTCCCCTCAGTCCCCACACTAACCATCTACAGAACACACTGACTCAGTGCATGGAGATTTATACACAGCTGTCCCCCTCAGTGTCCCCACACTAACCATCTACAGAACAAACTGAATCAGTGCATGGAGATTTATACACAGCTGTCCCCTCAGTGTCCCCACACTAACCATCTACAGAACCAACTGAATCAGTGCATGGAGATTTATACACAGCTGTCCCCTAGTGTCCCCACACTAACCATCTACAGAACCAACTGAATCAGTGCATGGAGATTTATACAAGCTGTCCTCCGTGTCGTCCACACTAACCATCTACAGAACAAACTGAATCAGTGCATGGAGATTTATACACAGCTGTCCCCCTCAGTGTCCCCACACTAACCATCTACAGAACAAACTGAATCAGTGCATGGAGATTTATACACAGCTGTCCCCCACAGTGTCCCCACACTAACCATCTACAGAACAAACTGAATCAGTGCATGGAGATTTATACACAGCTGTCCCCTCAGTGTCCCCACACTAACCATCTACAGAACAAACTGAATCAGTGCATGGAGATTTATACACAGCTGTCCCTCAGTGTCCCCACACTAACCATCTACAGAACCAACTGAATCAGTGATGGAGATTTATACACAGCTGTCCCCTCAGTGTCCCCACACTAACCATCTACAGAACAAACTGAATCAGTGCATGGAGATTTATACAGTGTCCCCTCAGTGTCCCCACACTAACCATCTACAGAACAAACTGAATCAGTGCATGGAGATTTATACACAGCTGTCCCCCTCAGTGTCCCACACTAACCATCTACTGAACAACTGAATCAGTGCATGGAGATTTATACACAGCTGTCCCCCCTGTGTCCCCACACTAACCATCTACAGAACAAACTGAATCAGTGCATGGAGATAACAGTGTCCCCCAGTGTCCCACACTAACCATCTACAGAACAAACTGAATCAGTGCATGGAGATTTATACACAGCTGTCCCCTCAGTGTCCCCACACTAACCATCTACAGAACAAACTGAATCAGTGCATGGAGATTTATACACAGCTGTCCCCTCAGTGTCCCCACACCAACCATCTACAGAACAAACTGAATCAGTGCATGGAGATTTATACACAGCTGTCCCCTCAGTGTCCCCACACTAACCATCTACAGAACAAACTGAATCAGTGCATGGAGATTTATACACAGCTGTCCCCTCAGTGTCCCCACCTAACCATTCTACAGAACAAACTGAATCAGTCATGGAGATTTATAACAGCTGCCCCTCAGTGTCCCCACACTAACCATCTACAGAACAAACTGAATCAGTGCATGGAGATTTATACACAGCTGTCCCCCAGTGTCCCCACACTCAACCATCTACAGAACAAACTGAATCAGTGCATGGAGATTTATACACCCCCCTCAGTGTCCCCCTCAGTGTCCCCACACTAACCATCTACAGAACCAACTGAATCAGTGCATGGAGATTTATACACAGCTGTCCCCCTCAGTGTCCCCACACTAACCATCTACAGAACAAACTGAATCAGTGCATGGAGATTTATAACAGCTGTCCCCTCAGTGTCCCCACACTAACCATCTACAGAACAAACTGAATCAGTGCATGGAGATTTATACACATGTCCCCTCAGTGTCCCCACACTAACCATCTACAGAACAAACTGAATCAGTGCATGGAGATTTATACATGCTGTCCCTCAGTGTCCCCACACTAACCATCTACAGAACACAATCTGACATGCATGAGATTTATACACACTGTCCCTCAGTGTCCCCACACTAACCATCTACAGAACAAACTGAATCAGTGCATGGAGATTTATACACAGCTGTCCCCTCAGTGTCCCCACACCAACCATCTACAGAACAAACTGAATCAGTGCATGGAGATTTATACACAGCTGTCCCTCTCAGTGTCCCCACACTAACCATCTACAGAACAAACTGAATCAGTGCATGGAGATTTATACACAGCTGTCCCCCTCAGTGTCCCCACACTAACCATCTACAGAACAAACTGAATCAGGGCATGGAGATTTATACACAGCTGTCCCCTCAGTGTCCCCACACTAACCATCTACAGAACCAACTGAATCAGTGCATGGAGATTTATACAGCTGTCCCCCTCAGTGTCCCCACACTAACCATCTACAGAACAAACTGAATCAGTGCATGGAGATTTATACACAGCTGTCCCCTCAGTGTCCCCACACTAACCATCTACAGAACAAACTGAATCAGTGCATGGAGATTTATACACAGCTGTCCCCCTCAGTGTCCCCACACTAACCATCTACAGAACAAACTGAATCAGTGCATGGAGATTTATACATAGCTGTCCCCTCAGTGTCCCCACACTAACCATCTACAGAACAAACTGAATCAGTGCATGGAGATTTATACACAGCTGTCCCTCTCAGTGTCCCCACACTAACCATCTACAGAACAAACTGAATCAGTGCATGGAGATTTATACACAGCTGTCCCTCTCAGTGTCCCTACACATAACCATCTACAGAACAAACTGAATCAGTGCATGGAGATTTATACACAGCTGTCCCCCTCAGTGTCCCCACACTAACCATCTACAGAACCAACTGAATCAGTGCATGGAGATTTATACACAGCTGTCCCCTCAGTGTCCCTACACTAACCATCTACAGAACAAACTGAATCAGTGCATGGAGATTTATACACAGCTGTCCCTCTCAGTGTCCCCACACTAACCATCTACAGAACAAACTGAATCAGTGCATGGAGATTTATACACAGCTGTCCCCTCAGTGTCCCCACACTAACCATCTACAGAACAAACTGAATCAGTGCATGGAGATTTATACACAGCTGTCCCCCTCAGTGTCCCCACACTAACCATCTACAGAACCAACTGAATCAGTGCATGGAGATTTATACACAGCTGTCCCCTCAGTGTCCCCACACTAACCATCTACAGAACAAACTGAATCAGTGCATGGAGATTTATACACAGCTGTCCCCCTCAGTGTCCCCACACTAACCATCTACAGAACAAACTGAATCAGTGCATGGAGATTTATACACAGCTGTCCCCTCAGTGTCCCCACACTAACCATCTACAGAACAAACTGAATCAGTGCATGGAGATTTATACACAGCTGTCCCCCTCAGTGTCCCCACACTAACCATCTACAGAACAAACTGAATCAGTGCATGAGATTTATACACAGCTGTCCCCTCAGTGTCCCCACACTAACCATCTACAGAACAAACTGAATCAGTGCATGGAGATTTATACACAGCTGTCCCCTCAGTGTCCCCACACTAACCATCTACAGAACAAACTGAATCAGTGCATGGAGATTTATACACAGCTGTCCCCTCAGTGTCCCCCACACTAACCATCTACAGAACAAACTGAATCAGTGCATGGAGATTTATACACAGCTGTCCCCTCAGTGTCCCCACACTAACCATCTACAGAACAAACTGAATCAGTGCATGGAGATTTATACACAGCTGTCCCCTCAGTGTCCCCACACTAACCATCTACAGAACAAACTGAATCAGTGCATGGAGATTTATACACAGCTGTCCCCTCAGTGTCCCCACACTAACCATCTACAGAACAAACTGAATCAGTGCATGGAGATTTATACACAGCTGTCCCCTCAGTGTCCCCACATTAACCATCTACAGAACAAACTGAATCAGTGCATGGAGATTTATACAGTGCTGTCCTCAGTGTCCCCACACTAACCATCTACAGAACAAACTGAATCAGTGCATGGAGATTTATACACAGCTGTCCCCCTCAGTGTCCCCACACTAACCATCTACAGAACAAACTGAATCAGTGCATGGAGATACACACTGTCCCCTCAGTGTCCCCACACAACCATCTACAGAACAAACTGAATCAGTGCATGGAGATTTATACACAGCTGTCCCCTCAGTGTCCCCACACCTAACCATCTACAGAACAAACTGAATCAGTGCATGGAGATTATACACAGCTGTCCCCTCAGTGTCCCCACACCAACCATCTACAGAACAAACTGAATCAGTGCATGGAGATTTATACACAGCTGTCGCCCTCAGTGTCCCCACACCAACCATCTACAGAACAAACTGAATCAGTGCATGGAGATTTATAACAGCTGTCCCCTCAGTGTCCCCCCACACAACCATCTACAGAACAAACTGAATCAGTGCATGGAGATTTATACACAGCTGTCCCCCTCAGTGTCCCCACACTAACCATCTACAGAACAAACTGAATCAGTGCATGGAGATTTATACACAGCTGTCCCCTCAGTGTCCCCACACTAACCATCTACAGAACAAACTGAATCAGTGCATGGAGATTTATACACAGCTGTCCCCTCAGTGTCCCCACACCAACCATCTACAGAACAACTGAATCAGTGCATGGAGATTTATACACAGCTGTCCCCTCAGTGTCCCCACACTAACCATCTACAGAACAAACTGAATCAGTGCATGGAGATTTATACACAGCTGTCCCCCTCAGTGTCCCCACACTAACCATCTACAGAACAAACTGAATCAGTGCATGGAGATTTATACACAGCTGTCCCCCTCAGTGTCCCCACACTAACCATCTACAGAACAAACTGAATCAGTGCATGGAGATTTATACACAGCTGTCCCCCAGTGTCCCCACACTAACCATCTACAGAACCAACTGAATCAGTGCATGGAGATTTATACACAGCTGTCCCTCAGTGTCCCCACACTAACCATCTACAGAACAAACTGAATCAGTGCATGGAGATTTATACACAGCTGTCCCCCTCAGTGTCCCCACACTAACCATCTACAGAACAAACTGAATCAGTGCATGGAGATTTATACACAGCTGTCCCCTCAGTGTCCCTACACTAACCATCTACAGAACAAACTGAATCAGTGCATGGAGATTTATACACAGCTGTCCCCCTCAGTGTCCCCACACTAACCATCTACAGAACCAACTGAATCAGTGCATGGAGATTTATACACAGCCCCTCAGTGTCCCCACACTAACCATCTACAGAACAAACTGAATCAGTGCATGGAGATTTATACAGCTGTCCCCCTCAGTGTCCCCACACTAACCATCTACAGAACAAACTGAATCAGTGCATGGAGATTTATACACAGCTGTCCCCCTCAGTGTCCCCACACTAACCATCTACAGAACAAACTGAATCAGTGCATGGAGATTTATACACAGCTGTCCCCTCAGTGTCCCCACACTAACCATCTACAGAACAAACTGAATCAGTGCATGGAGATTTATACACAGCTGTCCCCTCAGTGTCCCCACACTAACCATCTACAGAACAAACTGAATCAGTGCATGGAGATTTATACACAGCTGTCCCTCAGTGTCCCCACACTAACCATCTACAGAACAAACTGAATCAGTGCATGGAGATTTATACACAGCTGTCCCCTCAGTGTCCCCACACTAACCATCTACAGAACAAACTGAATCAGTGCATGGAGATTTATACACAGCGTCCCCTCAGTGTCCCCACACTAACCATCTACAGAACAAACTGAATCAGTGCATGGAGATTTATACACAGCTGTCCCCTCAGTGTCCCCACACTAACCATCTACAGAACAAACTGAATCAGTGCATGGAGATTTATACACAGCTGTCCCCCTCAGTGTCCCCACACTAACCATCTACAGAACAAACTGAATCAGTGCATGGAGATTTATACACAGCTGTCCCCCTCAGTGTCCCCACACTAACCATCTACAGAACAAACTGAATCAGTGCATGGAGATTTATACACAGCTGTCCCCCTCAGTGTCCCCACACTAACCATCTACAGAACAAACTGAATCAGTGCATGGAGATTTATACACAGCTGTCCCCCAGTGTCCCACACTAACCATCTACAGAACAAACTGAATCAGTGCATGAGATTTATACACAGCTGTCCCCCTCAGTGTCCCCACACCAACCATCTACAGAACAAACTGAATCAGTGCATGGAGATTTATACACAGCTGTCCCCCTCAGTGTCCCCACACTAACCATCTACAGAACAAACTGAATCAGTGCATGGAGATTTATACACAGCTGTCCCCCAGTGTCCCCACACTAACCATCTACAGAACAAACTGAATCAGTGCATGGAGATTTATACACAGCTGTCCCCTCAGTGTCCCCACACCAACCATCTACAGAACAAACTGAATCAGTGCATGGAGATTTATACACAGCTGTCCCCCTCAGTGTCCCCACACTAACCATCTACAGAACAAACTGAATCAGTGCATGGAGATTTATACACAGCTGTCCCTTCAGTGTCCCCACACTAACCATCTACAGAACAAACTGAATCAGTGCATGGAGATTTATACACAGCTGTCCCCTCAGTGTCCCCACACCAACCATCTACAGAACAAACTGAATCAGTGCATGGAGATTTATACACAGCTGTCCCCTCAGTGTCCCCACACTACCATCTACAGAACAAACTGAATCAGTGCATGGAGATTTATACAAGCTGTCCCCTCAGTGTCCCCACACTACCATCTACAGAACAAACTGAATCAGTGCATGGAGATTTATATACAGCTGTCCCCCTCAGTGTCCCCACACTAACCATCTACAGAACACAACTGAATCAGTGCATGGAGATTTATACACAGCTGTCCCCCTCAGTGTCCCCACACTAACCATCTACAGAACAAACTGAATCAGTGCATGTAACACAGCTGTCCCCATCAGTGTCCCCACACTAACCATCTACAGAACAAACTGAATCAGTGCATGGAGATTTATACACAGCTGTCCCCTCAGTGTCCCCACACTAACCATCTACAGAACAAACTGAATCAGTGCATGGAGATTTATACACAGCTGTCCCCTCAGTGTCCCCACACTAACCATCTACAGAACAAACTGAATCAGTGCATGGAGATTTATACACAGCTGTCCCCTCAGTGTCCCCACACTAACCATCTACAGAACAAACTGAATCAGTGCATGGAGATTTATACACAGCTGTCCCCCTCAGTGTCCCCAAACTAACCATCTACAGAACCAACTGAATCAGTGCATGGAGATTTATACACAGCTGTCCCCTCAGTGTCCCCACACTAACCATCTACAGAACCAACTGAATCAGTGCATGGAGATTTATACACAGCTGTCCCCTCAGTGTCCCCACACTAACCATCTACAGAACAAACTGAATCAGTGCATGGAGATTTATACACAGCTGTCCCCCTCAGTGTCCCCACACTAACCATCTACAGAACAAACTGAATCAGTGCATGGAGATTTATACAGAGCTGTCCCCCTCAGTGTCCCCACACTAACCATCTACAGAACAAACTGAATCAGTGCATGGAGATTTATACACAGCTGTCCCCTCAGTGTCCCCACACTAACCATCTACAGAACAAACTGAATCAGTGCATGGAGATTTATACACAGCTGTCCCCTCAGTGTCCCCACACTAACCATCTACAGAACAAACTGAATCAGTGCATGGAGATTTATACACAGCTGTCCCCCTATGTGTCCCCACACTCAACCATCTACAGAACAAACTGAATCAGTGCATGGAGATTTATACAAGCTGTCCCCTCAGTGTCCCCACACTAACCATCTACAGAACAAACTGAATCAGTGCATGGAGATTTATACACAGCTGTCCCCTCTCAGTGTCCCCACACTAACCATCTACAGAACAAACTGAATCAGTGCATGGAGATTTATACACAGCTGTCCCCTCAGTGTCCCCACACTAACCATCTACAGAACCAACTGAATCAGTGCATGGAGATTTATACACAGCTGTCCCCTCAGTGTCCCCACACCAACCATCTACAGAACAAACTGAATCAGTGCATGGAGATTTATACACAGCTGCCCCCCTCAGTGACCCCACACTAACCATCTACAGAACAAACTGAATCAGTGCATGGAGATTTATACAATCAGTGACTATTGCATGGAGATTACACAGCTGTCCCCTCAGTGTCCCCACACCAACCATCTACAGAACAAACTGAATCAGTGCATGGAGATTTATACACAGCTGTCCCCTCAGTGTCCCCACACCAACCATCTACAGAACAAACTGAATCAGTGCATGGAGATTTATACACAGCTGTCCCCTCAGTGTCCCCACACTAACCATCTACAGAACAAACTGAATCAGTATGGAGATTTATACACAGCTGTCCCCCTCAGTGTCCCCACACTAACCATCTACAGAACAAACTGAATCAGTGCATGGAGATTTATACACAGCTGTCCCCCCAGTGTCCCACACTAACCATCTACAGAACAAACTGAATCAGTGCATGGAGATTTATACACAGCTGTCCCCTCAGTGTCCCCACACTAACCATCTACAGAACAAACTGAATCAGTGCATGGAGATTTATACACAGCTGTCCCTCAGTGTCCCCACACTAACCATCTACAGAACAAACTGAATCAGTGCATGGAGATTTATACACAGCTGTCCCCTCAGTGTCCCCACACTAACCATCTACAGAACAAACTGAATCAGTGCATGGAGATTTATACACAGCTGTCCCCCTCAGTGTCCCCACACTAACCATCTACAGAACAAACTGAATCAGTGCATGGAGATTTATACACAGCTGTCCCCCTCAGTGTCCCCACACTAACCATCTACAGAACAAACTGAATCAGTGCATGGAGATTTATACACAGCTGTCCCCCCCAGTGTCCCCACACTAACCATCTACAGAACAAACTGAATCAGTGCATGGAGATTTATACACAGCTGTCCCCCAGTGTCCCCACACTCAACCATCTACAGAACAAACTGAATCAGTGCATGGAGATTTATACACAGCTGTCCCCTCAGTGTCCCCACACCAACCATCTACAGAACAAACTGAATCAGTGCATGGAGATTTATACACAGCTGTCCCCTCAGTGTCCCCACACTAACCATCTACAGAACAAACTGAATCAGTGCATGGAGATTTATACACAGCTGTCCCCCCAGTGTCCCCACACTAACCATCTACAGAACAAACTGAATCAGTGCATGGAGATTTATACACAGCTGTCCCCCAGTGTCCCCACACTAACCATCTCCACAGAACAAACTGAATCAGTGCATGGAGATTTATACACAGCTGTCCCCTCAGTGTCCCCACACTAACCATCTACAGAACAAACTGAATCAGTGCATGGAGATTTATACACAGCTGTCCCGATCAGTGTCCCCACACTAACCATCTATAGAACAAACTGAATCAGTGCATGGAGATTTATACACCGCTGTCCCCATCAGTGTCCCCACACTAACCATCTACAGAACAAACTGAATCAGTGCATGGAGATTTATACACAGCTGTCCCCTCAGTGTCCCCAACACTAACCATCTACAGAACAAACTGAATCAGTGCATGGAGATTTATACACAGCTGTCCCCTCAGTGTCCCCACACTCAACCATCTCAGAACAAACTGAATCAGTGCATGGAGATTTATACACAGCTGTCCCCCTCAGTGTCCCCACACTAACCATCTACAGAACAAACTGAATCAGTGCATGGAGATTTATACACAGCTGCCCCCTCAGTGTCCCCACACTAACCATCTACAGAACAAACTGAATCAGTGCATGGAGATTTATACACAGCTGTCCCCTCAGTGTCCCCCACTAACCATCTACAGAACAAACTGAATCAGTGCATGGAGATTTATACACAGCTGTCCCCTCAGTGTCCCCACACTAACCATCTACAGAACAAACTGAATCAGTGCATGGAGATTTATACACAGCTGTCCCCTCAGTGTCCCCACACCAACCATCTACAGAACAAACTGAATCAGTGCATGGAGATTTATACACAGCTGTCCCCCTCAGTGTCCCCACACTCAACCATCTGCAGAACAAACTGAATCAGTGCATGAGATTTATACACACCTGTCCCCTCAGTGTCCCCACACCTACCATCTACAGAACAAACTGAATCAGTGCATGGAGATTTATACACAGCTGTCCCTCAGTGTCCCCACACTACCATCTACAGAACAAACTGAATCAGTGCATGGAGATTTATACACAGCTGTCCCCATCAGTGTCCCACACCAACCATCTGTAGAACAAACTGAATCATGCATGGAGATTTATACACAGCTGTCCCCCTCAGTGTCCCCACACCAACCATCTACAGAACAAACTGAATCAGTGCATGGAGATTTATACACAGCTGTCCCCTCAGTGTCCCCACACCAACCATCTACAGAACAAACTGAATCAGTGCATGGAGATTTATACACAGCTGTCCCCTCAGTGTCCCCACACTAACCATCTACAGAACAAACTGAATCAGTGCATGGAGATTTATACACAGCTGTCCCCCAGTGTCCCCACACTAACCATCTACAGAACAAACTGAATCAGTGCATGGAGATTTATACACAGCTGCCCCTCAGTGTCCCCACACTAACCATCTACAGAACAAACTGAATCAGTGCATGGAGATTTATACACAGCTGCCCCCCTCAGTGTCCCCACACTAACCATCTACAGAACAAACTGAATCAGTGCATGGAGATTTATACACAGCTGTCCCCCTCAGTGTCCCCACACTAACCATCTACAGAACAAACTGAATCAGTGCATGGAGATTTATACACAGCTGTCCCCTCAGTGTCCCCACACTAACCATCTACAGAACAAACTGAATCAGTGCATGGAGATTTATACACAGCTGTCCCCCAGTGTCCCCACACTAACCATCTACAGAACAAACTGAATCAGTGCATGGAGATTTATACACAGCTGTCCCCTCAGTGTCCCCACACTAACCATCTACAGAACAAACTGAATCAGTGCATGGAGATTTATACACAGCTGTCCCCCTCAGTGTCCCCACACTAACCATCTACAGAACAAACTGAATCAGTGCATGGAGATTTATACACAGCTGTCCCTCAGTGTCCCCACACTAACCATCTACAGAACAAACTGAATCAGTGCATGGAGATTTATACACCCTGCTCCCCATCAGTGTCCCACTAATTACCATCTGTAGAACAAACTGAATCAGTGCATGGAGATTTATACACAGCTGTCCCCCCAGTGTCCCCACACTAACCATCTACAGAACAAACTGAATCAGTGCATGGAGATTTATACACAGCTGTCCCCCTCAGTGTCCCCACACTAACCATCTACAGAACAAACTGAATCAGTGCATGGAGATTTATACACAGCTGTCCCCTCAGTGTCCCCACACTAACCATCTACAGAACAAACTGAATCAGTGCATGGAGATTTATACACAGCTGTCCCCCTCAGTGTCCCCACACTAACCATCTACAGAACAAACTGAATCAGTGCATGGAGATTTATACACAGCTGTCCCCTCAGTGTCCCCACACTAACCATCTACAGAACAAACTGAATCAGTGCATGGAGATTTATACAGCAGCTGTCCCCCTCTGTGTCCCCACACTAACCATCTACAGAACAAACTGAATCAGTGCATGAGATTATACACAGCTGTCCCCTAGTGTCCCACACTAACCATCTACAGAACAAACTGAATCAGTGCATGGAGATTTATACACAGCTGTCCCCCCAGTGTCCCCACACTAACCATCTACAGAACAAACTGAATCAGTGCATGGAGATTATACACAGCTGTCCCCTCAGTGTCCCCACACTAACCATCTACAGAACAAACTGAATCAGTGCATGGAGATTTATACACAGCTGTCCCCCAGTGTCCCCACACTAACCATCTACAGAACAAACTGAATCAGTGCATGGAGATTTATACACAGCTGTCCCCCTCAGTGTCCCACACTAACCATCTACAGAACAAACTGAATCAGTGCATGGAGATTTATACACAGCTGTCCCCCTCAGTGTCCCCACACCAACCATCTACAGAACAAACTGAATCAGTGCATGGAGATTTATACACAGCTGTCCCCCTCAGTGTCCCCACACTAACCATCTACAGAACAAACTGAATCAGTGCATGGAGATTTATACACAGCTGTCCCCCAGTGTCCCCACACTAACCATCTACAGAACAAACTGAATCAGTGCATGGAGATTTATACACAGCTGTCCCCCCAGTGTCCCCACACTAACCATCTACAGAACAAACTGAATCAGTGCATGGAGATTTATACACAGCTGTCCCCTCAGTGTCCCCACACTAACCATCTACAGAACAAACTGAATCAGTGCATGGAGATTTATACACAGCTGTCCCCCTCAGTGTCCCCACACTCAACATCTACAGAACAAACTGAATCAGTGCATGGAGATTTATACACAGCTGTCCCCTCAGTGTCCCCACACTAACCATCTGAGAACAAACTGAATCAGTGCATGGAGATTTATACACAGCTGTCCCCTCAGTGTCCCCAAACACTAACCATCTACAGAACACAACTGAATCAGTGCATGGAGATTTATACACAGCTGTCCCCCAGTGTCCCCACACCAACCATCTACAGAACAAACTGAATCAGTGCATGGAGATTTATACACAGCTGTCCCCCTCAGTGTCCCCACACTAACCATCTACTAGAACAACTGAATCAGTGCATGGAGATTTATACACTGCTGTCCCCCCAGTGTCCCCACACTAACCATCTACAGAACAAACTGAATCAGTGCATGGAGATTTATACACAGCTGTCCCCCAGTGTCCCCACACTAACCATCTACAGAACAAACTGAATCAGTGCATGGAGATTATACACAGCTGTCCCCTCAGTGTCCCCACACTAACCATCTACAGAACAAACTGAATCAGTGCATGGAGATTTATACAAGCTGTCCCCATCAGTGTCCCCACACTAACCATCTACAGAACAAACTGAATCAGTGCATGGAGATTTATACACAGCTGTCCCCTCAGTGTCCCCACACTAACCATCTACAGAACAAACTGAATCAGTGCATGGAGATTTATACACAGCTGTCCCCCAGTGTCCCCACACTAACCATCTACAGAACAAACTGAATCAGTGCATGGAGATTTATACACAACTGTCCCCTCAGTGTCCCCACACTAACCATCTACAGAACAAACTGAATCAGTGCATGGAGATTTATACACAGCTGTCCCCTCAGTGTCCCACACACTAACCATCTACAGAACAAACTGAATCAGTGCATGGAGATTTATACACCACTGTCCCCTCAGTGTCCCTACACCAACCATCTACAGAACAAACTGAATCAGTGCATGGAGATTTATACACAGCTGTCCCCTCAGTGTCCCCACACTAACCATCTACAGAACAAACTGAATCAGTGCATGGAGATTTATACACAGCTGTCCCCCCAGTGTCCCCACACTAACCATCTACAGAACAAACTGAATCAGTGCATGGAGATTTATACACAGCTGTCCCCCTCAGTGTCCCCACACCAACCATCTACAGAACAAACTGAATCAGTGCATGGAGATTTATACACAGCTGTCCCCCCAGTGTCCCCACACTAACCATCTACAGAACAAACTGAATCAGTGCATGGAGATTTATACACAGCTGTCCCCCTCAGTGTCCCCACACTAACCATCTACAGAACAAACTGAATCAGTGCATGGAGATTTATACACAGCTGTCCCCCTCAGTGTCCCCACACTAACCATCTACAGAACAAACTGAATCAGTGCATGGAGATTTATACACAGCTGTCCCCATCAGTGTCCCCACACTAACCATCTAGTAGAACAAACTGAATCAGTGCATGGAGATTTATACACCGCTGTCCCCTCAGTGTCCCCACACTAACCATCTGCAGAACAAACTGAATCAGTGCATGGAGATTTATACACAGCTGTCCCCCTCAGTGTCCCCACACCAACCATCTACAGAACAAACTGAATCAGTGCATGGAGATTTATACACAGCTGTCCCCCCAGTGTCCCCACACCAACCATCTACAGAACAAACTGAATCAGTGCATGGAGATTTATACACAGCTGTCCCTCCAGTGTCCCCACACTAACCATCTCAGAACAAACTGAATCAGTGCATGGAGATTTATACACAGCTGTCCCCTCAGTGTCCCCACACTAACCATCTACAGAACAAACTGAATCAGTGCATGGAGATTTATACACAGCTGCCCTCAGTGTCCCCACACTCAACCATCTACAGAACAAACTGAATCAGTGCATGGAGATTTATACACAGCTGTCCCCTCAGTGTCCCCACACTAACCATCTACAGAACAAACTGAATCAGTGCATGGAGATTTATACACAGCTGTCCCCTCAGTGTCCCCACACTAACCATCTACAGAACAAACTGAATCAGTGCATGGAGATTTATACACAGCTGTCCCCTCAGTGTCCCCACACTAACCATCTACAGAACAAACTGAATCAGTGCATGGAGATTTATACACAGCTGTCCCATCAGTGTCCCCACACTAACCATCTACAGAACAAACTGAATCAGTGCATGGAGATTTATACACAGCTGTCCCCATCAGTGTCCCCACACTAACCATCTCACAGAACCAAACTGAATCAGTGCATGGAGATTTATACACAGCTGTCCCCCAGTGTCCCCACACTAACCATCTACAGAACAAACTGAATCAGTGCATGGAGATTTATACACAGCTGCCCCTCAGTGTCCCCACACTAACCATCTACAGAACAAACTGAATCAGTGCATGGAGATTTATACACAGCTGTCCCCCTCAGTGTCCCCACACTAACCATCTACAGAACAAACTGAATCAGTGCATGGAGATTTATACACAGCTGTCCCCTCAGTGTCCCCACACTAACCATCTACAGAACAAACTGAATCAGTGCATGGAGATTTATACACAGCTGCCCCTCAGTGTCCCCACACTAACCATCTGAGAACAAACTGAATCAGTGCATGGAGATTTATACACAACTCTCCCATCAGTGTCCCCACACTTACCATCTACAGAACAAACTGAATCAGTGCATGGAGATTTATGACAGCTGTCCCCCTCAGTGTCCCCACACTAACCATCTACAGAACAAACTGAATCAGGGCATGGAGATTATACACAGCTGTCCCCCTCAGTGTCCCCACACTAACCATCTACAGAACAAACTGAATCAGTGCATGGAGATTTATACACAGCTGTCCCCTCAGTGTCCCCACACTAACCATCTACAGAACAAACTGAATCAGTGCATGGAGATTTATACACAGCTGTCCCCATCAGTGTCCCACACTAACCATCTATAGAACAAACTGAATCAGTGCATGGAGATTTATACACCAGTCCCCATCAGTGTCCCACACTAACCATCTATAGAAGAAACTGAATCAGTGCATGGAGATTTATACACAGCTGTCCCCTCAGTGTCCCCACACTAACCATCTACAGAACCAACTGAATCAGTGCATGGAGATTTATACACAGCTGTCCCCCAGTGTCCCCACACCAACCATCTACAGAACAAACTGAATCAGTGCATGGAGATTTATACACAGCTGCCCCCCAGTGTCCCCACACTAACCATCTACAGAACAAACTGAATCAGTGCATGGAGATTTATACACAGCTGTCCCCCTCAGTGTCCCCACACTAACCATCTACAGAACAAACTGAATCAGTGCATGGAGATTTATACACAGCTGCCCCCTCAGTGTCCCCACACTAACCATCTACAGAACAAACTGAATCAGTGCATGGAGATTTATACACAGCTGTCCCCTCAGTGTCCCCACACTAACCATCTACAGAACAAACTGAATCAGTGCATGGAGATTTATACAAGCTGTCCCCTCAGTGTCCCCACACTAACCATCTACAGAACAAACTGAATCAGTGCATGGAGATTTATACACAGCTGTCCCCATCAGTGTCCCCACACTAACCATCTATAGAACAAACTGAATCAGTGCATGGAGATTTATACACAGCTGTCCCCTCAGTGTCCCCACACCAACCATCTACAGAACAAACTGAATCAGTGCATGGAGATTTATACACAGCTGTCCCCCCAGTGTCCCCACACTAACCATCTACAGAACAAACTGAATCAGTGCATGGAGATTTATACAGCTGTCCCCTCAGTGTCCCCACACTAACCATCTACAGAACAAACTGAATCAGTGCATGGAGATTTATACACAGCTGTCCCCTCAGTGTCCCCACACTAACCATCTACAGAACAAACTGAATCAGTGCATGGAGATTTATACACAGTGTCCCCTCAGTGTCCCCACATTAACCATCTACAGAACAAACTGAATCAGTGCATGGAGATTTATACGCAGCTGTCCCTCAGTGTCCCCACACTAACCATCTACAGAACAAACTGAATCAGTGCATGGAGATTTATACACAGCTGTCCCCCTCAGTGTCCCCACACCAACCATCTACAGAACAAACTGAATCAGTGCATGGAGATTTATACACAGCTGTCCCCATCAGTGTCCCCACACTAACCATCTACAGAACAAACTGAATCAGTGCATGGAGATTTATACACAGCTGTCCCCATCAGTGTCCCCACACTAACCATCTACAGAACAAACTGAATCAGTGCATGGAGATTTATACACAGCTGCCCCCTCAGTGTCCCCACACTAACCATCTACAGAACAAATGAATCAGGCATGGATTTATAAGCTGTCCCCCTCAGTGTCCCCACACCAACATCTACAGAACAAACTGAATCAGTGCATGGAGATTTATAGACAGCTGTCCCCTCAGTGTCCCCACACCAACATCTACATACCAAACTGAATCAGTGCATGGAGATTTATACACAGCTGTCCCCCAGTGTCCCCACACCAACCATCTACAGAACCAACTGAATCAGTGCATGGAGATTTATACCAGCTGTCCCCTCAGTGTCCCCACACTAACCATCTACAGAACAAACTGAATCAGTGCAGGAGATTTATACACAGCTGTCCCCCCGGTGTCCCCAACTTACCATCTACAGAACAAACTGAATCAGTGCATGGAGATTTATACACAGCTGCCCCCTCAGTGTCCCCACACTAACCATCTACAGAACAAACTGAATCAGTGCATGAGATTTATACACAGCTGTCCCCACTCAGTGTCCCCACACTAACCATCTACAGAACAAACTGAATCAGTGCATGGAGATTTATACAGGCCCATCAGTGTCCCCACACTAACCATCTATAGAACAAACTGAATCAGTGCATGGAGATTTATACACCGCTGTCCCCCAGTGTCCCCACACTAACCATCTACAGAACAAACTGAATCAGTGCATGGAGATTTATACACAGCTGTCCCCTCAGTGTCCCCACACCAACCATCTACAGAACAAACTGAATCAGTGCATGGAGATTTATACACAGCTGTCCCCTCAGTGTCCCACACTAACCATCTACAGAACCAACTGAATCAGTGCATGGAGATTTATACACAGCTGTCCCCTCAGTGTCCCACACTAACCATCTACAGAACAAACTGAATCAGTGCATGGAGATTTATACACAGCTGCCCCTCAGTGTCCCCACACTACCATCTACAGAACAAACTGAATCAGTGCATGAGATTTATACACAGCTGTCCCCCCAGTGTCCCCACACTAACCATCTACAGAACAAACTGAATCAGTGCATGGAGATTTATACACAGCTGTCCCCCTCAGTGTCCCACACTAACCATCTACAGAACAAACTGAATCAGTGCATGGAGATTTATACACAGCTGTCCCCATCAGTGTCCCCACACTAACCATCTACAGAACAAACTGAATCAGTGCATGGAGATTTATACACAGCTGTCCCCACTCAGTGTCCCCACACTAACCATCTACAGAACAAACTGAATCAGTGCATGGAGATTTATACACAGCTGTCCTCCCAGTGTCCCCACACTCAACCATCTACAGAACAAACTGAATCAGTGCATGGAGATTTATACAGCTGTCCCCTCAGTGTCCCCACACTAACCATCTACAGAACAAACTGAATCAGTGCATGGAGATTTATACACAGCTGTCCCATCAGTGTCCCCACACTAACCATCTGTAGAACAAACTGAATCAGTGCATGGAGATTTATACACCCTGTCCCCATCAGTGTCCCCACACTTACCATCTGTAGAACAAACTGAATCAGTGCATGGAGATTTATACACAGCTGTCCCCCCAGTGTCCCCACACCAACCATCTACATAACAAACTGAATCAGTGCATGGAGATTTATACACAGCTGTCCCCTCAGTGTCCCCACACCAACCATCTGCAGAACAAACTGAATCAGTGCATGGAGATTTATACACAGCTGTCCCCCTCAGTGTCCCCACACTAACCATCTACAGAACAAACTGAATCAGTGCATGGAGATTTATACACAGCTGCCCCTCAGTGTCCCCACACTAACCATCTACAGAACAAACTGAATCAGTGCATGGAGATTTATACACAGCTGCCCCTCAGTGTCCCCACACTAACCATCTACAGAACAAACTGAATCAGTGCATGGAGATTTATACACAGCTGTCCCTCAGTGTCCCACACTAACCATCTACAGAACAAACTGAATCAGTGCATGGAGATTTATACACAGCTGTCCCCTCAGTGTCCCACACTAACCATCTACAGAACAAACTGAATCAGTGCATGGAGATTTATACACAGCTGTCCCCTCAGTGTCCCCACACTAACCATTCTACAGAACAAACTGAATCAGTGCATGGAGATTTATACACAGCTGTCCCCTCAGTGTCCCCACACTAACCATCTACAGAACAAACTGAATCAGTGCATGGAGGATTTATACACAGTGTCGCCCTCAGTGTCCCCACACCTAACCATCTACAGAACCAACTGAATCAGTGCATGGAGATTTATACACAGCTGTCCCCTCAGTGTCCCCACACTAACCTTCTACAGAACAAACTGAATCAGTCATGGAGATTTATACACAGCTGTCCCCCAGTGTCCCCACACCAACCATCTACAGAACCAACTGAATCAGTGCATGGAGATTTATACACAGCTGTCCCCCCAGTGTCCCCACCTAACCATCTACAGAACAAACTGAATCAGTGCATGGAGATTTATACACAGCTGTCCCTCAGTGTCCCCCACACTAACCATCTACAGAACAAACTGAATCAGTGCATGGAGATTTATAACAGCTGTCCCCTCAGTGTCCCCACACTAACCATCTACAGAACAAACTGAATCAGTGCATGGAGATTTATACAGAGCTGTCCCCCAGTGTCCCCACACTAACCATCTACAGAACAAACTGAATCAGTGCATGGAGATTTATACACAGCTGTCCCCCTCAGTGTCCCCACACTAACATCTACAGAACAAACTGAATCAGTGCATGGAGATTTATACACAGCTGTCCCCTCAGTGTCCCCACACTAACCATCTACAGAACAAACTGAATCAGTGCATGGAGATTTATACACAGCTGTCCCCCTCAGTGTCCCCACACTCAACCATCTACAGAACAAACTGAATCAGTGCATGGGATTTATACACAGCTGTCCCCTCAGTGTCCCCACACTAACCATCTACAGAACAAACTGAATCAGTGCATGGAATTATACACAGCTGTCCCCCAGTGTCCCCACACTAACCATCTACAGAACAAACTGAATCAGTGCATGGAGATTTATACACAGCTGTCCCCCTCAGTGTCCCCAACACTAACCATCTACAGAACAAACTGAATCAGTGCATGGAGATTTATACACAGCTGTCCCCCTCAGTGTCCCCACACTAACCATCTACAGAACAAACTGAATCAGTGCATGGAGATTTATACACAGCTGTCCCCCTCAGTGTCCCCACACAACCATCTACAGAACAAACTGAATCAGTGCATGGAGATTTATACACAGCTGTCCCCTCAGTGTCCCCACACTAACCATCTACAGAACAAACTGAATCAGTGCATGGAGATTTATACACAGCTGTCCCCCTCAGTGTCCCTACACTAACCATCTACAGAACAAACTGAATCAGTGCATGGAGATTTATACACAGCTGTCCCCTCAGTGTCCCCACACTAACCATCTACAGAACAAACTGAATCAGTGCATGGAGATTTATACACAGCTGTCCCCCCAGTGTCCCCACACTAACCATCTACAGAACAAACTGAATCAGTGCATGGAGATTTATACACAGCTGTCCCCCAGTGTCCCCACACTAACCATCTACAGAACAAACTGAATCAGTGCATGGAGATTTATACACAGCTGTCCCCTCAGTGTCCCCACACTAACCATCTACAGAACAAACTGAATCAGTGCATGGAGATTTATACACAGCTGTCCCCTCAGTGTCCCCACACCAACCATCTACAGAACAAACTGAATCAGTGCATGGAGATTTATACACAGCTGTCCCCCTCAGTGTCCCCACACTAACCATCTACAGAACAAACTGAATCAGTGCATGGAGATTTATACACAGCTGTCCCCATCAGTGTCCCCACACTAACCATCTACAGAACAAACTGAATCAGTGCATGGAGATTTATACACAGCTGTCCCCACAGTGTCCCCACACTAACCATCTACAGAACAAACTGAATCAGTGCATGGAGATTTATACACAGCTGTCCCTCAGTGTCCCCACACTAACCATCTACAGAACAAACTGAATCAGTGCATGGAGATTTATACACCACTGTCCCCATCAGTGTCCCCACACTAACCATCTACAGAACCAACTGAATCAGTGCATGGAGATTTATACACAGCTGTCCCCCAGTGTCCCCACACTAACCATCTACAGAACAAACTGAATCAGTGCATGGAGTTTATACACAGCTGCCCCCTAGTGTCCCCACACTAACCATCTATAGAACAAACTGAATCAGTGCATGGAGATTTATACACAGCTGTCCCCCCAGTGTCCCCACACAACCATCTACAGAACAAACTGAATCAGTGCATGGAGATTTATACACAGCTGTCCCCCCAGTGTCCCCACACTAACCATCTACAGAACAAACTGAATCAGTGCATGGAGATTTATACAGCTGTCCCCATCAGTGTCCCCACACTAACCATCTACAGAACAAACTGAATCAGTGCATGGAGATTTATACACCACTGTCCCCATCAGTGTCCCCACACTAACCATCTACAGAACAAACTGAATCAGTGCATGGAGATTTATACACAGCTGTCCCCTCAGTGTCCCCACACCAACCATCTACAGAACAAACTGAATCAGGCATGGAGATTTATACACAGCTGTCCCCATCAGTGTCCCCACACTAACCATCTACAGAACAAACTGAATCAGTGCATGGAGATTTATACACTACTGTCCCCATCAGTGTCCCACACCAACCATCTACAGAACAAACTGAATCAGTGCATGGAGATTTATATAAGCTGTCTCCCCAGTGTCCCCACACCAACCATCTACAGAACAAACTGAATCAGTGCATGGAGATTTATACACAGCTGTCCCCCCAGTGTCCCACACCACCATCTACAGAACAAACTGAATCAGTGCATGGAGATTTATACACAGCTGTCCCCCCAGTGTCCCCACACTAACCATCTACAGAACAAACTGAATCAGTGCATGGAGATTTATACACAGCTGTCCCCCTCAGTGTCCCCACACTAACCATCTACAGAACAAACTGAATCAGTGCATGGAGATTTATACACAGCTGTCCCCTCAGTGTCCCCAACACTAACCATCTACAGAACAAACTGAATCAGTGCATGGAGATTTATACACAGCTGCCCCCTCAGTGTCCCCACACTAACCATCTACAGAACAAACTGAATCAGTGCATGGAGATTTATACACAGCTGTCCCCATCAGTGTCCCCACATAACCATCTACAGAACAAACTGAATCAGTGCATGGAGATTTATACACAGCTGTCCCATCAGTGTCCCCACACTAACCATCTACAGAACAAACTGAATCAGTGCATGGAGATTTATACACAGCTGTCCCCCCAGTGTCCCCACACTAACCATCTACAGAACAAACTGAATCAGTGCATGGAGATTTATACACAGCTGTCCCCTCAGTGTCCCCACACTTACCATCTACAGAACAAACTGAATCAGTGCATGGAGATTTATACACTGCTGTCCCCCAGTGTCCCCACACTAACCATCTACAGAACAAACTGAATCAGTGCATGGAGATTTATACACAGCTGTCTCCCAGTGTCCCCACACTAACCATCTACAGAACAAACTGAATCAGTGCATGGAGATTTATACACAACTGTCCCCTCAGTGTCCCCACACTAACCATCTACAGAACAAACTGAATCAGTGCATGGAGATTTATACACAGCTGTCCCCTCAGTGTCCCCACACTAACCATCTACAGAACAAACTGAATCAGTGCATGGAGATTTATACACAGCTGTCCCTCAGTGTCCCCACACTAACCATCTACAGAACAAACTGAATCAGTGCATGGAGATTTATACACACTGTCCCCTCAGTGTCCCCACACTAACCATCTACAGAACAAACTGAATCAGTGCATGGAGATTTATACACAGCTGTCCCCCAGTGTCCCCACACCAACCATCTACATAACAAACTGAATCAGTGCATGGAGATTTATACACAGCTGCCCCCTCAGTGTCCCCACACTTACCATCTACAGAACAAACTGAATCAGTGCATGGAGATTTATACAGAGCTGTCCCCCAGTGTCCCCACACTAACCATCTACAGAACAAACTGAATCAGTGCATGGAGATTTATACACAGCTGTCCCCATCAGTGTCCCCACACTAACCATCTACAGAACAAACTGAATCAGTGCATGGAGATTTATACCAGCTGTCCCCTCAGTGTCCCCACACCAACCATCTACAGAACAAACTGAATCAGTGCATGGGATTTATACACAGCAGTCCCCCTCAGTGTCCCCACACTCAACCATCTACAGAACAAACTGAATGAGGGCATGGAGATTATACACAGCTGTCCCCTCAGTGTCCCCACATTAACCATCTACAGAACAAACTGAATCAGGGCATGGAGATTTATACACAGCTGTCCCACCTCAGTGTCCCCACACTAACCATCTATAGAACAAATTGAATCAGTGCATGGAGATTTATACACTGCTGTCCCCCCAGTGTCCCCAACACTCAACCATCTACAGAACAAACTGAATCACAGCGTGAGATTTATACACAGCTGTCCCCCAGTATCCCAACCTAACCATCTACAGAACAAACTGAATCAGTGCATGAAGATTTATTCACAGCTGTCCCCCTCAGTGTCCCTACACTAACCTTCTACAGAACAAACTGAATCAGTGCATGGAGATTTATAGACAGCTGTCCCTCCAGTGTCCCCACACTAACCATCTACAGAACAAACTGAATCAGTGCATGGAGATTTATCAGAGCTGTCCCCCAGTGTCCCCACACTAACATCTACAGAACCAACTGAATCAGTGCATGGAGATTTATACAGTGCTGTCCCCTCAGTGTCCCCACACTAACCATCTACAGAACCAACTGAATCAGTGCATGGAGATTTATACAGAGCTGTCTCCCCAGTGTCCCCACACTAACCATCTACAGAACAAACTGAATCAGTGCATGGAGATTTATACACAACTGTCCCCATCAGTGTCCCCACACTAACCATCTACAGAACAAACTGAATCAGTGCAGGGAGATTTATACACAGCTGTCCCCATCAGTGTCCCCACACTAACCATCTACAGAACAAACTGAATCAGTGCATGGAGATTTATACAAGTTGTCCCATCAGTGTCCCCACACTAAGCATCTGTAGAACGAAACTGAATCAGTGCATGGAGATTTATACACAACTGTCCCCATCAGTGTCCCCACACCAACCATCTACAGAACAAATTGAATCAGTGCATGGAGATTTATATACAGCTGTCCCCCTCAGTGTCCCCACACTCAACCATCTACAGAACAAACTGAATCAGTGCATGGAGATTTATACACAGCTGTCCCCTCAGTGTCCCCACACTAACCATCTGTAGAACAAACTGAATCAGTGCATGGAGATTTATACACTGCTGTCCCCCTCAGTGTCCCCACACCAACCATCTACAGAACAAACTGAATCAGTGCATGGAGATTTATACACAGCTGTCCCCCCAGTGTCCCCACACTAACCATCTACAGAACAAACTGAATCAGTGCATGGAGATTTATACACAGCTGTCCCCATCAGTGTCCCCACACTAACCATCTATAGAACAAACTGAATCAGTGCATGGAGATTTATACACAACTGTCCCCATCAGTGTCCCCACACTAACCATCTACAGAACAAACTGAATCAGTGCATGGAGATTTATACACAGCTGTCCCCCCAGTGTCCCCACACCAACCATCTACAGAACAAACTGAATCAGTGCATGGAGATTTATACACAACTGTCCCTCAGTGTCCCCACACTAACCATCTACAGAACAAACTGAATCAGTGCATGGAGATTTATACACAGCTGTCCCCTCAGTGTCCCCACACTAACCATCTACAGAACAAACTGAATCAGTGCATGGAGATTTATACACAGCTGTCCCGATCAGTGTCCTCACACTAACCATCTACAGAACAAACTGAATCAGTGCATGGAGATTTATACACAACTGTCCCCATCAGTGTCCCCACACCAACCATCTACAGAACAAACTGAATCAGTGCATGGAGATTTATACACAGCTGTCTCCCCAGTGTCCCCACACCAACCATCTACAGAACAAACTGAATCAGTGCATGGAGATTTATACACAGCTGTCCCCTCAGTGTCCCCACACTAACCATCTACAGAACAAACTGAATCAGTGCATGGAGATTTATACACAGCTGTCCCCTCAGTGTCCCCACACCAACCATCTACAGAACAAACTGAATCAGTGCATGGAGATTTATACACAGCTGTCCCCTCAGTGTCCCCACACTAACCATCTATAGAACAAACTGAATCAGTGCATGGAGATTTATACACAGCTGTCCCCTCAGTGTCCCACACTAACCATCTACAGAACAAACTGAATCAGTGCATGGAGATTTATACACAGCTGTCCCCTCAGTGTCCCCACACTAACCATCTACAGAACAAACTGAATCAGTGCATGGAGATTTATACACAGCTGCCCCTCAGTGTCCCCACACTAACCATCTACAGAACAAACTGAATCAGTGCATGGAGATTTATACACAGCTGTCCCCTCAGTGTCCCCACACTAACCATCTACAGAACAAACTGAATCAGTGCATGGAGATTTATACACAGCTGTCCCCTCAGTGTCCCCACACTAACCATCTACAGAACAAACTGAATCAGTGCATGGAGATTTATACACAGCTGTCCCCCCAGTGTCCCCACACTCAACCATCTACAGAACCAACTGAATCAGTGCATGGAGATTTATAACAGCTGTCCCCTCAGTGTCCCCACACCAACCATCTACAGAACAAACTGAATCAGTGCATGGAGATTTATACACAGCTGTCCCCCTCAGTGTCCCCACACTAACCATCTACAGAACAAACTGAATCAGTGCATGGAGATTTATACACAGCTGTCCCCATCAGTGTCCCCACACTAACCATCTACAGAACAAACTGAATCAGTGCATGGAGATTTATACACAGCTGTCCCCATCAGTGTCCCCACACTAACCATCTACAGAACAAACTGAATCAGTGCAAGGAGATTTATACAAAGCTGTCCCGATCAGTGTCCCCACACTAAGCATCTGTAGAAGAAACTGAATCAGTGCATGGAGATTTATACACCACTGTCCCCATCAGTGTCCCCACACTCTACCATCTGTAGAACAAACTGAATCAGTGCATGGAGATTTATAACAGCTGTCCCCCAGTGTCCCCACACCAACCATCTACATAACAAACTGAATCAGGGCATGGAGATTTATACACAGCTGTCCCCTCAGTGTCCCCACACCAACCATCTACAGAACCAACTGAATCAGTGCATGGAGATTTATACACAGCTGTCCTGCTCAGTGTCCCCACACTAACCATCTACAGAACAAACTGAATCAGTGCATAGGAGATTTATACACAGCTGCCCCCTCAGTGTCCCCACACTTACCATCTATAGAACAAACTGAATCAGTGCATGGAGATTTATACACAGCTGTCCCCTCAGTGTCCCCAGACTAACCATCTACAGAACAAACTGAATCAGTGCATGGAGATTTATACACAGCTGTCCCCCCAGTGTCTCCACACCAACCATCTACAGAACAAACTGAATCAGTGCATGGAGATTTATACACAGCTGCCCCCTAAGTGTCCCCACACTAACCATCTACAGAACAAACTGAATCAGTGCATGGAGATTTATGCACAACTGTCCCCATCAGTGTCCCCACACCAACCATCTACAGAACAAACTGAATCAGTGCATGGAGATTTATACACAGCTGTCCCCATCAGTGTCCCCACACCAACCATCTTCAGAACAAACTGAATCAGTGCAAGGAGATTTATACACAGCTGTCCCGATCAGTGTCCCACACTAAGTATCTGTAGAAGAAACTGAATCAGTGCATGGAGATTTATAGACAGCTGTCCCCCCAGTGTCCCCACACCAACCATCTACATAACAAACTGAATCAGTGCATGGAGATTTATACACAGCTGTCCCCTCATGTCCCCACACCAACCATCTGCAGAACCAACTGAATCAGTGCATGGAGATTTATACGCAGCTGTCCTGCTCAGTGTCCCCACACTAACCATCTACAGAACAAACTGAATCAGTGCATGGAGATTTATACACAGCTGTCCCCCTCGGTGTCCCCACACTAACCATCTATCGAACAAACTGAATCAGTGCATGGAGATTTACACAGCTGCCCCCCAGTGTCCCCAGACTACCATCTCACAGAACAAACTGAATCAGTGCATGGAGATTTATACACAGCTGTCCCCCTCAGTGTCTCCACACTAACCATCTACAGAACAAACTGAATCAGTGCATGGAGATTTATACGCAGCTGTCCCACTCAGTGTCCCCACACCAACCATCTACAGAACAAACTGAATCAGTGCATGGAGATTTATACCAGCTGTCCCCTCAGTGTCCCCACACTAACCATCTACAGAACAAACTGAATCAGTGCATTGAGATTTATACACAGCTGTCCCCCTCAGTGTCCCCACACTAACCATCTACAGAACAAACTGAATGAGTGCATGGGGATTTATACACAGCTGTCCCCCTGTGTCCCCACATTAACCATCTACAGAACAAACTGAATCAGTGCATGGAGATTTATACACAGCTGTCCCCCTCAGTGTCCCCACACTAACCATCTATAGAACAAACTGAATCAGTGCATGGAGATTTATACACTGCTGTCCCCCCAGTGTCCCCACACCAACCATCTTCAGAACAAACTGAATCAGAGCGTGAGATTTATACACAGCTGTCCCCCCAGTGTCCCCACACCTAACCATCTACAGAACCAACTGAATCAGTGCATGAAGATTTATACACAGCTGTCCCCTCAGTGTCCCTACACTAACCTTCTACAGAACAAACTGAATCAGTGCATGGAGATTTATACACAGCTGCCCTCTCAGTGTCCCCACACTAACCATCTACAGAACCAACTGAATCAGTGCATGGAGATTTATACACAACTGTCCCCTCAGTGTCCCCACACTAATCATCTAAAGAACAAGCTGAATCAGTCTATGGAGATTTATGCAGAGCTGTCCTCCCCAGTGTCCCCACACTAATCATCTACAGAACCAACTGAATCAGTGCATGGAGATTTATACAGTGCTGTCCCCTCAGTGTCCCCTACACTAACCATCTACAGAACCAACTGAATCAGTGCATGGAGATTTATACAGAGCTGTCTCCCCAGTGTCCCCACACTAACCATCTACAGAACAAACTGAATCAGTGCATGGAGATTTATACACAACTGTCCCCATCAGTGTCCCCACACTAACCATCTACAGAACAAACTGAATCAGTGCAGGAGATTTATACAGCTGTCACCATCAGTGTCCCCACACTAACCATCTACAGAACAAACTGAATCAGTGCATGGAGATTTATACAAAGCTGTCCCATCAGTGTCCCCACACTAAGCATCTGTAGAAGAAACTGAATCAGTGCATGGAGATTTATACACCACTGTCCCCATCAGTGTCCCCACACTAACCATCCACAGAACCAATTGAATCAGTGCATGGAGATTTATATACAGCTGTTCCCCAGTGTCCCCACACTAACCATCTACAGTACAAACTGAATCAGTGCATGAGATTCATACACAGCTGCCCCTCAGTGTCCCCACACTAACCATTCTGTAGAACAAACTGAATCAGTGCATGGAGATTTATACACAACTGTCCCCCAGTGTCCCCAACACTAATCATCTAAAGAACAAGCTGAATCAGTGCATATGGAGATTTATACAGAGCTGTCCTCCCCAGTGTCCCCACACTAATCATCTACAGAACCAACTGAATCAGTGCATGGAGATTTATACACAGCTGTCCCTCAGTGTCCCCACACTAACCATCTACAGAACCAACTGAATCAGTGCATGGAGATTTATACAGAGCTGTCTCCCTCAGTGTCCCCACACTAACCATCTACAGAACAAACTGAATCAGTGCATGGAGATTTATACACAACTGTCCCCATCAGTGTCCCCACACCAACCATCTACAGAACAAACTGAATCAGTGCATGGAGATTTATACACAGCTGTCCCCATCAGTGTCCCCACACAACCATCTACAGAACAAACTGAATCAGTGCAAGGAGATTTATACAAAGCTGTCCCATCAGTGTCCCCACACTAAGCATCTGTAGAACAAACTGAATCAGTGCATGGAGATTTATACACCACTGTCCCCATCAGTGTCCCCACACTAACCATCTACAGAACCAATTGAATCAGTGCATGGAGATTTATATACAGCTGTTCCCCAGTGTCCCCACACTAACCATCTACAGACAAACTGAATCAGTGCATGGAGATTCATACACAGCTGCCCCTCAGTGTCCCCACACTAACCTTCTACAGAACAAACTGAATCAGTGCATGGAGATTTATACACTGCTGTCCCCCTCAGTGTCCCCACACCAACCATCTACAGAACCAACTGAATCAGTGCATGCAGATTTATACACAACTGTCCCCTCAGTGTCCCCACACTAGCCATCTACAGAACAAACTGAATCAGTGCATGGAGATTTATACACAGCTGTCCCGATCAGTGTCCCCTACACTTACCATCTATAGAACAAACTGAATCAGTGCATGGAGTTTATACACACTGTCCCCATCAGTGTCCCCCACCAACCATCTGCAGAACAAACTGAATCAGGGCAGGAGATTTATACACAGCTGTCCCCTCAGTGTCCCCACACCAACCATCTGCAGAACCAACTGAATCAGTGCATGGAGATTTTACACAGCTGTCTCCTCAGTGTCCCCACACTAACCATCTACAGAACAAACTGAATCAGTGCAGGGAGATTTATACACAGCTGTCCCCATCAGTGTCCCCACACTAACCATCTACAGAACAAACTGAATCAGTGCATGGAGATTTATACAAAGCTGTCCCTCAGTGTCCCCACACTAACCATCTGTAGAACAAACTGAATCAGTGCATGGAGATTTATACACACTGTCCCCATCAGTGTCCCCACACTACCATCTACAGAACAAACTGAATCAGTGCATGGAGATTTATAGACAGCTGTCCCCTCAGTGTCCCCACACCAACCATCTACAAACAAACTGAATCAGGCATGGAGATTTATACACAGCTGTCCCCTCAGTGTCCCCACACCAACCATCTGCAGAACCAACTGAATCAGTGCATGGAGATTTATACACAGCTGTCCTGCTCAGTGTCCCCACACTAACCATCTACAGAACAAACTGAATCAGTGCATGGAGATTTATACACAGCTGCCCCCAGTGTCCCTACACTAACCATCTACAGAACAAACTGAATCAGTGCATGGAGATTTATACACAGCTGTCCCCTCAGTGTCCCCACACTACCATCTACAGAACAAACTGAATCAGTGCATGGAGATTTATACACAGCTGTCCCCCTCAGTGTCTCCACACTCAACCATCTACAGAACAAACTGAATCAGTGCATGAGATTTATACACAGCTGTCCCCCTCAGTGTCCCCACACTCAACCATCTACAGAACAAACTGAATCAGTGCATGGAGATTTATGCACAGCTGTCCCCATCAGTGTCCCCACACTAACCATCTACAGAACAAACTGAATCAGTGCATGGAGATTTATACACAGCTGTCCCCATCAGTGTCCCCACACTAACCATCTTCAGAACAAACTGAATCAGTGCATGGAGATTATACACAGCTGTCCCGATCAGTGTCCCCACACTAACCATCTATAGAACAAACTGAATCAGTGCATGGAGATTTATAGACAGCTGTCCCCCTCAGTGTCCCCACACCAACCATCTACAGAACAAACTGAATCAGTGCATGGAGATTTATACACAGCTTCCCTCAGTGTCCCCACACCAACCATCTACAGAACCAACTGAATCAGTGCATGGAGATTTATACACAGCTGTCCTCTCAGTGTCCCCACACTAACCATCTACAGAACCAACTGAATCAGTGCAAGGAGATTTATACACAGCTGTCCCCTCAGTGTCCCCACACTAACCATCTACAGAACAAACTGAATCAGTGCATGGGATTTATACACAGCTGTCCCCCCAGTGTCCCCACACTACCATCTACAGAACAAACTGAATCAGTGCATGGAGATTTATACACAGCTGTCCCCCTCAGTGTCTCCACACTAACCATCTACAGAACAAACTGAATCAGTGCATGGAGATTTATACGCAGCTGTCCCCTCAGTGTCCCCACACTAACCATCTACAGAACAAACTGAATCAGTGCATGGAGATTTATACACAGCTGTCCCCTCAGTGTCCCCACACTAACCATCTACAGAACAAACTGAATCAGTGCATGAGATTTATACACAGCTGTCCCCCCTCAGTGTCCCCACACCAACCATCTACAGAACAAACTGAATCAGTGCATGGGATTTATACACAGCTGTCCCCCTCAGTGTCCCCACACTAACCATCTACAGAACAAACTGAATCAGTGCATGGAGATTTATACACAGCTGCCCCCCAGTGTCCCCACACTAACCATCTATAGAACAAATTGAATCAGTGCATGGAGATTTATACACTGCTGTCCCCCAGTGTCCCCACACCAACCATCTCAGAACAAACTGAATCAGTAGCATGGAGATTTATACACAACTGTCCCCCCAGTGTCCCCACACTAACCATCTACAGAACCAACTGAATCAGTGCATGGAGATTTATTCACAGCTGTCCCCCCAGTGTCCCTACACTAACCATCTACAGAACAAACTGAATCAGTGCATGGAGATTTATAGACAGCTGTCCCCTCAGTGTCCCCACACTAACCATCTACAGAACAAACTGAATCAGTGCATGGAGATTTATACACAACTGTCCCCTCAGTGTCCCCACACTAACCATCTAAAGAACAAGCTGAATCAGTGATATGGAGATTTATGCAGAGCTGTCCTCCCCAGTGTCCCCACACTAACCATCTACAGAACCAACTGAATCAGTGCATGGAGATTTATACAGTGCTGTCCCCTCAGTGTCCCCACACTAACCATCTACAGAACCAACTGAATCAGTGCATGGAGATTTATACAGAGCTGTCTCCCCAGTGTCCCCACACTAACCATCTACAGAACAAACTGAATCAGTGCATGGAGATTTATACACAACTGTCCCCATCAGTGTCCCCACACCAACCATCTACAGAACAAACTGAATCAGTGCAGGAGATTTATACACAGCTGTCCCCTCAGTGTCCCCACACTAACCATCTACAGAACAAACTGAATCAGTGCATGGAGATTTATACAAGCTGTCCCATCAGTGTCCCACACTAACCATCTGTAGAACAAACTGAATCAGTGCATGGAGATTTATACACCACTGTCCCCATCAGTGTCCCCACACTAACCATCCACAGAACCAACTGAATCAGTGCATGGAGATTTATACACAGCTGTTCCCTCAGTGTCCCCACACTAACCATCTACAGAACAAACTGAATCAGTGCATGGAGATTTATACACAGCTGTCCCCTCAGTGTCCCCACACCAACCATCTACAGAACAAACTGAATCAGTGCATGGAGATTTATACACAACTGTCCCCCAGTGTCCCCACACTAACCATCTACAGAACAAACTGAATCAGTGCATGGAGATTTATACACAGCTGTCCTCCAGTGTCCCCACACTAACCATCTACAGAACAAACTGAATCAGTGCATGGAGATTTATACACAGCTGTCCCCTCAGTGTCCCCACACTAACCATCTACAGAACCAACTGAATCAGTGCATGGAGATTTATACAGAGCTGTCCTCCCCAGTGTCCCCACACTAACCATCTACAGAACAAACTGAATCAGTGCATGGAGATTTATACACAACTGTCCCCATCAGTGTCCCCACACTAACCATCTACAGAACAAACTGAATCAGTGCATGGAGATTTATACACAGCTGTCCCCATCAGTGTCCCCACACTAACCATCTACAGAACAAACTGAATCAGTGCATGGAGATTTATACAAAGCTGTCCCTCAGTGTCCCCACACTAACCATCTACAGAACAAACTGAATCAGTGCATGGAGATTTATACACCACTGTCCCCATCAGTGTCCCCACACTAACCATCTACAGAACCAACTGAATCAGTGCATGGAGATTTATACACAGCTGTCCCCTCAGTGTCCCCACACTAACCATCTACAGAACAAACTGAATCAGTGCATGGAGATTTATACACAGCTGTCCCCTCAGTGTCCCCACACTAACCATCTACAGAACAAACTGAATCAGTGCATGGAGATTTATACACAGCTGTCCCCCCAGTGTCCCCACACCAACCATCTAGCAGAACCAACTGAATCAGTGCATGGAGATTTATACACAACTGTCCCCTCAGTGTCCCCACACTACCATCTACAGAACAAACTGAATCAGTGCATGGAGATTTATACACAGCTGTCCCCGACAGTGTCCCTACACTAACCATCTACAGAACAAACTGAATCAGTGCATGGAGATTTATACACAACTGTCCCCATCAGTGTCCCCACACTAGCCATCTATAGAACAAACTGAATCAGTGCATGGAGATTTATACACAGCTGTCCCCTCAGTGTCCCCACACCAACCATCTACAGAACCAACTGAATCAGTGCATGGAGATTTATACACAGCTGTCTCCTCAGTGTCCCCACACTAACCATCTACAGAACAAACTGAATCAGTGCATGGAGATTTATACACAGCTGTCCCCTCAGTGTCCCCACACTAACCATCTACAGAACAAACTGAATCAGTGCATTGAGATTTATACCAGCTGTCCCCACAGTGTCCCCACACTAACCATCTACAGAACAAACTGAATCAGTGCATGGAGATTTATACACAGCTGTCCCCTCAGTGTCCCCACACCAACCATCTACAGAACAAACTGAATCAGTGCATGGAGATTATATACAGCTGTCCCCTCAGTGTCCCCACACTAACCATCTACAGAACAAACTGAATCAGTGCATGGAGATTTATACACAGCTGTCCCTCAGTGTCCCCACACTAACCATCTACAGAACAAACTGAATCAGTGCATGGAGATTTATACACAGCTGTCCCCTTTCAGTG
Source organism: Neoceratodus forsteri (assembly GCA_016271365.2). Taxonomy (NCBI): domain Eukaryota; kingdom Metazoa; phylum Chordata; order Ceratodontiformes; family Ceratodontidae; genus Neoceratodus; species Neoceratodus forsteri. The sequence goes on from JADMNL010000029.1 coordinate 108,393,488, forward strand.
TCCCCACACTAACCATCTACAGAACAACTGAATCAGTGCATGAAGATTTATACACAGCTGTCCCCTCAGTGTCCCCTACACTAACCTTCTACAGAACAAACTGAATCAGTGCATGGAGATTTATAGACAGCTGTCCTCTCCAGTGTCCCCACACTCAACCATCTACAGAACCAACTGAATCAGTGCATGGAGATTTATACACAGCTGTCCCCTCAGTGTCCCCACACTAACCATCTACAGAACAAACTGAATCAGTGCATGGAGATTTATACACACTGTCCCCTCAGTGTCCCCACACTAACCATCTACAGAACCAACTGAATCAGTGCATGGAGATTTATACAAGCTGTCCCCCCAGTGTCCCCACACTAACCATCTACAGAACCAACTGAATCAGTGCATGGAGATTTATACACAGCTGTCCCCCTCAGTGTCCCCACACTAACCATCTACAGAACAAACTGAATCAGTGCATGGAGATTTATACACAGTGTCCCCTCAGTGTCCCCACACTAACCATCTACAGAACAAACTGAATCAGTGCATGGAGATTTATACACAGCTGTCCTCTCAGTGTCCCCACACTAACCATCTACAGAACAAACTGAATCAGTGCATGGAGATTTATACACAGCTGTCCCCCCAGTGTCCCCACACTAACCATCTACAGAACAAACTGAATCAGTGCATGGAGATTTATACACAGCTGTCCCCTCAGTGTCCCCACACTAACCATCTACAGAACAAACTGAATCAGTGCATGGAGATTTATACACAACTGTCCCCTCAGTGTCCCCACACTAACCATCTACAGAACCAACTGAATCAGTGCATGGAGATTTATACACAGCTGTCCCCCCAGTGTCCCCACACTAACCATCTACAGAACAAACTGAATCAGTGCATGGAGATTTATACACACTGTCCCCCTCAGTGTCCCCACACTAACCATCTACAGAACAAACTGAATCAGTGCATGGAGATTTATACACAGCTGTCCCCCCAGTGTCCCCACACTAACCATCTACAGAACCAAATTGAATCAGTGCATGGAGATTTATACACAGCTGTCCCCTCAGTGCCCCACACTAACCATCTACAGAACCAACTGAATCAGTGCATGGAGATTTATACACAGCTGTCCCCCCAGTGTCCCCACACTAACCATCTACAGAACAAACTGAATCAGTGCATGGAGATTTATACACAGCTGTCCCCCTCAGTGTCCCCACACTAACCATCTACAGAACAAACTGAATCAGTGCATGGAGATTTATACACAGCTGTCCCCTCAGTGTCCCCACACTAACCATCTACAGAACAAACTGAATCAGTGCATGGAGATTTATACACAGCTGTCCCCCAGTGTCCCCACACTAACCATCTACAGAACAAACTGAATCAGTGCATGGAGATTTATACACAGCTGTCCCTTCAGTGTCCCCACACTAACCATCTACAGAACAAACTGAATCAGTGCATGGAGATTTATCCACACTGTCCCCTCAGTGTCCCCACACTAACCATCTACAGAACAAACTGAATCAGTGCATGGAGATTTATTCACAGCTGTCCCCTCAGTGTCCCCACACCAACCATCTACAGAACAAACTGAATCAGTGCATGGAGATTTATACACAGCTGTCCCCCTCAGTGTCCCCACACCAACCATCTACAGAACAAACTGAATCAGTGCATGGAGATTTATACACAGCTGTCCCCTCCAGTGTCCCCACACTAACCATCTACAGAACAAACTGAATCAGTGCATGGAGATTTATACACCGCTGTCCCCATCAGTGTCCCCACACCAACCATCTACAGAACAAACTGAATCAGTGCATGGAGATTTATACACAGCTGTCCCCCCAGTGTCCCCACACTAACCATCTACAGAACAAACTGAATCAGTGCATGGAGATTTATACACAGCTGTCCCCCAGTGTCCCCACACTAACCATCTACAGAACAAACTGAATCAGTGCATGGAGATTTATACACAGCTGTCCCTTCAGTGTCCCCACACTAACCATCTACAGAACAAACTGAATCAGTGCATGGAGATTTATACACACTGTCCCCTCAGTGTCCCCACACTAACCATCTACAGAACAAACTGAATCAGTGCATGGAGATTTATAACAGCTGCCTCCCCAGTGTCCCCACATATAACCATCTACAGAACCAACTGAATCAGTGCATGGAGATTTATACACAACTGTCCCCCAGTGTCCCCACACTAACCATCTACAGAACAAACTGAATCAGTGCATGGAGATTTATACACAGCTGTCCCCCTCAGTGTCCCACACTAACCATCTACAGAACAAACTGAATCAGTGCATGGAGATTTATACACAGCTGTCCCCTCAGTGTCCCCACACTAACCATCTACAGAACCAACTGAAATCAGTGCATGGAGATTTATACACAGCTGTCCCCTCAGTGTCCCCACACTAACCATCTACAGAACAAACTGAATCAGTGCATGGAGATTTATACACAGCTGTCCCCTCAGTGTCCCCACACTAACCATCTACAGAACAAACTGAATCAGTGCATGGAGATTTATACACAGCTGTCCCCTCAGTGTCCCCACACTAACCATCTACAGAACAAACTGAATCAGTGCATGGAGATTTATACACAGCTGTCCCCATCAGTGTCCCCACACTAACCATCTACAGAACAAACTGAATCAGTGCATGGAGATTTATAGACAGCTGTCCCCCTCAGTGTCCCCACACTAACCATCTACAGAACAAACTGAATCAGTGCATGGAGATTTATACACAACTGTCCCCTCAGTGTCCCCTACACTAACCATCTACAGAACCAACTGAATCAGTGCATGGAGATTTATACACAGCTGTCCCCTCAGTGTCCCCACACTAACCATCTACAGAACAAACTGAATCAGTGCATGGAGATTTATAACAGCTGTCCCCCAGTGTCCCCACACCAACCATCTACAGAACCAACTGAATCAGTGCATGGAGATTTATACACAGCTGTTCCCCCAGTGTCCCCACACTAACCATCTACAGAACCAACTGAATCAGTGCATGGAGATTTATACACAGCTGCCCCTCAGTGTCCCCACACTAACCATCTACAGAACAAACTGAATCAGTGCATGGGGATTTATACACAGCTGTCCCCTCAGTGTCCCCACACTAACCATCTACAGAACAAACTGAATCAGTGCATGGAGATTTATACACAGCTGCCCTCCCAGTGTCCCCACACTAACCATCTACAGAACAAACTGAATCAGTGCATGGAGATTTATACACACTGTCCCTCAGTGTCCCCACACTAACCATCTACAGAACAAACTGAATCAGTGCATGGAGATTTATACACAGCTGTCCCTCAGTGTCCCCACACTAACCATCTGTAGAACAAACTGAATCAGTGCATGGAGATTTATACACCGCTGTCCCCATCAGTGTCTCCACACTAACCATCTACAGAACAAACTGAATCAGTGCATGGAGATTTATAGACAGCTGTCCCTCAGTGTCCCCACACTAACCATCTACAGAACCAACTGAATCAGTGCATGGAGATTTATACACAGCTGTCCCTCTCAGTGTCCCCACACTAACCATCTACAGAACAAACTGAATCAGTGCATGGAATTTATACACAGCTGTCCCCTCAGTGTCCCCACACTAACCATCTACAGAACAAACTGAATCATGCATGGAGATTTATACACAACTGTCCCCCTCAGTGTCCCCACACTAACCATCTACAGAACAAACTGAATCAGTGCATGGAGATTTATACACAGCTGCTCCCTCAGTGTCCCCACACTAACCATCTACAGAACAAACTGAATCAGTGCATGGAGATTTATACACAGCTGTCCCCCTCAGTGTCCCCACACTAACCATCTACAGAACCAACTGAATCAGTGCATGGAGATTTATACACAGCTGTCCCTTCAGTGTCCCCACACTAACCATCTACAGAACAAACTGAATCAGTGCATGGAGATTTATACACAACTTTCCCTAAGTGTCCCCACACTAACCATCTGCAGAACAAACTGAATCAGTGCATGGAGATTTATATCCACCTGACCATCTCCCCCAATCTTGTATCATAAAAATGTTCTCCACCCCACAAAGCAAAAACAGAGCCTTCCCACTTCCAAGTATGAATGGTGGGTGCCACTCTTGAACTTGTTCAGCACTTTAAGTATCTAGGCATCACTACTGATTTCACCCTATCATATGCCGAGCACATCGACGCTACTGCAAGGGCCATCAATACCAGAATCAGAATCCTGTATCGGCACAGACACTGTCTCGCATAGAAGCTCTCAGCACTGCCATCAATTGCTCAATTGTCTCGCTCATCAATTATGGGCTGGTGATCTATGGATCTGCAACAGACACAGCCCTCCACCACATCTCAACCACAATGAATAAAGCCTGCTGTCTCCTCACAGGTGCTGCTTGACTCCACGATACCTGTGGTCTCTATACCATGGCTGGCTGGCTACAGCTCAGTGGAAGAATCTGGTACCAAACCTGACTCCTTGCCAAAAACCTTAAAGCTTCTACCACCAGGACTATGGAACCTATTGACCCCTTCCCATAGCACAAAGTAAACCAGAAGCGCTGCCTCAGGTATTCCATGTGCCAAGTTGCTGCACTACCTGGCTCAGTGGGGTTTCTCATACCAGGTCCCTCTGGACAAATGTACTGCCTCAGGACTTCTGTGATGCAGCAATGATTGACTCTTTCAAACACAAACTGCACTAACACCTTCTCACCATGGGTACCTGTGCCTGCCCCTCTAAATCCCACCTCAAGTAAGTAATCCTATTGCGTAGTCTGCACTCACCTCTAGCACTTCTTAATCCTGTCACTGTTCCACTGGGTACCTCTGACCTTGCACTTCACTGACCCACATTTCTCTCCCATGGGGCTGCCACACCCACCACCTCTCCTCCCTACCGCTATCCCTCCACCTCCTACCCCCACCCTCCTCCTCCTCTTACCATTACTCTCCATCTTCTTCCCTTCTCCTCCCTCTGTCTACTCTACTGTTTTGTGTCTCTCCTTGACGCGGGCATACATTGCACAATGCCTCAGTATAGTGTAACCATGTACTTTATCTGTATTGTTGTACTGTAACATGTGTTTGTATTTTTGCTACTGAACCACACTGTATTTGAATGTTTATGTATCATTGTGTACTTGTTAATTGACGTGGAACCACTTAATGACCATCCACTCACTGGTGCTATCCAAGATTTCAAAATAAATAAAACATACAAACAGAGAACAGAATACCTAGCCTATACCTGAAAAGGTCTTTTTATTTAACACTATAAGTGGCCGTGGTGGGTAGGTAGAAGTAAGTCAGGTTTTCAGTGTGTGCTTTGTTTCATTGGTTGCTTACCTTGTAGTGGAGGGGACCATGGACCAAACAGAGGCCCAGTAGGAGGGGTCATCTATAGGTGCTCAGAGGCTGGAAGTTAAGGGATGTACTTCCAGGTTGTGAGGCACTAGGAAGTAAATAAGAGCATGTCCTACAAGTGTAGTGAGTCCTGCTTAGTGATTGTGCCACTCTGTGACATGCCATGAGGTTAACTACCATTTAAGGAAGATGAGAGGGCAGGGAACCCTGTTTGAGAAAGAGGTCTAAACAGCACCAAAAGAGGGAAGTGCAGTGCGCTGGAGGAAGTTCATTGCAGTTCATATCTCTACAAACCAATAGCACACATTGGCACCAGGTTTGGGTGGACAATCAGACAGAGAGAGAGACGGACAGTTATGGCGGATGTGGTGCTGCCATCTTCTAGAGACTGCTCTGGATACATGATGGAAACCCAGGGTTCAATTCTCAAACCAAACTGAAAGCCGCATGCCCTGGGTGCGCTGAATGCATGGTGCTTGGTGCTCATAGCATTCCCTGTGCTGCAGTCAGGATTCTCAGTCCCACAGCCCTCCATGTGCTACATGCAGTGAGTTAGACCAGCTTCTGGTGGTCTAACACTACTGACTTTTGCAGGGGTGTGTGCCTAGTATTTGTTGCAAGGCACTGTAAAAAGGGTGTAGTGTGGCAAAGGCGCTGCTCTACTAGAATCAGGTGCACCATGCGCCAAAGTGTTTGGGGCAGCTGCACTGTTTGGTATAGGGCTTTGTGAAAGCCCTGTGTCAGCTTTTTGAGAATTGAGCCCCAGTGTTTAGAGAATTGAAGCTATTCTTGATGAGGTTGCGCCCCTGATGGGAAAAGTGAGGTTCCTGAGGAGCATCTCAGGGCAGATTGCCATGGGGACTGCAGCTTCACTCCTCCAGTGGCCCCTTGGTTCAGTGTGGGTGGGTGGACTGTGGTGAGATAGGGGTGGGGAGATACTACACATGGGAGGGGAGGGGCAATCTCACGGTAAAGACTAGGAACCAATTTACACCACTTGCTGAATCGACTAGACTGCTGATCCCACAGGGAAGTAGCAGTGCAATCCCCTGAGAGAGAATGTCTGCACTGGAGAAATGTGCACAGAGAGGGGTGGGGCATGGCAGGAGTAAGAGAAGGATTCCAGTACTGGGAGTTCCATAGTCCAAAGTATGGGAGGTTGGTCTTCTGCACTATTGGTCTTGTGGAGTGAACTGTATGTTGTTGCTAGGACAACAGTGAGCAGAGTGCACAATCGCCTAGAGAAGTACATCAATGTAGGGAGAGAAGCCAGATGTGGTAATTAAGTTAGGCAGCAAAGATCTGATGGGCAGCAGTGTAGATAGGGCAAGAGCAGCTTCCATACTCTAGGCAGAAGGTTGAGGGTAGCGACAGGAATGGTGACCTTCTCTGAGGTCCTGCCGGTGTCATATAAGGATAAGGATAGACCAGAGAAAATTAGGGAGTTCAACACATGACTAAAGACCTGGTGTGGGGAAGAGGGAGTTTACTATCTTGGGGACTGGAGGCCATTGTGGGAGGAGTGCTGCTTGTTTGCTAGGGTGGCAGACATCTGAGCACAGATAGCACCAATGGATTGGGGCAGAAGTTAGATGAGGGAATTAACAGGTTTTTAAACTAGGAAGGGAGAGAGGGAGGAAGGGAGTGGTGCTACGTAGTTCTCACATCACACATGCACATGTGAACGCACGCACAGCCACAGTGGCTCCATCCTACACATGAACAACATTTGTCAATTGGCCAATGACAGACATGAAAGGAAGATTAGGAGGACACATTAAAATATGGGGAGTGCAGAGAAGGAGAGGAAGTAAAGGGTGGCAGTCACAGGGGCAAGGACAAATTTAGCTTGCAGAATGCTGTTTTAATTAATCCCAGAAGTCTCATGAACAAAATAGATGATCTCCAAGCAGTGGTGGCAGCAGCTCAACCAGAATGAATAGTCATGGAATCACAGCAATCTAAAATGACGACTGGGAATAATTTGACTATAGTTGATATACTGTGAAAGCTCAGTAAACAATATAACCAAGCATTTGTCCATGCCAAATGTTCACCACTGGTATTGCTGTTTTATCAGGTCTTGCTTGTATACATTTTAATATATATTTACACGGATAGAGAAGATGAGAAGCAATGTCTCATTTTCAGTGGTGTCCTGCTTTTACACATTGTTAGATTGTAACTACCCAGAATAGGGCAGCTGAGGCTGATATCTACTTTTAAGTGGTCCCCACATTTTGTTTCCAAATGTCCAATCCCATCTGAAAGGTGATTTCGCTTGAGCGACTGTGGAAACAAGTTCTGAGGGGATTTGAAGAATGACAACTGCCACGCTCAGAAGCTGAGGTAACACAAGGAAATATTAAACACTAGGGGCCAAAATTTGCAAAGTAAAGTTATGAGTAAATGTTGGAACAGTTCAATGTTTCTCATAAGTTAGTTGTTTTTCACATTTTACCCCAAATTTTCAACATAATCTTTTAAGTGGACAGAGGAACTGAGTAACTCTCTATTAGAGAGAGGATACAGTGAAGGGAATATTGCAACAGGGAGAGATTTTGCTTTACAACAAGCTAGGTAAACCTTTGACAAAAAAGAAAGACAACCCCAGTACTACTAGGTTCAAGTTTGTGACTTCAGATTCTGCCCAAGCTGGGGAGCTCAAAAAATATTAAAAACACTGGTGGGTTTTGGGGAGTGATCCAGGCCTTAAAGAAATTGTGAAATGCACACCAAGAATGGCTTTTAAAAAAAAACAACAACATTGGGTGACAAACTGGTACATAGCCATTTTGTGGAAGGCAACAGTCAAACATGGCTGGATCGCCAAGCAGTGGGTGTCACCCTTTACTGGTACTGGCGAAAAAATATGACGAAACAGCTAATAACTTGTGATACTGAAGGAGTAATTTATTTAGCAGAATGTGACTGTGGAGTGTTTTATGTGGGAAGAACAAAAGGACCCTGAAAATGAGAGTCAGTGAACACATCAGAGCAATAGAGAAGGGTTATCATGTATGCAACAGCGCACACGGGCAAGGTGAGCAACCAAGAAGGACAAGGTTTTAAATTTAAGGGCTGATAGTTAATCCAAAACTGAGAGCTGCTAATTTCAATGACCTGCTAAAAAGAGAAGCGTTTGGATTGTAAATCTTGATGCAGTTAAAAGACTGTGTCTAAATTCTGGTTTGGATTTAGAAACACAGAAACATAGAATTTGACGGCAGATAAGGACTGCTTGGCCCACTTAGTTTGGATTTGAGGCCCTTCCTCAAAAGAAATAATAAGGTCCTCAACACAGCATCGAGATGTTCCCTTTCTATGCTGGGATTACTCCAGCCCACCCCTCTCCTATCTTTAGCACCCAATGGTTTGTGTAGGATGAAAACTACTAATACCCATAAGCTGAGAGATACTTTTCTTGTCTTCTCCCTGTATTTTGTCTCCTAGAAATCAAAACTCTCTTCCCTCTGCTTTCTCGTAGTGTTGATTTTAGATTTATTAACTTTAAATATGTATTTATATGATGTTTTGCATTGCTGTGAATTTGTTTTGATGTGATATGAGTTCTGAAGTGATTACTGTTTAAATGAAAAACATTTTTTAGAAAGGTTTTAACCAATGAAATTGACTCTTGACTGTTGCCACGTCATAGTGACATCACAAGATGTATGTATTTAACTGACACTTCATTCATGCCACATTCTACTAGAGCGTTCTTCTGTGCTGGTGCCCCAAGTGGCCACCTGGTTTGCTTGTGCTAACATCGCCTCTGGGTAAAGGAAAATGAAAAGGCATTCATAAAATGTATCAGAGAGAGGAGGAGTACTAATGAGGGTATTGTGAGGCTAAAACTGGGACGGTACGCGTAAAGAATGGGAAGAAGGCAGACATCTTCAAGGGTATTTTGCACAGTATTCTTCACGGTAGAGGGTGGGTGCCCACTCCCTGACTGCATGTAGGCAGGCTGTGGGGAGGGAACTGAGCTTGGTCTGTTGTTAGTGAATTAGGCACTTGGGGAGCAAGGGCACTTAAATGGATGACTCTACAAGACCAGATGGGTTACATCCGAGATTTATTTATTTATTTGGCACATTGAGCAACAAGTTGCTCATTTCATGGTGCAACCTGGGGTTGGGGGGCAGTGGCGTCTCACACAGTGATTGTACATACAATTACAGTAACATACATGAGGAATTGAGTGCAGAGATTAAAACCAACATTAGCACAATATTGCCAACCCACTGCTGGATTGGCATTATAGTTAAGAAACATGGGCAGGACATTATCAGCTAAAACAGGTACAGTGGTGTCCCCTAGGATGGAAACACACTTTTAATGCACTCTGCAGTATGCAGCAGCAGACCTACTGAATAAAACAATGTAATATTAATGAATTAGTCCTCTTGTCATGCAGGAAACTGTGGCATCTTACCATCCTGGTAGTGTCACATTTTCCTGAATGACAAAGGGACCAATTGCCATTGAAATTACATTGCTTTATTGAGTAGGACTGCTGCAGCATTCTGCAGAGTGCTGCAAAATGCTGCAGAATTGCATTTCATCCTGGGGATGCCATGGTACAAAGCCTAACTGAGAGAGACATATAACACAGGTCTAGGGTGAGCTGAAGCGCAGCTCTGTAGGAACAAAACTTTAGGGAGAGGAGAGAAGTTTAGCACAGTGCATAATAGGTTGAGGGCTGCTTAAATTAAGTGTAGTGGGGCAACGGGAGGTACAGTGGGGGAGAGTGAGTAGGGAGGAAGAGGCATGCCTAGAACTAACCCTCCAGATGTTGTGAATATTGCCGGGGCCGAACTAGGCAAAGACATTGGAATGAGAAGATAAAGGTAGAGGCACGTGTAAGGCAGAGGAATAGTGGGGGATGAGGGGAGAAGGGAAGGAAGCAAGAGGCATGCCTAGAACTACCCTCCAGAATGCTGGAATGCTGCCAGGGGCATGTTAACTAAATTTGCTGAGGGAAAGGCGGCAGGAACTTGCATGGCCCTGGATGGTCTTGTTCACCCACTCCTGGAAACGGGGTAGTCTCAATGGCTTGGAGGAGGGAGACTCTGTCCGCCTGCACAGGAGTGAAGCAGGCAGAACCTGGGAAACAATTTGTTTATTTGTTTGTCTGCTTACAAGTTGGTAACTGGCAGAGGCACACTGAGCTGACGCCATTTCTAAGTGCAACCTAGGGTAAGAGGAAAATGGAGAAGCACAATCACAAACAAAATACAGCCAGTCCGGTGATGTGGTTACAATGACATAAGGAGCATATGTTATGTGCAGTACAGACACAATGGCTAAACATTGCATATGGGGGACAAATAAATTAGCATACAAATCATCTATGCAAATTGGGCAAACTCAAAGTGCATAGTGCCAGAGGGAAGAGAGGTTGAGCTGGTTCTGAAAGTAAGGGACAAAACAAACTTTATCAAGTCTGCCAGAACTATGAGTTTTTGTCAGAAGTACATTTTTGCAAGAAAAAAAGTCCCAAGGACTAACAAATGGTGCCTCAACTTTGGCACTGAGTCATGGGTTTATGGGGTGAGGTTTACAGAAAGGGAGGCAGTTGGGAAAGGGGGAAAGGGAAAGTTGTTTAACCAGGAAAGACTAAAATAAAATGCAAGAATGCGGCTCAGGATAGCAAAGAAGGAGCTGTGATACAAGTCGTCAGATACTGTAAAAGAGAACTTCACGGCTGTCAGGATGACTGAGATGCCCACACTAGCATATAGAAAACTTCTTTAATAGCAAACAGGTATCAAATGCGCAAGTGCGATATGAAACATATGTCAACGCTCCTTTGTGATGGGGTGCTACCTGTTTGATACCTGTTCGCTATTAAAAGCTTTTAATAGTAATGCTAGTGTGTGGCATCTCAGTCCTGAAGTGCAGCCGTGAGTTTCCTTTTTACTGTATTTAACCAGGAAAAGCACACAAGTCAGAGCTTGTTTCAGGTGTAACCTGGAAGTGAAGTGACTTGCTCAGGGTCACACAGTATGCAAGTGGAGCTGATGGGATTCAAACCCGGTCTCCAGGTTTGCAGCTCCCGTTCTTAACCACTCACGCTGTACTGCCTCCTGGGCTGGGTGCCATCTGGGAACTGGCAGCCAGGTTCATCTGTGACTCGAGAACAGGCAAAAGCAGAAGAGGGAGGGACCTAGAACATAGCATTGGGACACCCAGCAGCAAATGCTCCATGTACAAAGGAGTGGCACCCAAAGATGGGTGACTGGATGGGAATGGGCCCCCAAGGGCTCCTTATTCTGGGCCCATAAAACATTTGGTTGTCCTGGGGGATGGGGTGTTGCATTGGAGGACTTTTCGCAATCTGATCAGACACTGGCATGTTGCTCACTTTTTGTTTTGCCGGATACTACATTTCTGTCTGCAACTCTTGCCTTACTGTTTACGTAATGCCATTTGAAACAGCTGTGTGTTCTTTATTATGATTGGAAGCGACTCTTGCATAGCCCTTTGGAGAATTGGCTCATGACAGAGATGTTTTTTTTTTTTTATTTGTTGTTCTAACTGACCAGAGACTGTCAGCAGAGATTTTGGTAGTCTCTGAAGGGGTGCAGGGATTTATGAGGTGCAGAATAGCACTGTAGAACCCCTATCCTTTGAAAGGGTTCCTTTCTTGGCAGCTCTCCACTGATGGACCCTAAATGATTCACTTGGCAGATCAAAGCTTTTAGTGTTGCTCTAAGTCCGCTGATACATCTGTCTTACATTTCATCTAATTATTTCTGCTCAAGTGGTTTTCAAAATCAGAACTTTCTTTTTATTTGAAATATTTCCAAAGTAAAACAAAATGCACGCATTCTTGCACAATCCATCCCTGCCAGCTTGATGTTGCAAATAAACACTGTTAATTGCCTCTTAGCTTTACCAAACTCTTTGTGTGCCAGAAGGAAATAGCTTATGTTTCAACCAGAAGGTCTTTTTCAGGAACTCAGTTTCTGAATGTGCAAAGCCTAAAATATTTATGCACATAATACATGACTGTGCTGCTATTATGAAGACCATTGTTCTTACTAAGAGCATTTGTTGAAAACGGGCGCTTGATTTCCAATATTGTAGAGGGTTTTATTGTGTTCGCACAATATACATTGAGGGTGAGATATTCAGAAATGCGCAGAGGCTGGCAAAAGGCCAGCATAGCATAAGTCCAATGCGCCATGGTGTACTGAGTGTGATATTCAAAGATTGTGCAAGGCAGCATGCGCCAGTGCAACATGGCTGAATATCGCATGGATGCGCCAGAGCACAGCCAGGGTGCACCAGGAGCAACCCATCATGTGCAACAGCGCAACCATGGTTGCACAAAGGGCCGAGGAAGATGCACCAGGACACATATGGAGCAGCCACAGGCACAGCAAGGAGCAAGGCACCAGAGAGGTGGGTGTGTCCTCCGGGAGACGGGGAGCCAAGCTGAGAGGCACAGCTGACCCACGAAGGAACACCGCCCAAGGAAAACGGGCATGTAGCTGGCCCGCCCACATGCACCATAGCGGTGGAGGTAGGTAGGGTGGCACCAATGGCCATGGGTGGACAACCACTGACCACCCCGGCAGGATGACATGCACCATGCCAACTGGGACACAGCCGCAACACCCAGAAAACGGCACCCAACATATACGCCCACACAACCTGAACAGCCAGCCCATGCCAACCCCAGGCACAACCACTGACCGATGGGTGAACACCACCATGCACAGCCCCAGAACAACACAGATGCACCACACAGCCACCCAGCACATCACTGCAGCATGGCTCCACTACCTAGCCGTAGCAGACCCAGACACAGATTGGTAACCAAAACAAATCTGTAGTAAATAACAAAGAACAGACACAGGTATAATACAGTCAAGACATAGAACATGGGAACAGGGAACAAGGATGGGGAAATTACATACAAAGCAGGCTGATGGCAGGGAAGGGTGATAAGAGGACAGGGACAGGACTATACAAAGGGACAGGGAGAGCTAGAGAAGGAGGACAGGTGAAGGCACAGGTGTAGCAGGCCCGACAGGCCCTATCCGCGCCGCTGCCTGGCGCTGAACCGGTGCGGCAGCAGCCGATGCATCAGTCTCGTGACTCAAAGTGGCGGTGGTGATTGAAATAATCCTCCTGAGGAGGCGGCCGTAGTTGGCCTGATGAGGGCCCTCATTGGACACCTATGACAAAGGAGGGAACACATGATCAGTGCGTGTCCAGGACACCCCAGCCCATCCACTGCACAGCGGACAGTGGTGACATAGCCCCTGGGTGGCACCCTGGCCACCCACAGTGGGTGAGCTGAGACCCACTGCCAACCAGGCATGCCACAGCTATGCAAAGCACTAGACACTGCCACCCATGGCCACCCACCAGCACTGTGGCAGGCAGGTGACATGGTACAGTGGCGGGACCAAAGGCACAGGTGGCAGCTGGACCGCCCACAGCCCACCAACAGCAGCCACACACATGTGCATTGGCGCAGCACAGCGCCATGCACACTGTGGGATGAACACAGCTGCCACGGCTCACCCCCACCACCCACCCTTCACAACATTGTAGGTATACACTGCGCCTACCTGCACACTGATGCACTGCATGTGCTAGTCTGGCAGCAGCACCACCCTGCCCTGCTATCCATGCCATTGGTCCCACAGCAGCCTGCTGTGGCCCGCCAGGCGCGCTCTGCTGCCTTGGCCTCCTCCTGTCCTCAGGCCTGGGACCAAACATAAACATGCACACATCAGCACACAGCAACACCATGCATCCCCCCCTGACACAGAGTGCACCCCAGCCCAGCACGGCCACAGTGAGGTGGCACCAGCACAGGGCGCATACACCGCCAGCACCCCCATCATGGCATGCAGCCCTGCCAGCCCAGTGGAACACTGGACATGCACTGTCAGGGTGTGGCTCCATCAGGTGGGTGCCTGCATCTCCTCACTGCACAGCTCACAGGAACTGCCTCAGGATCGTCCGATTCAGGCAATGCCCGCCCACAATCTCTGTATTGGTGTAGTTTCTAAAGTGGTGCGGGCACGGTACCACCTGTTCCAGGCATACCACCAATGGGCCCTTCCATGGCCGCACCGCCTGCCTCCTGCCTCCCCACACCCATCATTACAGACTCTGTCTGAATATGGCACTGGCCATGGCCCCTATTGTCCTGTGCCCCTGGATGTTTGACTCCACTGGCCCTCCCGGCTGTGTATGACTGTGTGGACTGCTCTGCAAGGCCCATGCCTGTGTGCCCAGCCCCTGCTGGCTTCCTGTTGTCTGTGGCCTCTGACTCCCACCCCTGTGGGTTCCTATGTTGCACCTCTCGGCCTGGTGTCACTGGTCGACACACACACACACCATCCCTCCCCTGCCTGTCTCACACACACCCACTCTCTCACACACATTTACTCCCTCACTGTCTCTGTCCCTCTCCTTGCCTCCTACACAGTTGTATGCCGGCCTCTAAGTCTCCCTCTCTCCTGCTCCCTCTGGTTCAAGTGACCTTCTCCTACTTGCGCCTCTGTATTTTTAGGCTCAAGTGTGCTCCAAGCAACTGCCATTTGCTCCATGCTTGCACTGTTTGTCCGTGTTGAATATCGCACTGTGCCACATATTCATGGCTACGCCCTGCACTTGCGCATACATACATTCCCATTGCACATTAGCACACTGCCACTTGTGCCGCGAGTTGCTTTTTGCTGAATATCGCCCTCCGCATGTTCGCTGTTACATGGTGCAACACAGTTGTGCAATGTGCAACTGCTTTGAATATCCCACCCTGAATATACAGCCAGAAGTGTTTGTTTGGAACGCGATGAATGACAGTTATCAGACGGAGAAGCTGACACCCATCATGAGACTACAGAAGGCTGTGTCTGACAATAAATAGATGTAATAGGTGGTATTTATCATCTTGTGGAGGATTCATTTTATATCTTAAGCTGCAATCGCATTAGCTGTAACAAAAACAAAAAAATGCCCACTTTCCATTCCGTCTGGGCTGCCTTACTGAATCTGACTAAGTTCATACATGGAATACTGCAGCTTCTTGAAATTATTTTAAATATTCATATTGTGTTCTGGTTCAAAGAAAATAGGTCTCTGTCTAGAATATTAGGATTAGGATCCCCAGACAATGGCCATTTCTAAATTCTGATGCTTTACTTTGTCTAAATCTGAATTATTTAAAATGGAAACAAAATACTGTATTTGCTTCCCGCATCTGTATGCATGAGATATGTGTCGAATAATGCAGATCAGTGGTGAATAATTCTATTCATCTGGCTAAGCAGACTCCGGAAATGCAGTGCTGTCATAAATATAACTTTAGAATCTTCTTCTGTTACTGACATCAAAATCTTTTTTTTTTATAGTAAAGCAGCAGCATTTGTTAGCAAAACAATTCACTATACAGTTTTTAGTAACAATTTATTTCTGGCAAAAACAAAAGTCATTCTATCTGTTTTTCTTTTGATTTGATTCCGAACTGCTATATTCGGTTTTAAATCTAAAAATCCCACTGTTTTGCTATGCATACATGAAAAACATTAAGCATCCAATCCCAGCTAAGGTACTAATTTCTTTCTCTGTTCTGTTTGTTTGGGTTCCATAAATGCACACACCACCCCTTGTGGATGAAAATAAGATACTGCATGGGGTGATGTGTATGCAGAAGAACTTACACATTCCAGGTGGGATGCTAATAAACCCTGAGGTGGAAGCTCAAGGGGTTTATCTAAACATCCACACCCAGGGTGTGTGTGTACAATTCAAGTTTTACCCACCACCTTATGTTTGTTTTACATAATTGCTGGGCAGCCGTTTTTGCTACAGCAATTATATAAATATAAAGTGGTTTTATATTGTCCCCAAGCAGCTGAATTGGAATGAATACATTTGATGCAGTGAAAGTTCTACAGAGTTTATTGGAAGAACAGTTGACATTTTTATTCAGCTTTTAAACAGAGATCTTTAGTCTTGAGTTGTATTTCCAAAAGAAAAAATCACCGTAAACTTGGCACCTAGGTTTCCATAGTGATCTGAAGCATGTGACTTGTGGACAAATAGATGAATGGGGAAAAATACAAGATTCTAGGGTACAAGGAGGATGAAAAAGAAGCCAGTTCTTTGACAGGGTTGTGAAGAAAGGGCAGATAATTTTACGGTACTGATTATGTGAGACAGCTAGTGGTTGGGTTAAAGGAGTCGTTGCTGGGAGCAAGAGGAAGGCAAGAACAACTGGCACATGCGTGAGGCAAGGGAAACATGACGTATATTCATCGTTATAACAGTGAATTATAACTAGTTTCCCTATGGGAAAAACACTCCTCATTTATTATAATGTAATTATATGCTCAGCAACAGGTTATGCATTAGAGAAAGAGAAAGTGCTCCTGAGAGTCCTAGGTTTCTAGTTTCCTTGGTGGTATTAGCTGGTAGCACAATGGAAATGGTATTCCGGGTGGCCTCGTTCAAATCCCAGCTAAGGCACTTCTTTCTTTCTGTCTTCTGTTTATTTGGTTCCATAAATGTGCACACTGCACTGTTGCGTATATATAAAAAATTAAGCATCTTGGTGTGATGCTGTGCTGTATACCATGTTTACCATGTGCTATCACCAACCTAATACATCTTAATACCAAACTGATTTGCAAAGATCATGCTTTGCGAAGTTTAGAATCTAGTACGACAGTCAAAAAGTAATCGTAATGATACTTTTAAAACTGCATGTGGCAGCTATATTTATTGACTTGAGTTATTAATTAGAAACTAGTAATACAATACGTTTTATAAATATGTGAGGTAATTAAATATTCACCGATAATGAATGTAATAACGTCTCAAATAGATTTTGCTAAATAGAGAATAATGGATAGGTAAGTGTGTTATTGATTTTTTCACACACCTGAGGTGTGTGATGACCCATAAACCCTTTTTGTGAAACAATAGAATGCAACAGTTTTAAAGTCTTTTCTTTGGAGAATGTTAATACCTGATTTCAGGTTATTATTGCCTTGGAGCATAATAACCTGAAATCTGGTTGATATGCATTTTAACAAAATGGTAATCTGGTGATATTTATGGTCACCAGTAATTATAAACCATTTGATGATATTGTTTGCTGACTAACAACTACTGTTGCTTTAATTAGTTATCATTTTGTTTTTTATTTTCCCTTTTATCACCCCCTTCCTCGGACAATCAGAGTTGCCATGTCTGCTTTTTCTTCTGGCTGGGAAGGGGTGAGTGATCATGCTCAGACTTTGCACTGGGAACTCCTTGGTATGCCTTTTGGGAGGGGCATATGAATGCCAAGTAGACTGTGCCCTTCACTCACTCCCTCCCTCCCACCCATTCCCTCCTCCTCTCCCTCCCTCCTTCCCTTTCTCCCACCCTCCTTCTCTCGCTTCCTTCTTTCCTTTCCTTTCTCCCTCTCTCTTTCATCCCTCCCTTCCCCTCCTCCTTTCTCCCTCCTACCTTCTCCACTCACTCATCCCTACCTCATCCCTCCCACTTCCCTCCCTTCCTCCTTCATTTATTACCTCCCTCCTTCTTCTTCTCTCTCTCGTTCCTCCCTCCTTTCCTTCTTCCCACCTCTCTCCTTACTCCTCCTCCTTCGCTCATTTTCTTCTTCCCTCCTTCCCTCCCTCCTTTCTTCCTCCCTTCCTTTCTCCTTACTCCGTCCTCCTTCCTCACTGTCCTTCCTCCTCCCTCCTCCTTCCTCCCTCCTCCCTTCCTCCTCCTTTCCTTCCTCCCTCCTTCCCTCACTCACTCCTCCTTCCCTTCCTTCTTGCCTCCTTCCATTCCACCCACCTTGCAATCCTCCCTACCTCCTTCCCATTCTCCCACCCTCCTTTCTTCACTTTCTTCTTCCCATTCTCCTCCTCCTTCCCTCACTCCCTGCTTTCTTCTGTCCCTCCAGCCATCTCTTTATTCCATCTTCCTTCTCTCACTCCATCCTTCCCTTTACTTCCTATTTCCCTCCTCCTTTCCTTCCTCCTTCCTCTCTCATTACTCCCTCCTCCCTCCCTTCTTCCTTCCTTCCTCCTTTTCCCTCCCTCCTCACTCCTCCTTTCCTCCATCCTCTTCCCTCCTTCTGTTCCTCCTCCTTTCATTCTTCCTTCGTCCTCCCTCCTTTCCTGCAGCCCAGTGCTTCACCACATGACACACTTAGCCCACAGATGGATTTTCTGGGGCTCCCAGGCAGCAGGATATAAAACCTTCCTGAAACATTTTGTGTTTCAACTTAAACTGGAACATGTATTTTTGTATTTAGTAGTAGTAGTAGCAAGTAGTAAAAGTCTTCATTTTTATGCAGGATAAGTTGGAACAACACATCATTAGGTCCCTAATGTCCTATTTACAAGATGGTCCTGAATATATAAAGACAGTAAACATAAAACATAAGTTTCACTGTAAGGTACAAGACATAGAAACTGTGACATATGCAATACTTGGACTCAAGGTTCTATCAAACTATAGTGCAAACATTTATGATATATTTATATATTATATAGAGAGCCTTTAGGAGAACTTTGAATAACATTTTGTTTGGACACAATTCAGCTTGTATTTCACACTAGCATTGTATTTTTTCTCCACACTTGTTATTGAGGTTGTTTGCATGAAAACAATATGTTTTTCCATAAGAGTTCATCAGCTGCTATTGTATTCACCATCTGGGGCCAGATAGTCAAAACCTTGTAGTGTAAACCGATTGTCCACAATTGCACTGGATTGCTGTATTCAAAGGCCAAATAGCACCGTGCAATGTGTTAGCCCTGACGCTAAAAGATAATGTATGTGTGGGGATGCATGCAGGCACAACGGTATGTTCAAAACTATTGTGCTGTACAAGATGCATTAGTGTGACATGTGGAGCGAGTGCAAAATAATCGCCTATGAAAAGGTAGTCTTAACTCTGGGCAAATCAAGGATGGGGTGTGGACATAGTAGCATCAACAGGAACAAGGCTGTATGCAACCAATGAGGAGGCAGTGAGGACGGATCGCCACTGGGCCACTCCATATGTACAGGCACCCAAACTGTGGAATACAATGCCTCAACATTGCTTAGACACTAATAATCAAGTAAATTATGAAACTGAGCTAGAACTCCACTTGCAACAACAAACTATTTGTAATTGTTTTAATTGTGCTACTAAGTTGATATTTGTGAATTGTGGGTTGTTGTTCATTGTATGTATTTACTATACACTGTATCGTCTCAGTACACATGTAGTGCCTCCAGGTCATTCCTGGCAATGGGCTTTGGCCCAGTGTGCTTATCTGGTCAACAAAGTGAGAAATACAAATAGAAATAATAGAATACTGCATTGGGAGGCAGTATAGCTACAGTGGTTTAAGGCTCTGAGCTGCAAATCTGGTGACAGCCAGCAGACCAGACCTGGGTTTGAATCCCAGCTTCCACTTACATACTGTGGGACCTGAGCAAGTCACTTAACTTCCCTGTGCTCCCAGAATGCACCTGTAAAAAAGCTTTCAGCTTAGTGTGCTACTCCTGGTTAAAAAATAAATGGAAGAGACATGCTGCACACAGATGGCACCACTCACGTTGCCATCATCTGGCACCGTCTTAACCCTGCCAGACATCAGTGGGTGACCCAGTGCCCAGTGGATACTATGGCAGTGCATCCATACAGCACACACCTCCAGTACCCCCATTTGGGGTACACCAACACATTCAGCACACACATGCAGCACTGGGGAATGGAGGTGTGTAGGGGAGTGTGGGCAGGCTGCACCACACAGTAGGTGCTGCCACAAGGCTGGGGCCATTCACACAGGGCACATGTTCCAGTGTCAGGAAGACCCCAAATCCAGTGTGCCTGTCTGACTGTATGTGTCACTCCTCTGGGCACATACTGCTCATCTGCACAGACACCACGGCACACGGCCAACCATGTGTATGTTACTGTGAGAATCCCATGCCAGTGGTGCTCAGCATATGTGGATCACAGGACAGAATGACAGTGGTGTCCACTGTCAGAACACACCTGCCAGCTAGGTTGGTCACTGTGTGGAGAGCAGCTGTCATTGATGCCTGACACAAAATAGGCATTGCTGTGTCCCTCACAATACCAGCCACTATGGTACTGAAGCATCTGCTATGTACTGTAGCAGGGACTACAATATGTCCATGGCATGCATCACCATAGTAACATGTAATAACAGTGAAGCAAAATGAGTGACTGGAAAAAGCGACTCATTTTGGGTATTGATTATTAGGGGCTACTGTGCACAATATCCCTGGATGGGAGCGTGACTGTGGGAAGGGTGAACAGAAGAGATGAATAGCGAGGGAAGGGGAGACAGGGAAGGTTTTTGGGATTGCTGTACCTGCTGTTGCCGAGCTAGCCATGTGGCATGGTGGTGTGAGTGGCTAGCCAGAGCACTGCAGGTATGGGGTTCGAGACTGGCGAGCGATACATTTTGCCACAGCTACAAGCTGCAACACTTAATTTTTGTGATATCCAGATTTTGCCCCTCCCCAACATGCACCCCTGGAGTTGATAATGTTAACTTAGGGGGCATGCCCCCACAAAAACACTTTTACAATCCAGATGTGAGGTTGCCTTTATGTGCATATCGCCAATGTGCTTTTGTGATATACACTTGCCATAATAGCGATCGCTGTTATGACATGGAACCCAGCACCACCACCTGTGTCTGTGGTGCTAGTCCCCTGGAGCACAGTAGTCTCTGCTGTTGTGTACAAATGTAGCCTGCAGCTACCGACATGTTGCTCCAGACTGACATACAGGTGCCGCTGTAAGCAGACCCAGCCTGCAGCTACCGACCTGTAGTTACAGTCTGACCTACAACTGGGGCTGTGTGCACCTGCAATAGCTCAGGGCAATCCACATGGTAATGCATGCAAATCAGGCCATAATCTATTTTATTTATTTATTGAATACTAGGATTACAAATACCTTTGAACCATAGGTTCTTTTACAAAGGTTCCACGTCAGCATGAAATTGAAACAAACAAATAGGAAAACAACATCATAAAATCATACAGAAAAAATAGTCGATGCAATACAGTAGGATACGGGTTGATTCAGGTTCCATAATACGGAGATGCGGTAATGAATAGACAAAAGTTAACATCATGAGACATTAACAGTAGGTACTCTTGGTTCAGGAGGCAATAATACCAGATTACAGGAATCATAGCCAAGAGATGCACAACAAGGAGGAAGTTTGAGGAGCAAAATTGTAGGGTTTTAGGAGAACGCCATGAGCATAATGTGTCTTGTTCAGTGTGGAAAGAGACAGGATGAAAAAATCTGTCAGAACTAAGACATTGTCATAAAGCACATTCAAAAAAGTGCAGTGGACACGGGAGGGAGGAGTAAGGGAGAGGACAGGTGAGAAGGGGGGGTGGAGAGAGAGAAGGTGAGGACATGGGTCAAAAGAGGGAAGGAGGTAGGTGATATGTAGCTGGGGGTGGAGGAGGAGGAAGAGGGGAGAGAGGAGGGAAGAGGAGGAACAGCGAGGGTGGCAAAGGAGGAGGTCACAGGCAGAAAAGGGTGACAGGGAAAAGGAGGAGATTGAAATACAGGGACTAGGAGCCAAGGTTGAAAGAGGAGGCTGGGAGAGAGTGAGCAAGGGGAGTGAGATGGGAATAAGAGGTAGCAGAGGTCTGATGAAGGAAGGGTGAGCTGCAGTCCCAGTGGGTACAGTCACACACGGTAAGGTTAATTAGGTGACAGCGCAGTTTGTGCTTCATGGGCCGAGCTTGTTCTCATCAATGACTCAGACAGGAGACCATTCATTAGGGATGGTATCCTGATGTAGAAGCACGTTGAGCCTGGAGAGGTACTACAGAATGGGACAAGATAAGTGGATTTGAGTGTGCTGCATGTAAAGCGTGTGTTATGGTAGATTGCATGAAGGCATGTGTAGCAGGAGGCGTGAGGCAAAGGCAAATCTTCTTTGCCAGAAGCAGGTCTGGTAGGCTAAATCTACCATAAAGGTTGAGCCAGTTAGAGTGTTTGTATAAGTCACAGGTATGCGTACGCTTACCTGCACCAGTGACAAGTCTGCAGCACTTATTCAGGCGGTCCTAATTCTTTTAGGTGGTATCTGAGGCAGCACCTGAGGATACTAGCCCATAATCAATTATGGACAGAATGGAGCTAGTTACTGCAGTACGCATGACTTCATTGGTCAGACAGTGGTGATGGTGGTAGAGGACTCCAATTCTTGTGTTAATGACTTTAGATATGTGGTGGACGCGAGGTTGTAGGAGAGTGTGCAGTCAAGGGTAATACCAAGATATTTAAATTCCTGCACTTGATCGAGCGGTTGTTGTTGTTTGTTGTGAATAGGAAGGCTGCCCATTCTGAATCTGCTGGGGAGCCATAGAATAGCATGGCCTTGGCTTTTTATAATTCATTAGCAGCTGATGGTGATCGAACCAGGACTCCATACGACTGAAGTTTTTCTGTAGATCCTGGGAGAGGTGGGTAGGGTCAGAATGGGTAGAAAAGAGGACAGCATCATCGGCATAGAGTAACATTTTATTTTCGCAGGCTGCAGGAAGGTTGTTAATAAAGAGGCTGAATAAAAGTGGGCCAAGTATGGATCCTTGAGAACACCAGACCGCACTGGGAGGCTACTGGAAAGAGTGTCAGTGATCTTCACTTGTTGGCTTCTGTCGGTGAGGTAGCTTTCAAACCACTTCATGACCGCATTTGAGAGGCCAAGTGCAGATGAGGAATCCAATAGAAACCGGTAGTTCACGGTGTCAAAGGTCTTTGTTAAGTCAATGTACACATGCATCAAGCAAGTTACCTGTATCCAAGGCTTTATGTATATGGCTAGTAAATTCTAGTAAGGCAGTGGGTGATGCTATGGGCCTTATGAAGCCATGCTGCTGTGACACTGTAATACATATTTCTTAATGTGTTGAGTCAACTGGGTCTCAACAATACGCTCTAGCACCTTGGAAAGAGGTGGTAAGATAGATGGGGCGGCAGTTGGAGTGCAGAGACCCATCACCACTTTTATGTATGGGTGTGACAATGGCTGATTCCAAAGCTGGGGAAACTGTCTGAGGGAGAGGGAGAGATTTATAAGTTTAGTTTGAGGGAGTAGGATGGTGATAAGGGATAGCGAGAGAAGTTTAAGTCCAAGGTGTTAACTAAACCTAGTTTTACCTAGGATTTTTTGGAGGCATTTCTAGATTCAGAAAGAGATATTCTCCTGAAATAGATCAGTAAAATCATGATTGAAAGTATCAGCAATTTCTTTATGGTCTTGTAAAATAGCCTACCTTGTTCTGGAGCATGGAGTGGGAGGATTTGTTGGGTTTTCCTGTAAGTTTTTAATGTTTTCCCAGAAGGACTTGCTGTTATCCCACATGTCTGTTAGATTGCATTTGTAGTATTCCTGTTTGGGTCTATGTATTGCCTGGGCACACTGATTCCTGGTCACTTTACATTGTCGCAAGTCTGGTGGTTGCCCAGATGCCATAGTATGGTGCCAAGTATCCCTGAGCTTCATCACAGTAATTAGCTTAGGGTAAACCAGGAGTTATTAAAGGATCTATGTTTTCTTTTTTTAAGGAGGCAAGGTTATCACAGACTTTGTTAAAGGAAAACTCCATGTTAAAATCACAAAAAGATATATAGTAGTCTTTTTTCTGTGTTCTAACCAGTTCCCAATGTTTTCTTTTCCTCTGGCTGTGAGAGATGTTTTTCTAACTTTCCTAACTGTTTTATTGCCCTTGGAGGTTGCCATTCTGGTTTATTTTATGGCCTCTAGTCTTCCTAGAGTGCCCTTTGGTGTGATGTCTAATTACCCTGCAGGAAGCCAGTGTCTTGTTACAGGGTCTGTCACAGCTCAGCCACAGAGAAAATACTTCTTCAGAGAAGACACACTACTAGATCTTGGGTGAGTGTAATCATTATTATTTTTGATATCAGTACCTTGTCCTGCTATGTTCTTGTGTGTGTGTGTGTGTTTGAATCATGTCACTGTTTATTCCTCTCAGTCACTTTCAGTTTTTGTACCAGTACTAAGTAGTAAAAATTGAACATCACCTTATAGGTTGTAACATAGCAGGACTAGGTACTAATAGTCAAAAATAATGACATTACTCACCAAAATCTAAGCAGTGTGACTTCTCTGAAAGAAGTATTATCTTTGTGGCTGAGCTGTGACAGACCCTAGCTAAATTATAGGCATAGCTACATCACTGTCACATGAGCCATGGTGTATAGAGAAGAAAGAAAGCCAGTAAACCTATTTGTGATGGAGATCCCCAGGGGTTGTAAAACTACCACACAGCTAGCAGCTAATTTGGGAAAAACTCTAATACCAGACAGAGGGAAGGACACACTAGGATTTAACATACATATCAAAACACTCTACATAACATATATTTTGCACATTCTGGGTGGACTTCTCCTTTAAACAGGGAATGAAGAAATTAAGGGCAAGGTTGATGCAGTCCATGGAGTTGAGGGTGACCAGTCAATTTGTGACATGATAATGACATGCTAATGTGGCTGTTTGCCCATGGACTGCCTAAGTAGGCTCATTTGCACATCATTTTGAATATAGCAACAGTGTGCCCTGAGTAAACATGTTAGCGCCAGGCAAACCTGTCAGAACCATAGCACAGTTCTACAGTATTTGGCCTGCATTGTTTGCAGTTTTGTGACTCCACTTCTTTGTTAGCACACACATTGGCCACATAGTTCACCTTTGCCATACTCCACATCTAAATGCACTGGGCTTGCTGTTGTGGTTTTGTGCTGCCCTGGTTGCTATATTTAGAGCTGTCTTATCTGCCAGACTCTTTTTGCACTGCACTCAAAGCCCTGTTTGCACATCGAGTTTGCACACTATATTCGACTGATTTAGCCTTGGGCTATTCCTTTGAATACAGAGTGCTAATGGTTCTGGGCTATTTTTCCATTCTGGGCAGTGCTAATTTTGCCCGGGCTAAGTTTGAATATTGGACCCTGATGTTATAATAATCTGCTTGTGATGTTGCAGTTATTCAAACACACTTTGCACTCACAGCAGAGGATTGTAACTTCTAATGGGGAATAAATTGTTAGAGATTGTGTACTATCTATAGATGTACATATATTGTAATGCTACAGTCATTCCTGGGGAGTCAATGGAGTGAGCTGTGAAGACCTATTCAACAGGTGAAGTAGTGTGGTCATGACAGGACATGGATGGAGGCTAGTTGGTGAAAATTTCAGGAGGGCAGTGAAGAAGCTCTGCTTCACTGAGAGAGCGGTGATGCAGTGAAACAGATTGCTGGCAGAAGTGGTGGGGGCAGGGTTATGAATGGATTCAGACACAGCTGGGACGAGGTTAAAGGGCAGATCATTTCTGCAGAAGGAGCTAGGAAGGTGGGGATGGAAGGCGAGGGAAGGTTTGTGGAAAACACCTTGAGACATTAAGTTAGGGAATAAGTAGGAAACTCTTTTGGGAAGACTGGACAGACCCTTGGGCCCGATTCTCAAAGGGGCGCATCCAGCACAAGCATTTCAAACTGCTGCTTGCACCACTGCCCTCATGCGCCAGGACCCCTGCACCAGATTCTGGTACAGGAGGGTCCCGCCACCTAAGTCCCAATGTTTGCAGCACCCCAGCCATGCAGCAAACACATGCCGCACGGGAGGGTTCACCGCAAGCCCCTTGTACAGTCTGCTGCACAGTCCGAACAGTTGCGGACCGGCCACAGAGAGGTGAGCAGAGGGCTGTGCTGGTCCTCTGCACTGACAGGGAATGTGGAGGGTGCCACCTGTCTGGGTGGGGGTCACTGGTCACCAGTGGGAGGGTTGGGGGCATGATCGTGGTATAGGCTGGATCACCAGGATCTGGGTGGGGGGCACCATGTAGAGATCGTGACATGGCACATTGGGGCATGTCGGGGATTGGATAGGTGATCCTGCACTGTATGCCCTATGGGGGCATGACATGATGGGGGGTCCAGGTGCACTGTGGCATGTGAGGGCACGTCAGAGTTTGGGAGGGTGGGACATGGCGCTACTGCCAGGACAGCTCCCTAGGTGCTACTTCTAAGTCCCCATAGACCAGCCGAAGCTGGTCTAAGGGTGCTTAGAAGTCTGCCTTCAGGGCGCAGTTTGTGAATCCTGTTTCTGGGCTGCAGCAGCTCGTGTCTGCCACAGTGCCTCTTGTGCCATGTTGCAGCCCATCTCTTGGTGCAGGGACAGTGCAACCCCATTTGGGGCAGGCAGCCTGCATTTGAATCCTCCCAGACATACTTTTGAGCAAGGTGCACATGCCATTCTCTCCTGGCTTTGGCACCTTGCATCATGCCGAGACTTTGAGAATCAGGCCCCTGGTCTTTATTCACAGCAACATCTATATTTCTATATGAAATACCAGCTAATTTATGTCTAAATTTATGTTTTCTGAAGTTTTTCCCCCAGCAACTCAGCTGGTCTTTCAGAGTTTGGACCAGGGAAGGCATGTGGAGATGAGAAACAGCTCACCTCCCAAAGTGCCCTGCAGGCTGGGATACAGGGGAAATCGGAGCATTCACAGCACAGCAGTCAAACAGAAGCATGCAAAACAGAGATACACAACAAGTAATGTGCCTACATGTGCAGATCTGCAAACAGAAAGTCAAATGTGCAAAATAAACAAGCGTACAGACAAGACAAATGTGCAAGCGTGAACAGTGCAATAACAAGGGCACTTGATAAAAAGAAATGCACCTAGAAATGGAATGCCCCCTCCCTGAATCCCTGCTTGAATGCCACTAGGGCAGTCACTATGGGGGGACATTTTGACATGGGCAGTTACTATGGGAAGCATTAAGTAGGGAGAACATTCAGTTTGAGGCACCATTCTGAATTTGGGGTGCACTGTGGTTTCCAACTAGGCAATAGAATGGTTTCCTTAGTGACTGGGCCACTAGGTGATGTCATTATGACATAATCATGCTAAACATTGGTGTGATAACTTGTGGCCGTCCCCTTCTGCACCCTGAAGAGAAAGCGAACACTCGTGGCTTTCTTGGCGTCCTTGATAATGGCAGTGGTTATGTATTACCCGAATGCGTTTGGGCATGAAAGCCTAAGGATAGTTACAAAATATCTGCCCTTCATTTGACTCATTATAGCCCACATTATTGTTTATGTCTGTTTATTGTTTGCTAATTTACCTTGATGTGGGGCCTTTGTAACCAGCCTGTAATGTTGACCATTTGCTTTATTTGAGCTCATTCACTTTGTTTCCTGTTGCTTGATGTTAATGTATTTGTCTTCTTGATGAGGAGCGTTGTAAACAAGTCCCTGACTCAAAGGGTCATAATTCTGATTACTTCTTAAAATAAAAAAAAAAAAATGCCGCTCCGTGAAGATAATACAGAACATAAGAGACGGGGCATAGTTTAGAAGATGGCATACTTTAGAAGATGGGGTAGCCTCTTTTAAACAACAGAGACAGTACATTAGAGTTTTTTTTTTACATTAACCTGCTTGAAGGGACTCAAAATTACCATTGATATTACAGATGAACTTTGTTGAAATACAGCCCATACTTGAGGTTAAAGTCACCCTATGGTAAGATTCAGATAAAGAACTTATCAATTCATTTAAATAATCACATTTAAGTGGAATTTTTTTTTAAAGAAGCGCTTTGTTAATTTAAGAATTTCAAGTTTTGCCTCCCCCACCCTGCCCATCTCACAACTTGTTTTATTTTCGGTGGAATCAGACTGACAGCACTAGCTCGCATGGTGTCACTAAAGATGAAATGATAGAAATGATATTAAGAATACTGCAGGTTCGTTTCCCCTGCTTGACTAACTAATTGAACTAAATACAGTTATTCTATTTAACATTTAATTGTCACAAAAGGTATTAGAATTTGATTTACAAAATATAATTTTGTTTCATTAAATAGCCCTTATGGTTCTGAAGAAGAAACAGGATTGTTTTGAAACATTAACAAAGTGGAAAAAAGCGTGAGCATATACTGAACCATGGAATTTTATTGCAATTTGGAAAATATGTTATGAAGATTCGTTGGAAGTAAAAAAAAACCTTGAATAATCTCAATACAACTGGGCTGAGTGTTTAATTCTTCATAAATATTTGTTCATACTGTTAATTAGGGCAAATCCTACCTAGCCATAACAGCTGAGATAACTGTAAACATCATAGAGAGGTGAGATGTGGGGGGGGGGAGGGTGGGCATAGATAAGAAAGGGAAAAGGTGGGGTCAGACACAAAGGGAAGAGTGGGAGCAAGAGGTACAGTTGCAGATGTGAGGTGTGCATAGAGCAGAGGTTTCAGGAAAAGGGTCTCAGTCCTTAGCAAAATGGAATACTCTCAGCCAATCCACCTTTGTTTGACTCTCGGCCTCCTGACCTAGAGGCAAGGGCAGTGCCGTCCGGTGTCAAGCAGGAAAGTAATTGTGTAGTTAACAGGATTTACAACCGAAAAGGACCATACAAGGCCCTTTAGGCTTTGTTCAAATTTCAAATGAAGCTTTGTACTCTGTAATTTAACACTGCAACATTGTGTGGGATCTACCTGGAGAATATTTTAGGCACTCTGAGTTCACAACTTGTTTATCTGTCTGTGAGACATCGCAGCTAATGAATCAATGTATTGGCAGGTTGCCATTCCAGGGACTGTTCTGAAAAGACCTTTTTTTTTTGTTTTGGGGGAGTTATTCCAAATCATTATAGGGATGGCAGCACACTCCAGTGCTTAGAACAAGATCCAAGGTTCAGATCTTGTCAGAGACACTTGCTCAGTGCTTGACCTTGAGCAAATCAAATAACCTCCCTTTACTTTCCCAACAGAACTATCAAGTAGAAGCAGGGGCACTAAAATGCTACACTCCTGTAGTCTGATTGGTTAATTTTATTAATGTGTCACAAGCAAGTCAAACAAGCAGGAGACGACCCCACAACAGACATGATGATGTTTCCCAGAGGTGCGGTATGAAGCAAAACGCTGTGAGTTCTGTCGTGTGGTTGTCTGCAGCTTGTTAGGGTTATTCGTGGCACATTAATCAAATGAACCCTTCTTTTTTCAGACTGTAGCAGTGTTCAGTGTTAGATGAGCGTACCAAAACTGAGGAGTCAGAACTGCATAGAACACCTTAGCCCAGGGTGCGGAAACAATTGCCTTCCTGAATGTACTTTAGTCAACCTGCCTACTTTTTTATCATCCAGCATTTTGATGAATAATCCATGATTTATTCACAGATATGCATGGGGCTATTCATGATACTCAAAAGCATACCTCTCAACCTCCTGCCTCATAAATCAGAGACAAGACTTAAAAACAATCAGGGGCAAAGGACCAAAATCAGGAACACATCTTAAAAATTTGTGATATCCATCCAGGAAGCTGGTGGAATAAGGAGCTTAATGCAAAATATATTTTCTAAAGAAGAGCAAGTCTGTAACTTTAATGCTCTGCATTACTTTGTGTTAGAATCCCCACAGTTTAGCCATGAAACAAACGTTTTACAAGGGACAGAGTAATATTTTAAGGCAAAATCAGGGACAGTTGAGAGGTATGCTCAAAAGAGAACAGGTCAGGAATTGTACTTTTTGGAAAGGTTTGAGAGGAGAAAAAGCCAACAATAATTGTACAGTACAATACATGCAACAGTGAAACAAATTATTCCATAGAGTGTTTCCAAAAAGTATAATTTTGGTTGCCTGGACTTTCAGTGTGAGGTTTAAAAGCAGCCTCCCTGCTGTCATTGGAGAAATTCTGCCAGCCTCATTTTAATGCTGCTCCACTGATTGAAATGTGTGTGTGTGTGTGTGTGTGTGTGTCAAATTAATTGTCTAACCCATTAGCTTCTAAAAGTATGGGGTCCCCTGACCCACCTTACCCTAGGCTCTACCACCTATGGCAATGTTTCCAGTTAGCCCTTAACCTTGCGTGAGTGAATGCTAGTATTCTTTTTGTTTATACTGTTTCACCTGTGCAACAGTTGCACCCTGAGGCAGCCCCTCTTGCCTTATTCTCGAACCTGGAGACCCAGGTTTGAATCCCACCAGTCATATATACACTGTGGGACCATGAAGCCACAGGGTTTGTTTTCTTGGTTTTGTTTTCTTCCCAGTCCCTGAAGGAGACCCTTGGCATAACCTACCACCATGGCCCCTGGCAACCATTGCCTGACACACGAGACTTGGCTTGCCTTTTTTTCTCTGTTGAAAAACCAGTAAGCTTTATTTAGTTTTTATTAACCAGGTAAATGCACTAGACAATTAAGTGCTTATTTTCAGGCATGACCAGGAGGATACAACAGCATATACAGATTACAAACAAGATCCTATCAAAGCACATACAGTACAAATGACAAGTTGTCTAGCGAAACAATCACACTAAGTTTACAGGAAATGAACTGAGTGCAAGGATAAAATAGGACTAAAGTACAAGCTCCGGTCTCAATCAATATTATATTAACTTTTTAAATCCACACCTGAACATGCCAGTTTCCAGGGCAGCTGTGTGGAGCCACTCTTTACAGAACAAACATGTCTCACCTGCAGAGGAAAGGAGAGCTCTGATTGGTCAGAGAGCACACTTGATCGATACTGTCTGTCACTGATGAAGTTTAGCTAGGATGGAGTTCCAAAGTCATGTGACAACACAGGGAATGCGATATTACCAAGTTTTGTTTTCGTTTTAGCTATGGAGAGTAAACCAAAGTTTGCAGATCTTATAGAAACATAAAATTTGTGGCGGATAAGGACCGCTTGCCCCACCTAGTCTGCCAATTTTCGCTACGGTTTCATATACCACAGATCCTAAATGATCTGTAGCTTACCTTCTCTTTCCTATCATTAAGAGTTCCTTTTGTCTGTCCCATGCATTTTTGACGTCCCCTACTGTTTTGCCCTTCAACCTCTGCCAGGAGGCTGTTCCATGGATCCACCACCCTTTCCGTGAAAAATACTTTCTCACGTTACCCCTAAGTCTACCCCCTCTATCTTCATATTATGGCTCCTTGTTCTTGAACATCTTTTTGAAAGATGCTACCCTCTTGTACCTTATTTACACCTTGAGGTATTTGAAAGTCTTCATCATATCCCCCTCTTTCTCTCCTCTCCTCCAGTGAATACATTTTCAGATCCTCCAGTCTCTCCTCATATGACTTTTGGTGCAGCCCCTACCATTTGTCATCTGCCAATCCGAGCCACTTCTGCTCACTTAGAATCATTTAGAATGTGAGGAGCTAATAAGGCCAAAGCCCATAAGCTGCCCTTTTATGACAGGATGTAATAATCTAGTTTTCCACCCGTGGATATGTATTTATCTAAATTATTTTTAAAGATATTTCTATTTAGACTTGTCACTACATATTCTGGTAATCTAGTCCATAAATCTGATGCTAATTGGGAAAAATATTTTCGTTTTTGGGATTTATAATGATTACATTTGACTTGCAAAGGATGGCCCTAGTTGTTATATCATCATTTTGTATTTTATATTTAATTCTGTCATTAAGACTGGATCGTTTATGATATTATAAAAGAGAAGCAAATCACCCCTTTGTCTACATAGTTCCAGGCTATATATACCTAGGTTAGTTAATCTTTCATTGCATTGCTTATCCTTCTGATTTTTTATAGATCGTGTAAATCTTCATTGTACATTCTCCAATTTATTTATTTCATTTTTGTATATGGGTTCCAAAACTGGCTGCCATAATCTAGATAGAAAATACAACGCATTAAAACATCAGATGTCTTGCTTTTAATGTTTCTCTTATAGCCACTAGTGTTCTGTTTGCTTTGGCTATTACGGTGGAACAATGCTTTTTAGGTCCATCTTATTATCAGTTATGATGCCTAGATCTTTTTCATTTGTTTTTGTGGTATTTCACAGTCATTAAGTCTATATGTGTGTAATGGGTTATTTCTCCCCATATGTATACTACAGCATTTGTCCAGATTTAGTTTCATTCCTGCTTTAGTGGTTCATGAGGCAATAGTATCAATATCCCTTTGAAGTGTGATTATTTGATCTTCACTTTGACATGGCCCTCCACGTTTGTGTCAGCAGCATGCTCTGCCTATGTCCTTCTGGAGATGTGGCCTCCTGAACTGGACACAGTACTCTAGATGAGGTCTCACCAATGTTCTATACAGTGGCATCACCACCTACTGTATAGAACATTAGTGAACTTCATCTAAATGATTAGTCTTAGGGGTAGAGTGCAGTTTGAAGGCTGAAGGAGCAAGACAAGTGATAATGGGGACTGTCTGTGAAGGATGTTGAAAATAACACCACCCAGGGTGAGAGTACAAAGGGATGCTGGAGGGAGCCACCCAGGCTGGAATACAATGTACAATGGTGGATAATGTGATTCATGACCAGGGAAAAATGGCAGGTGCTGTTGACATCACATCCTCTTCTGTAGTGTGGTGCTGGCTGAGGCTGAGAAGACAGCCATCCCATATAGGAGTTTAGGGAGTAGTATGCCCTGAGTAATGGCTAAGCTGGCTTTTGATGTGAGGCTATGGATGAAACTATATGAAAGCCCCAGCCTGGAATTTACTGATTTACATATGCTGGTTATGCAACACATAGAAAAAATGTGTGTGCCTCAAGGAAATCCCAGTAGCCTGCTAATCACTTAGCCTCCCATAGCTTAAGGGTTAAAGCACTGGCATGGTACGTCAGGGACCTGGGTTCAAGTCCCAGCGGAGCCACAGTTTTCCTTTCACATTCCCATTATGATTGCATAGGCTCACAACATGCAGGCAGAAGTCCAGATATGGATCCAATGTTACCCCTAGATAATTAAATGAGGATACTGATGCTAGTTGGGTCATGTCACTACACAAGAAAGAGAGAGGGATGGGTGATTTTTCTAGCCTTGGGACAGAGCCAAAAGCATTACCTCAGTTTTGAAGTGTTCTGGAGAAGCTTATTAGCAGAGAGCTAATTTTGTACCTGCTGGAGGTCAGATGACAGCTGAATATAAACATCAGTTATAACACCTTAGACCACTTTACAAATGTTATAAAATGTAATAATCCACTTTAGTTATGTGTTGGTGCTGTAATAACCTCAGCTCCTGGGTGGTTAAAGGCCCTTGGTTATGCCTCAGTTCTCACAATCACCCAGGTTGTTCAGTTGTTACAATACTGTCATACATCCAACCTTGGATCAGTCTACATATGCTATTTGTATGGGGGAGAAAATAAAACTGACTGATGTCAAGATGTTGGGATTAAAGCTGCAAAAGTCAACTGGCAATACAGGCAGCCAATAAAAACACGGTATTTGTGGGCCCAGTGGAGGAGCAGTTGCACTTCCACCCCCATGCTGGCGACCCGTGTTTGGGAAGAGACAAGGGTTGCTCAGTGGGCTGGCTGTGGTGAGAGAGGATTGAGCATCCGACATCAGCTCGTTTGGGGGAGGGGCACTGGGTCCAGCTGCAGAGACTGCCACCTGGCAGAGATCAGCAGCAGCGCAGGAGGAGTGCATGAGGAGCATGGCAGTAGCATGATGTGCTTGACACACACATCCCAATGCTACAGCCCAGAGGAAGAAAGTGGAGGAAAAAGATGCAGGGCTGCTCACAGTTGGCACCCTGCAGTCTCTTACACAACTGACATAGAAGGCCACCCACCCATCGGAGTTCTGAGCAAGTGATGGATAACTGATAAGTCCATGAGAAGGTCGATGATGGGGCTGGGAGGGGGTGCCATCGGGCAGACCAGAGGGAGAAAACTACTGACTGAAAAGAAGAAACCCCGTGGCTTGCAAGGACAACCCCTAGTACACTTGAGCCCCATGCAGCCTCCTTCACCCCTCTCAAGGGCCTGGGGTGCCATCAGGCAGACCGGAGGAGAAAACTACTGATAAAAAACCTAACAACACACAGTATTATACACATTACCCCAATGTAATGAATGAACCAGATGTTGGCCTTATGGAGAGCCTTTCTACACAATGTACTGTATCTCAAAGCTGTTTACAAAGCCACGAGTGCTAAATACTGGCGGTGCAAGGACTGGTGAAGTCATTTGTAGCCATGAACTGCAATATTAATGTGTTCCTCAGGGTTCCTTTTAATTTTTAATAGATATAAAGGGAGACAGGTAACTGGAAAAGGATAAATAATTAATCTAAGACAAACTTATCTCAACCATACAAAATCACTATCAGATCTCAGTTTAAACTATCCTTGTCACAGGAATATTCTTTTAATGTTTCTATTACATAAAGACAGAGATCATTTCAAAGTGCAATTTCAATCAAATATTTCTCAAAAGCTCCATCAATTCAAATTCCAGTAACGTTTGGAAAATATATTCCTTCTTCAGACTGTTGAGCTTTTCTATAGAAAAGCTCAACAGTCTGAAGAAGGAATATATGAAATGATCTCTGTCTTTATGTAATATAAACATTAAAAGAATATTCCTGTGACAAGGATAGTTTAAACTGAGATCTGATAGTGGTTTTGTATGGTTGAGATAGGTTTGTCTTAGATTAATTATTTAGCCATGAACTGCACACACACACACACACACACACACTCACACTTGGATTACAGTCTGTTTTATGGTTGGGGGGCAATGTTAGCCAGGTATCAAATTATGTGGGTAATCCTGTAGAGCCATGGGATATTTTACTTCTGTAACCTCCCATCATTTGGGAAGGATCTTATCTAAATTGCTCACTGCCACCCTCCTGAACTGCTGTGTTGTCAAGCTGCAGTGGCCCTTGCCTGACTCTATGTGCATGGCACGGCGGAGAGAGAGAGAGCGCGAGGCCATGCAGCAGCATAGATCCTCAGCACCCCAGTGCATCTTTTAGTGGCTGCAACTGCACTCTTGTCCCTGAACCTACTTTCAAATGCTGTAATTTGCGTACATGTGCATAATATATTTCTTTAAATTTATTGACTCGGGATCACTCAGCTGAGATGCAGCATCTGTTTTCAGTGGGGTCCTGTTCTTACCTTTTTTTTTTTTTTTTTTACAGCTGGGGGGATCTGGCACTTGGAGAGGGTGAGGAATTTGCTCAAGGTCACACAGCGAATAAGTGACTGCTGTGGGACTGGAACCTGGGTCTCATGTTTTCTGTGCCTGTGTTTTAGCCAATAGAGCAGACTGCCTCAAATTAATGTTAATTAATTAATTGCATGCAAACAGTATGCTAATTATCGACTTACCTTTCATATAATTAGAACTCCTTAGTTCAAAGGTGAATTTCCTTTTGACTCTCTATTTGAGAATCAGACAGGTTCTAGGTGGTTTATGTTTTGTTTTTGTTTTTAGAATCGGGTCTGCTTGTTCTTGGAAACAGGACTGCATAGAAGGAGTGGGATCTGATGAAATATGTATGTTGCTAAATAATTAAGAAATGGAAGGGGTGATTTATAGAATCAGCCCACCTCAGCAGCTTTTCTGCATTTAGCATCCTTTTCAAGTTGGACCAGCAGTCATGCCCCAGCAGAGTCACTTTTCTCTTGTCATTTCTGCCTCACTGAATCTTTGTTAATGCTGCCTTGACCCATTTTGAGATGAATCGGAGGCAGATAGATGGCAGAACACCTGACTGCAGAAACCCAGGGTTAAGCCGCCCCAAAAGGACTCATCTAAGTCAGTGTGGACCAAACTAGGCAGGAGAAAACAATAGTCCATGCAGTGACATGACATTCTAAGTAAGGAGATTGGCCTGTTAATGCTTCACAGCCCGAGTGCCAGATTCTGATTTCCAGTATTGACATGCCAGTGTCTGGCTGTGCCTGGAAGATGAAATGACAGTACGGGCACTGAAGTGATAATGTTGCATCCAGAGGCTACTTGTCCTTGTACTTTTGTACCAATGTGCTGACACGTGACCATACCTCTCAACCCCTTGCCTCATGGATCCATGACAAGGTTTAAAAAATCAGGGTCAAAGATCCAAAATCAGGGACACATCTTAAAATTGATACTATCCTCTTAGAAAGCTGATAGAATGAGGGAATTTATGTTAAGATGCATTTTCTGAAGAAGAACAAGTCTATAACTTTAATTTTGACATTATTTTGTGATTTTGCTCCCTCAGGTTCTGTCACAAAATGCAAATTTTACAAGGGACAGAAAACTTTAGGCAAAATCAGGGGCGTCGAAAATCAGGGACAGTTGAGAGGTATGCACGTGACATCCTCAACCTTTGAATCACACCTCAGCACCTTTGCTCTGATGTAGTGACACCCGACATTCCGAACTCTGAGACATGCCCTCGGCACCTTTGCACTGATGTAGTGACCCTGACATTCTCGAACTCTGAGACATGCCCTCAGCACCTATGCACTGATGTACCAATGTTGAGTCACACCATCAGCACCAGTGCAGAGATGTTCCATATGCTTGTTATTCAGGGTCTGTCAGTCCTGTCCTTAGAACCAGGACACTGATAGAAATATAGAAACACAGAAACAAAGAAGAAGAAAAGGGTGGGGGGGAGGAGGAGGAGGACTATGTCCACCAACTCTGTCTTAAAGTGCCTGAGGTACTAACACTTGTCATTCTAGGGCCGAGTCCTACCTTCAATACCAGGGCCCAGTTTACCAACATATGGCATTCAGGGACCTGAGAATCCTGCCTTCTTTACCAAGCCACTGATGTACCTTCCATGTGGCATTCAGGCTCTGTGAGTCCTTCTGTTAGTACCCACGGTATCGATGTGCCACAATAATGCATTCAGGGACTGTGAGTCCTTCTGTTAGTACCAGGGCACTGATGTACCAACACATGGCATTCAGGGTTGTGAAATTTGCCTTCTGTACAAGGGCACCGATGTACCAAAATGTAACATTCAGGGGCTGTGAAGTTTACCTTCCACGTACCAGGGCACTGATGCACCAAAATGGTATTCAAGGACTGGGAAACCTACTTTCAGTACCAGGGCACCAGTGTGCTAACACGTGGCTCTCAGGGACTGTAGGTCCTTTTGTTAATACCAGGGCACCGATATACCAAAATGTGGCATTCAGAGACTGTGGAACCTACCTTCAGTACCAAGACACTGATGAAACAACACGTGGCATTCAGGGACTGTGAGTTCTTCTGGTAGTACCAGGGCACCGATGTACCATCATGTGGCATTCAAGGGTGGCTGTGAGTCCTGCCAGTAGCACTAGGGCAGCAGTGGCTCAACACTTGACATTCAGTGGTTGAGTTCTGCTGTTAGCACTAAGGTACCAATGTGCCCACACTTGGCATTCCAGGATTTTGAGTCCTATTGACAGTACCAAGTTACTGATGCACTAACAGCTGTGTAAGCACCCGACCCTCACCTTGCTTGGGGTGTTACCTATTTAGCTCTTGGCTTGGGAGGGCTACACAAACAATGTATTTATAACCTGGAAATGACATGGGCCGTGGCACTGAGGGACCTGCATAATCATAATAGGGTACCAGTAAAACACAGCAAGCACAAAGGACTCTCCTTCAGCAGTGTCAACTAGTAGGTTTTATTCTGTCACAAGATGTTAAACAGGCAAACATTTTGCCCTAGTGGGTGCTGCAGAAGGTACAAAGGGATGAAGTCAGAGTACTGCACATAAAGTTCAACAGGTCCCTGAATTCGGGATCAGCAAAAGATTCTTTTTATTTTTATGTTGTCTTCTGGCGCATAGCCGAAACAACATTATTATGCAATCTGCTGAGCAGCAGGTTGTGGAAGCGCGGCAGTGTTATGGCCAGTGGCACTACTGCTTTTTGGGCTGGTTTCTGTGGCACCAATGAATGAGCATGCTGTCTATGACAGCAGTTCAGAAAGCGTGCCACCAGCAATTTCACCCCAGCAATGAGGAAGCGCCCGTCATTGCAGGGGTATGCCTTGCCTACTGAAATATTTCAATAAACATGGCAGTGGCTGCAGCTGTCTGCCTCTCTCAGTCCCTAGAAGCTGATGTCGTGGGTGCCCAATCCCCTGTCGGCATGCCCCTCCCCAGTTTGCTTGCCAATGGGGAGCCCAATCTCCATTGGCATAATGTTCCCCTTGTTTTATTTGTCTGCCAAGGAGTGCCCAATCCATCTCGGCATCATGCCCCCAAACACAGACATGCTTTCTTTGCTGACAAGGGGACCAATCTCTCTTGGCTCAGTCCTCTGTCCCCAAAAAACATAGGTGGCACACTGGGAGCCCAACCCAGTGTGCCCAAAGCAAACCTGTGAAAAAACCTTCCGTGATGTCCCTCCCACCGTAACACAGAAAATGGTCCCTCGTGGTCATGGCCGCCGTCCTTCAATCTGCACCCACCCTCTGTGCACCCACCTCCCTGCACCCTCACCCCATACTTACCTCTGGAGCCTGGCGCGATGATCTTTGGTAGAGCGGGGCGTCTGAACTCTTCAAAAGCCGACCGTGAACTGAAAAAATCACGGTAAGCTGTATAATGGCATCAATGGGGGATTTCAACTAGGTGGATATCTTGGGCATTTTTAGATTTGGCTCAAATTTTCAACACGGGGTTCTTGGGAGCCCACCTCATGAACTTAGTCACTGTCATTTCATTTATTGGTCCCAAAGGTGATTTCGCGGTCACTGCATGGAATCACCTTTCAGGACTGAGTAATGAAACAACAGTGTCATTGTTCATGAGGTGGGGTCCAAAAGCCTATGTTGCAAATTTGGTGAAAAAATTCCAAAAATGACTGTGTTACGATGTACATCACGGTTTCCATGCACGCTCATAAGTTAAAGAATTTTTATATTTTCACTCCAGATTTTAACATTGCCATTTTTAACACCTCCATATGAACAGTACAGCTGTCATTTTCACATCCTGCCTGAAATGTGTTTCACACATCTGGCTGAAAATGGCGCTGATCGCTGTGGGAAATCAATGTTTGGGACAGATTAAGAAATCACAGTGACACTGCTTATGAGCAGTGGTCCCAAAATACCTATGTTGAAAATCTGGTGAAAGATTCCCACAAAATGGCTGTGTTCAGAGTGTTGCGCAGTTTCCATGCACGTTTGTAAGTTAGAATTTTATATTTTCACTCCAGATTTTCAACATTGCCATTTCTTCACACCTCCTTATGAATGGTACAGCTGTCATTTTTCATATCCTGCCCAAAATGTGTTTTGCACATCTGGCGCAGAATGGCAAGGTCACTGTGAAATCAACGTTTGTGACAAATTAACAAAATCACAGTGCCACTGTTCATGGGTGGAGGTCCCAAATGCTTTCATGAGGTGGGGTCACAAAATCCCATGTTGAAAATTTGGAGTGCAAATACCAACAACGCCTGGGGTGTTAGGGTTTCTAACCGTAACGTCCCCCTTTAGAGACTGACAGGCGTCAGGGGTGTGACTTTGGATTGCCGGCTGTAATGCTCACCATTCCACCCCACCCCACCCCTGCAGCCAGTGACAGGTATCAAGGTGTGCCTTGGACTCTTTGGCCCCAAAGTTCACCCCATTCTCTCATACTGCACCCATCTCAATGTATTTCCCTATGGAATGGGGTGAGAGTAAGGCCCAACATCCCCAAGGCACAACGTGACACTTGTCGGAGTCTGCAGGGTAGGTTGAGGTGAAATGGCATGAGGCGTTATGGTCCGACCAAAGGCACACCTCAATGCCTGTCAGTCTCTGCAGGGTGGGTGGGGTTGGCGTCAGTTCCATACTTCACTGCCAATCCTATTGTGCATCTTTCAAACTCCTGCACTACCAATGCCAGTGCCAGCAAGATAGCATTCGGCATTGACAAGCGCTTGTTATTGTAATGGTGCCATGGGCCTCTGGGAAGGCGCCACAACAAACGAACAAAACTACTACTATGAGTTCTTTGTCCATTCCACTTCTTGGATCAGAGCGGGCAGAGACTATCCTCACCAAACTTGAACAAACTTGGGTTCACCAAAAGCATATTTTCTCCCAGAGACAGAAACACTTGGGCACAGATCATGTCCTTTACTTGAAAACAAGCTTTACTGTGACTTGTAAACTTTCTGTATAGGAGCCCTTCCCATCTTCTGGTCAGTGAAGTTGGACCCCATTTTCCTGTCAGGAGAATCCCTCCATCACCTACAGAAACTGTGGCAAGGAGGCACTGCTTGGGCTGTACTCTTTCAAACATTGTCCTCACACACTGAAGTTAATAAACTTCAAACAGGCATTCCCAATGGGAAATCCTGGCAGAGCGAGCACTGGGCAGTGTCACAAAAGAAAAGACTCACAGTTCTGGGAAGTCTCCACATTTTACTCATGATATCTATGACCAGATGTCTTTAGAATCTTTTACCCCACAGGGTAAACCACAGGAGAAGGACACTGCTTTGACTCAATGCTCAGCTACTTCGTGACTGAATGAGGAACTGAAAGAGGACAGGAGAAGTTGCTACCTCTCCTGAGGCTCTGCTCAGTCAGACTGACTCAATATCTGAGTGAACAACTGACTCCCACTGCAGCATTCCATTCTGGCTGATGCTGCTGTGAGAGCTCCTCCCACTTGGAACCTCTGTCCAAATGACTGACAGGAGTTTCAGGGGACACTTGGAAGTTAACGCTTTGCTGCCCAGACTGACTACCTACAAAAACTCATTACACTACATAGGGTTCTAGTAACCCCAAGGAGGACATAAGTGTTAGAGTTGGTATTTATGAGTTGTTACAACTGATTCAGTACGAGGGCAGTGAACTACAATCACTTGGCATTCAGGGTCTGAATCCTGCCATTAGTACCAGGGCAGTGTTGTACCAACAATTGGCACAAGGGCTGGTATAACTACGCTCAGTAGCAGGCACCAATGTACTATCACTTGGCATTCAGGGGCTGGTACAACTGCTCTCAGCATCAGGACACCAATGTACCATCTTATGTATACTTGTAACTGCTCTCAGTACCAAGGAACTAGTGTACCCTAACCTGGCAGTCAGGGGTTGGTATAACTGCTCTCAGTACCAGGGAACTACTGTACCATCACCTGGCAGTCAGGGACTGGTATAACTGCACACAGTACCAGGGCACCAAGGTACCATCACTTGGCATTCAGAGGCTGGTATAACTGCTCTCAGTACCAGGGCACCAAGGTTAATATAACTGCTTTCAGCATTAAGACACCAATCTACCATCACTTGAAAGTCAGGGGCTGGACTTTCTCAGTACCCAGGGAGCTAATGTACCATCACACATGGCAGTCAAGGGCTGGTATAACTGTAGTTCAGTACCAGGGCACCGAGTACCATCACCTGTCAGCCAAGGGCTGATATAACTGCATTCAGCACCAGGGCACTAATTTGCCATCACCTGGTATTCAGGGATGATATAACCGCACTCAATACCAGGGCACTAATTTGCCATCACCTGGCATTCAGGGGCTGATATAACTGCACTCAATACCAGGGCACTGAGGTACCATCACTTGACATTCAGGGTCTGATATAACTGTGCTCAGTACCAGAGCACCAAGGTACCATCACTTGATATTCAGGGACTGATATAACTACATTCAGTACAAGGCACCTAGGTACCATCACTTGACATTCAGGGGCTGCTATAACTGTGCTCAGTACCAGGCAGCGAGGTACCATCACTTGACAGTCAGGGCTTGATATAACTGTGCTCAGTACCAGGGCACTGAGGTACCATCACTTGACATTCAGGGCTGCTATAACTGCGCTCAGTACCAGGGCACTAAGGTACCATCACTTGACATTCAGGGCTGATATAACTGTGCTCAGTACCAGGGCACCAAGGTACCATCACTTGACATTCAGGGGCTGCTATAACTGTGCTCAGTACCAGGGCACCGAGATACCATCACCTGACAGTCAGGGCTTGATATAACTGTGCTCAGTACCAGGGCACTAAGGTACCATCACTTTACAGTCAGGGGTTGATATAACTGTGCTCAGTACCAGGGCACTGAGGTACCATCACTTGACATTCAGGGGCTGATATAACTGTGCTCAGTACCAGGGCACCGAGGTACCATCACTTGACATTCAGGGCTGATATAACTGTGCTCAGTACCAGGGCACCGAGGTACCATCACTTGACATTCAGGGGCTGCTATAACTGCGCTCAGTACCAGGCCAGTGAGGTGCCATCACTTGACAGTCAGGGCTTGATATAACTGCGCTCAGTACCAGGGCACCGAGGTACCATCACTTAACATTCAGGGGCTGATATAACTCGCTCCAGTACCAGGGCGTAAAAGCCCATCACCTGGCATTCAGGGGCTGGGAGTCAATCACGGTCACTTCAGTACCTGAAGCTTTCACAGAGAACAGACTTGATTTCTAAATGGAGTAGTGCCGCGGGTAGGAGGCCACGCAAACACTAGGCCCCAGTGCGATGTGGGACAGCTGGTAGACAGGAACCTGTGAACTTGAATGGAACAAACCCCTGTCACTGGATTAACTTTGCGAAAATAAGTGATTTGTGCTGTAGATGGGAAAGAAGTCTGTGTTACAGTTTCAGTGATACTTATCCAGCAGGTGTCACTAAAGGAATAATGCCTGACAGGGTGGGAGTTATGCTGGGATAACATCCACCTCGGGTGGATTGGGCCGAGGCCACCGGCGGCGATCACTACGAAGGGATGTTATCCCAGCATAACTCCACCCTGGAGGGCATTATTCCTATTATACAATGGCTTGTTGTTTTATAATAAAAAATAATTTTAAAGAATGTTTTTGTTAGTGTGTAAACATATTTTTGTTTCTTAAGAGAAAGAGAGATCATCATGGAGGTGGTGGGGATCGAAATCATCCAAACAATCAGCAGGGATGTTATGCCAGGATAACATCCCTGCTGTGATACCAACTGACCAATCAGAAACCAGGATTCTTTCTTGCCATTGTATAATGTCAGTGTGCCAAATGATGCCAGATGCTTCAAAAGCAATGATGAACGAATGAGAAAAATCACATTTTTAAAACAAAAATGAAGTTTTCTAAGGGCAAGACTCAGGGATAGGGCAGAATCATTTGACACCAAATGGAGCAGATGGGTTCTTCACCAGTTAGATCACTACCCAGACTTTGTC
This sequence comes from Neoceratodus forsteri, assembly GCA_016271365.2. Taxonomy (NCBI): domain Eukaryota; kingdom Metazoa; phylum Chordata; order Ceratodontiformes; family Ceratodontidae; genus Neoceratodus; species Neoceratodus forsteri. The sequence goes on from JADMNL010000029.1 coordinate 108,436,952, forward strand.
CCTTGAGGCGCATAGAGGTGGTTCGAAGGGGGGAGTGGTGGGGCTTGTTTATCACAGATATGTTGGGAGCGGGGCATCCTGAGGTGAAATTAGATGTTTAAACCTAAGTTTAGAGATCATTCTGTAGGAAGAACACCCTAACAGGTGATTAGTAGATAACTCAAGTACCACATTTAATAAGCACAGCCAAGTAAAACATGAGGAATGAAAAGTCCATTTTAATCAATACCAGTAGCTTTAAAGCTTAGTATTCACCAGAAAACTTGACTTGACAAATATGTTTTCTATATATGTTTTAGAAATCAACTCCATTTTTGTTTTAATGTATATCAAGTTGTTTGTAGCAACCTAGTCTATTTATACTCCTGTATTCACTTATTTGTTGAATGAGCTAATAAAATATATATTTTTTTGCAGCTAGTAATTTTGCTGCCAGCCTACATCCAGAGGTGCCCCCAGCCCGTCCCCAACATCCACCATCTAGCACTGACCTGGCCCCAGGGCATACCCCCTAAGCGGGGCCAGCGGGATCCCCAACACCCACTGGAGACTGGATTCAAGGGGCCAGTGCAGTGGCTGGCAGGAGCAGAGCCTGCAGGCGCTCTTCATCACACTGCTGCAGCTGGTGTTTTCCTTTTACATTCCCTGAGGTCGGGGCATGCAATGCGCCTGTGGAGTGGGCCGCGCACATGTCTGCATGCACTCCCTCAGCGTCTCCCCGACTCCTCCCTTGTCTGTAGCATGGCAGCTGTGTCCCCAGCCTCTGTTAAGGGGCAACCAGGTACTGACAGCTGAAGCCCCCCTCCCGGAGAAGGAGAGCAGTCCATCGGATGCTCAGTCCTTCCCGTCCCTGCCGATCCCCGACAGTCCGTGCTCATTCCCGAACACGGGTCACTGGAAGTTCACAAGCATAAGGCGACTAGCCTTAGCCCTCAGTGCCACTGGGCGGCTAATAAAATATTTTAAATATAAAAAAATAAGTTTTCTTTTTAATAAAAGTCAGCAGTGTAAAACAACTTTTCAGCTTTTAGCTGAAGGGTACTAGTGAACACCTCCCTCCCTCCCCACTTTTCAAGATGAGCTTGCCATTTTCCAATGGCTACACAAACAGAGATCCTATAAGAGAAAGGTCCATTTTAGTACTAGATCTTTATGGCAACACCTCCTTATTTTCATACCATCTTACTGAACCACTGGAGTGGACCCAATAGCAATAAATTATTTTTGTGATATATCACAAAGTCATTTCTATACTGGAAGGGACACATGAACACCCATATGGTACATTTTAGATTTAGAGCTCTAGGAATTAGAGTTTCTTAGTGGTTTCATGAGGAAAATACAAGATTTGTAAGCAAAGCCATATACCCTGCTTGCCTTTGCTTTTCGTCTCTGTGGTTTATTTTCAAATAAAACCACAGACGGAATGTTGTATCCCAGTTGCTGCAGAGGGTAAACCCAGGGGCGCTCGTTGATTTGCTGCTGGTTATTGCATGTTATCTGATGTGGGTTGTGGATTCACTATGCATTATCCCATGTTTGAACTGTTTGTCTATTCTAAATGTGGTAACCCTGGCAAAGACCTGCCAAGGTGCTCCGTCTTGAGTTGCTTGTTCATGCCAAAAATCTCGAACAGTCCACCACAGATTTTGTAGTATGACTTCATGTGTGAGAATGTTGCCTACTGTACAGAACAGGCTGCTAATCAGCTGTGATTTGTGCTGTAAATGCACTGACAGCAGGAACAGCAGTGAGTTTTAAATTAGTTGTTAGCCAACTGCACATTCCATTTGCAAGACATTTTCTTTTTTTTTCAATATAATGTTTATTATAGCTTTTCACTTTTACATCAGACAGGATCATGTTTATCAAAATATACAGGTACATACACAATCAGGAGCCGTGATCCCATCCCCTCCCACCCCTGCCCCCAACATCCTTATTTTCCCACCCCACAGTCCAAGTAATTAAAGACCAACTATGAGTTATTAGGGTCACAAAACGTAGTTTAAAGGAAGTATAACGTATGCAATGGGGCCCAAACTTCTTTATATTTTGATATATTGTTATTAAGATTTGCTATGTTTTTTCAGTTCTGAGATTTGCTAAAAGTTTGTTAAGCCATTCAGAGTAGGAGACAGCATCTGTGTCTTTCCAGTGCCCAAGGACCAATTTCTTAACAGACATGGATATCATGGAAATATGGATATTTCCAATTTGTCACTGGAATTTGTGAGTAATCCCCAAGAGACATATCTCAGGTGTGAAAAGATCAGACAATCCCAATAGTGGGTCTATTCTGTCCATTATGTCTTTCCAAAGGGATCTATCTTGGGGCAGTCAAGAAGATGTGAAGAAGGTACCTTCATCCGTAAACACCGTGTACATTTATTGGATGATATTAACCCCCAAGCAGCCAATTTTGTGGAGAGTAATACAGGTTGTGCAAAATATTAAATTGCATGAGATGTAACCGATCCTGTTACAAAGTGGTGACAACTACTCCAAAGGACAGACCAGTCTTTATTCCAGTGGGGAAAAGGTCTGACCAATATGTTGTGGGACCAAAAGGTTGGAAAACGCCATTCATAAAGAGTACCATATTATTTAGAAATTGCTTTAGGGGAATTGGCTAAAGGACTCGATCTAAGTGAAATGAGAACTTGGGTGACATGGAGGTGTCTTACCAAATTGTTTGATAAGGAGATGCCTTAGTTGAAGAACTTTGAAATAACCAGATGGTTGAAATCTAAATGTATTCATAAGTTCCGCCATCAAGACCAGGAGCCATCATTTCCCACAAACAAGGCCAATTTTCCGTCCCCAAGTTGGGGTAGCCATTTGGTGTTAATCTCTTGTCATCAATTTTAAAGTTGGGGAGTTCCAAATTGATTGAGAAGTATCCATATAATGCTTATATTTTAAGTATCGCATAGCTGGGAATGAACTCTAATGGAGGTTTCTATCATGGTGGATTTTAAGTTTTTCAGTAAAGAGGATAAATTTAAGAATAATAACATGGAAGGATCTATGTTACATGAACAAATCAATTTTAATTCTATTTTGAGCCATGGAGGTAGGGAGGTAGAGGATTTGGATCTAGCCATTTGAGATATTTGGAAGCATGACTGGCCCAGTGATACAAGTTAAGACATGGTAGACATAGACCTCCTTTAAGTTTGGATGCTTAATTTGTGATATGCAAGTCTTGGTTGTTTCTTGGACCAGATGAATTTCATTATTAAACTTTGAACTTTCTTAAACCAAGTTCCCAGTAAATAAATATTAAGTAATTGAAGAGGATAAAGTAACCGGGAAAGATATTCATCTTGATTAAGTTTATCCTTCCCCACAATGAGATAGGAGAATCGACCAGTGGTCTAAGTCCTGAATCAGAGTTAATAAAGCGAATCTAAATTTTTCTTAATAGTAAGCTGTGTACTCCTGGTAGGTTCAATACCGAGGTATCGTAAAGAATCCTGGGACCATAGAAAGGCCTAGAGCTGTGATGTTGTTTTAAATACTTTGTGGTTTAAAGGAATACAATGGACTTGTTGACATTTAACTTATAATTTGATAGTCTACTATATTCCTCTATGATCTCTAACATGACTGGAATAGAAGTGTCTGGATAGGAGAGATGTAAAGAAGATCATCCGCATAAGCGGGTACCTTAATTTTGGATTGATATTCCCTGTACATTCTGACTTAAAGACAATTTACAGATTAGAGGCTCCAAATAGAGATAAAAAGTAGGGAGAAAGGGGCAACCCTGTCTGGTACCAGAATGTAAGGAGAACGGATCGGAGATTACTCCATTTCCAGAGATTCTGGCGGATGGGTTTTAATAAAGAGCCTTCATCCATTCCTGGAATTGATGTGGAAATCAAAAGCATTCAAAGTCTGAAATAGGAAATGCCAGTTGACTCGGTCAAAAGCCTTCTCAGCGTCAAGGGACACCAAAGCTACTGAAAAGAGGCATCCCTTGACACCGAGAGGACATGTGAGAGGGTGCGAAGGTGGTCTACTGATGATCTCCCTTCATAAAACCCACCTGTTGTAATCCTATTAGATCTGGGAGAATTAAACTGAGCCTATCTGCCAATAATTTGGTTAAAATCTTTATGTCCTGGTTAAGCAGGAGATGGGCCTGTAATTTTCACGAGTCTAAATTCCTACCTGGTTTTGGTAGAAGAACAATGAGTGCTTCAAATAAAGTGGAGTCTAATTCTGCGCCTGATAAGATGTGTTGATATAGGGAAAGAAGATACAGGATAAGTTGTTCCTTAAAGCACTTTTAGAAATTGGGCGAGAATCCATCTGGTCCTAGAGTTTTATCTGTAGGGAGGCTTTGTATCACTTTGGCTATTTCTAGTACCCATTTATGGGCCTCGGAGAGGAGGGTAAATGAACCTCTGATAAATAAGAAGAGAGAGTAGAATTAGAAGGGGATTAGTCATAACTCCATATAATTGTTTATGTAATACGATAAATTAGTTAACAATTTCCTTAGGTGAGGATTTTAAAGAGCCATCTGTATGGAAAGAATAGGAAGGATGAATTGGGATGATTCCTGCTGTTTAGTTCTGAGAGCTAATAATTTCCCTGCCTTCTCTCCTTGATCTTGTATGAGGCCTTAGTGGCAAAGAATGGCAAATTCTGCTTTCTCACTAAGTAAACTTAAATAGAAACTTTCAAATTTGTAAGCCTTTGTTTGACAGTGTCGGAGAATGAGTGTAAATTCAATTCCAAAGACCGAATTTGGGATAACACATTTTTAATTTTGATTCTTGGAGTTTTTTCCTATTGGAAGCTAACCCTATTAAAATACCCTGGAGATATGCTTTGAAGGCACACCAGATGATACTGGGCTTGGTATCATGGGTGGCGTTAATTCAAAAATTGTGTGATATGATCTCTAATGCAATCAGAAATCTTTGAATCCTTACAACTGATCATTCAGCTTCCACCGAGGGCTCCGTTGGGCAAAGATGTAAGGGACAACCTACCCAGCACCAGGGAGTGATCTGATGGAAGTCCAGGTGGGATTGATGAGGTGATAACACCAGAGAGAAGGGCTTGGGATAACAAATGCAATCGATACGGGATGAAGTCCCATGAATGTGTGTGAATGTGTATTCCTAGCTTTTAGGATTTAAAACCCTCCAAACATCACATAGACCCAGGCGATCCATTAGATCTCGACAGCTGCTTGAGCTGGGGAAAGTCCTCCAGAAACAGAGCCTGTGCGGTCTACACAGGGGTCAAATACCAGGTTCAAATCCTCCTAAAATTACTAAGGCAGGTAGCAATGGAAGCATATTTGCAAGGCATTTTCTAACAGATACTGCATTAGCAATGCAGTCACATTTGAAACTGAACATTCTAAGAAAACAGCTTGGAACACATTGGGCCAGATCTCCAGAGTGTGGCACAGGGCCTGCATTAAGCTCCATACCATAACACTTTGATTCTGCAGGCACGCCAAACATCTTCGCTGTAACTGCGTTCTGATTTTATAGCACAGACGTGGCTATGACAGTTACCTGATTTATGGCAGCTTGTGCCAAATCTCAGGCACGAGCACCATAAAAAAAGGGTCCCCAGGACTGACTCAAGCGAGACCTCAAAATATTATTTATTTATTTATTTATTCAACTCTAGGAATTACAATACCTTTGAGTGCCAGGTAGCTCATTTACAAAGGTTCCAGGTCAGTAGGGAGGGATTACAAACAGTTACAGGGAAACAGACAAGTTATACAGAATATTTCAGAGCATATGTACATGTGTTACATTATAGTATAGGACAATTAAGCTTCAGTTATATACACAATTATGCAAAACCTGATCAGAGGCAGCAGGAAGAAAGGTAGAGGGAGGAGGAAGAACCAAGAGGGAAAGAAGCAGCCAGGCAGCCTTGTCAAGTTGCGACTATGCTGGGGGAGGAAAGACTCTTAGAAAGGGAGGAGAGGGAAGGGGAGAGAGGCAAAGGCAAGGAAGAGGGTGGTAAGATGGAGGTGAAAGATGTATCAGTAAGGGAGATCAAGGAAGGGGTGGAGTGATGGAGGTCCTAAAAGGGACCTGGGATTTAGGTGGAGCAATCACAGGAGTTTTCAGTTAGGAGGTGAGATTGGAGCTTATGTTTGAACTCTCCAAGTTTAGTAAAGGTAGCTAGACTATTGGGGAGTCCATTGAACCAGGAAGGCACTGTGCTACAAAAGGCGCGTTGGCATTGTGTGGTCTGGTACCTTGGGACTAGTAGGACTTCAGTGGATGAGGTGTTCGTATGTTGGGTCTTTGGAGATTTGTGAAGTAGACAACACAGACCTTTCGGCATGAACCCTAGTAGAATCTTTTTAGTGAGGAGGCAGGTGTGGTATTTAATTCTCCCTGATAGATTGATCCATCCAGTCTGTTTATAGAGATCATGAGGTGTGGGTGAGGTGGGGTGCCCCCATTTGGAATCTACAAGCTTTGTTTAGCGCAACAGTGAGCCTTTTGAGAGCAGTATCAGTAGCAGCTCCATAAATAACAAGACCATAGTCAATAACAGAGAGCACTGAACTGTGTATCGCCAGATTGAGAGCTTCAGGTATTAGACACTTCTGTATCGATAGAGAAGACCAATCCTAGCATTGACGGCTCTGGCTACATTTTCAGTGTGGGGTGTATAGGTGAAGTGACTATCTAGGGTGACCCCAAGGTACTTGAAATGCTGTATTCATTCAAGGGGTCATCTTGGCTATTTCTGATAGTGAGTGCATGTCCTTTGTATCTACTGTGAGCAGAGGCGAACAGCAGGACTTTTGTCTTCTTGTAGTTTAGCACTAGCTTCTGTTTGGAGAACCAGAGCTCAACATCCAGGAAACCATTCTGTAGGTTGCTTTTGAGCACATGTAGGTCATAGTGGCTTGCAAAAATTACAGTGTCATCTGCATAGAGCAGTGTGCAGTTGGCAGGCGGATGGTAAATCGTTGATGAAGATGCTGAAGAGGAGGGGACCCAGAATTGAACCCTGAGGTACACTCGACCAAACTGTTTTTGTCAGAGATAGATGGAAATCTTCACGCACTGTAATCTATCTCCAAGATAGCTTGTAAACCAAGATAGTGAATCGGGAGAGGCCAATTAGAGAGAGTTGTTTAAGGAGGAGCTGGTAATTAACCATGTTAAAGGCGTTAGTTAAGTCTATAAAGACTGCCCCCACAAGACTGCCTTGGTCAATAGATTGGTGGATGGAGCAGCTAGAGTTCTAGGAGAGCAGTGGTGGTGCTGTGCCCTTTCTGAAATCATGTTTTTGTTCACACTGTAGGAGTATTTATTGAGGTAGTCCACTAGTTGGTTAGCAACAATATTGTTGAGTATTTTTAAAGGGGAGGAGATTGATATAGGCCTATAGTTGTTATGTAGCACACGGTCACCAGCTTTATGAACTGGTGTAACAATGGCTCTTTCCAAACCTGTGGAACTGAGACAATGACAGAGAGAGGTTAAGGATCTTAATGATAGGTGGAGTACTTCCTCAGTGGTAAGTGCGATTAGTTTGAGATCTAGGAGTCCCCACTATGCCGTGACTTGCCCAGCATTTTGCTCAATAGTTTCCTGACTTGGGCAATAGAGACGTGTTTAAAGTAGAATAGAGGGTGATCATTGATCTTGTTCTCCTGCTGTTGCCCAGACTTTAAGGTGGTATCATCAAAGAAATCTTGCGGTAGGACATTACTTAGATCGGTAAAGACATCATCGAAAGTATTTGCAATTTGAGTGGATCCAGTATGTAGGAGCCATCAAGGTTTATCACAGTCGGTGCCTTTTTTGGGTCTTTTCCAGTTATATCTTTAATATTTGACCAGAATTTCCTGCTATTTTCCCAACTGTTGGTAAGCTGCTCCTATGGTGATTGCTTTTCGCTTGCAGGTGGCCCGAGTGCAGGAATTTCTTGCAGTTTAATAGACTTGCCAGTCTTGAGGTTTGCCCGATGATTTAGCACAGTACCAGATGTGGTCCCTCATTTTGATGGTAGCAAGAAGGTCAGGGTAATCCAGGGATGTACAGTGCCACGCACCTTCATTTTCTTGAGGGTGCATGTACATCACAGGCAGCATTGAAAGTACTAATAAAGTGCTGAAGGGCTTCATTAGTGTCGGCAGAGGAGTCCAGTGGAGCGATCCTCCTGACAGCAAAGGTGTTGTTTTAGGTGCATCAGGTGTCCACGTATAAGCACTCTGTTGTATATAGTCAGAGGTGGTGGGGATTGGAATTTGTTGGTCCAGCTACAAGTGACAGGGAGTGATCACTTAGGGAGTCAGGGTGCACAGTTACATTGGAGATATGTTCAGTGAGGTTTGAGATTACCCAGTCGAGAGTGGTGCTTGTCCCAGTTTGTAGTTAATTCTTGTGGGAGAGTTAACAAGTTGAGAAAGATGTAGTTCCAATAGTGTATCCTTTATGGGGCCTGAGGAAACTGACAGCCAGTTCATATTGAAGTCACCAAATATAATCACCTCAGCGATTTGTTTTGGGGCTTTTAGGTAATCCAAGACTTTATAAAGGCCAGCATTAGGTCTTTGGGTGGTATATAAACTGACAATATTGTGAGTCTTTTGATGTGCTCCCAGTAGTACTTTGATCCTAATACCTGAGTGGGGCATCCAAGGTCAGTCACAGGCATGGCTAGACCCTTGCGAGTCTTTTAGGTAAATGGCACAGCCACTGCCTTGCTTGGTCAGCTTGTCCAATCTGAAAATTGTGTAACCAAGTAGGTGAACTGCAGAGTCTGGTATTTTGAGGATAACCATGTTTCCATGACAGACAGTACATCAGGGTTGTTTTGTGAAACCCAAACTTTAAGGAGTCAGTTTTACACAGGAGGCTGCAGATGTTGAGAGTAGCCAGAGTAAGAGTTCCCCTGTTTGCAGTGAGAAACACTAGGAGTGCGTTGTGCTGGTCCAGGGTTGGGGTGGATGTTGTCTGATAGTAGAAGTAGCAGGACAGTGAGCCTAAAGAGGTATTTTCTTATCAGTTTAGACACCTGTTTAGCAGCCCATTTAGAGCTATGTTGCCTTGTCGATTTCCTTTCTTACCCTGGTGGTGGAAGACAATGGGTCCTGAGAAGGTGATGATAAGGGTAGGTTGGTAGTTAGAGATGCAGCTATCATGTTGGGGAGAGTTAAATAGAGGACCATAGCCCATTCACAATGCAGGAAAAAACAGTTGTCCAGCCAGTAGTGTAATGGATGTATTGCCTGGCGCTTGACTGGGGAGTAGAGTCCAACTAGGGAAAGTGCTACAAGGGTGACTGTGCAAGAAGAGAATGATACAAAGAAAGGGCAGTGTTGCAGTGGTAAGTGTGGGCACAGCGACTATTTCAGAATTAAAGAGAGAAAAAGCAGGGACCAAGGCTGCATGGGAGGTAGTCAACCGACCAACAGCCTAGATAACAACATGTTTTAAAAGGGTTTAAAGTTGCTTCTGTGGGGCAGCAGGGTCCTTTCTTTAACAGGTTCCTTTCCATGAGGATGATGCATGAGGTAGTGACCAGTTAGTAATAGCAAGGAGCTGTAAGGGCACAGTTGCAGTGGTTTTGAGAACAGGCCAAAAGTTTCATTTGTTCTTCAAAATGGTTGTTGGATAGATAGCCCTTAGAGACAAGTACATTAACAGCTGATTTCAATTGAAAATGTTGATACCTGGTGGTTAAGTCAAAAGCCAAAAGAAATGATCAACAGCTGAGGTCCATAGCCACAGAATGTGTTAGAATTCCTGAAGGTGATGAACTGTGCCTGCGCATATGCAAGATGAAAACCTTTCCTCTGTATGCTTCTTTGTCATTCAAAGAGGTTGTTGAAAAGCCCACATACGGATCATGGAGCAGGTCAGATGAAAATGTGGATTCAAGCAGGATCCAGAGTCACTGAGTTTGTCAGACTTAGTTGCTTGACTTATGTTTTGCTTGGGATAGCTTCCAAAAGTTGATTTTAAAATGAAAATGCAGATACCTGGTGATGATGTTTGCAGAAATCCAGTCCACGAGACTTTCATGGATGTAGTGAGCAAGAATGGTGGTTACTCCAAGCAGAAAACCATGTAAATCCACAAAAACTAAGCTACAGACACAGTCAAATGCAAGCTGCCACCACACGAAAGAGAGACAAAGACTGGTCAAACTTGTGGCAGTTGCCACACAGGATAAAAATCATTAGACTGTCTCAAGCTTGGTGCACCACATCTGTGGTGCACCAGAACAATGTGTAATCCAACTAGCCCTTTTGAAATCTGGCTCATAGGGCTCAGTTTTTCAGAGCCGAGAATACCACAAGCCCTGGTGCACCCGATCGTTTTAGCACACTGGGCTTGCGACCTTCTCCAGCTGGCACCGAGATTTTCAATCCTGAGGGTCAATGCCGACAAGTTAGACCACTTTTCCCTGGTCTAACTTGCCCCATTGGGACTCTTTTCTTGCACCAAAGATTTGGCACAAGCTGCTGTAAAGTGTGAAAACTGTCACAGCTGCCCAATGATACTAAATTGGGATAAAGTTGCATCCAAAGGATTTGACGCAGCTGCACCAAAGAATGGGGTTGACACTGGCCAGCCACAAGCCCTGGTCATCCTTGAAAATCGAGCCCATTGTGACAGACCCTGTCTCACATCCCAGGGTCATAAGGACACTTGGCCTTTGGCTTCATGCCTTACTACACCCCTGGGCATGCATTAAAATCCAATAAGGCACACCCTGTCATAGCTTATTACTTAAAAGTACTATGGCCACTAGATCTACCCCAGTGTTTACGTGGCACAGTCTCTTCATCAGAGTTATCCACATTCTAGTACACAGTACTTGCTTCCATGCTTATATACCTTGATGTTAATTAGTCATCTGTTATCATAAATAACTACGTGATTTTGGCCAATCAGCATGCAGGGCTACTGTACCTCTTATCTGAGTACAATGTGCTCTCATCAGGGAGGCGCCAAAGGGGCGTTCACTTCATTGCCAGAGGGAGAATGACACTCTATAATTGAAATATAAAACTCTAAACCTATTATACATCAATCAAACTAAACTCAGGTGGTTTATTATAAATTCATGGGGCCTCCAAGGATCTCTATTATGGTATAAGAGACTCCTGTTGTGAGGTTTGGGCAGACAGAACTGCTCAGCTTTGCTTTGTGGTCCTCTCATCCAAACCTTGTGCTTACAGTCTTTTATACTATAAGAGACATCCTCGGAGACCCTATTGTTTGTTTGTTTGTTTTGTTTATACTGATAAGACCATGGGCCAGATTACCCATTTTCATGGGCCATCAGTGTATAAGTAATAACAATAAAGGATGTAATATAGACATTATACAGTAAAACAAGAAATACAGAAAATATAAAACCACACTAGAGACACATACAATTCATCATGGCGAAGTTATGCAAAACAGTTACATTTACAGTGTGAGAAGAGATACTCTTTAGCTTATGTCTAAAAGAGAAAAGAGATGTTAATACAATTGAAGGCAGACTGCAGTGCATTAAACAATAATGGAAGTGTAGAAAGTATTACTTTCTGTCCCACTGAAATACGCATTCTTGGAATGCAAAAGGAATAAGTGTCTGGTGATCGATCGCAGACAGTTGTATTCTGCTCTTAAATATTAATAGCAAACGATCAGGCGCCCTATTAAGTATCACCTTTTGCTAGTGAGCCTAATTGGAATTGATATCTTCCTTTAAGAGGAAGCCAGCCTACATTTTCTAATAGGTTACAATAATGTGTCCTTCGTGTGATTGTATAACAAACCTAGCCATTCAACTAAGAAGCACTTTAACCTTAGATAGCATCCCCTTCCCTGCAGAAGAATAGAACACTAACCTGTAATCAATTAATGGCAATAAAAAACGTTGAGTTAACATACATAGAATATAGAATTTGATGGCAGATAAGGACCGCTAGCCCACCCAGTCTGCCCATTTCCCTACCTACTGGATAAGCTGCAGATCCTAGTTAACCAACAGCCCACTTCCTCCTACTCCCAACTGAAGTGGTCAATAATGGTGACAATCTATACAATGCCCCCAAGACTCTGATGTATCACCTTCATCATATTAAGAATCTGTGGCTCATAGGTTAGACCCTCATCAATTAACAAACCTAAATATTTGAATTGTTTGACCTGTTCAACATTTATTCCAGTAATAGTACAAATTGATAATACAGGATCTAAGTTCAATCTTTTCTTGGGTTTGCAAACACCATTGATTTAATTTTCTTTTCATTAAGAACCAATCCGTGACATCTAAACCAGTTCTGTACCTCTAAAAGTCATCAGCTGGGTCATTCTGAACCTCTTCGAAAGGGGACCACTTGTGAGGACCAGTGCATCATCATTAATGTATACTACACATGGATCCTCTCCTTCAATCACAAGCCAGTTTTAAAGATAGTTTCAATCATTCCTCCCTGGGACAAGGCTGAAAATAAGCAGAATTGTCTAGTCCTCCTTCCTGGTCAACAAAAACTAAATAAAATATAAGAGCCTGAAATAAGTGCTTCTGAGAGTTAAACAGACACAAGTTACACAGCCTACCTCTGCAGATTACTGCTGCCTTATAATATGGATCTAAAAATCAAAGAAAATTGGGTAAAATTAGTCTGGTGACCGTGCATTTTGCAGCATAAAACACGGTCATCCTGGTCCTAAACCTGACTGGAATGGTTAGTAACCACATCACAAAATGTGAAAATCACTCCATCTAAGCCGAGGAAAAGTTGTCTCAGTTAAACTGTAATTTATATCTGTTTTTCCTCTACCTTCTACTGTCTTGTTCCCCTATACCTCTCTCTCCCAGAGAAACTCCTAGCTCAACACCCCTGCTTGGCTTCTCAGAGCCATCCCCTTTCTGTTTATTGCCCTCCTTTGTCACTTAATTTGCTCCTGCTGTCTTCCTGTATCCACTCACTGACTGCCCCACCCTCCAATTGCCTTTTTAATTTCATCCCTGTTTCTCCCTCTCATTTCTTCCTAGGAGGCCTCCCTGACCAGGGCACTCCAGCCTGCCAAGGAACAGCATCTAGGGACGTGACTTATCTTCGCCGCAGTCCCTGCATCTCCAGTGTCCATTTTCCCATTAGCTAGTTATACTGTACTGCCACTAGAGGACATAATCATTATCTAAAGTGATCCCTGGCTGTTGTTCATATAGATACCTTCCTAAACTACAGCTCCTCTCCATCTGACCAGCCCAATCCTTTGCACTGCCTGCTTACAAATTCTTCTCTTCCTAAATCAATTATTCACTAATTTCTCTGCCTTTATGAACAATGCATCCCCTACTCTCCTCTCTCCCCTTATTCTGCTCATATCCCTCTCTTTACCACCTCCACTTGCTCTCTACTCACCTATTCCTAATAACTCTCCCAACCCCATCAGTTACTATCTCCAATCCCCTACCCAGATCCATGCTATCCTCCCTCCCTGCCATTTCAAATATAGTCTCACTCTACCACTATTCCTCATCGGCTTTGATAATGGTGTCCACTTTCACTGCTGTTCTCCACCTTCTTCCCTCACTCATCCACTCCTTCTCCTCAAAACTCCCAACCTCCTCTCAGCCTCCTCAAAATCCTCTAAGATTCACTTTCTCATACTCGCCCTCCTCTTGCTCTCCACTGGGGATATCCACCCCAGCCCAGGCCCCTATTGCCCTTGCTCCTCCTCCTACTTCCTCCTCCCACTCTCTTCTCTCAGCCCTCCAAAGGCTTAAAGATCCACATCTGCCCGGCCTGGTGGCGCCGAGGTTGGCGCTGGGCGCCACACCTCGTTCCACGCTGGCGACCGGAGTTCGGGAAGCGGACTCGAGTAGTCAGTGGGTCGGCGGAGAGAGACAGGCTTGAGCGTCCGGACGGCCAGCCCGCCTGCTCGGGATGGGATTCAGCTATAGCCCGCACTTGCATGACTCCCAGTGGAGCTCGAGGAAGTGCAAGCCCCTCTAGGGATTGGCTGGTTGGCCGTTGAGCAGTACGGACGTCAGCAGCAGCGTCATGCGTCAGGGAGGTCGTTGACTGCTCGGGAGGAGAAACAAGAAAAGAGCCTGCCTCGTCCGGGAAGATGTGAGGACCCAGGGCGTGCCCATGATGTGCCCGTACCGCCCAGCAGTCACGAGGCCGGCGAAATGTAAGTTACGAGTTAGATCCCCCCCACCTGCGTCCCGCCGGAGTAAAGCTGTGGCTCCATGAGGACTTGTGGTCGGTGCGGGCAGGGTTCGGGTAGTGGGATGTCGTGGATCATCACTGAAGGGTCGGAGGAGGCAGGCTGTGAGGAGGATAAAGTGCGATTTCAAAAAAAGATCCTACATCTAAATACCCGCAGCTTGTTGCAAAAATAGACCAGATTCAGACCGTGGTGTGCACTCTAAAACCAGACATTCTAATCATCTCAGAAACTTGGCTAAAGAGCAGTATCCCTGACCACTGGTCTCCATTCCTGGCTACTCACTGCTAAGGCAAGACCGTGCTGGCAGGGGTGGTGGTGTGGCCATTTATGTCCTAGCCTCCATCCAATATTCCATCATCTACTCATCCTCCAATCCTGAGACTCTTGATGCTCTACTATCCATGTGACCTCCCTTCACTCACAATCTTCGTATAGCTGGCATATACTGCCACCCAAATGTCCATCCTTCGGTCGCGCTAGACTTCTAACCTCCATCACTTCCTTGCTCGCTCTGGGGAATTATTAATCCTAAGCAACTTCAATATAAATTGGATGTCACCTAAAACTACCAAAGCTAAAAACAAAATCAGAGCCCTAAACCTCTCCCAGCTGATCTCCGAACCCACCTGCCCAAACCACAAGGCACAACAACATTCCCTACTAGACTGGCACCTTACTTCCCACCCTCACCGCATCATCACCTCTGGCATCCTCCTCGATGCTCTCAGTGACCATAACCCAATATTCATAGTTAGGAAAGTCCACAGAACTAAATTGCCTTGCCACACAAAACCATACAACTACACTCTTTCAAGTCTCTTGACCTTGAACCTCTCTTGAAGAACCTTGCCACTTCTGACTGGTGGAAGCGCAAGTTATCTTGTCGGTGAGAATGCTGACCTCCCCATAGTGATGGCACAATACCCATGCAGGTACTGTACTGCCTCTTGCATGGGTGTTTTCTGTGCTCCGCACCCCCGGACTCTAGGATTCCAACTCCAGGTCAGAGTTGGTCTGGGGAGGGGCAGAACACTGGGGAAGGTGAAACACAGAAAAAGTACCATTACCGTGAATGTCGCTGTAATGGTTTTTCTGTGTTTTGCCGATAAGTGTCGACAACAAGGGGTGATATGCTGACTGGTCCCCCTAACCTCCTTCCCCTCAGTTGATAAGGCCCTTGCCTACTTCAAAGAAATATTTCTTGTAAACTGGAATGCCTTTACCCCTCAAACAAACCAGAGTCAGAGGTAACCACTTACCTTGGATAATCCCTGAACTTCTGGCCTGCCTCAGGGCTAGAGATCGAGCCAGGAAGCATCATAAAGCTACCCAGCATCCTAGTGACCTCATAAACTTCCACATGCTCAGAAACACTTGCACCAGGGTTACAAGGTTAACCAAGTCCGAATATTTCAAATCTGCCTTCATCCTAAAATCTGGGACATTAACATCAAGCCCTTCTAGCTGACATCAAAACGGAGATACGATCAATGGCGCAGATTCCATCTAACACCGGCTGGCAAAATATCGGCCATAAAAATTAGCTGCCCTAAGCTGCTATATGTCCTTCGCACATTCTAGTTGGCACTACCAGCTAAGTTATGCTTATAGACAAAACTTTCTCTCCGTTTTATTTGGGAGGGCTCCAGACCCAGATACAGAGGAACAAATTGAGAGTGCATTGGAAACATGGGGATGGGGCCTCCCTGGATGGTAGGGTGTAAATGGGCCTTTGTACAGCCCAAACCCTTGCTTGGTTTTCTCCTGTCTGGTGTGGATATCCTCCAATGGGTGGGTATGAAGGCTGATATTGCCCAGGTGAATTCTCTGTCTGTTTTAATATATAACCCACTCCCAAAAACCCTGCACTTTCACCCCACTATTTCTAGCTCAGTGCATGCATGGTACCTAGTCCATAAGAAAACTGGTATCAATCCCTGCCCTTTAGCAGCTACACCCATGTGGAATAATAGCTCCCTTCAGGTAGATGGGAAGACCTTCTTTTGGGTGGGCCAGATGCATAAGAGTATCTCTAAGTTTGCAGATGTTCTGGCCATAATGTCATCTCCATACAATTCTTTCAGGAACTCAACTCTACATTTCACCTGGGGAAAGATGCATGTTGGCAGTACTTGCAGCTGTGCAGCTCCCTCATGGCTTATGTTAAAAGCTCCCTGCGATAAGATGCGAGTAGCTCTCTGATGTATAAGTAGCTTTCCATCAAGCTGGGCAGAGCCAGCCTTATTTATTCCACTCTTAGGGATCAGCTTCCCTCCCATTCAGCGCAAGCCAAGGCCAAGTGGGAAAAGGCCCTTCAGAAACCACTTACAGACGCCCCAGTGGCAACTGTGCTGGAAAAACTCATTCCCTAATTTCAGATGCAAGAATCAGGCTCATTCAAAATAAGATCCTCTCACATTGGTATCACACCCCATCCCTGCTGCATCAATTACATATTCTGGATAATGATCAGTGCTGGAGGTGCCATGCCCAGGTGGGGACCTTATTCATATACTATGCACTGCCCACTTCTCCACTCCTTTTGGTCAGCAGTGAGTGGCCTTGCTGAGCAGATCCTAGGCCCAGGCTTGGAACTAGACCCCTGGTTTGGATTTTGGGTTACCTCCTGTGATAATTAGCTAAAGCGGATACAACTGAGGTGACTCACCCTGTTTAGTATACAAGCCAAGTGGCTTATTCTATGCCATTGGAGAACAGTAGAAATACTTACATTATCTGAACTTTTAACTCCTTTCAGCAGCAGCCTTGCTGGTCCACCTCTCACATGTGGTGCCAACACAGTCCCTCAGTACTATCTGTTCTGGGCTCCTTATCTAGCTTACTTGTCCCCCAAGCAGGGATAGGGTGAGCACCTATATACAAAATGATATGGTCTAAACGTTTGCTGATGACTTTGTGCTCTGGTGTAGGCTCAATGGAATCTGTCCCCATTCTCTGGAGTGTGTATGTGGCAGTCCCCCTTGATATGGTTATTCTCAATTAATCTACTTTAGAGTGTAATATGGTGTGTATGTTTTGTCGTTTGTGTTTCTAGTTTTCCAGGATGAGAATGCATCAGGACCCCTCATGGAGGCTCTGGACTATATGACATGCCTCTTTGTGCTAAGACTCACTCAGGTGAAACCACTTGATGCTTATCCTCTGTCCTCTCCTGGCTTGTCTTTGTCTTACTTAGTCTGGATGTAACCTCTAAAATGTTACCATATCTGCCACTCTCGTAACTGGAACTGTGTTGTAACTGAATGTTGTTACGTACTGCTCCCTTTGTATTTTTGCTGTTCTGTATGTGTCCACAATTTTAACAAATCAATAAAAGCATTAACAATAAATCTGACTTCATCAACAACATAGAATTCCCCTTCAAAGTTCTGGAAGGTGGTCCACACCCATTTACCCCCTCATCTTGCCCACCACCCCGGTACTTAAAGTAAATAGCTCACTAGTGTCTGACTCACCAGCTGTAGCTGCGGACTGACTCCCACTATGCCTCCTGCATCACTGAGCTACTGAAATTCTCTCCTCCTCCCACCCTTCCCCTCCCACTCTCACCGGTGTCCCCTCCACCACTCTCCCACCTCCCTCCTCTTTCCCCACGGTAACCCCAAATGATGCCCTAAGTGACCTCCTCACCATCAACCCCTCTAAAGGTGCCCCTGATGGCCTTGACCCAAAACCCTCTCCCCTCTCCACTTTGGACATTGCCCTACCCCTCTCAATAATCCTAAATCTCTCATTCGCTGCTGCCTTGGTCCCTCTTCATGGAAACATGCCATGGTCCTCCCTCTACTCAAAGGGGTGACCCCTCATCCCCTGGCAACTATCCCCCCATTTCTCTCGTCCCTACCTTGCCAAGTTTCAAGAACACATTGTCCTCTCCCAACTTACTTCTTTTCTATCTGACATCTCCTGTTTCACCCCTTTCTAGTCTGGTTTCAGGAAAAAACAATCAATTACCACCTCTCTCCTACGGCTCCACAGACTCCATTCTAACTAGGGATGGACAATGGCCAACTTACCTCTGCCATTTTGTTGACCTGGTCAAGGTCTTCAACACTGTCTCTCACTTCCGTCTCTCGACTCAATCCCAGCAGCTGCCCTATCTCCCTCTGCCACGAACTGGTTCAAGGCCTACCTTATTGGTAGAACCCAATCATTTAAAATCTTAGATGCCACTTCCCTCCCTCCCTCCTGATTAACACTAGAGTCCCCAGGGCTCGGTATTAGGGTCCCTCCCATTCCCCATATTTTAAAGGACTTTCCTCTGTTTGCTCCCCATCCTCTGCTATACATATGTATGCCGATGATACAGTTTTGTATGCATCTGGCTTCTGTCCTGATGAGGTTACAATCAGCTTACAGCAAGATTTCGACAAAGTTTAGCTCTGGTTTGCTAACCATAAACTTTTCCTCAGCATGTGAAGACTGTCTTCATGATCTTTGGCACAAGGCAGAGACTCTCTAGGCTTCCTTCCCTACCCACTTTTCACACCCTTGAGAGACTTTGTTGAGGACACATCCTCCTTCAGGTACTTAAGTGTTTGGTTGGACCAGCACCTAAACTTCTCTGGACAGATTGACGCCATCCAGAAAAAACTGTGCCCCAAGCTTGGTGCCCTGTTCAGGAACTGTAGTTGCATCCCTCCTATGGCTAGGCGTGAAATTGTTCAGAAGATGATACTGCCCATTTTTGACTACTGTGGGCGTAGTCTATGGTGCTGCCACTAAGTCCTCCCTGGCCAGACTAGACACCCTCTTCAATTCCTTCTGCCGCTTTGCCCTGAGTGCCCCTCACACCCATCACTGCGATCTTTATCATTGCCTATCCTTCCCTTCTCTTACTAATAGGTGACTCTCCACCATGCTAAAATTCACCTCTAAGCACTGGTTGGGTGAGCTCCTTCCTACCTCACCTACTCCTTTATTACACCCCCACCCTCCCATTCCCTTAGAGCAACAGACTCCGTGCCCCCTGTTGTCCCCATAGATCCACCAAATTGACCAATCCAGTTACTCTTATTGCCTCCCAAAATTTGGAATTCCTCCCCTTCAAATCTGGCACTCATCCTCCACCTACTCCATCAGCTCTACCCTCAATAATTACCTTGCACTTGCTGCTCCTGCCATGCCCCTCCCTAATTCTCTCCTCTAAGCCCTAGACAAACCCTAGCCCCCTACCTCACCTTCATTTTACCCTGTGCACACCCACCCCCGAATCTCTAGCCCTCCTCCCTTCTTACTAATTGCTCCCCCTTACTGGTCTCTCAATCTCTTACAGAATATAAAGGACACCAAATGCTCTCCATTGGTCCTCTCTTACCCCCCAAGGGGCTTGTATCTCTCATCTACTCCCTTCCCCCACCATCTTAAAGGGGTCTCTCTGGGACACTGTTTTATCCCCTTTTCTCTGGTCCCCCAGTCCCTTTGCAGGGTTCCTCGCATCCTGAAGGGGGTCTCCATGGATATGACTCTTCCCCTTTCTTTCATGTAAGTACTTGTTTACTTATTAACCTAGCACTTATTATTGTCCACTCTTTCTACATGTTATTATATGCACACTGTTGTAACACTGTTTGTAACACCTGCCTTACAACTGTATGTTATTGTTAGTTTTGTAACTTGAATGTTTAATGTTTCATTCCAGTTGCACCCGTTCCCCAGGTCACACCAGGAGATGAAGCGATTTGTTGCTCATTGTGCCTTCCTGCTGAAAGATTTCAATAAATAAAAAAATAAATAAATAGAACTGATCTTCCATGACAAACATGGCTGCCATCTTTGCTCCTCCAAACCTTAACTAGGCCCTAAAAATGAAACTACCTAAAACAAAAATAACACAAAGCAAATTAAGTCAGTGCTCTTTCCTGTCTGTCACACTTTCCTACGCATAATAAACACATCAGAAAAATGAAGTATTGTTTATAATCTTCATTGCTGGTGTTCATTTGCTGACTATGGAGAATTCTGCTCCTATCTTTAGCTGTTTACCGGAAATCTCTGCTGCTTACCCTGCAAGAGATCAAATTTAAGCTTTGGCTCCACAGGAGGCCTTTGCTGCGTGTGACTAGTACTGTATTTTGGGAGAGGAACATTCTACCAGTGGAATTGTGCAGGATTTTGAATCCCGTATTCCATGGTAAACATTTTAAATGTTGAATGTGGGAAGACAGAGAAAACTGAAAGAGGGTGATGGATGAGAAGAAGGGGCAATAATGTAAACAAGGAGAGGAAAGGAGGAAACACATTACATTGGCAGAGGCAGATCCAAACTGCTTAAATAAACTCTGAAGTTCATAAAAGCACATACATTTAAATCATATATGAGTGTTCAGGAGAAATTTAGCCCCCACCAAAAAAAAAACTATCTGACAGGTTCAATGGTTTTGAACACATTTTCATTAATATACCTGTATTTGTTAAAATGCAAAAGATAACTTTTGTTAACAGAAATGTGCCACACCTGTTTTTCATTATCATTTACTGTTTTCAGCATACACACACACCACACCAGAATAGGACCATTTATTGTCTTCAGAGTTAAAATGAAAGCATATTTCAAAAAGGTCCTTTTTATTTTTGTAATAATTTCTCTTATTTTAACTCATTTTAAGTCAAATATTTAAATGCCATTTTATAAATGCAATAAGATAGTTCAGGGCATGTCATTATGTAAGCAACATGACAGGGTGTGGGTTGTTGCCTGATAACAGCATACCCCAAGTGTGTAGCGAGGCAAGAGCGTTTGCACCGAGTGCCTTCATTGTCTGGGAAGTGCTCTTATCAGACTACAATCCACATACCAGGAGAGTCTTACTGCACTCATAAAATTAGTTCTAAGAGTAAAAACTAGGCAGGAGGCAAGTGTAAGGTTAAATAAAATAGAATTAATTTAACATTTGACAGGAAAATCAGAAAAAATATTCCCCCTCATTCTATTAATTAGGGTGTTGTTTATGCGCCCCCACCAGCATCACTGCAGTCGTATCTAACAATAGCACTACTGTAGACTGATTTAACAATAGAAATACACATATAGTTGCATCGCTTCTGTGAATTGTCAGCTTTTACCTCGTGTTTGTAAATGACTTCTGGGTTTGCCACCTGGGAGATCTGAGTCTCCTGAAAGCGCCCACCAGGTGCGCCATGTAATGTGAAAGCAGCTTGTGATGCCCAAATCCATCTGTACCAGCAGTTATTTATTTAATTTGAATAACCAGTTAGACCCACCGAGACCATAACAGTTCCTTTTCAGGGCGACCCGAATTAATTACAAATAGTGGTGCATTACAGAGACATTCCTTGATTTTGTTCACATTACAACAGACAGTATTGACAAAACACAATTCAATGAATTTCACACATTTCAGCATACACTTTTAATAGCTGTTCACATTTCAACAATTATCTACACTCAACATGTGATAATCCATGTAAGACATAAATGGTTACAGCATGTACTGTAGGTCAGTAGCTCAATCAAGATGTTCTGTTTTTTTCCTTTTTTATTTATTCAAGTCTTGGATTACAATACCTTTGAGTTGCAAAACTGTTTTACAAAGGTTCCATGTCAGCAAACATAAGACAGACAATCAATAGTAGACAACAGGAAAACTAAATAAAACAACAACAGGATTAAACATAACCATAATACATTGTAAATCATACTGACACACTGTTTGGCATAAAAATAATTAGCAAACCATTAAAAAAAGAATTGCAGGGTATTTATTCCCTTTGTGGCAGATGTTAGGTTGATTGTGACTGGCACATGTTGGCGCTATGTACAGCACTTTTGTGGATGGGGTGTGTACACTGAGATAACAGCAGCACCTATGTGTGGGACAGTAGCGCTGGTTTTGCAAATATGAGATCTGGCAGCATGTGTGAAAGGCAGCAGTTTCTTGTATTAAATTCCCCAAAAAAAAGAAAAATCAACTAGCATTATTTTGTTTCCTGTCCATGCACTTATATACGGAGGGAATTGCATTGCCGATCCACCAACTGAGTGTCCGACTTTTCTTGTTTGGTGGTCAGCTCAAATGTTGTGGCTGGCGTTGGAAATGTTGGTGTTTGGCAACTTTCAAAAAATGCTAAGGGGATATAGTTAAAGTTAAATGTGTAATGTAGCTGGTGGTTTGATGGAGAAGATACAGGCGGTTATCCCTACTGCCTGGCAGCTCCATGATTTTAGCAGTGGCAGAGTGGGTGGGTTGGGATTGACCAGAAAGGGATTAGAGCCAGTAGCAGCAGCGGCAGCAACTGGGGCTGTGGATTACAAAAGAACAAAAAGAAAGTAAAAAAAAAAAAAAACAACAACTACACAAGGTCCCTTTTTGTTTTATTTTGTTTAGTAATAGTTACTAATTACATTATGTTCGTGTGGGTTTGTATGTTGGGAAACCCTGTTAAAATGTATTTTATGAGTTAGGGCAATTACTGCAGCTTTACAGCACTAATGCAGCTACCAGAAATTGTTTTAAAGTTTCTGGCAGGCATGGATACATGGGTTGCACTGCATTCTGCTTGGCATTAAAAGTGCCAGCCACAGGGTTGTTGTCCTACAAGGACATGGCTATTAGCTAATCAGGATACAGAAATATCTACCCATTTTATAAGGTGTTGTAATGGCGCATTGCATGCACATTTAATGGTACTGGACTGTGCCTTGAGCCTAATAGCAGCGCCCTGAGTTATGCAGTTATATCACCATAATGCACATCCTGTCATGCCTTATTGATTTCTGAGCAAAGAGATTTGCCCTCAAAAGACTTTATCCATGGGGCCCGAAGTGCCAGGGTTCAGGCAGCAGTAGTCTGTGGAAGTAGACCAGCGGATCACATGGGGAACCCGACTCAGAAGCAGAAAAAAAAAATGAAAATGTATTAGTCTTCAAAGATAACTTGCAGTTATTTTATTGCAATCCAGGCTTCATAAAGCACCTTAATACTCTGACACTTTAATTCAATACAAGTCTTCTTCTGGGGCAAAAGTAGTGTGGAAGTAGGTTGTCTCTATGTGGGAATGACTGGAGCACTTTAGATGAGATGCTATGAAGCTGCTGAACAGAATTTTGCAAAAAAAAAAAGATGATAAAGCAACAGCATTTCTGACTTGCTTCTCAGTGATCTTTGCACATGTAATGAAATACGTTAATTTTGCAATGAATATGGCCTCCTCCTTGGTTCATACTAACATACTGAGGACCTCCCCAGGGACCTCCTTGCAAATGAGCTTACTCAGTGGAATTTATCCTTCAATAAACTGAACTGAACGAGATTGATACTGTAAATGGTGAATTGATACTGCTTTTGTAGAGTACTAGTCAGGTAGCACTGGGAGTATTGTTTACAGTTCTGGGGTCCATATCTAAGGAAGAAAATATAGATTAAAGGCAGTGCAGAGAAGGGCAACAAAGATGATTCATGGACAGAAGAAAAAATGTACGAGGGCAAATTAAAAAGTCTTAACATGCATTCACTGTGGGACAGAAGGGAGGGGAGAGACTTTTGAGTTAATAAACAGGTTCAGCAAGTGGACACAAGAAGTTTTTTAGTCTGAGAAACAGAATGTCCACTAGAGGGTCATGTGCATAATCCGGAAGGGAGGTTCAAAAAGGCATTAGACGTACTATTTCACCAAAGGGAGGTTTAAGGGTGCAGCAAAGTTCCAGACAAGGTTGTGGAGTATATGAAACAAAATTAGGCTCAAGAGATATTGGGATTAGTTATAAGGTGGGTTAATGTAGAAAGGAGAGGGAGGATGAGAGGAAATAATTAATAAGACTTAGAGTAGGGAATTTTGGGATAGAGTAGATGGGTCCATCCATGTCTTTTCATGTACTCCTCTTTTCTCTGTCTTTATTGTCTGGTAGCCCCCACTTTCCCTTACCCTGAAATAACCAAACAACACACAGGTCTTGGAGGAAGTGACTGCAACCATGTGTTTATTGTATAAATCACCACCTATAAGGCAGCGTGCACAGCCGGGAGGACGCAGGACGTCATTCAGGCCTCCTGCACTCCTACCCCAATTATTGGGCCACCTTAATGCGGGGCCTAATGACTAATGTACCCCTTTGTCGGAACCCCTCCGACAGGAGCGGAAAGGTCATATGGCAAGCACTTTACATGGTCACCCACGCCTAGTGCCACTGTCCTGAGGAGTAATCCTGAGTGAGGGTGACCATGACCCCCCACCCAGGTCCACGCCCTGCAGTCCCCAGCCTCATGCTGAATGGAAGTGACAAGCTGTTGCAAGAATTCAACTCATCTCCTCCATCATCCCTTGTGCCCTCAGTCTATGCTCCTCCTGAGCTGCCACAGGATGGACACAGAGAGGAAATAATCAAAGTTAATAAGATTCTGAGTAGAATTTTGGGATAGCGTAGATGGGCTGTCCATGTCTTTTATGTACTCTTCCGTTCTCTGTATCTATTCTTGGACATTTAATTAATGTAGACCAGTAAATGTATTTCCAGCACCAGTTCCCAGCAAGTGCTAGAAGGGTTGGCCCAAACGGAGAGGACTGACATGACGAGATGAATTTAATTTATTTTGTGGTCTCATCCTAGTGATCTACCTGCTGAATTCTTATAGTGCCCCTGCCCTTGTTACATTTTGACACAGAAACATAGAATATGATGGCTGGAAATGGTGCATTTGCCCATCCAGTCTGTCCTAGCCTGTCTATTACTTGTGTGATGGCCCTGTTGACCGTGTACTCCTGTTTCCTCCCTACTTTGCCATTCCCTGCTCTTGCTGGCTCCCTGTGCCTGTCCAGCCATTATTTGAACCCACTCATTGTTTTGCACATACCAACCCCTTTTGTGGTCTGTTCCACCTGTTTCACTCTTTCCATGAAAAAGTACTTTCGTACATCCCGCCTGAACTTCCCCAGCCAGCTTCAGTGGATTACCTCTTGTGCTTACATTTGCATGAAGGGTGACTATAGAGGATCCTGGATGGGCAACTATGCACAGTCAGTGTGTTCTGACATAGAGGGCTCTGATTCCCTCTGACATCGATACTGAAGCTCTAAGAGGACTGTACCTAGCCTCTGGACAAAAGCAGAACCAGAAAACATCTGATCAGAGATTATAAAGCTCTACCATGCATTGCAGGCTATTGAATCTCCCAATGCTGCCTACTGCTCTGATGTTCAGCAGTAGAAGAACTGATACAACCTACTATACTACAGTAAACAGCAAGTAAACTAAATGGTTTTGCACACAAAGTGCACATTAGGACCAACCCACACTTGAGTGTGGGGCCCTATGAATAACTGTTCCCCTTTAATAGTACCCCATTTCAGGGATTGGTCAGGCCAGTCTCTGACTCTTTAAGCCTTTTGAGCAGAGTGGCAAGAGCAGCTGTTAGTTCTACATCCGGTCCAGACGAACAATCACATTCTAGCTTGAGTTTTTTGGTCCAAAACTGTAAATTGCTGGCATATTTTGGGGTGGGACAGGGGTTGGGCTGTCAGGGAACTGAAAGATGCAGCCCCTCACCCTATAAAAAAATGTAATAAAAATGAAATGGCAGTATACTACCCTTATCAGTGACTAATGTAGTTTGCTTTCTGAGGTGAAGGCAGTTGGCTTCTATCTTTGATGTTTTAGCAGTATAGGCTATGTGGGTAGCTGCATACTGCGAACCCGGGATTTTGGGTTTGGGACATTTGGCAGTGGTGAGAGGGAAAGTCTTTGGGCTTTTCATCTAATACTGCATGGCACAAATTAGTTCTGAGAACTTGCTTAGTAATGGTTGCTAATAAAAAGTTTTGAATAGGAACCACAACTGTTTGAGGTGCAGTTTCTTAAAGGGAACAGTAAACACTAGAGCCCCACACCCACATGTGGTGCTGGTCCCAAGTTACACGTTGTGGGCAAAAGCATTTTTTTACTCGATACCTAGGACTTGCGGGGTGGAGATCTTCCTCCTGCAGCTGGTGCAGAATGCGGCTGCTAGGCTGCTGACTGGCTCATCAAGAACCAGTCATATTACACCTGTGCTCTGTGAACTGCACTGGCTGCTGGTGTGGTGGTGAATCACCTTCAAGGTCGCACTGCTGACCCATAAGGCCCTACATGAACAGGGACCATGCTATTTTCAAGATCTCCTCTGTCCCTACCTCCCCCACTGCCCACTCCGTTCCACCAACGAGGGATTGATGGAGGTTCCCATGGTCCATTTGAAGACCTCTGGGACCAAAGCATTTGCGTTCATGGCCCCGACCCTGGAATTCTCTACTTTGTCAGATGAGAGAGTGCCTGGTCCACCGAGTTCTTTAAATCTTCATTGGAGATGTATCTATTTGAGTTGGCATATCTTGATTTGTTTTAATTTTATTATTAATTTTAATGAAAAGCGTTTTGATCTGGGATTTTAATCTGAATTCGTTTTAGTAATTTTTTGTACAGGCGCTTTGGTTGTTGAAAAGCACCTTTTCATAAATAAAGTTTGACTTGACTTGACTACTGCTCTATAGTAGATTGTATCGGACTAATTTTGTGTACTTCCAGGCTGACATTTTTGTAAATTAAATCCAGAATCCCTGCAGTAGATGTTAAACCTCCCACTACTGTAGCCATGTCTGATGTCAGCTGCTGAAGACCTGGGATTTGTAGTTACAAAAAAATGTCAGCCTGGAGGAAAGCAAAATTAGTCTGATACAATCTACTGAACTACAGCAAACAGGAAGTAAAAATAGTTTTGCACACAAAGTGTAAATTAGGACCAGACACACACTTTGGTATGGAGCTCTTGGTGCTGACTGATCCCCTTTAACATTGTTCTTTTCACTGTAAGATATAACAAAGAGGATCATGACTGCAGTAGAAGTGCTGAATTCTGGGACAAATTACTGCAAATCAGTAGTTTATCACAACTGCAGAAAAAATGTCTTAAAAAAAAAGAAAAAGAAAGCAGCTTGTACTCAAAATTGTGGGGCTCAAAACCAGAAGGAAATACCTTCTGCACAACACTGGTTAACTACAAAAATTTGTGGCAGCACCTGAAAAGTAGGCAGCTTCTGTGTAAAGTGCTCAAGTGTTTTATTCATTTTAAACAAAACTTTAAACGCATTCAGTTAAACCATGATTTACTTTCCATGAGTTACATAGCATTGCAAGGGCAGGAGGAAACCACAGACTGACTACTGTACATTCACAACGCTTTCACCTCAAAGTGTGTAGGCTTCGATGGGGCAGTACTCGACAGTTATATGGTGCTTTTATTTAGTCAGGTTTAAAGATGCTGTGTCAGTTCAGTGTAATGCTGTATTTACATGTGCTGTTTTAGCTCAAGAGCAAGTCTTTATAAATGTCTTTAGTAAATATCTACTAGACTAATAAGGTTACTAAGTAAAAGATGTCAGTGTTCAGAGAAAGTGCCAAACTGTAGACATTTTACCCACAATGTGGTACAGTACATTAATTGATTTTGTGTTGCAAATAGTGTTTTTGGTGTGTTGAGAACAACTTTTTTGTGTTGCAAACAGTATTTTTGTGTTGCAAATAGCAATTTTTGTGTTGCAAATAGCATTTTGGGGTTGGAAATTGTGATGTGAACCTGCTTATAGAAACATAGAAACATAGAATTTGACGCAGATAAGGACCGCTTTGGCCCACCTAGTCTGCCCATTTCCCTACTCTACTGGATAAGCTGCAGATCCTAGTTAACCAGCAGCCTACTTCTTCCTACCCCCACCCCCAGAACTGCCTTATGACTATCCCATGCATGCTTGAATTCCACCACTGATTTTGACTCCACAACCTCCTCCGGAAGGCTGCCCATGCATCCACAACCTCTCTGTGAAAAATACTCCTTAAATTACCTCTGAGCCGCCTCTATCTTCAAATTGTGCCCTCTTGTTCTTGCACACCCTTTTATGAAAGATGCTACCCTCTTGGACTTTGTTGATTCCCTTGAGGTACTTGAAAGTTTCTATCATGTCCCTCTCCCTCCTCTCCTCGAGGCTATACATATTAAGCTCCTTAAGTCTCTCTTCATATGTCTTCTGGTGCAGGCCCTGCACCATTTTAGTTGCCCTCTCTGGACAGCTTCCATCCTGTCTATGTCTTTATGTGAGATTGGGTCTCCAGAACTGCACACAGTACTCAGATGGGGTCTCACCAGCTGTCTGTACAGAGGGATAATAACTTCCTGTTTTCTACTGGTGATGCCTCTCCTATGCATCCCAGTATCCCCCAGCCCTCCTTGCTGCCCTCTCACATTGCTTGCCCATCTTTAGGTCATCTGATATGACTACCCCCAGGTCTCTCTCCATTTTTGTTGTTGTTAGTATCTCACCCCCATTGTGTACTCTTCCCTGGGTTTTTGTTTCCCAGGTGCATTACCTTGCACTTCTTAGCATTGAATCTAAGCTGCCATACATTTGACCATTCCTCTAACCTTGCCAAGTCCCTTCTCATCCTTTCCACCCCACCCTGTGCATCAACTCTGTTGCAGATCTTTAGTGTCATCTGCAAAGAGACATATTTTTCTTCCAGTCCTTCTGCAATGTCACTTATAAAGACATTGAAGAGGACCGTCCTAATACTGAACCTCTCGGTACCCCACTAGTAACCCTCCTTTCTTCTGAGTGGACTCCATTTACTATTACTCTCTGTGTCCTATTCTCCAGCCAATTCTTTACCCAGGCTGTCATCTTGGGACCCACTCCAGGCTGTCTAACTTGTATATTAATTTTTATGTGGACTGTGTCAAATGCCTTGCTAAAGTCTAGGTAGGCCATGTCCACAGCCCTCCCTGATCTACTACTTTGGTCACCCAGTCAAAGAAATCTATCAGATTCATCTGGCATGACCTTCCGCTGTGAATCCATGCTGCCTAGGGTCCTGTACCCTCTGGCCTCTAGATACTGGCAATTATTTCCTTTAGAAGTGATTCCATCATTTTCCCTATCACTGAGGTTAAACTAACAGGTCTATAGTTTCCTGCTTCTGCCTTGCTCCCACTTTTGTGAAGGGGAATCACATATGCCCTCCTCCAGTCCTCAGGTACCACCCCATCCTCCCATGATTTGTTAAAAGGGTAGTCAGTGGTGTCACTAGTTCTACCCTTAGTTCTTTTAGAATTCTGGGATGAATCCCATCAGGCCCCATTGCTTTGTCCACCTTCAGTTTTAAGAGTTCTTCAGAACCCTTTCTTCTGTAAATGGGCGGTATCAACTTCTGTATCCAGCATGTTACTACTGTTTGTTTTATGTACCTCCCCTCTTCCTTTGTAAATACTGAGCAAAAATATTTGTTTAGTATCTCTGCCTTTTCACAGTCTCCCTTTGCCCACCCTCCTCCCTTTATTAAGCCTCACTATATCCTCCCTTGTCTTCCTTCCTCCTGATGTACCTATAAAGATTTTATCCCTTCTTAACTGAGTTGGCTATCTTTTCCTCGGTTTGGGCCTTTGCTGTTCTGACTGCCTTCCCAGCCTCCTTTTGCTTTAACTGATACAGTTCTCTGTCCTGCTCCTTCTGCGATTCCTTTGACTTCCTGAATGCTTTCTTTTCTCTTGAACCTTCACTGCCACTTCCTTTGAGAACCATAGTGGTTTCTTACATCGTCTTGTTTTGTTTATTTGCTTCACACAAAGGCTCGTTACCTCTGTGATGGCAGTTTTATTATTCCCCATTGTTCTTCCACCCTCCTTCCTGTTCATTTGCTAGTGCATTCCTTAGGCACTCACCATTTTGGCAAAGTCAGCCCTCCTAAAGTCCAGTACTTTTGTCTTTGTATGGCTTGACTCTATTGCTGTGTTTATTGTGAACCATACTGTCTGATGGTCGCCAGTCTCAGATGGCTACCCACTTCTACATCTGTAATCCTCTCTCCATCTCCATTTGAGAGAATCAAGTCTAATATTGCTCCTCTCGAGTGGGCTCCAGTACTAGTTGTCTAAGGCATGCCCCTGTAGGGCATCTAGAATAACTGCACTCTTCAAGTGGCAGCTGCAACTGCACTCCAGTTAACATCTGGCATATTCAGATCACCCATCAGCAATATCTCCCTTTTCTGCCATTCTAAGTATGCTTTCTATCATTTCCTTGTCCATTCCTCCCCTGAGAGAGGAGATCTGTGCTCTAACCCTGTGCATATTGTGGTGCCATTGCCTGTCTCCAAATTTACCCACAGTGCTTCTTCTCCTCCCTGTTTACCCTTTTGTTCTGTTGCTTTTATTCCTTCCCTATGTAAAGAATTACTCCTCCTCTCTTTTACCCTCCTTGTCCCTCCTGTAGACAGTGTATCCTGGAATGTTTATGTCCCAGTCATGGTTTTGTGTACCATGTTTCTGTGATTGCCACGATATCCAGATGTTCCTCCTCCATCAAGGCCACTAATTCAGGAAGCTTGTTACCCAAACTACGGGCATTAGTACTCATTGTCTCCATTTTTGATGGCTTTACCTTCTGTTGCAGCATCCCCACTGACCCGTTCTACCTCAGTCTTTTCTCATTTAGTACCCTGTTTTGTAGGGAGAGGCTGGGATTTTCCTGCTGCTTATCAGTGCCTCCTCCTTTGACTAGTTTAAAAAGCTTGCCAATGAAGCATTTAAAACCGATTGCTCAAAAGACTTATATATACTTTGTACTGTTCCTATTCAGTTGATAAATGTAAGGGCTTTAGTTTCCAGTGCCACGTGTCCTTTTATCTCCTGCACTAAACATAAAATAAAAATAAAACTGAGCAAGAGAAGCTATTATGGCCAGGACTCGTTTTTAGACCTAATGGTGCCTCAAGCAAGAAATATTTGTGGTACCCTCTTTACCACTCTGACTGTCCCTCTCTTCCCTTCTGCCCCACTCTATTGTACACAAAATGGTAGAAAGTCTATGAATATGAGGGTGACTATACCAGTTTTCACTTTATATTAAAATTTTTTCCATTTCAAACTGCTCTCTGCTTCCTACTTCAGTGTTCCTTTCTGTACTGGCACCCTGGTGGTTTGCTTGTGGCTTCACATTGCCTCTGATTGTGGCTAAAAGATAACTGAGGAAGCGCAATCCAGGCGCAGCTCATGGATGACTTTCTGCTTGGACAGCTGAAGCAGCTGAAGAATGTGATGGCATTCTCACTGTGGCATGCAGATGTTTTGAAGGGAGGTGTGTGTGTGGGTGTGTGTTGGTGGTGGTGCCACTTGTGTGTCCATATGAGAGACAGCTGGTTATCCCACCTTTCTGACATGACATGGTATTCTACACTTAGACAGTTATGAATGGCTAATAGCTTTCTGTCCTCTTTCATTCTGTCAACAAGCAGCTGTTAAAAGATAAAGCAGAGGCTTGCCTTTATGGAATTCTTATAGGTTTTTTCACTCCCAGTTACATTTTTTTCGTTTAGTGGTTAGAGGAGAGCTGGCCTTGCAATAGCTCAAAGCCTCAAAGGGCCTCCAGAGCAGAAGAGCTCTGAGGAAGCTTCAGATGTTCAGTTCCCTTACTCCTGTTTTTCTGTGTAGCTAAGGAAAATTTCACTTTAGATGAATCGTTAGAACTGCTACCTTTGAGATTCAGGGTCTCTGCTTTAATTCTCAATAGGGACTGGACTCCATTTCCTAGAGTAGAATGGGACAGACATAGCAGAAAATAAACTTTTGTAAGCTGAATAAGGAGGCACGAGGAGGCAACTGCATGGATCAGTGAGGTTCTTGGGGTCTTTGCTCTGTTATGGGGCATCCATTTAGAAGGCCTGCACTGAGCTCCAGATCACTAGGGCGATGCTGACTAAGAGAATAAGATGACTGGTGCTGAATCTCTTCCAAACTATCTCAGAGCTTTCCACATAATACACAGTGCACAGGTATGCCATGCAAGTAGGAAGTAGAAGTATATGGAATGCAATCCCAGGTTCCACTAGATTTCCATGAGTGCAGTTCTGTCAACGGAAATATCCATACTGCATGGTGGAATTCTGAGGAACAATTAGAAAAATTCAGTAGAAATGCCACAATGTGGAACAGTAATTCCACCGAGTGTTTAATTCTACACACCGCTGGTGGAAAGGCACGCTTGTGTAATAACACATTGGACAGTGGGGAGGGGGATACATGGCATGCTTACAGAGGCAGTGACATATCTGAAAATACTTTAAAAACAAAATTACACACTATTCTGCTTATGCATATTTTCTATATTTATGCAATGTGTGTGAGAGTAAAAAGTGGATGAATAATTTTTCTGACCAGCTTTTACATGTTAAACCAGAATAAACAGTTTGTTTCCACAGTGAAAAATCTGGCCACACGTCAGTACCCTCCCTTCCCTGAAGCAGCAGCTGTCAGATCCCAGTCAGATTCCAACATTATGTTAACCAGTCAGAAGTGCCACATTCTCCCACTCAGTAGGCGGGGCGGGGTGTGGGGTGGGTGAACAGCAGCACAACACTGACAAATTTACAAAACAGTTTCACGGATCTTGTTTAAAATCATCAATACCCATACACTGAGAATCAGTCAAATAACAGAACACACAACAAAGGCGGTATTTGGATACATTTTTCAGCCATACTCATGGCGATCTAAAAGAAACTTTGCTCATGGCTACGCTATGTTCTGCTCACTAATGAGGTCATCCAAGGGCTCCATAACCCATATGGATAAACAATGTATCCAGCACTGCCTTGTTTCTTATCCCCTATTAAAGGGCAGAGTGGATGGATCGAGCCACCTTTATCTGCTATCAGGTTTTGTATTCTATCTTCTACTTACCGTTAATTACTAAGAGCTGCTCTTGGAAATAGAACCCTTCTCCTTCAGACTTCCTCTGCTCCTGGGTACCATTCTTCCATCCCCACCTAATGCATACCTTTCAAGTATCCCTCATTAGGAGGGACATCCTCATTTTGCTGCTAAAATTTCTCGGTCCTACATCTGTCCTCATGGAAAAGGTGCTGCCCACACAAAGAATGTGCTGTAAATTCAGACTTTAAAGCAGAAAATCTTAATATTCTAAAATACTAAGTCCAAAATAAACTTTGTACAAGTAAACACTATGGTTTTCACAGTGTTCTGAGCTTGTATTTCAGTGTTTGAGGATGTGTACCTCATTCTGAGGGTCTGTGTCCCTCACTGTCCCTCATTTTGAGTGTCCAAAATGTCCTTGTCCCTCATTTCAGTAACAACAGGTTGAGAGGTATGAATACTAGCACATAGAAAACTGTCTAATAAGCAAATAGAAAGAGTAACAGCTGACAACATTTAAAAATTAGTAAGTTTTGCCTGCTGTTTTGGTACTACTGTCTTTAATGCTGCCTTCCATAGGGAGGCCAGGTATACATTTAAAGCAGTGGATTTGGCACAGTTGGTAGGTGACACACTGTGAGCCTTGGCATTATTCAGAAAGAAGTCTGGGACGCCTGGGTTCTTCCAGTGATCTGACAGGAGAGAAGACACAATCAGATCAATTTATAGTCGCTAATTGTGGAGTTGCACAGGGTGTATCCACAGAAGGCCTAATTATTCATCAGGCAGACAAATCCCCCAGTGGCTAAGCAGCAATGCAAATGAGGATCACCAGATGTTAGTGTTTGCACCAGTTAACAGCTGATGTGTGACAACCACATTCTTCTGTGGATGACGCTGTGCCACCCACATGGTGTTGTGCCATCCACAGATGGCTGTGGCAGAGGTGTTACTGCCCCAGTCTTCCCTCACCCCAGCACCATAATGTAAGGCCTACTTATAAACTACATAGATTCCTTTTTTTCTGGGCCACCTCTGGTCCTCTAGGGTAGTCCAGTGCCCTCTCCTAACCACAGCCCAAGTATAAGTCCTGGGGTGCAGTGGCTCCCTCCTATGCTCCAATCCTCCCCCATGCACAGTTCCCTTGTGTTGGTCCATTGCCATTCTTCCCTCTCATGTCAGCTCCTTTGTTATGTGTTGCTGTTAAAGGACACCAACAGAACTGCTTTTAACAGCTATACACTAGGGGTTGTTACCAAAGAGGTGACCACATCTTTCAAGACGCCTTGCTCTGTGGACGGCCCTCCTGCCATTTTCCATGATGACGCCCCTATCCCTTTCCTGCATTATGCGAGCTGATTTTTTTTTTTATTCTTTTTGTTCTAGCTCATCCGGTTTTTTTTTCTTCCATGCCCCACACACACAACACATACACAGCCCAGGACATGCTCCTATGGAGTGGCCTGGCCTTGTGCCTATCACAAAGCACGAACCATTGTGCACTTTCTTAAAAGAATGGAAAATAATACTTACACAGACATATATGAGCCAAGGGGTGTTTATTGGCTAAACAATTCATAAGCATAGCACAGACCAAAAACCCTGGCGCTTACCTCTGATGCTGAGGCCTTGCCCTGTGATAAAGCCTCAGCATCAGGGCTTACCGTTTTTTTTAGTGCTTCAGATTTTTTGGCCCTTAAACACCCTCTTCTGATTCACATGGCTTCATCAGTGTTATTTTTACATTCTGTCAAACACAGTTTGTGCATTCTCATGGTTGGCATTGCTGTGTTTTCATAGCTTGCATTGCCTGTAGAGTTAGTGACCATCTCCAGTGGGTAGTGTTGCGCCATCAGCGTGGTTGGAAGGAACTGTAAGCCTATCCTTTAGCCTCCCCACCTGCCTTGCTCTGAGCATGTGATGCCCATGAGTTACATGCAAAACAAGCGGGTACATGATGACATAAGACCACTTGGTAAGGGAGCACAGTTCCTTCCTGCATGACTCCATATACCCCCAGGCCATTAGGGGCAGTCATGCAATGGAAATAGATACCCTCCCTCCCGAGGCAAGAGAGGTGTCCAAAGCAGACACTGGGACCCTGCCTTGCAGGTGGCACCAGATATCCCAGGCTTGGGGTGCAAAACCGGTTGCCTGGATAGCAGATAGAGCTACCACTGCACTTAGCCAGTCAACTGCAAGGGTTCTTGATTGCACGTGGAAGGACTGCAACCCCTAGAGGATAGCTTAGGTCGGTATCACAGGCTGGCACAAAAATCAGTGATGCAGTGATTTGCCAACTATACCTTGCAACTGTGAATCAGGCCTTGGGTCTTTCTGTGTCACATATGAGAAAAGGCTGTTTGTGTAAAGTAGCGCCACCTACCGTAAGAGGCTGTAAATGACCAGCAACAATTAGACATAGCAGAAGCGAGACCTCTGATTGTGGTCAGTGAGACTGCAATGAATAAATTCATAGGACCCTCTAACCTGCTAGCTAATAACAATTTCCCTTTAGCTGATTGGTTAGAGCTGCTGCTTGGAAATCACAGTTCCAGGTTTGATTCCCAGCAAGAACTGGATTTGCATCTGGCCCAAATAGAGGCACAAATTTTTCTTTCTTTTTTTCCCTTTAATTTATTGTTTATGCCCCTTCTTCAAGTGCTCTACTCTCTGAACTCTCTGGCACCATCCTACTAGCCCCACCCACCTTGTGTGCATCCTCTATGGTGCCCTCATCTACACCCTCGGTGCAGTAAGGGATTGAGGATACACCCCAAATGATTCAGTGTCAAGATGTGCAACGAGTAGGCAGGTACTGGTCAAGCTGGCAATCGGTGCCACTTTTTCCTATTTTCTTCTCGACCCTCCTGGAAGATGCCGCCCGCAGGCGACCAATTTACATGCACATGGAAAGTGTGCACTTAAATGGTGCCCTGGCTTGCATCCCACCGCTCCCATGACACCACATGCTGCACTGCCACCTCTGGTCACCCAGGGGTGGGGGTAGTATTGCAGCAAAGATGGAGCCCTCCAGAGAAGAAGGGGCACTCAGGGTACTCAACTCTTTTCTTCCCTGCCAGCCCCTAATACACTGGGCTCATTCCAAAACCCAGGACACTGGTGCAACCAATGGTAGCCCTACAGCTGCACCAATGAGCTGGCCAAAATGGTATGACGTTTAGACACAGCTTAGTTTAGATTTTTCTGTATGTGAATCTCTTTTTATTTCTGCCTTTTTTTTTTTGTGAACACTATTTTATGCTTCCCATCTGGCATGTATCATGCTTCTGGTCTCCTAACACACCCCAGCCCCATCACTCTACCATATCCCAGGGCTTACGACTCTCTCAAAAGTTCTGTGACTTATCCTCCATGTTGCGGTGCTGTGAACAGCACAGTCCTCCAGAAGCAAGATGGCGGTGGAGATGCTGCCTCAGGTCAGCAGGTGTGAGGCTTCGGGGTGTCAGGACCTCATTCTGCACAGATGAGGGTTATTACCCCTTAGCAGCACCTCAGCCCCTGGAGTACTGTCATAGATTGACTTTTTCTGGCAACTCGCGCACCAGTGTGTGCGCCATGACCTGTAACGCCTGAAACATCCTCCCTTCATACGAGGCTGCACCCTCACCTGTGATTGCCCAGGAGACAGTAGCACTGCAGTGTCTGCCACCTTTCTCCCTGGATGAGAGCATCCACTGGGATGCTTAATCCCCCCAGCAGCCCCCAACATCCTGAGCTTATCCCTGAACCTGTGTCTCCAGCATTGTAGTGATAGCTTTACCACTGTGTCAGTGGGATGGCTTATTAATGCAAATTATAAAATGAGTAAGAGAAATACTGTACTGCGATTGGTGGAATCCAGTCACATGACTGTGATGTTATTCCAGCACAGGTCAGAAATGCTTAACTTTCTGAACCTCATTACTTGTTCCTAAAATAAAAACTCAGGAAGCCATTTTATAATCACAATAAGGCATTCCAGGGTGTGTATAATTGATAGATAATGGCACTTCTCGGGTATGTAAAGCCCTCAGCTTTGCCTCTGGCTTCACTTCCTGAGGTGTGTCATTATCCCACAACAACACATACCCCATCTTGTCTTATTGCTTACTTAACATAGAAACAGGATTGCTGACACCTACACTTGATCTTTTGAGCTGCATGTCTACATCTGACATCACAGTTCTCTGCCAGTGACATCATTGTATTCTCCATGGCAATGCTGTGATGTCATAAGCAGAGGATTGTGATGCCAGGTGCAGACAAGATGGTAGAGTAGATGAAGTCTCAGGTGCCAGTATTCTGGTTTCATATGCCAGCCGTGGCACAGCGGTAGCACCGCCACTGGCCACACTGGTGATCTGAGTTCAGGAGTGAGCTCTGCACATGGGGGCCAGCTAGGGAATGAGGATGAGTGTCCTATAGAGTGCTCTCTTTGGGGAGGGTGGAAAAGTCATTCTGCGTTTGCCTACCACCTGATGAAGGCCAGGGGGCAGCACAGTCAGAGCATCCAGTAGGGGACAGGCTTGTGGCGTACACCTGCATGAACCTGCTCATGCACAGTGCCTACGCTGCATGGTCAGCAGCCTCTGCAGGATAGATGGAGGTAAATCCTGACTGGCAGGGGTGAAGCTCTGGGTCCCCCCACACACAGGTCAGCACCATTGACTGAGCCCTCCCAGATAATCTGAATTGTTTTCTCAAGGGGTATGGCCAGCCCCGATGACTGTCCTATGGGGGGAATCCATGGGTTACTAATGGATGAGGTAAATCCCAGATTAGGTGGGTGATGGTGCTGAGGAAACTGGAGCAGATGTGGACCAGCTGGAGACCAGAAGCATAAATGCAAGATGAAAAAATCCTGATTCCAATTGTGAATGGTTATAGAAAAGGGACTGCATACCTATCACATATGAAATATAAGCAGATTTATATATTTTATCAAAGTTTATCTTAGCGTCGAAGGGACCCTTTAAAACTTCAGCCTTATAAATGCCTGAGCTCATACTTCAGCTGTGAACCCTATTGTCTACAGTGAACACCTTCGTAGACTGCCAGATTGGTGCAGTTTTTGCATGCTATGAATTCATTGGCCTGTTTGAACAGACAGGGTCACACACACACACCCATACACACACACACTTCCCTCCCTTCACCCTTCCTACCCATGTCAGACTTGTTGAGCTCGGTGGAAACAGGTGAAATAATACAACTAAAAGCTGCAATCACTGCAGAGGGACAGATTTCCTGGAGCAATTCCAAGCAGTGTCATCTGATTGACAAAGTGCCTTGTTGATGCCTTGCAATCTCCACTATTATTAACTTTCAGGTAAGCGTAACCTTTGTTCAGTAGGTAGCTATTTGTTTTGGATGGGGTGCTAGATGTCCATGCAGGCTGTCTGTAGTTCCATGCCACTTTTTAGCACATTCCTCAGTTGTCATAGATGCTTGAGGGACTGATCCATCTAAAACTCAGAATCACTGCTCAGTTCCGTTCTCTGAAAGTCCAGTATGGTTAATTGACTGAGCACCATTCTGTGTTTCAAGGCACCTCAGGGTGCAGAAGTAGCTACATAAACCAATCAGTGATAACAAATTACAAGAGCTGGCTAGTGTCTATGAGAGCTGGTGGAGCAGCCTTGGTCTGAGTACCTTTGCCCCAAAACCAGCACTGTTGCCGCCAGTGTGGCATCTATCGCGATGGTTGCTGATACCTTAAACTGTTACTTGCCATTCTGTACTAGGAGATCGATCCATGGAACAATATACCTCCAGCAAATGTTTAAAGCTATTTTATATAAATAATCAGGGCCCCATGATGGGCCAGAAGTAATGCTATCCAGGTGACCCAGGAGAGTTCAGGAATGGTCTTGGGGTAGAGGCCACAGGCAGGAACAGCTCTGTTGCCCTTGGGTAACAAGTTACCATCTTCAAATGCAACCTAGATCAGAAACAAATATCAAAACAAAACTACAAAGAAATACATTAAAAATAGTGAAATACAGTGTACAGACTACACTGAACAGTTAACATTTAGATTCTATAATATATTTATGAATTATTGTTATATATTCACATGATTCTATATTTACAAAAAAATAAATACAGGACAGAACACAAGGTAGATCGTAACATACACTTACAGAAGTCAGTACACGTGAGACTATGGCAAAAGCAATCTTTTGTATTCCCCTTTATACCTTCTGTCTCTTTTGGGGCTGCCTCCCTTTTTCACAGCTGGCTTCTATCACAGATCTGGCGCTACAGCAAACATATAAATATGGTGTCTCTTCTAGCAGCTGTAAGGCAAACAATCCTTATGGGCGTGGGTAATGCAAACACAAATAAACACAAGATCTGGACAACAATGTGTTATACATAAAACAGATGGAAAACAGCAGGATTTCTTCCGACTCCAGTTAGAACCAGAGGGCCTTTATTCGGACAGAATGCATCTCCTAGTTTGAACACTACCTAGGTTATTTGGTTGTACTATGACTCCCTTCCCCCAAACCCTATACTTGAGATCCAAGTATTGTTTGTTATACAGAGGGCAGAGCTATAATGAGGGTGAGCTAAACAGGGATTAGAAGAGATGAAGTACTGGCCTTGGCCAGAGACACAGTTGGGAGGAGGTAGCATGGCAGTGTGGTTTTAGGTCATACAGAAACAGCCTTTTGTTGTTGTTGTTTATGAGAAAAGGCAGTCTTTTCAAACAGTGCCATCTACTGGGAATAGCTGTGAACAACAGTTAAAGTAATTATTATGACAAATACCACCTCTAGCGGTGCTATAAGGGATAGCAAGCATGACAGTCAAAAAGTACTCTAACCTCCCAGCTAGAGGGTGTATTCCTTTGCAGACTGTTTAGAGTTACTGCTTTGGGACTCATGGTCCCAGGTTTTATTGC
Source organism: Neoceratodus forsteri (assembly GCA_016271365.2). NCBI lineage: Eukaryota > Metazoa > Chordata > Ceratodontiformes > Ceratodontidae > Neoceratodus > Neoceratodus forsteri. The sequence continues at coordinate 108,476,782 of JADMNL010000029.1, forward strand.
CAGCAAGGACTGCAGGTACATCTGCCCCTGTAAAGAGATGACAGACCTAACACTTTGCAGTGCTGGGCACCCAGGCGCAAGCATTGGGGAGGATGAGAAGGAGCCGGGGATTGTCTTACAGTCAAAGGCATCATCAGCAAGACAGTCAAAATCTATAAAATGAGCCACCAGATGGCCCAGTGTCTAGTGCATCAAGCAGCCACATTGCCATCCCAAGCTAGGAGTACACTTGGAACATATCCATACAGTCTTCCGTGGGGGGTGGCTGGGGTGGTGCTTCGATGCAACAGCATTCCCAGCTGGAGAGGGAAGCCACCAGGTCCATACCACTAGCAACCTCTGAGGTGGGACTGGAAGCTTGCCTCCTTCGGCGTGGGGTATGCTACACCTGCTGGCATGGCCTGTCAGGGGTGCTATCTGGCCCTGGAGGGTGGGGCCAAAGGAGAAAATGGAACAATTCTGTTTGCACCAGCTGCCATATATGACAGTACTACTATGCTCAAATCCCACCCTCATATGGATTCCACTGGTGTGACAGCGGGGATTGGGAAACCAGAGGAATGCCTGAATCAAGCACAAGGTGGTGACCAGGGCTAAAAACTGAATAAAAATAAAAAAGCCCATGAACATCCTATTTTGCTGCCTGATTAGTGCACCAACAATGTGCTGCATTGTCACCTAGGAGGCAGAGGTTCACGTCCTGTTTCTAGACTGCCATGCTGGAGACAGCTGGCGGTCAGGCACATCATGAAGGTGAGGCGCCCTTGCAGGAAGGGAGGGTAGACTGCCTGGCATTGATGCAGCCCTCTGTCAGTTGACCACTGAGTGTCACCTCACTGGCGGTGACTGTAAAGGCAACTACTCACTTGGCCTCTGAGCCAGAGGAGGTACGCCATCACAGCGACCTGAGCAGCAGTGTAGGGGCTGAGGAAACAAAAGAGGTGGAAAATGGGAACAAATGTAATATTTAAAGTAGTGATGCTCAGAATTGCACATTCGAATCGGTATCATTGGATTCTGATCCGATTTTCAGAATTTAGATTTTGGAATTGCAGTCTGAAAATCCTAATTTCAAAACGAAAGGTCACTAATGCTTTTGCACTGTAAATTAAGATTTAGGAATTAGGATTTAGGATTGCAATTCCAAAATCCTTATTGAATTTGAATTAAATAGCATTTGTAATTTGACATTCCTAAATTCCTATTAAATACTATTGGAACCGGACAATTCCAAGTATCTCTAATTTAAAGAAGCAGGTTAGTCGGCAAAAATTCCATCATATATTTTTAGGAAAAATATGCTTCTGGCATAATTAGATTCATCATCAGTATCATTTTATTTCTTTCAGAAGATTTTAAAACAGCTTTTATTACTAATTTTATAATTATTGACTCGAGTCATTAAACATGGCCACCACTAGCAATTTTTTCTTTTTTTAATCCCTTCCTCGAGGACTGGATTCATACTGCTTGAAGTTTTGACTTGAATTCCTACTGTTTGAAGACTTCCAGTGCTCATTGATTTGCATTTGTAGCACCAACCCTGTGGAACTCTTTACCTTGTCGGATCAGAGAGTGCCTCACTGTCGAAAGTTTTAAATCTGCCCTGAAAACATTTATTTGCTCTAGCATTCTCGCGATTGATCGGGTCATACATATTGCTGTCATCCTGTTTTATAGATTATTGTTTTATTACTTTTTATCGATCTTACTGTTTATATATGTACACCGCTATGATCTTTTTTGGAATAGTGTTTAACAAACAAAGATTTGCTGGCTTGTTGATATATAAGGAGGGTGCTGGCACACATTTCTGATAGTAAACAGCACAACAGTCCCACACCCCATATGTTTAACTTATTCCTGGCTAGAAAGCAGTTACTTTTAAAACTTTTAAACCCCATATTTTAGTTCAAGAATGAAATACAGAGAAAAGAACACATGGATATTTTTTTTCTATATGTCCTGGCCCCTGTCAATCTGCAGGGATATATGCAGTTTTCAGAGCTATTCCCTGGTCAGGCTGATGGGATCCCGGCTGTCATATTTTTGTCCCTTGGTCCCCCCCCAGGCATGAACCAATGCCTGCATCAGCCTTGCTCGAGCACAACATCCCAGTGCAGTAGGAGCAAGCAAGTTTTCAGGCCCAGGTTCATTTCTGAACCGAAGCGCCTGCACAGGAGTGCGCCACTTTGCCGCTAGGCCAGGGACAGTCCTAAAAAATGGATCTAGTGATGTTTTTGCCAGAAATACATTATTACTAAAAATGATCTGATAATATTTTCTACTATCAAATACTTAAGCAATAATGACTGAGAAGCTGATAATTTCTAAGGATTAATGACGGTTGGGGGATGGGTGGCCTGAGGTATAGCCAAGGGCCACCACCCTCCAACCAGTCGTTACTCAAGGAAATGACTAGCTTTGAGGTTGTCATTGCAAATATAAGTCTAATCGCAAGAGCAACTTTAATTTTGGCCTTTTTTGTTACTTACATTTAGGTTTTTACCTGTGTAGTGTGAGCTGTGCGTGCTACACAGTGCCAGTTAGTAGCTGGAACAGTCATTTCTAAGAGGTTAATGTCAAATTCAGTAACCAATCAGGAGTCTCGCTAGGCTCACGAATAATGAATTAGACTTATAATGCTACTTTAATTTAAAAATAAGTCTGTCCAGGCCCGTGGGAGCAGCAGTAGGACAAAGGCTTGCAATGCTGGTGACGGATTCAGGAATAAGGCTGGATCACTGGGGAGAAGAATCAAATGTCCCAGATGATGTTTTCCTTTTCCGGGCAGTGCAATGCTGCCACAGTAGTGCCCCCACTTGACCCACAGGTGGAGCTGCAGGTAGGTATGGATAGGTACGAGATGCTGGCTGATGCCACATGGCAGCATGCTCTGGCATTCACAGTCATGCAGAGTGACGGAGCCATCATCTGGTGGGGGGCAAGAAAAGTGTGAACAATGTCCTCAGTGACAGTAGTTGATGCACGCCATGTTATATCCGGCCTCTGCTTGCCACCACCTGCCTCCTGATGAACTGCTGTTGGGGTTATATCTCCCACACCTTCCTCCTAGGAGGCAAACCAAGGCTCTGTGGAGGGCTGGCGACATAAGCTGGGGCTTAGGGCTCAGGGGTAAAATCAGTCTGTCTGCTTGTATCTTGGGTTGGCTGTTAGCTGCCGAACAGGCAGGCATAGGCCACTTGGCATCCCCTCCCACCTGCCATTGGTCCGACCAGTGAGCAGTGTTGATGTTGGCTGTAAAGGAAGACATTCTACCCGCCTTTTGGTTAGAACAAAATGCGGCCATGGGACCATGATCATCAGGATGAGGGAGGGAGGACAGGAGGAAAGAAGAAAAACCTGGAAAACAAAATAATAAAAAATAAAAATAAATCCGCTGGCCTGGCCTGGTGGTGCAGTGGTAGCTACAGCTTGCTACAATAGTGTCTGAAGTTTGGGCACAAAGCAACTCATTGGGGTCAGTGAGAGGCTCAAACATCTGAGATACTGCTCCTCCTCATGGGTGGTGGGTCATGTCCCCCGCAATGCGCCTGACACATTTTTGAAAGCTGGGAGTCATGGGAGGTGCAGGTCAGAAGGACCTGGGATGCTGACAAACGCAGAGCATCATTGCATGTTGACATCCCAGACAGGAGAAAATAGGTGAGAAATCCTTCACGGTGGAATAACAGATAGCTTCTTGCAGGCCTGGTACCATCAACTGGGCAACTTGACCGATCCTGCCTTGAAGGGCTAGAAGAGCCCTCCAACCCTACAGTACCACAAGAGGCAAGTTACGGCAGTATATAGGAAGTCATCCAGATGGGGGCAGGTGAGGCAGCAAGGAGAGTAAATAAAAAAAAAAAAAAAAAAATCAGTGGGTTGGTGGCCTGGAAGTCAAGTTTAAGATAATATGAAAATAATGTTGCAGCTAATGCTTTACTGTCTGCACCAGCCTCCCTCCCAGCCTATCTGTGTTTCACATCAATGTCACTGGAATCCTTTGTGCTTTGACATTGGTATGTGGATTAACTACTGCACGACATGCTGCAAATAACAGGGATGCAATCAGTGATAATACACTCTAACAGCTGACGTGCCTCCCAAAACATTGGCTAACGGAGATGGCCAAGGGTGCTGAGTCACTTGTAGCTATTATGGGTCTGTGCTGTTCGAGATGCACAACAGATAATTTGAGGATCAAAGTAAATATTGTGGGAGATGCTAGGTGGGTGACACTTATCATAAAGAAGAAACAAGAATCAGAGAGCTGTTTACTTGACGCTTGCAGTAAGTATCCCAAAATGATTGTGGGAAAGCCAGCAGAGCCGATCCTCCCGAGATCGGCGTAGGGCACTGAACGCGGTACTCGCTGGGTGCCAGAAGGGAGAGGGGACATGGCAGAGACCTTAAGTTCTTGAAAGAAATTAACTGGGTAAACAGTGAAGAACTATCTGGCAGGAATAGTGAGTCAAACACAGGGACATGACAGGGACATCATTTAGGGTAGCTTGGGGTTTCAGTTAGCGCCCGTGTGCTTTCTTTGCAACCTCGGCGTCCATTGCAACAGGTAGAAGCCATAAAACAGGGTTCCACAGCATTTGCTTAAATGAAATGTGGTGGGTGGAGGAGCTTTGGCGACCCCTATGATCTCTGGTGAAATGACGCTGCTGGTACGTGAGTGGAAGCTGATGGGGAGGGTTGTCAGGAGAAACATGGGAATGTTTCATTTTACATAGTGAGGAGTCGAGCCATGGCACAGCCTTCCAGCAGATGTGGTAACTGCAAAACCATTAAAAATTTCGCAATGGCTTGAACCAGGTTAAGGGCTTAATATTTACTGGGGGTAAAGTAGCAAGAGACAGAGGGCAAGGGGAGAGGAGGGGCAAAAATCCCCATCTGGATAGGTTTTGGGTAGGACAGGGTAGAACAGGGCAGACTGAATGGACTGATGGTCTTTTCCTGATGACCTTGTCTGTTTCTGTGGTGTTATTGAGACCCAAAAGGAGTCAATTCAGCAACAAGAATTTCTTGTCCGTCACTTCTTGTTTTGTAATTATATGTTTATTGAACCAGTCTGTAGTACGGTAATCATCATTAGAAAACATACACATTATACATTTGTGGTGTTGGGTCTTCATTATGGAAGTACAGTGGTTGTCAGTTATAAAGCAGTACGATAGCAATGTCAGTTGGCTCGCATCCCCCAGTGACCACATGTGGGAGTGAACTCAGAACCCTAAGTTAGGCAATATAGTCACAGGACCCATCATATATGTATATCTGCTGGGACTCCTAAGGGCGGATCGGAGGAGGAGAGTCCAAAAGGGTACAGCTTAATATTCTAATATATGGGGAAGTTGAACTGAAAGCATTGGATATTTCCTACCTGGAGTAGGATAACAACTGTCATTTTTTTTTGGGGTGGGGGCTGTGGATATAACGTGGGTTTACTATCATGGGACAAAGTTCTCATCTTTATTCATAATATGTAGGTGCCTTCCAGTCCACCTGAAGAAACAAATCTAAATCCTATCATTCAGGGAATGTGTGATTTCTTTTCCATATGATGTATCTCGACAACTACGTCCCACCACAAGGCAATATTTGGGACTTGAGGGGTGAGCCAGAATCTAGTGATGACTTTTTGGCCACCATTATCAGGATACCTAAAAGGTATTTGAGTTAGAGTCTTCCAATCACGTAGGGAACTGGAGTCAAGGAACAACTCTGTGATGAGAGGGAAGGGATAGCAAAGCTGCCCTGCAGTTCACTTTCTTAATCTTTTGCTGTAAAGTTTTTTCCTTCCAGGCAGAACCAGCAGTTCTTCCGCCCTGTCCCCATGGGCCATAACAGTCTCTCACTTCCTCCTGTTAGGGGTCCTACATCCCCACAGATGTGGACATCTATCCAGAATGCCCCAGAGAGGAGCGGGCAGAGCGAAGTCACAGAACCACAGGCAGGGTTTCACTTAGTCTGTCCCTCATGCTTTTCCATTTTCTGTCCTCCTTCCCCTTAGCTGGGGGCATGCATGTCGGCATGTGCATGTGGAGGCACGATACCGCGCGGACATCCTGCACTCCCTCCCTTCCTTTACCACTCTCGACTCTTTCCTGTCACCAGGCCTCCACCTGGTGGCAGTTTACGAGCAGAGATGGAACCCTTCCTCCTCGGGAGAGGAGAGCAGTCCTGCAATGCACAATCCTCTCCACCTGGCTGGCCCCAGCAAGTCAGGATTGCTCCCTGATCCTGGTCACCAGTGTGGTGGTGGTAGCGCACTCCACTATGCCATTGGCTGGTCCACTTTCTGATCTACAGAAATCAGACATGATGGGGCATGTCCACATTACATAGGCATGGTAGGCATGGGCTCCCCACATTGTCGCCTGCATGAAGAGCCCCATGTTAACAGGTATGCAGTGATGACAGCACCCAGAAGAACTTTATTAAAGCAACAGTATTTGTTAGTCACTATATCATTTTTTTTATGAATAATATTTTTCTGGCACAAACATCAATATACCTGAACTAAGATATGGGATTTTGAAGATTTGTTTTTATTCAAATTTTTTCCCATTTTTCTGGAGCTGGTCGCATCTGTTCATGGCCTGTGGCCCAATCACTGGGATTGCAGCCAAGACCATTATGGAGCCCGCCAGCTTCATTTTGTTTTCTCCCTTGTTGTGGACATATGTATGTGCGTGGATGTGTGCACACTGCAGTCCTGCAACACCTCCCTTCATGCTGACCTTCACCCTGCACTGCCTATGCCTCCACCTGGTGGCAGTCATACTGTGGGAGTGACAACGTCCTTCCTGGGAGAGGAGTGTTGCCTTGCAGCCGCTCAATCCAGCTCCCGCCTCCTCCCAGCCGAAACCCAATGACCCAGGCTCATTCCCAAACCTGGTCACCATCAGGCCTTCCAGTGCCTAAGTGCGCCTGGCCAACTGGTTTTGACATTTTAAAAGCTCCTGTGCCATGCCCGCCATGAAAAACAGAATATCTTGGTGTGTTGCAGTGCTGGTTACCATTACAAATCACGTAATAACGCCATCCTAATATATCCACAGTATGAATCCAGCATTTACATTTAGCAGGTATCTTTAACGGAGATTTGTGAGGGCAGCCATCTTTAACAATGTAATGAAGTTATTACAAAATTAGCTATATAAACTGTTTTACAAATATCAGAGAAAATGATAACTACACTAGGAATGTATCTAAGGATTTCACAAATGCGTTTTGTTAAAAAACATCTCTAGAGTGAAGTTTTTGCCAACTAACAAATACTGCAGCTCTAAGTGCTTCTGGGACTATCTGCGCCATTGGTGGGCACTAGACTCTGGAGGAGAGTTAGGTACACTTATTCAAGATAGAGCTGGTAATGGGGTAGTTCATTCCTCCTCCCACTTCAGTTCTATGTCTAATGAGGTGTACCGGTTGCTTCTGTTAACAAGTGGCAGAGATCAGCGGGCTGTTGCCCCAGTCTGAGAGAAGGAACTAAAGAAATGGACTATAGATGGGTAGGTGCTAGGGTACAAGTGCTCACTGTGAGTGTGAGAATATAGTGCTCAAAGAGCTTCTGACACCTCAAAGAAAACTTTGAAAACATAATATTTAGGTACAGTTCAGCTTGCATTTCATATGTAGTCAATAGTCATCTCCTCCCATTACTCATTACTGAGAAATTTGCATGGAAACGTGCTCTACATCCCTTAGAGCTCATCTGCCTCTTTTGCTTACTCCCTACTTTTGTCATAGTCCTCAGTTGTGACATCACAATCTGTTGCCATGGGAGTAATTGTGATGTCACAAAAGAGCATTATAACCTCAGGTATGGAGAAAGCAATAGGAATAGATGAACTCTTCAGCAGCAAAGATCCCATTTGCATGCAGATGGCCTTAGTAATAAATAATGGGGTGGCAAATACAGAACTAATATGAAATACAAGCTGAACTGTGTCTAAATAATATGTTTTGTTAAAGTTGTCCTAATGGCATGAGCGGCTCTCTAAGTAGCAGATATCGAAAAGTCTGTTGGACAGAGACCATATGTCACCTGCAACTCAGCAAAGGATTTAAGGGTAGATTCATCCATTAGTTGATATATACACGCCTTAGGATCAATTTTGACTGTTACTGCACTTTTCTTACAAGCAGAAAAGGTAAAATTTACCTGATCTCGATACTCAGCCACAAGGTGAGCAGGGAGACAGGAGGATAATATTGTACCTGTCTCTCTCAAGTCTGAGCAGCAGTCAAGAAAGTGTAATGTCAAGGAAGAGCGCCAAGAGGTTGGGAAGGCAATCCAGTATTTTCAAAATGGAAAGTAGACAAGTGGACCTGTAGAACCAAATATACCAACACATTAAATTAAATCTACTTAACAAGCAGCATACCCCTCAGAGACGATCCTGTGAATGGAACTTATTACAGTACAGTAATAGCGCTTGGTACTCCTTTTTCCAGCACTAATTGTAACAAACAGGGAGCTATAGCAAACCTATGTTATGGCTCCCATTCTGTTCATTATAGTGAGGGTCTCACGATATATTGTAAGGAGTAATGCTCCCCATAGTGAAAAGCTAGGTCAGTCTAAGCAGGCAGAAAATGCTCTAATACAGTGATTGGGCAAAAGGGAGCAGGGTGGTAAGAAGAATTTTCTTAATTGAATGCCAAACCCACATTTGGCTCTTGAGCAAGGGGTTAAGGGAGGCCACGAAACCAGAGGGACCTTCATTGTGGTACAAGGCTCTTACAAGCATTCTGATTTGGGAATCCCTCTCTTTCACTTCTTAGCCAGATGGTAGGCATACTTCCCAAATGGTAGTGGAGGATATAATGAAGGTGAACTGCCATACAATGTAGCCCTGCCCTCTGATGAAAGCCCTGCTTTGGGTTGAAGTGCGAGGAAGAGTTTATTGTCGGGTGTTTCTCACTGTTACAATGAATTTAAATAAACACCTTTAGCTTCTTTACATTTGACTACTTTTGTCCTGATTCTCTGAATGTAGAGCTTCTCTCTTGCCACAAAGTATAGCCTTAGGGAGGTAGGACCAGGCCCCTAAATCCCTGGGAGGAATAACGCCTGATTTTGACTCAGGTCTCTGTCCTGACCAGATGAAGTGAGATTTCCCGGTTCCATTGTCTGAAAGTGGAAGAGGGAGAAAGTGGGACATTCTGGAACAGTAATTGTACCCTTAGGAGATATTATCATGCGGATGGCCACGACCACGACAGGACAGGCTAAGCAGTATGCAATTTTCAGTGGGATGCATGCTTTCCAGACCTCACTGCTTTTGAGAGAAGGCGACAGGAGAGGAAGAGAAAGAGAGAGACTTGATCTGTTAAGTGCGAGTTAACACCTCTGAAGTGAGAACGCACAGCTTAATCCACTTTGGCATGGCGCATGTATTTTCATGTCTAACACTATATTTGCTGTATGATGATCGGGTCTTGCTTTAACACGGGAAGTGTGTTAGGTTTGGAAAGGTGCTTGGCAAAATAAACTAAGGCCCCATCCGCACTACACTGCTAACACACTGTAGCAGATCCAAACGTGAGGGACGGTAACCGTCACAGTGTGTCCACACTGCCGGCGAACAGTCCCAACAGCGGAGTGGCACCGTGACGTCACGCGTTCACATTGGGGTGCCGTGGGACTGTTACAGATGGCACCCTATCCCACAGTGCAGTTCGTTGCTGCACTAGCGGATGGTTGGAGCAACAACGCTCACGGCGTCCACACTACAACGATAACGTTACAGGGGCAGACCGGTTTACAGTGGCGTTGTTGGAAACCACCTCATATGTGGTTTCAACAGCGGTTATGAACCGCCCCTGTAACGTTAAGTAAACGCAAATCATTGCAGTAATAGTTTGACCCCTCTGTAATGTTACAGAGGGTTTTCGTGTGAGTGTACGTCTATGATTCAAAAACAGAGTACTTTTTGAAGATGCTAGACTGATCAAGTCTTTATGGTTGAACCAGAAATATGATAACAATCATAAACAAATCATTTTTGTATGTTTTTATGCACCTGCCAGTGGCGGATCTAGGATTTTACAGTGGGGTGGTGTCATATTTGATATGCAACTCTTTGAATTCTTTTATCCTTTGTATTATCTTTTCATTACATTTTGACAGAAAATAAAATGTGATCTATAGTTTTAATGTGCATTTTCTTTTAAACAAGGTACAGAAAGGGAGCATTTTCCAAAGGAAAAGATGCTGAAGGACAAGGGGACACAATATAAAGGTGGAGGGGGGAGGCTCAGAGGAAACATAAGAATACTTCTTCACGGAGAGGGTGGTGGATGCTTGGAACAGCCTCCCAGAGGAAGGTGGTGGGGGCTAGAACGGCCGCAGGATTTAAGAATGCATGGGATAGACACTAGAAATCATAGAAGCAAAAGGGGGGTAAGCCAGAGTCCAAGTAGGGTCTCAGGCAACACTATAGGTAGGGAATTGAGGCAGACTAGGGCCAAGTGGTCCTTATCTGCCGATAATTCCTATATTTCTATGTTTCTTACAAGGCTTTTCTAACAAAGTGAAATGCAGTAACAGCAAGGAAAGTTATAATGGGGGTGCAGCTGCACCTTGCACCTCTCCTAGATCTACCACTGCTTGCCCTGCTCCTTCAGCACCCCACCCCTTCAGGCCTGAACATCTGCCCCTGCTGACTGACAGATTTATCCTTTCAATGCTGATTGCTGCCTCCAGTCTCCCTGGGTTCCCAGCATCCTTAGTGGGTCTGACTCACATCCATGCCTAGGAGGCCCTCCACCATCAGTGAGCAGAGGAAGGAGAAATTCACTAAGGACTGACCAAGGAATGCCAGCTGGGAGGCATTATCCATGCAGTAGGGGGCAGGTAGTAGAGGAGTTTAGATAGTTGTCTTCTGGCATGCTGAGTCAAATGTGATTTTCCATTTTGGGGTTCCTCCCATCTCCTAGGCGCACCATGTCAAAAACACTGTGCAGAGCCACTGACTGGCGTGTGGTCACCTGTGCAAGCCAAGGCTCTAACTTCACCAAATGTCACCCTTCAAGTGATAATGTACAGCACCCTCCCTGGGAATAGAGTGCACATGTGGACGCCTACAACCTCCCTGTCACTCTCCCTGCTCCTGTCATCCCATGCTAGGGACTGGAACCTGGTACATTTAGTTATTTTTTCTTTTCTCCTGGTTTTCCCTGCCCCCCGTGATCCCTCTGGTTTTCCCCAGGGTTCCCTTGATTTTACCTCATGTGGTTTATGCCCCAGTTTTTCCTCATCACTCCCCTTGTCCTCCTGGTTTTCTGCCCTGGTCCCTTCTGGTTTCTACCTGTCCCCACCATGGTCCATTCCTGGTCCAAACCTCCCTTCAGTTTTCTCCTGATCCACTCTGGTTTACCTGGTCCCCCTGGTTACTCCCTTACTCCCTCCTGGTTCAACTCCACCACCACCACCACACGCCTCTCTTATCCCTGTTCCCTACAGGTTTTCTCCTGTTTCACCCTTTTCCCTCACAGCCCCCATCCCCCTGGTTTTCCGTCCTGGTCCCCTGCTATCTTCCTGTCCCCACCTGTTGGTTAGCTTTGCCAATGCTGCACCCATCCTTCAGCTGCCTGTACAGCAGACACCAGTGGTGTTCTGTGGTCACCTCTGGCAGGAGATGTACGAATGAAAGGCAGCCTGCCCATACCTCTCAACCCTTTGTCACTGAAATGAGGACATGGACACCCAAAATGAGGGACAATGAGGGACACAGACCCTCAGAATGAGGGACACATTCTCAAACGTGGAAATACAAGCTCAGAACACTGTGAAACCCATAGTGTTTATTTGTACACAGTTTATTTTGGATTTAGTATTTTAGAATATGAAGTGTTTCTGCTTTAAAGTCTGAATTTGCAGCACATTCGCTGTGTGGGTAGCACCTTTTCCGTGAGGGACAGATGAGGGACATAGCAATTTTAAGGGGCAATGAGGGCTGTCCCTCCTAATGAGGGACACTTGAGAGGTATGAGCCTGCCTGCACCTCCCTGCTTCTCCTAGAGCTGAGCACCTCACCCGCACAATGCACCCAACCTCCCACATTTACACATAACAAAGAATCGGTCAGTAGATCAGCAGCAAACTAGTTAATTAGAGTAATATACTGCTCCTTATGTTTCTAAGCATTATTAGGTATTCACAGTAAGAGGAAGATTTCCACTGATTCACTCGCTGCCTACCTGCTTGTTATGTCTTTGGTGAATTACTATTACATTGTCGTTCATGGTTTCCACTAATGAATCAATTCTTTACGGACCATTAGGTGGACGCTACTAAAGAGGCACTGTCGACAAGGAAACAAAAAAGTGTAACTGTTTACATTTTTACTAAAGTGCATAAAGTGGTGAATGGTATTCAGTCCCGTCTTGGTGGTTGAAAAGGCATTTTCAGGCTGCAGGAAGGTTGACTGACAGAGTTCATATAGACTTAACCTGTAGTTTCTATGAGATAGACCACATCATGTTCCCAAATCAGTTCCTCTTGGTACTTTTGGTGCATACATAATGGTACATCTCAGAGCAGTTCCCATCTTAAAGAGCTAGTAATGATAAAAATAGTAGACAAAATATATATATGTGTGTATATATATATATATATATATATATATATATATATGGGATATACAGCGGTTCAGTGTGTGATAATGCATTTATCTTGATGGTTTCAGTGACCTCAAGTAACCTCACGATGCCGAAGGCACGAGTGAGAGTTATGAGAGGTCACTGGAAACCGTACAAGATAAATGTATTACACACTGAACCGCTGCATATTCCATTTATGCAACAGGTTTAGATGTTGTGTGAACATTTTGATTTTGGTAGGTGTAAATAAATTGTCAAAAGGGAAAAGAAAATGAATTTTCTGCTGTTTTTTTGCTAATTATAAAAACAAAATGGTATCTATAAATGAAACACCACTCATTGTGTAGATATTTTTGTGTTGAACATTTTTCGTGCTCACACTACCATGCTATCATTTTTGTTTTAAGTTATTCATATTTGTTTGTCAAAAAGTGAACAAAATTACACTTTCTTCTGTTTTCTTGCTAATCTTATACAATATACAAGGTTTATATAAATTAAACATTATTCATTTTGTAGATAATTTTGTGTTGAACAATTTTCGTGCTCACAGTACCATGTTATCTTTTTCATTTTAAGTTATTCACATTTAAATTTGGTTAGTACTGCTTCTGAGGCCGAACATTCTGAATGAATTCTGAAGAGAACTGTGTAGATAAATGAGCTACTATGATAATAAATAAATTTATTACCATAGTAGCGAAGATAAATGGTTTTATTCTACAGTTTTTATCCTGACCCCTGTTGCATAAATATGTATATATATTTTTTTTTATAAAGCTTTTTCATCTTTGATGCAGACGACTTTAAGCCCTGTGAACCAGCCCAACAAAATCCCCCTCATGAATTACCCCATGTGGCAGGGCCAGGAGGGAAGGGCTGTTCCCACCCCGAGACCACATCCAGAAGCAGGACAGGAGTCCAGGCAATGGCACAGGTTGGAGGCAGGCAGGCAGGGCTTCATTTGCCTGCACCACTTTTCCATTTTTCATGCCAGCTTCCCATGCTGCAGCACAACAGTCAGCGCCTGTCATGTGAAGGCAATCTCGTGCTACGTCAAACTGCAGACGCCTGCTACTTACCACTCATGCTTGTGGCCTTCACTTGTGGTAGTCAACAGTGGAGCAACGGACTTTCCCTCTCCGGAAGAGGAGATCAGTTCCTTGGATGCTTGATCCTTCTCTCACCCCTCCCTTCTGACCGACCCCAGCAACCTGAGTCCACTCCCAACTTGAGTCACCAACATGGTGGGAGGTAGTGCTACCAGTGAGCCAGAGAGTTGGCTTTAATAGTGTTAATTTCAAAAGTGGTCAGTTGTTACTTTTTGTTTCTGGAGTATGTTTCTTTTCCAGTTTATAAATAAAAGGCTTTCTACCTTATGGCATTCAGTTTAAAATAAAGAGCAATACTTTACCTGGCTACAGTCATATTTAGTTCCATTCCCTCCACCTCATCAGCACTGTGACCTCACTTACTGTGACATCATAAGTGACCAGTCCTGCAGCAGGTGGGTGGCTCTTCCTGGCCAATTGTGATGTCATACAAACATGAAAAATGCTAGCAGAAAAAGGCCAAAAGGTCTATTTTGTCTGTTCATAATACGGATCTCCACCTCCCCATTAGGAGTCCTCCTCAACGTTTTGCTTTTAATTGCAACCCTCTTCTTTGCTTCGTCCCAGTCCCTCAAAGCTGTCCACTAGGGTTGTCAGAACCACTGAAGTTCTGGGCTCTGGTTCTGGTCTTGAACTTTGTAATTAGTTCTAGGGTTCTAATCTTCTTTAGAACACAAAACTCTTTTTTTTTTTTTTGTGCCTTTCCGAATGCAGATGCCGAGCATCACAACTCAGCGTTTGGCAAACTGACACATGAGCAGCACATTCGACACCTTCCGGCTCCTAAACATTTCAGAACATAATTCCCAATAATTAATTTCCAGGCTGGTACCTCCTGTTTGAAATGTGGAACATTTCCATCTTTCCCTCCTGCTTCCCCTGCTGCAGCACAAATGTCAAGCATGGGAACTTGGAGGTGAGGAATAAGATGGTCAAGTGGATTATGGGATGCTTGGGTAATAGGCAGCAGAGGGTAGAGGTAGGAGGTGAACTCTCATCGCCCAAGGGGTCAGCAGTGGAGTTCGAGTACTTGGCAGCTATGTTTAGATGCCAAGAGTGTAGAGTACTGCATTTGGGGACAAGGAATCCAAGGTACAGCTACCACCTTGGGGTGGGTGGCAGAGCAGTTATCTGCCTCGGAGGAGGAGAGAGGATCTGGGGTGGTAATTACAGGGCAATGAACCACTCAAAACAACGTAGGAGGGCAGCAGCAAGGCAAACAGAATGCTGGGTTGTACTGCCAGGGGATAACTTTGAGAAGGAGGAGTTTTCCTGCCCTGTACAAATCCTTGATGAGGCCTCATTTGGAGTACTGTGCATTTCTGGTGCCCGTACCTAAAGAGGTATTTTACATTATTGGAGATGGTCCAGAGAAGGGTGGCAAAGATGATCTGAGAGATGGGGGATAGGACTTATAATGAGAGACTGAGGAGCTCAACATGTATTCTCTGGAGGACAGAAGGGGTATGATTGAACCTTTAAATATGTGAAAGGTATCAATGGGGTTGACATGGAGGGTTTGTTGAGATGAAGAGGAAGGGACCACACATGGGCATAGAAGAAAGCTGAGGGGGGATACGGAGGAAATTGAGGAGGCACTACATTATGAAAAAGGGTGGTAGTTCTGTGGAACATGCTACCTGAAGAGGTGATGTTACCGAATTCAGTCGGAAGTTTTAAGAAAAGATGGGATGAGTTCATGGGAAAGGTGCAGGTAGAGAGGGCAGTAGAGGAGGAGGTTCTCAAAGGCGCAAGACAGGAGAGGAGAGTCAAGGGGAGGGGCAGAAGGAGGGTCTCAGCTGTGAGCTGAGTTCAAGCAGACATGATAGACCTTATGGCCTAAATCTGCTGGCATGATCACATGTAACAAGCATTTTATGTAGTATTTAGAATCCTTTATAGAACCCATGAGTGTTTTAGTTCTAAATTAGAACTCAAACCCCTGGGTTCTAAGAGGGTTCTAATCTTTTAGAACTAGTTCTGAGAAACCTACTGTCAGCTATCTTTAGGGATACCACCCCTTTGGCAACTCATTCCACTTGGCCACCGCCTCTCGGTGAAAAAGTGCCTCCTCATTTCCCTCTTGAATCGTCTCCTGCCAGTTTTAGGCAGTGTCCTGTAGTGGTTTGTTACTGCTAAGGCTGAAGAGGCCCTTAGGTTTCACCATGTTATACCACTGAGTATTTCAACCATGTCTCCCTTCTGCCTCCTGTCTTCCGGGGAGTACATGCTGAGGTCTCTTAGTTGGTCTTTGCATCCAACCCCACTGATCCTGGATCATTTTAGTTGCCTTCTTCTGGATTGTTTCCAGAAGATTTGTCTTTCTTAGATATGAGCACCAGTATGTCACATTGTACTCCAGGTGTGGGTGCACCAGTGATCTGTACAGTGGCAAAATGACCTCAGTCTTCCTACTAGTTATTCATCTGGCTATGAAGCCTAACCTTCTATTTGCTTTGACTGCTGCCTTTCTGCACTGTGCAGAGTGTTTCAGGTCACTTGTGATGATCACCCTTAACTCTTTGTCCTCTTTTGACTTGGTAACCTGCCGTCACCCAGACAAGATTCGGTCTTTGGGTTCTTAGCCACCAAGTGTATAACTCTGGACTTCTTGGCATTGAACCCCAGTTGCCAAATACCGGACACCTCTCAAGCCTGGCTAGAAATTCCCGAGATCCTGTATTCCCTAACTTGTGTCCACCTTCCACAGAGTTTGGTGTCATCTGCAAACAGGCAGGTCTTTACTCCATCTGATATGTCTCTAATAAATATATTAAACAGAACCAGACCAAGTAATCCACTCTATGGGGCCCTGCTAGTGATAGCTCTAGACCCTGAAATCCCACTACCCTCTGACTCCTGTCCTGCAACCAGTTTTATACCCACCTCTTAGCTTTACTCCTACTCCTAGATCCTTGGGTTTTCTGATTAATCTCCTGTGGAGACCAGAGTTGAAGGCCTTAGTAAAATCCAGAAACAAGGGGCTCGATTCGTAGGGTTTAGACTGCAGCAAGCCCAGGTGTGCGAATACATGGCGCATGGAGCTTGGGGTAGTCCGTGGCTAACAATCAGGATTCTCAGTCCCAGAGCCCCTGTCGCCATATGCCGTGAGTTAGACCAGCTTTTGCTGGTCTAGCGTCCTGAACTTTCTTTTCACGGGATTTGTGCCAAATATTTATGCAAGCAACTGTAAAAAGATAAAGTGTCACAAATGTGCATGACCTTTAAGAATCGGGTGGCAAAGGCGTGCTAACGCGGTCGGTGCAGCATAGGGGTTTGATTGCGGCCTGGACAAGCTCTGTGTCAACTTCAGAATTGAACCCAAGATGTCCACAGCTTGGCGTATCCACTGTTTTGGTCACCCAATCAAAGAAATCAATCAGGTTTGCATGGCAGGATTGCCCCAGCTCAAACCCATGCTGCCTCTCATCTTGAAGCCCATTACCCTGAAAAAAGCACACCAGTCTTTCCTTCAGTATGGCCTCCATGAGCTTTCCTACTATCATGGTCAGACTGACTGCTCTGAAATTGCGGGGTCATCCTTTGGCTCATGTTTGTGGAGTGGCACAACATGCTCTGTTCTCCAGCCTAAGGGTATCTCCCTGACACCAATGATCCTCAGCACCCTTGGATGTGTACCATCTGGGCCTGGGGACTTGTCCACTTTCAGTGCTGTTAAACCCTTCCTTACCCTATCCTCACCAATATCCCCATCAGTGTCACTTACCATCTCATTGCCGCCCTTTCTCCCCTTGAGGAACTGTGCTATCCTTCTCCTGGTGAAGACTGAACAAAAATACTTAATAAGTACTTCTGCCTTCTCTTCACTACCTTCAGTCTACCCCTTCCCCCTTTTAGCTTGCCAATCCCATATGTCATATCCCTTTCCTCCCTGATATATTGGAAGACAGCCTTCTCCCCTTTTCACCCCACTGCCAGTTGTAGCCTCTTTCTGGCCTTTGGCCAGACTGCTTTGCCCACCACCCTAGCCTTAACACTGTAGTCCGCCTGCCTTCCTCCTTATGGGTCCTTTTGAATTTCTTGAAGACCTACCTTTTGTCCTTCACTGTCTGAGCTACCTGCCTGTCAAACCAGTTGGGCTTTTGGCCTTGGACCTTTTACTTTTTAGTTTTGTACCGTGTCATAGACATGTCATAAGGCTAGTGACGTGAGAAGGAATCAACTAGCGATATATAAGCCACCAGGTAGTACTGTTCTGCATGTCACACATTATCTGGTAGAAACTCTTCTAATTAAAACAAGCATTTGTCAATGCCGAACGTTCACTTGCAGGTATTTGAAGTGGTATTTGGCACTTGGACATGGCTTAAAAATCAGTGACAAAGAAGTACAAGCATTTGTCAATGCCGATGTTGCTTGCTTCTTTGTGCTGTTTAGGTATCTGGAACTCATTGGAGTGCAAATATTGAAAATTCGCGAACTTACGGCGTGTGTAGGAACTACTTAGCGTATGCACCAATAAAACCAGTCCGTATTAGGAATTTTTAGTCAAATTTTCAACATAGCCATTTTAAGACCTCTGCTCATGGACAGTGTCACTGTGATTTTCTTAATTTGTCCCATACATTGAGTTCGCACACCGACTGCGCCATTAGTGCGCTACATGAGCGAAACACGTTTTGGGCAGGATATGGAAAATTACAGTTGTACTGCTCATGAGGAGGTGTGGTAAAATGGCAATGTTGAAAATCTGGAGTGAAAATATTGAAAATTCGCAAATTGCACGAAAGGCGTAGGAACTGCGAAACGCATGCTTGTAAAACAGTCATTTTTAGAATTTTTTTAATAAATTTCAACATAGCCATTTTAAGACCTCTGCTCATGAACAGTGTTACTGTGATTTTCTTAATGTGTCCCATACATTGATTTCGCACACCGACTGCGTCGTTATGCGCTACATGGGCAGAAACATGTTTTGGGTGAGATGCAAAATTACAGCTGTACTGCTCATAAGAAGGTGTGGTAAAATGGCAATGTTGAAAATCTGGGTGAAAATATTGAAATTCGCAAACTTACAGGCCTGCGTAGGAACTGTCTGTACTGCTTGCGCTTATCAACAAATCATTTTGGGATTTTTCCACCAAATTTTCAAAATAGGCTTTTGAGAGCCCACCCTATGAACGCTGGCACTGTCGTTTTCAGTGACTGGCCCGAAGGTGATTTCACGCAGTGATCATGCGAAATCACTCCTTCGGCCTGAATAACGCCATGACAGTGACAGAATTCATGAGAAGGGTCCCAAAACCCCATGTTGAAAATTTGGAGCAAAATTCCAAACAATGCCTAAGATATGCAACAAAGTTGAAAAACCCATCTAGCCCATTATACAGCTCAGTGGCATTTCCTCAGTTCACGGTCGGCTTTGAAGAGTGCAGAGCGTGTTCCGGTCGGCGATGATTGTCGTGCCGAGCTCCGAGAGAAAGTATGGGGTGAGGGGTGTGAGAGGCAGGATGCGCAGTGGGTGGGTTCGGTTGTGGGAGTGGGGCAGGGACACTGCGTGGGACTGTTTTTACTTTACAGGGTTTTTTGTTTTTTATAATTGCGGCCGGGACATTTGCCACGCTGGGGTGGCCCCAGTGTGGCAGAAGGATGGCTGGGTGGCATGGAGCCGATGATTGGGCACCCCCGCCAGCAGACGACGTGAGGCCGCTTTGCCATGCTGGGGTGGGCTCCCAGCGTGGCAGCAAAGATATGGGGGCGTGGCGGTGCAAGCAGACAGCGGTGGTTTTCTTTGAAGAAGACCACCGCTGTCATACAACACCAATTGCAGATTGGTGCAGGACCGCCACGCCTGCTCAAGGGAGCAGGGGATTGCTCAGGAGAGGCACACCTCAAAGTGTCCCATTCTACAAGACGTTCCTTGCGCATGCACGCAAGCCGGCGTAAAAGGAAAAGAAAAATTACATATATATACTTTTAAACCAATATTAATTTCTGGCAGTTCACTAGCTTGTTAAGTAGCTGCCTGGCCCTCTGATGGTTTGACATGGTGAGTGGCTGCTGTTGAACCTGGTGTTAGATGAGGGCAGGTGCTTAATAATATGAGCAGTACCACTTTTAAACTACATGATTAAATGGTATATAGTTATGGGTGGGGCACAGGAGGTATAGAAATCATGTTGAAAAGTACCAGTAGTTTTAGTTAGACAGTTATCTTTCCTGTTATTTATTTACTGTACTTTGCCATATATTCACCCAGCCAGCCCATCTCAGCCCGACTCCACACCCAACCCTGTCATCTGCCTTCTCCAGAACTTACCTTCCCTGCTAGGTCCTCCTGCCTTGCGCCCGCAAAAGTGGGGCCACTGAGTGGGGAGACACTGGTTCCCACTGTAAGGTTTATCACGGTTGGTGGTGGGTGCTATGGTCAGGGTGCAGGGCTTGCAGCGTGGCGTGAATCTATAAAGAATGGGGCGCTCCTGGACTGCTGCTTGATGCACACTATGGATCCTAAGATCCCGATTTTCTACTACAAAACAAAACAAGTGGCACTCATATTGAAAAGCAGATGCTCACTATTCTGCCAATGTCAGTTTATTCAGGACACCATGAAGGCGCTGTTCCCACTGCCCCGTGCTCGACCATGTGGGTCTTCCTCAGGAGGCATGTCAGAGTGCTGAGCATCTGAGCTTTTCAATTGAGAGTGCCACTTGTTTTGTTTTGTTGTTTTTTCTATAAGGCTTTTGCTCCCCTGTTACCACTGCTGCCTTACTGGCAATGAGAGAAATCATTAGTTTCTTGTTTTCACTCCCTGCTATCCCAGGATCCCAAATCATGGTCGTGCATGCACATGGAGGTGCACATGCGCTCTGTGGCTTCAGTAATGGTCCCTCCTCCCACTCCTGGCCTAGTGCCTTGGTTCCTATGGCTTGGTGCTGCCACCTAGCCTCCACTGGGAGGCAGCCAAGAGCCAGGGAATCTATGTCCCTCACCAGAGAGGAGCACTGCCTTGAAGCAGCTTGACCCAGCTCCACACACACCCCGGCCCACCTCTGGCAGCCTGAGCTTACTCCCGAACCTGGGTCACCGAACAAGCACATGGTGCGGTGTCCAGCTGCTCGCCCTTCAGCACCAATCGGCCAGCTAAACTTGTTTTGTTTTCTTGTGGTGTGGAGGCAGATTCGGACTGCTTTTCTGGAGTTTCTTCCACTTTTGTAGTCCACCCCATGGGCCAACAGTGGGACTGTGTCATGCATGCACGCAAACACTGCGCCGTATGCATTCGCACCCAGCAACATCCTCCCACCCTAGATTACCAGCTCCAACTTGCACCACCACCACCTGTGGTCATCTAAGTGGCAGTAGTGCAGCAGAGTTTGCAGTCCCACCCACACTGGAGGAGGAGACTACACTCTGGGATGCTCACTCCACCTTCCAAGACTGGCCCTCCAGTGACTCAGGCTCATTCCAAAATCTGGGTCCTCAGCAACATTACCACTTAGTCAGAGATCTGCCCCATGTCAGACAATTTTCTTTCCACATTAACCCCTGCATCAAGTATCCGCCCCACACCACCAGCTGGTGGAGCCTTGCTTGCCATGTGGAGGCTCACACAAGTCTCAGTTCTGAATCTCTCGCCTGGTTTGGGGGGACTGAATGCCACCTATTGGGGAAGGGTGCCTTCTACAGCAGCAGCAGCTTTGGTGGCACTGATGCCACAGGTGACCAGGTGGTGTCATCCACCTCTCTTCCCAGGAGGGCATCAGGGCACTCATTGGCTGTGTCATGGGAGGTGGGAGTCTCTAAAGAGGAAAAAGAATGTCAGATACCCGCATGGATGATAACGGCAGCGCCTGACCCCAGACACTGTGCAAAGCCTGGCACTGTCTGTTCCCTTTCCGCTGACTAAGGATGCTCCCTAAAGGTTAGCTGCTCACAAGCAGGTCTCCGAGCCTCACCAGGAATGGGCAGGAGCCAAGGTGGAATCGAGAGGCAGAGCAAGATCTGGATAGGAAAGCCCAGGTGAGTATGTGTGTATGGGGGGCAAGATATGGGGCTGAGTGAGCTTGTAATACAAGTATATCTGGAAAAATAAAAATAAAATTAGAAAAACATACAGTAATGAAATTGATAAACAATTTAAGGAAGACCAAAACTATCAAGTCACCCTGTTTATCGAAGTTCCTTCCCCACTAGTTCACTCGGAATTCCTTTCCTTTAGACAGTTTTCATTTAAAGATATGGATGGTTTTAGCGGATATTAGTCCTTCCATTAATGTCCCCTTTGTGACTCTACCTCACAGCCAGCGCCAATGCTGCTCTTTATTGTCAGGCAGGGGTACATGCAAACCTGGGAGGGCTCTGAACCTCCCTCCCATTCTGAGAGCTGAGCGCCTGTCCTCTGCAATTCACCCAGTCCTTAGCCAATTTCTGTACTGGATTCCAGAGTGTGTGCATGAACCTCTTGTTCCAGGAAGTGGCACAATGCACTGCCACTCTACCACTGGACTGTACCACTGGACCAGCCCTGTCCCGTACCACTGGACTGACCCTGCCACTGTACCACAGGACCAGCCCTGAATCTGTACCTGTATATTGGCCCATTCCAGGATATTTAAATGGCAGAAATAAGGTGGGAGGGTGGCTGATGCTTGACAGGGTACTTAGAGATAATAGTGTGTGTGGGAGGGTGCTGAATTTTAAATGGCACCTAAGGCTTCACAGGGTACCCATGATGCTGTTTCTTCCCAGCTTTTAATATATATTCACTAGCTTTATCTAATTTAACTGCCTCCTCTAGCCCAATCAACACACTGTGACGATACCTCCTAATCGTGCTATGATCCAATACCTCCACCTCCACCCATTCACTCCACTATCCTCTCTCTGACAAAGCCTACACTGGCTGCTACCCCCCTCTCTACCCTTCCCAGACTAAGGCCCTGTCCACACTTCAGCCCGAAAACCCTTCTGTAGCGTTACAGAGGTGTAAACTGCATCGGTAATGGCGTGCGTTACACTGGTAACATTAGGAGGCATTTTCATAACCATTGTAGAAACCACATATGAGGTGCTTTCCACAACAGTTATGAAACTGGTCCCGCCCTGGTACCGCTATCGTGGTAGTGTGGCCTGTCGATAATGGTCTCTCGCAGGGCACAAAGCACAGCGCAGTTGTATTAGGATCGGGCGCCGCTGTAACGCGCCTCGATCCCGATGTGGATCCGTGGTGCCGGTCCCATAACTGATCACCGCCGAGGTGTGGACGCACTGCACTGCTCACGGCCGGGCACGGATTGCATCCGCTACCGGGCACAAGTGGTGTAGTGTGGACGGGCCAAAGTCTACCCAGGCTGCTACCCACCTATTGACTTGTACTTAGTAACCCAAGTGGCTTATGAGCTCAATAGCAGTGTAAAGTCAACAAAAGTTTATTATGTAATCCTACACTATGATGCTGTTTTGCAACTCTCTGCACTTTTGAAACTGCTGACTCTGTGTATACCTGTGTACCACACAATTCAGTCTCGTGACTTGTTTAGCACCAAAAGTTCTTGTATTACGTGTCTATGTTTTGACTTGGAACCTTTGTAAAGAGCCTCTCTGCTCAAAGGTATTAATCTGAAATAAAATAAATAAATAAATAAATAATCCCTTCCTGCACAAAAAAGTTCTAATTTTTTTCAGATGTATTTGAAACTAATTTGTGGCACTACCTGGCAGATTTGAGGCATGAATACTGCTTCCTTTCTATAAGTTTGACCGTTTCAAAATGTTTTCAGATCGCTTCAAACTGCTTAACTCTCCATCCCCATATGTTTTTTTCTATGTGAAATAGCCAGGTCTTCAAAATTCAGTTGGCATTCTATGTACGGGTGAAAGACTCGGTGCAAGACATCTGTTTTCATATGTGACTCCTTTGATATTGACACAAACGCAAGACAAAGTGCAATATTGTCTGTCAAGTTGTATGAGACTATTTCTTCACTGGGTGCACCTGCAGATCTCCCTGAGCGACATTCAGTCTGCCTTGATTGATTGAGTCTAACTGCCTGGCTGGCGGGGGTGCCTGCTGTTATTGACATGGAAGGTGATGAGCTAAACTTGGCATATATGATCTGCACTGAAAATATGAGCAGTGCCTCACTGCAAAAGTGGGGCGGAGAGGATATTTTACACCGTCTCCGGCTACATTCATCATGATTAGAACTGACAACGTTCTGTTAGTTGATCACGCAGGAATTTTTTGTCTCAAACATGTGCTTTGTTTGTGAAACTGTTCAACATGTAACCTGAGGGAACACACATGGTGGGGAAGCTGGGTGGTTATATTCTGTTTATTTATGGTTTTGTTTAAAATTCTTTTGTAATGTTACAACTATGGGGTGTGTAATTTCAAAGGTGGTGTCTGTCTACATCGACATATTTACCAAAATTGGTGCTTAAAATAATTTGCCAGTTTCCTGCAAAGCATTTACTGTTGGTATTTCTCAGTAGCAGGACGTAAATCTCATAACATTCTAAGGAAAATTGAGTTTCTGGGCATTTCGTTGTTTGATAATGAAGACATTTGCATAAAGTTATGTTAGTTGTCCCTAGGGCTCAAATCATAGCCACTGAGTGCCCCATCATGCAGGATGCACACCATCAGGACACTCGGTGGCATCTTCCAGGATGGATGTCTGCCCTCCACACTGGATCCTGTGCCATGTGGGTGGCCAGGATAGGGCTGGGGCTGACCATCCCCAAAGGGATTTCAGGGTGTGATGGCGGGTGAAGGGGCATGCTGCTCCACCCTAGGACTGTAATACTGCTTATGTATGCCCTCTGCCTGGCCACTGAACCATCTACAGAGCCGACTGGCAGGCAGACCACCTGCACCCAGCACTTTAAGCTTTTAGGGAGGGCTGAGGGGTTGTACTGGCAATGACCATTATATATGTTATAAATTCAGTGCTGCAGATGGGGATACGGCAGTCCCATCAGTCCCTGCACCCAGCCCAGGTAGGCATCCAGCAGAATTAACAGGGCATCTGATTGGATGCCTGTGGTCTGAACCAGCTCCACCCACGTCTGCTGCCACCTGCCCCAATGTGCAGCACTATACCAGTGGACCGCAGGGGCAGGGGCTGTAGATATCGGCAGGCATGCCAACTCCTGCATCTGCAGGGCAACGCACCTAAGGTACACGTAAGCTGCACGTATCTGAGGTATTTTCGGATCAGGCCCTGAGACCTTATCTTTACATGCTGCTTTTCCTTCACTGAAATCTCAATTCTCCACTTCGGCATCCAAATCATGTCTGTAACAACAAGTTGTGATGTCATAAGAAAAGATTAAGACTTCCTGGCAGAAATAGCACCACAAACAGGTGGTGCCTAAGGAAGAAAGATCCTGTTCTAATGGAACTGGCTTCAGTGTCAATGAAAGTACACATACCACGGTACTGAAAGGTGTCAAGCTGCCTTATGGAGAAGCAGGACCTCACTGGAAATAAGATGTAGCATCTTGTGTAAAACAATTGCTTCAGGGCGGCAGCTATAAGGGTGCAAGGGTGCAGTGGCACCCTAGGCCCACCAGGTTTAAGGGCCCAAATCATAATTTTGATGTTTATTCAAAACTGGGAGGGACCTGTAACATCGCCTTGCACCCAGGTCCTCTGGAATTTGCTACACTACTGAATTGCTTGTAATGCACTTTGGGATGCAGTGCATGGAACAGCACTATATTTCAATCCCAGCATTACCAGTAATTAATGAAAGAACCAGTGATGCTATAATGCGCCAAGGACCAATGTCACAAGCAGACTGCACACGAAAAGATAACATTAGTCTTCCTAAAATGCACAGAATTAACACCTTCAGCTTCAAGAAATGGCGGAAATCTGGCACTGGTAAAGCAGCAACCAGCTGCAGCCAACATCTGGGAACACAGGATCAGACTTTGAACTGCTCCCCTCCTGCTGACAATTTCTTTTTACCTCAAAGTAACTCCTATAAGGATAGGCAATTACTGTCAGCTGTCCGAGGCTGACACATATGAACTCCTCTTTTTAATACTGTAGTGACTGAGTGAGTGAAAGAGGTGACGTAATTTAAATGCTGATAAGAAGGAAGAGCAATATTTTGTACTGTAGGATGCATAAATGATATAAGAAGGCAGATCCAATTTGTGTGGTTTGTAAACACACAAACCAACAATGAGCACAAAATAAGTACTCGTGGTAACAACAGGTGGAAACTATTAACATAGAAACACAGACAATGATGGCAAAAAAGACCTCTGGTCCACCCAGTCTGTCCAGAAACTCTAAAAACCCAGGACCTATTGTCCATACAAGGATGTAACCCACGCTATCCACCCCATGCTTCCTGCCCTACCACTACCACCCTTTGCAACCACTAAGGCCCTGTCCACTCGCCTCTGTAACATTACAGAGGGTGTAGAACGTTACTGTAACAGGTCGCGTTTATACCTGTAACATTACAGGAGGCGTTTTGTAACCATTGTTGAAACCACATATGAGGTGGTTTCAACAACAGTTATAAAACTGGTCCTGCCCTGGTAACGTTACCAGCGGTAGTGGATGGCTGGTAGCGGTCCCCCTGCAGGGCACAAAGCGAAATACGAGCACATTGTGGGATTGAGTGCCCGGCGCCATAACGGTGGCCTGCTCGACGATGTGGATCCGGCAGTGCCGGTCCCATAATGGACACCACTGAGGTGTGATGCGACTGCACCGCTCCCCGGCCGTAATGGATTGCATCTGTTGCAGTGCGAGCAGTGTAGTGTGGACAGGGCCTTAGTCCTTCACTCTTTCCCAGCCGTGTTTGAAATGACTGATAGTTTTGCCACCCACCACATCAGCTGGCAGACTGTTCCATGGCTTCACCACCCTTTCTGTGAAACAAAAGTTTCTCATTTCCTTCTTTAGCCTCCCCGCCATCAGTTTCCACTCGTGCCTCCATGTTCCTGATCTGCTACTTATGTTAAATATGGTAGTTCTTCACAGTTTTACCTTGTTTATACCTTTCAGGAACTTGAAGGTCGCTATCTTGTCTCACCTCTCTCGCCTGGCTTCCAGCGTGTACATGTTGAGTGCCTGCGTGCTTTGTATTATATTTATATTGCTTGCCACCTAGAAAATGGAAGGCTCTAAAATGCTCATCTTTGGGGAATCTTGTCTAACTGAGTTTTGTCGATGCCATCTGTGGATTCTTTGCTGTAAACAGGAAAATCTCTTTACGTTTACCCCGTATCATTTTAGACTTTTAGTATCCAGCATGCAACTGTAGAAATTACTTGGATTCATGCCAGATATTTTGGACCACTTTGCAACAGCCAGCAGCTGGCGTCCATTTGTCTTAAAGGCACAGTTGTAATATTTGCTCCTCTGCTGGACAGGCTCGACAAAGCGCTCCGACTGGAATCCAAACTGGGACCCTGACTCCCAGAAAGCTGCAGCTGTAACTAATCAGCTAAAGGAGATTTTCATCAGCGGGAGGTTACATTTCATTTACTATCAGTCTCTCACTGGTAGAGGATGCTAAACTTCAACACTGTGGTAATCTCACTGGAATCAGGCACTGACATTACTAGTCATCAGTACTGTAGAATTCTCACACATAGAGGGGCTGGTGTTACATCTCCTCAATGCTGTAAGACTCTTATTGCAGCTCTCACCAGTACAGGGCACTGATGTACGGTCACTGGTAGAGGATGCTGGTGTCACAATTTTTCTACATTGTAGGACTCTGTTATTGCAGCTCTCACCAGTACAGGGCACTGATATTACCATTCGTCAACGCTGTAGGATTCTGCTTTGCAGCTCTCATCAGTACAGGGTGTTAATATTAATACTGCCAACATTGTGGGACTATTTTCCAGCTCACTCTAGTAGAGGGCACTGATATCACTATTCATCAATGCTGTAGGACTCTGCTAATGCAGCTCTTGCCAGTAGAGGGCACTGATGTTCTATTCCATCAAGACTGTAGGACTCTGTTATTGCAGCTCTCAGCAGTAGAGGGTGCTGATGTTGCTCGTCCTCAACACTGTAGGACTGCCACCAGTAGAGGGCACCGATGTTACTGTTCCTCATTTCTGTAGAACTTTATTGCAGTTCTCACCAGAAAAGGTCACTGATGTATTTGTCAACACTGTAGGACTCTGTTATTGCAGCTTTCACCAGAAGAGGGAACTGATATTACTATTCATCAACTCTGTAGCACTCTGTTATTGCAGTCTCACCAGAAGAGGGTGCTGATATTACCATTTGAAAACACTAGCTCTTTTATTGCAGTTCTCATGGTAGAAGGATCTACTGCTACTATTCCTTCAAGACTATAGGACTCTCACTAGTAGAGGTGTAGATATTACTTTTCATCAACACTGTTGGACTCTGTTATTGCAGCTGTCTCCAGAAGAGGGTGCTGATGTTGCTATTTCCTAAAGACTGAAGGACTCTGTTTAAAGAAGTGCCAGTGGGCATGAAGTGGCATTAGGAGTGTTGTGACTGTGGTGGCCAGGGCTGTACATCTACACTGTGGCACTTTTGATTGTACATCAAGTTGGTATTCATGAGGCTGGTCTGTTGGTGCAGCAGTAGCACTGCCGCTCGTGACGCTGTAGACCTGAGCTGGGAATGAACTCGGGTTATTGGGGAATGGCTGGGAGAGGAGTACTGAGCATCCCAGTGCATGCTCCTCCTCTGGGGAGAAGGGACAGCAAGCTCTGCTGCTATACTGTGACCTGGGTGACCACAAGTGGCAGTGCAGTCTGGAGCAGTTAGTGGGTGGGAGGACATCAGCGGGTGCCACACGTGCAAGCATGCATGCATGCATTCTTGTTCACCCTCGCTGCCAATGTCCAAGGAAGTAGTGGGAGAAAGCAGAAACACTTGGCTGGCTAGATGATGCTGGTCACCCGCAGGCCCACACCTGGCTACCGAGGCACCACCTTCCATAGCTAGATCCATTCTGCGGTGGGAACTGGGGAGTTCCCACTGCCCCACCAGAGGGACAAGCTCTGGGGAACAAACGGAGGTAAGATAAGTCCTGAGGGATGCCACAGTGATGGGGCAAGGGCAGCTGTGCAGATGGGGCCAACCGAAGAAGAGTGCATAAGCAGCATTAATGGCAAAAGTTGGTGTTCTCGGGTAACAATAAAGATTTTGTTTCATATATATATATATATATATATATATATATATATATATATATATATATATATATATCTGCAAAAACTTTGTTAATGTACCATTAGGGCTCCAGGGACAAAAACTGTGAAATTTAGTCTCAGGGTTTCCAACTCTAAGACCCACCCCACCCTTGGTTTCAAACCCTAACACCCTACCTCCATCCTCCATATTTGGTGGGTCTCCAAGAACGAGGAAGAGGACAACAACTATAACAAGCCTGTGGACCCCAACTTGGATGACAAGGAGATCACACAACTGTTGACAAAACACAAGCTGAGCAGTTTGCACCTGCACACCGCGTCGGTGGCTGAGAGCTCTTAAAACTAGAGAGCTCACCAGCAGCAATAGCGGCTCCTTTATATATATATATATATATATATTTATACAATAGGGGTGTGTTGTATTGGTGGACAATAAAATCATGTATTCTCAACCGGTGAGATAAATGGTTGATGACATAGCTACAGTGAAAATATTTACATTTACACTACTGTAGCTATGTCATCATCTTCTCACTCCAGCAGCATGTCCTCAATGTAAGTTAGAACTTCTTTTAAATGCGAAACTGAAATGTTTGAGATACCTAATTAAGCAGCTGGTCTACATTCTTCATTCTTTGCTTGCAGTTTCACAAATGCCAGAAGCCTGCAGCAGTACAGCCCTCACTGTACCAAATGGCTCTCACCTGAAACAGCACATTTCTGTACTACAAGCTGCTGAATGGTCCTGCAGTCTCTCTCACTGCATCCCAACTGTAAACCTATCAGGTCCCGTTTATGATCATGCGATAACAAACAAAAATATCTGTCTACAGACTCTGACTAACATATCAGTGAACTACACAGCACATATGTGTCTACACCAAAGCCTTCAGTTCTTAATTTCATTTATTCACATGTTACAGCAACCTAAACATGTCCTTTTAAACTGGTATTACTTACATGAGATATACTCTGAAACTGTATAATTATTGCTGTCGGTCTCAGTAAAAATACTGCTGAGCATCTCAATGACAGCAAAGCACCTTAACAATCGAAACTGCTCTCTTATCTGTAGTCCCCATGGAGCTTCTCACAGACATTCCAAAACAAATAACATATAAGCCAACCACAAACGAGAAAGTTATGCAAGCAGCATACAACAACAAGCATTTGTCAATACGAATGTTGCTTGCTTGTATGTGCTGTAAACATTACAGTGATAGTTCCATGCCTTCCTCCCAAGACATCCACTGTGTCTTTCCGTTCAGTATGCAGAGAGAAAGTGGGAGGGGCAAGGCCACTGCAGTACAGCAGTTGCCAAGGGGTGAAGAGGTGGACAATAGTCCATTCAAAGGCAAAAGAGTCCTGCAGGAGCTCACTAAATTGAAGGTGGACAAAGCGATGGAACCAGATGGCATACGCCCAAGGATATTAAAAGAACTGTGAAGGAGATAGCAGTACCTCTGGCAGCCATGTTCACTGAGTCATTCAACATGAGTGAACTGGAGGAAGGCACATGTGTCCCTCTACACAAGTCCGGCAGCAGGGAGGAGGCAGGGACAATAGGCCGTTCAGCCTCATCTCAGTAGTGGGGAAGATCATGGAGACATTGCTTAAAGAAAGGATAGTGGGGCACCTAGATGCCATCAGAGCCAAGGACCATAGACAACATGGATTCACGTGGAGACATCATGTCAGATAAATCTGGTTGATTTCTTTGACTGGGTGACAAAGGAAGTGAATCAGGGTGGGACAGTGAACAAGCTTACCTTGATTTCAGCAAAGCCTTTGACACCATCCCATATAGGAGGCTGATAAACTAGCTGGGTAGGCTGGGCATGGGGAAAGGGTGGTAAACTGGGTTAGAAACTGGCTAACAGACAGGAGGCGGAGAGTGGTGGGACAGGAGGTGGAGAGTGGTGGTAAATGGTGTGCAGTCTAGGGAGAGGGCGACCAGTGGGGTGCTGCAGGGATCGGGTCCTGGGGCCAGTTCTGCTCAATGTCTTCATTAGTAATATTGCAGAAGCGTCAAAGGAATTTTTCACCAATTTTCAACATAGCCATTTTAAGACCTCTGCTAATAAACGAGTGTCACTGTGATTTTCTTAATGTGTTCCATACATTGATTTACTTCACGGCCTGCGCCATTGTGTGCTACATGGTGGAAACACGTTTTGAGGAGAGATGTGAAATATGACAGCTGTACTGCTCATAAGGAGGTGTGGTAAAATGGCAATGTTAAAAATCTGGAGTAAAATATTGAAAATTTGGGAACTTACGCGTGCGTAAACTGCTAACGCCTGATCGTAAAACAGTCATTTTGGGAATTTTTCACAAATGTTCAACATAGACTTTGAGAGCCCACATTATGAACACTGGCAGTGTCATTTCGATAATCGGTCCGAAAGGTGATTTCACGCAGTGACCGTGAAATCACGCCTTCGGCCTGATTAACGCCATGACAGTGCAAGAATTCAAGGAGGAGGGGTCCCAAAACCCCATGTTGAAAATTTGGCCAAAAATTCCCAAAAATGCCTGAATATGCAACAAAGTTGAAAAACCCTATCTATCCTATTATACAGCTTACGGCATTTCCTCAGTTTGCGATCAGCTTTGAAGAGTGCAGGCGTGTTCCGGTCCACACAAGATCATCGGCCAAGTTCCAGGGTGAAAGTATGGGGTGAGGGGGTGTGGGGAGGCAGGGTGCACAGTGGGTGGGTGGGGCTGTGGGAGGGGCAGGAGAAGCGCAGAGGACAGTTTTTGTATTTACAGTTTTTACTAAGGCTATGAGGGCGTTTGCCACGCTGGGGTGGGCTCCCAGCATGGCAGCTGGAAGAGCTGTTGGGGCTGGAGCCGGCGAGGATTAGACACCCTGTCGGCCATAACATCAATTTGCCATGCTGGGGTGGGCTCCAAGCGTGGCACCTGGATGCTTTGGGGGGCATGCAGCCGACGGCGGAGTTGGGCACCCTGTCGGCCATAAAACATTTTGCCATGCTGGGAGACCTGGATGCTTTGGGGGCGTGGAGCCGATGGGGATTGGGCACTCCTGTCGGCCGTACAGTGTGGGGGAGGGGGGGCGCTATGAGCACGAATGTGCGTAGGCGCATGTGTGTGTGTGTGTGTGTGGAGGGGAGCTCTGCTCACTCAAGCAGAGCTCTCCCTTTCAATTGTATGCCACTGCATTTTCAACTTGCAGACAGCTGCAGCAGTGATTGGGGAACTGGGGCGCACCTGCAAACACACTGACTGCATTGGAAGGCAGGGTGCCACACCTCCGAAAACTCAGATGATGGCACTATGTTTCTTGCACATGCGTGCAAGCAACATACAAATGAAACACTACACATAATAAAATATAGAGAAAAGGAATATCATACCCAGTATCTACAGAAACCCCCAGGACATGTTCGCCTACCAAAACACATCATCCAACCACAGATCACACACACACACACACACACACACTCATCAACCTATTACCACTCACTCACACACTCAACAACCAATCGCACTATATACAAACCCCATTCATACCCATTCACCACAGCAGCAACTCACAGCAACAGAACAACACAAGATAAAATAAAACAAATTAAAGCTTCCACACCTATTGTATTAATCACACACATGATGTGCAGATCGTGGGATATGGCAAATATTCTCACTCCTGCATTGTGAGGCATGGATATCTCACGCGTCCCTTGACCTGCGTGAGAGATACTAACCTCACTCTGCAGGAAGAATATTTCCATATCCCACTCTGCTCATCATGTATCCCATATATCCACACCCTCTCCATCCATTGGACTAAAGCAACCTGCCGGGATATTTGTAAATACATAGTGAGTTACATTGAATCAACTTTACTTTACCATAGTCATGTGCAAAATACTGTTTTGTATAGCTGGGTGGGATCACTTGTCTGCTTTTCTGGACAATTGCTTTTTCCTCTTCATTTGTGATGTCTCTGAATGCCGAAAATTTGTTTTAACCTTCTGTTTTACAAAGCATGCTAATCAATCAACATTAATTTTTTTATTTTGCTTATTTAAATTCTCAGAAGAACATCCTTTTTAAGTTTGTAAGTTTATCAACTGTTTCTATAAGAATCGTGCTGAGCGTGCATGACTGATTTTTGAACACCTATTATGGTGTTGTAAAGCACTTGCCTTTGTTGCACAGAGAAAATTATTTATTAGAAAATCTAAATGATTGCAGATACAGTAAATAGTTATTTGCAACACTTTAAACCTCTTAATGTTTTTGTTTGTTTTCCGAAGTCAAGTAGAAGTTTGCATGCCAAAGGACATTCCCATTATAGCCAGACAGTTAGTCTAGTTGCAGTTTAGAACTGCCCCCACATCACCAGTATTTTAATGGATTTTTACTGCTACTATAACCTGTAAATGTTTCCCTGTTTTATGGAAAAATAGCGACTACATAGTATTTTAATGTCTATTAATGTATATGAAATGGTTCAGTTTTTTTGTATAGGGACATTTTCCCCTGACTGCCAGTGAGGCTTGGTGGTGGCATATGACCATCTGCTCCATCCCTCCTTGCAGGGATCACAGGACACAGTAGGGTGTGTTTCTTTTTTCATGGTTATGGAGGTAGCTACAGGAAGCCTAAACCCCTTCTCCAGAGGGCACAAAGGTCCAGGTGGAAAGCTGTGCAGAGACATGGCTTTTGCCAAGTGCCTAACAGTGCCCTCCCTCCTGACACTGTCCACTGGTCAAATTGGTGCCCAACCCTTGCCTGGAGAGGAGAGCTGCCTAACGGTGGCTCAGTCCTGCTCCCTTCCCCCACCGACCACCGATGGCCTGAGCTTGTTTTCAAACAACAGTCTTGAAGGTTTCTTTCTTTGCAAGATATGTTGAATGTAATACACTTTCTGTTAAAAAGATAAAACAATTAAACCATTTTGAGGACCCAAATGCATTTTTTGGAAGGGTGATTCAAGGAATTACAGATAAAGATAAATACTTGCCACATATCAGTTTCGTTCTTTTCTTCTCACCTTTTTTTTTTCCTTATATATTTTCTATACGCCTTCCTAGGCACGGTTGGCAAGTCATCGACTGACCCCTAGCCCCAACCGGATCAGGCCACCTCCTCCTAACTCCCATGGATTACCCCCCATGGCAGGGGGTGAGGAGCCACCACAGCTCAACCTCGCCCATAGAGGATCCAGCTTAAAGAGGCACCATTTTGGTCGGACGCAGGAGGTTGGAAGATCATGCTGCCTGACCTGTGCCCATTGTTCACTCTAATGTTTCTCCTGCAGAGTATGGGCATGCAGTGACATCAAGGCACAGTGTGCTGGCGTCTGCCGCCTCCACCTCCTTGTGGCACCGCTCTAGTAGTGCCCCGGTTGTCACCAGGGGCCACTACAGAGTGGTAGCTCCTGGATCTCTCCTGGGATAGGAGAGCAGTCCTCCGGATGCTCAATCCTATCCCTGCCAACCCTGGCAGCCTGGGCTCATGTCCAAACCGGGTCACCAGCATGGCGTGAGGTGTGGTATCCAGCGCCTCAACCCTCAGCACCACTGGGCTGGCTCTTTTCTTGTTTTTAACCTTATGTGGTGTTTTGGTAAAGTATATTTAACTAGGAATCCCAGAACATAACTGAGACAGCCAGACCACAACTGACCAATAAGCTTAATTAATAGTCTATGCAATAAAGCATGGGATTGATTTAGCAAAACTTTCACAGTTCAGAAGATTAACAACAATATCATAATACAGCCCTTGATTGTATTTATTTATCTTGTTTTGTGATGGTGATGCCTGGTGCTAACCTTTTCAGAAAGCATATATTGAAATGAGGCATGTGCCTTTAGGGAAAAAGATCTCTTGACATAACAAATTTCGTTCTGGTAGGATGTGTGGGTGTTGAGATACAGATTGTCAAAAAAATTTGAAAATTACCATTTTGGTGATTAAATTTTTTCTCATGCCACTACACAAAAACTGTGTGGAATTTTGGTCTGAAATATTTAGGGTACATAGGTCTTGGGTCACAGATGTGCATTTTGAAAGTTTGGTGAAAAATATTAACTTGTTCTAAAGTTATTAAATTGTAAGTTTCCATTATTTCCTATGGGACTAGTTAGATGTCCGGCACAAAAATAGATTCTTTATTTCAAATCAATCAATCAATCAATCAATCAATCAAACTTTATTTAACCAGGCAAAATCATCCTTGAGCAAGCTCATTTGCAAGATGGTCCTGGACAAGTAGGACATATACAACTACAGCAGAATTACCAGGTGAGCAGTGTACACAGGTGAGCAAAAAAAGACAGTTACAGAGAAACAGATAAGATCAGGGCTGGGGAGTACATATGGTGAACACTATCCAGGTTGATAATTGACTGTATATACAAAGGATTCCCTCAAGGCGTGGGATTATTCAGACAAAGGTCACAATGTTACAATAAGATGAGGATACAAGGTAGGGTAAGTGAGGGAACAACAACCGAAGGTTTATGGGCAGGAAAAACAAAGGAAAGGGTTGGTGAGGGTGGAAGTAGATGTAGTTAAATAGGTGGCAGTTGGCAGAATAAACCCAAGGTGGAAAGAAGAAGACATCCTAGGATCTGCATACTACTCACAAGCAATTAGCCTGCTCCCACATCATACTGCACACAAGCAAGTGGCCCTTCAGCCACATCATACTATTCATAAGCTATCAACTTGTCATTAGTATCTTACTGCTCACAACTGTTCAGCCTGTTGGCCATATCATACTGTTCACAAGTATCTGGCCTGTCAGCCACATCTTACAACTCACAAGCATTCGGCCTGTTGGCCTCATCATACTTCTCAAGCAATCGGCCTGTCAACCTTATAATCATACTTCTCACAAGCAATCAATCTTTCAGCCACACATCATACTGCTCCAAGGACTTGGCTTTTCAGCTACATTTACTGCTGTCAAGCATTAGACCTGTTGGTCAATACTAGCAGATGATGGTATCATGTCGCAACAGTGGCGGGAATACAGTGAAGACCATCACAGCGACATTTTCAGCAGTTCACTGTGATGGTCTGCTGGGTTCCCGACACTGTTGCCTCCCGGTGCTTGCCCCTCCACAAACCAACTCCAACCTGGGTTGGTTGGTCTAAGTCTTGATGTGGGGCCAGGCATGGGAGCATGGGGCACCCCTGAAAACACTTGTTCCCCAGTGATGGCACAACACCAATTGGCGGTGTTGTGTCGTCTAGGCTACATCAACAAGTCTACCTACAGAGTAGCATGGAAGAAATACAGTACCTTCTACACCCTTCTAAACATGGACCTTCTACAATGTTCTGTTCCTCTTGTTCTGGCATTTGCATCCTTCTGCTCTCAGACATTTAGCTTATCAGCCACAACAATCAAACAGTAAATCTCAAGCATAGCATTCACCTTGCTGTCTGTCCATCCTCACACCACATGTTCTTACATATCCTAACATTCAAGGCTTTATTCAAGGTTTGAGAAAATCTTTTCCTAAATACTCTGCAAGGAAGCCTATGGATTACAACCTAGATTCATTACTGATGGACCTCTTAAAGTTGGAATTTTGGGTCTTCCTCATATCTTAATCTACGGCCATGACATTAACATTCCTTGGATTCCTAAGATCTGGAGAATTTACCTCTTCTTCTCTCTTCAGTCATGCAATTCTCCTAACAAAGAATAGCCTCAGGAAAGCAAATCACTTTACTCTTACTTTACCAAGACCCAAAACTGAAGGAAGTAATTAAGGGTCCACTTGTCCTATTCTGCAACAAACTCAGCTTGGTGTCCCATTCAAGTCCTCTACCAACTGCAAGCTATGGATAGACATCTTGATTATACTCATCCTCTTCTGTGTATGGAAAATTACTACATCATGGCTAATTCCTTCATGTCAGAGTGTTATTATCTTACCTGGGCCTCGAGTTCTCAACTATTTTTAGCCATTCATTCATGAGTGCAACAGTCATCTCTTCAGAAGAGGAAGATATCAACTCGCATCATCAGGATCATGGTTCCGTCATCAGCCTGCTTGAAACCTAGGTATCAAAATTAAACTTTGCCAAGCTAATCAACAACTTGCCTCATACATTTTAGAAGCCTGGAGGAAGGCTAACCTAGTAACTTTGGTTCCTCAAAAGTTTCCCTAATAGTTTTGTTTCCTCTCCTCCATGTTGAGGGTCTATTCAGTGAGTTGAGTTCTGTTACAACACACTTTGGTCTTTTGGTTCTTTTTAGCTACCAGTTTCCTAGTGCATAAGCACTTACACCACTGACAATCACACACAGATTTGAAAGGGTTCACTTGTGGTTCAATGGGTGGCTGCCAGACTTCGCCCTACGATGCTACACACTTCTGGGCTTGATTTACTACCCCACTGAAGTCCCCAGATGGTGATTTATGAGGATTTTGAAGCACAAAAAAAGCATTACATCAGCACTGACCCTTTATACTGAAAAGCTTTGGTGTGAATTATTACCAGAAAAGTATCTGGTATTGTATTAGAAAGACATTCAAGCAAATTTTTGACCCTGAGATTTTCTTGACTGACCTACAACATTTGAAGCAGAGGGTCTAACTGAAACATAGAAACATAGAAACACAGACTTTAATGTGATAAGGGACCGCTTGGCCCACCTAGTCTGTCCATTTCCCTACCTAGAGGATATGCTGCAGATCCTATTTAACCAACAGCCTATTTCTTCCTACCCCCACAAAAATTGCCTTATGTCTGTCCCATGCATTCTTGAATTCTCCACAGTTTTAGACCCACAACCTCCTCAGGAAGGCTGTTCCATGCGTCTACCACCTTCTCTGTGAAAAATACTTCTCACATTGCCCTGAGCCGTCCCCCCATCTTCAAATTGTGTCCCTTGTTCTTGCACATCTCTTTTCTGAAAGATGCTACCCTCTTGGACTTTGTTGATTCCACTGAGGTACTTAAATGTTTCTATCATGTCCCCCCTCCCTCCTTTACTCAGGGGTATACATATTAAGCTCCTTTAGTCTCTCCTTGTATAGCGTCTCTTGCAGAGCCTGCACCATTTTAGTTGCCCTCTTCTGAACTGCCTCCATCCTGTCTATGTCCTTGCAGAGATGGGGTCTCCAGAACTGGATGCAGTACTCCAGATGGGGTCTAACCAACTGTCTGTACAGGGGATAACAACTTCCTTTTTTCTGCTGGTGATGCCTCTCCTGTACATCCCAGTATCCCCCAGCCCTCCCTACTACCTTCTCACATTTGCTTGCCAACCTTAAGGTCATCTGATATGATTACCCCAGGTCCCTTTCCATTTTTGTTGTTGTTACTACCCCCCATTTGTAATCTTCACCTGGGTTTTGTTTCCCAGGTGCATTCCTTTGCACTTCTTTGCATTGAATCTAAGCTGCCTTACTTGACCATTCCTCCAACCTTGCCAAGTTCCTTCTCATCCTTTCCATGCCTCCTTGGTATCAACCCTGTTGCAGATCTTTGTGTCATCTGCAAAGAGGCATACTTTCTTTCAGTCCTCCATAATGTCACTTATAAAGACATTAGAAAGGACTGACCCCTTTTACTAGTGCTAATGCAAGCCCTGTACTCACACATCCCCAGCCTATTGGTTTTCATGACCATCCAGCGTTCTGCCTCTGGTGGGACCCTTTTAGCTACTAATTTCCTTTAGTCTGAAAAAACTTCTCCTGGCACCTCTACTGAGGGTGGGAATCCAGAAGACAAACTGAGGTGGCACTCAAAGTAGCATCTGCACAAACACACTACACAACTGGCAGCCACACAGTGAACTATAATAGTGCAGGTGCTACATCAAAAGCCCTACAAGGAGAGACTGAAAGATCTCAATGTGTACACCCTAGAAAAGAGGAGGGAGGGTGACATGAAAGAGACCTACAACTACCTCACAGGGGTGAACAGGGTGTGGGAGGAGTCTATTTCAAATGAGGAAGTGCAACAGGACAAGAGGGTATGCAATGAAGCTGGAAGGAGAAGTTTAAGAGATGTGAAGATTCACTAGTTTACTGAAGAGTGGTGGACACCTAGAACAGTCTGCCAGCAGAGGTGGTGAGCATGAAAACAGTAGGGGCTTCAAACATGCATGTGATAGGTATAAGGGAATAGTGGTAAACAGGCAGGAGAGGGGATGGTTGGCGGAGACCAGGTAAAGTCTGTGGAGACAGAATAGGCAGGAAAATCTGGGCAGACTGGATGGGCCAAATGGTCCTTTTCTACTGAAAATTTCTATGTTTCTGTGAAAACTGAATAGTAAGAAAGCATTTGTTTTTGACAAGTTTAAACTTCTGTATTTTCAAAATGTGTACTTTTGATTAGGTTTTGGCCCAGTCACTTCTCATTATGACCCACATTTTTCACACCGTGGGTCTCATTTGATCCATGTTTTAAATCCCCAGTGCTGTCACTGGCAGCAAACCACACAGTCTCGACTGGCGGCTGCAACCTTCAGCTTCAGTTTGCACTGAGCTAGCACAAGATTACCGTCCTTTGGCAGCAGGAGATCTGCTTCTCTCTTTACTCTGTCTCTCTTTCTGGCAGACATGGTCTGTCTCTGCAGCAGCGAGGAAGCAGTCCTGCTCCTACATGATCGTGCTCCAACTGCCTACTCCAGCACACTTGGACAGACCGACTCAGATCTGGAACAGCCCCTGCTGTTCACTGGGGAACTACAGCTCCTCATTTGTGGTTTGAGCTGTCAGTCTTTTCCAGCAGGTCAGGAGGCCTGCAAGCCAAACAGGTGACTGGATACTGCGGCGCCTGATTTAATGAAGCCCACTACAAGTCCATACTACCTGTGGTTCTCCCACAGACTTTTGATCCTGACTGCTTGATCTTTCACCCTCTGACTGTGTCCCCATGCTAGCTTGGGAAAGAAGTGACAAAGATGACTGCTAAATTTGTAGCCTTCAGGCAGTCTTTACATAAGGTCTTTACTTACACAAAGTTCAACTTGCAAACTGTATTTTGGGCCCAAATCCAGCCCTGCACTGGTGCACTCACATGTCTGGTTTGGTAAGGGTATAGTTGGGAAATCCTTTATGCGTCGGGAGTGCTGATGCATCAGCTGTGTGTTGACAACTGCTTTTCTTACTGTGCGAGTGCACAGAGCCTTAAAAGTAGGGCCCCCATGGGGGTTACATTTATGTCTGTCTTCATTTATGACTGTGTCTGCTAATAAGTGTATCACTGTGTGTGTATGTGTCATTGAGTGTGTGGAGTGAGTGTGTGTGTGTGTGTGTGTGTGTGTGTGTGTGTGTGTGTATATACGTACATAATGTCAGTATATGTGTGTACTGTATATATGCAATAGCAACTGAGAAGCCAGTCATTTCAAAGGGATTAATGCCTGGTTATGGGGATGCATGCACGAGGTGCAGCCTAAGGGTTCACCTCCTCCAGCCGGTCATTAATCCAAGGAAATGACTGGCTTTGAGGTTGTTAGTGTGATTACAAGTCTGATCGCAATCACAGTTTTCTTTTTTCCAGTTAATTAAGATTTTAAGCAATGCAAGTGAACTGCAGCGCCTGTGACAGTGTCACTTGGCAACTGAATTGGTCAGTTCTAAGACGCTAATGACTGGCCCAGTAGCCAATCAGGAGCCCTCGCAAGGCTCATGAATAATTAATTAGGCTTATAAATATGAATATCTGTTAGCTTAGTATCACTGTGTGTAATAATGTGTTAATACGTAATGATATACAATTTGCAGAGATAATCCCATCAAATCCCTTGTTTGTAAGTGCATAACCAAGAGCACCTTTAAACTGCTTGCATTCTCTCTGTAGTAGAGCAAAAGCAGCCAAACCCC
This sequence comes from Neoceratodus forsteri, assembly GCA_016271365.2. Taxonomy (NCBI): domain Eukaryota; kingdom Metazoa; phylum Chordata; order Ceratodontiformes; family Ceratodontidae; genus Neoceratodus; species Neoceratodus forsteri. The sequence continues at coordinate 108,517,490 of JADMNL010000029.1, forward strand.
ATTGTTGATGTGATTTTTTTGTCATCGCCTCACTTAAAAATACTTGCATTTACAGGGCTCATTCTGTCTCTCACCATTGAAGCCCCAAAAAAGATTTCTATTTTTAAAAGTCAGTTTCAAAAACTGTTTGGCATGATTAAATAACAGTTGAAAGTAGGTCCAGCCTTCCATATGGTGCAAAAAATTTATTATTTTGTCATGTGGTGAAGATATGTACACACTGGAGGCGAGGAGGAGAGTGGGGATATGATGCAGACCTTTAAAGAGCAACAACTGACCTAATGTTTGTATCAGTCCCAAAGCCCCGTCACTGATAACTAGCCTGCAAAGGGTTAAATCATCCTTGTTTCCTAATTTTACCTTAATAGTTTTTTCAGGGAAGGGATCATAAATCGAAGAGCTGGCAGCCAGATCCCTTCCCCTTCCTGCTCCATAGAAATTAAAGCACTGCCCACAAACACATACCTTTTGTGACGTTCGAAAGTTAGTAGAGTTTGGGGTGTGCCGTATTGAATTTGATGGGGTGGATTGTGAATGACATATTTAAATATTTTAAAGTGCCACTGGGTTTAAAGCAATGCCACCTTTAACTAACAAAACTCTAGCCAAGTACCAAGTCAATCCCAGAGCAAATCTGGTATTTTGTCTACTCTGAGGTAGCATACTAGAGAGGTCGATGGAAGAAGAGTCAGATGTGGGTTCCATAAGAGATATAAGGAGGAAGCAAATATACAATTTGTTTGGTTTCTTTATCTCTCCAAACCATCCATATTCACCAGGCGTCAAACTCAGTGCAAACCATCATGGGTATGCTAATTTTAGTGCATGAGTTTGTCTGGCAGGTTGGCTGGCAAGGCAAGAATACATGTCAGTATCAGCCCACTGGTATACAAGTAGCATTACCACTTGCGGAGCCAAAGTCATGGGGTCAGGAGTGAACCGGGATTGTCAAGAGCCAGCCGAGAGAAGGGGATCATGCCTCTCAGGGATCTGCTCTTCTCCTTCAGGGTGGGGGACTGTGAGCCCACAGTGTGATTGCCAATTAGCAAAGCCTGGGAGGTATCACAGTCAGTGGGCAACTGGAAGGATGGGGATGTCTCTAGACGCTGGCATGCTCACACAGTGATTTGACATGCTTGTCACTGTATGCCTGGGATCCCTACAGGGAAAAGAAACAGGAAATGCTCTGTCCCACTATGGGCAAAAGCTCCCTCATCAGACCCATTTATTCTTCCCTGATCAGGGTTACCCCTCTTCCAAGCATTCCTATATTATGGGCTGCTTCCTTGACAACTGGCCCAGTCCAATACCCCCACCTGCTCATCTGCTGTAGTACTGGTTCCTTCAACACCTTATAACTCATGGGTAAGGATGTAAGTTTGTCATGGCAGTCATGGACATCATGGATACCACGACTTTTGGTCTTTTTCAGAAATTCCATGACTTTCACTGTTTTCATGAAAATGTATAAGGATTCCTTGGCCATAATCAACCTGTGACTTTTTTTAAATTACCCATGACCAAATTACATCCATAGTAATGTGTGTTGGACTTTTTCATATCCCCACAGCGTTTGCTCTATTTGCTTGCTCACTACACCTGAAGTTTCATTTACTTTTACAGATAATTAGGTCCAGCTTACATATAATTTTCATACAAGTTTAAAACAGTAAATTCTGAAGTCCATAACTGACAGAATGAGGTAGTAATATACATATATTTGTCTATTTTGTGTTGTGATAGACAGGTTTGCTGTGATAAAGAGCATAAAAATGTGACTTTGCCTATGTTGTGCATTAAAAGTAGCATCCGTGACAGTGCCAGGAATTTTAGTAATTTTCTATGACCAATCAGTGATTTTTGCAAAAATTATCTGTGACAAAATTACATCCTTACTTATGGTTTGGTGACCCCCAAAAAGAATCCAGCTGCTCATCCAGAAATGGTCAAATGGCCTTCTCTTACTCCGCTTCAGATTCTGGGATCTGCTTTCTTATCAGACCAGGCAGTTTGATTCCCACCAGCAATTTATATCGTTACATTGTCACTGTTTACATCAACCAGCCTCTGCCTGCTCTTACATTCTGTCTGCTTCCCTACATCAGGAATATCCAATTGCCTTTTAGGCCTCCTTGTTCATGGGACTCTGCCTTCTATTAAAAGGAGTGTACTCTGTGCCTTCTGGCGTTATCAGATATGTTAACTGATGTTTTCACGTGGACTGAATTTTCTGGATTTCACCCAGTTGTAAAAATGCTGTTATGTTCTACTTGCCTCACACTGTAGTTACACTGCAACTGCATTGCAATTGCAATACAGTTACATGCAACAAGCATGTAACTGAAGTGTAATTACCCAGTTACATGTAATTAATGATTAAATACCCCACAGTTACATTGAAACTGACAGCTAAATTAAAGTGTGATCTAGGCATTTATTGCAAGAGTGTACCAAGACTCAAAATAAATATAATGTGTTTTAAACATGATACAATATAAGGCCTCAGAGCGTGTAAAGAACAATTTATTTATGTGTGTGTGTTTTAAATTTACACTGAGGGGATGTAATGTCTTCATAAGATTTCAGAGGTTGACAAAAGGTCACTTCAGTTGTTTATAAAAACCTACTTGGACCACTGGATGGCTCACGGGCAGTGCGTCATGTTCCCACGCTGCTGACCCAGGTTTGAGAGCAGACTCGAGCCAGCTGGTGGCCCAGGAGGGCTGGGAAGGCACTTCTGCATGGTACCACTCCCAGTCAGTGGAGAGATGAATGCCAGGTTCTGATGCACTAGTGACACCAGTAGTGGGCTGGGAGTTTTTCTCTCCGCAGGGGCACTCTACATGTGCAAGTCTTAATGTTGGGGAGGGTGTGGAGAAAGGGAGTAAACTAGCAAAAATCCTCATTTGAGCCCTGACTGCTATTAATGACACTGAGCTGTTGCCCCGGACCCATCCCCATGTGCATCCGACTGCTGTGACAGTGGGGGCATACCTCTCAACCTCTTGTCTCATGAATCAGGGACAAGGCTTAAATAAATCAGGGACAAAGACCCCAAATCAGGGACATATCTTAAAACTGGTACTGTTCACTCAGAAAGCTGACAGAATAAAGGAATTTGTGTTAAGATGCATTTTCTGAAGAACAACAAGTCTGTAGCTTTAATGTTTGACATTATTTTGTGTTATTAATCCCCACTGTTCTGTCACAAAACAAACATTTTACTGAGGGACAGAGGAAAATTTTGAGGCCAAATCAGGGACGCCCTGAAAATCAGGGACAGTTGAGAGGTATGGTGGGGGGAGGAAGTTGGATTTGAGGAACTGGTATCATCCCAAAGTAGGTAAGAGGTAGTGACCAGGAGGCAAAAAGCTATTCAGATATATCTACATACACATTCCCTCACTTTCTGCTCCATAGTCTCTGTGATCAACAACAAAACAAACAGCAACTTTGTGTTAGACTGACATTGAGAAGAGCTATGGCTGAAGACAGCTCTGTACATAGTCTGCAGACTTACAAAAATAATGAAATAAGTGTGTTTGAAAGAAAGGAGTATGGTTCTTCTTTATACTTAACACCAGCCACACCTAGATTAAATGGGCACCTTGGGATAGTACCTTTACTCCATCAGATCCGAAAGCAGTCAGACTTTGTTTTGTTTTGTTTTGTTTGCCAGCAGAGTTTGGTAGGATGGTTTAAGATTTCAGCTCTGCTTGCAGTCCCACAATAGTGCAGTGTTCACTCCACGCATCAATTACACCCATTGCAGAAACTGCATCAGGTTACTTATCATAATGCACTGCTCTTCACAATTGGAGATGTAGTGGAAGAGATGGTGGTGACAACAGAAAGGCCTTGGCAGATCACCAAGCCCCCAACCAGCATCAACCAACCACCACCAACCTCCTGCAATTGTTTCTCTTTAAATATAAAGGAAGACAGGTTATCAATATCAACTGGACTGAGAGAGAGAGAGAGAGAGAGAAACAATGGGTTTCACCATCTATGAGGCGCGTAGAGTAGCTTCTGTGTCAATAAGGCAGTCCCTGAGGAGGGCACGTGCACAGATCTAATTAGTAGTGGCATTAAACGATTTAGTGAATGCTAAGCCATGATGTCACCCTTGTTTCCTCAGCACGCACTGCGTGAGGCAGGTTCTAAATCCCAAGAGACTTTTGGAGCTATGAGGCCTGTCTGACAAGGCTTCAAATTCAAAGGCAGAAAAACAACCCACAGAAACTGGATCACCTATCCATTAATAGAAGAGTGAAACTCCCCCAGCAAAACACGGCTGAGACAAGGACAGTGAGAGGAGTCTGAGATGTATGGGACTGAACACTAGGGTATCATTATCAGCTTCCAGTGAGCATGGAGTGATGTCCCCAGCAATGTCTCTGAGTCATCAAGTGCAATAACAATTTTATTTTGGATCGGATGGCTTATGAACTAGTGACCTATTTGCAGGGGCATGGGGGGTGTAACAGTATTGCATAGACAGAACTAGGGATGGGAGGACTGGCTTGTGTCAGATCAGAACCCCTGGATTGGTCTACCTCGACATGACTCTAAATATTACAGGCCTTTAGTTGGGTCGCCCTACATCTTGGAACATTTTGCAACATTCGCTAAACAGCCAGTATACCTCCTAAAACTAATATTAGTTTTAAAAGCAGTCAACCATTACCTTTTATACCTGAAGTACTTTTCTTTTCTTTTGATTAAAGGGACAGGAAATGTATGCTAATTGGCAGCTGTTTATAAAGTTCTTATTCTCAGAAACTATATGCATTCCTAAGCATCCATATTTAACTGTACCCTGAAAAAGTGCTTAGGTAAAACTGTAGTTTGCATTGTTGTGTTTTATGGGCAGCATTCTGTTACAGTTCACTTCATGGAATCACTTATGTGGAGTTTTCACTATGTCACGATTTGTGTACAGAATGCTAATTATGAGCTGCAGACCTATCAGAACCCTATTTAGAGTTCTATGCACAAACCATTACATAGTTAAAACTTCAAGTTATTGGTTCCATGAAGAGAACTGTAACAGAATGCTGCCCATAAAAGAAGACAATGCAAAATACAGCTTCTTATATCACTTTTTATTCAGGTACAGTTGAATATGGATAATTTAGGTGAATACATATTTCTGAAAATAAGAGCTTTATATACAGCTGCCTGTAAGAAATTATTTCCTGTCCTCATTAATTAGAAGATTGTTTACCTGATGTTAGCAGGGGTGATGTGTGAGCAGCACTCTGCCTGGCAGCTGACATACCTAGTTCTGTTACTCGGTAACATTAGCATTGAGCTCTCACTGACTATGCCATCACTGTTACTTAGAACAGCCACTCTGGTAACCACCAGGTCAGTCTTGTAGATGTCACTGTTAGTGAGATCTCAATGTTGATGATGTAGTGGCGGGTAAAGAGAGATAGACAGATATGTCAGCTTCCATGCTGAGAGTTATTCCACACATCCACTACAATATTACCATATAGAAAACTTTCTAATAAGCACAAAGAAAAGAAAAATACTTCAGACAAAAAGCTACAACTGCTCGTTTTAAAATTTGTATAATTTCCTGTCTCCCATATTGGTTCCAGTAAGTAAGTAAGTGAAGCTTATTTGTTAAAGATCTTTAAACCAAGTTTGTTTGCAAGTCCTTCTGTTTCAAGGTTTTAGTTGGTCAATTCTCTGTTGATAAATATGAATTCATAAATCATTCTGCAATTTGTGCTTAATCTACACAGATACTACTGCACTTTATACCTTCTGTAAGTACATTTTTTTGTATTTTCTTCTATTATTTCTTAATCTTTGTTTCAGTTCTCAAATGTAAAATTACTGTACCCATGTTTATTATTCTCTGTGTTATGTTACCTGTCTTCTTATCTTCTGTTCTGTTATCTGTCCTTACAGGACGCCCCCAGGAAAGGAACACTGCTCAGTGGAGTTTTTTCTGGCACAATAAATAAATATAGATACAACCAGAGGCATTTGTGACTTGACTCTGCTATAACCAGGTCAGGTCAATTAGTTAGGTCTGGATCTGTCAGTGACCTGGTTGTAGCTCAGTATGGATAGTATAAGGGATTTTTAACTTTATTCCTGTTAAAAAATGGGGGAATTGAGAAGAAAACATGAAATAACAATTTTTAATAATTACAGACCTAAAGGAAAGGCTTATTAAGGAGGAGTATAAAGAAAAGGTTTACTAATGGTGAGTAGGGACAACCTGACTCTCATTTGACCCAGTCTGGATCTACCTTTTGACCCGGCTCTGCTCCAGTATGGAAAATGTACCTGTTTTGGTAAACCAGAATAAGTCATAATCTTTGGAAAAAGACAGCATCAGAATCAGTACCAGGTCATATCTGGTCCTCCTATCCTTGATGTAACAGAACAATAATTACACAGTGTATAAAAGTCATATTGTATGTTTTATAAGGAGGTGCCATGGGTGTCATTGCACACACCCTCCACCATTGAGGTGCCAATTTTTATGTTTTGGAGGAAAAATTTAAACCCAGTCTTATACCCTCTGAAGTTCCATCTTGCTTGTACATGTTGTGTTAGCGGTGATGTGGTTGTGTACAGGTGGGAGGGAGAGATACATGGTCAGAGGCTCATGAATAGCTATGTTTTCCTCATGTACAGAAACAAATGTAATTTTCTCAGCAAGTTTAAATAATCTGAGTGCATTAAAATTCCAGGCTGGTGCACAGCCCAGTGGTAGAGCAGTAGTGAGTGAACACGGTGAAAACAAAAGAGCAACACCAAGGTCCACGAATGAAGAAAGATGAAACCAGAATGGTGATTAAAGTTTTACCCCTTCCCTGAGGTGCTATGACCTCGGAGTTAGATATATAGTAAGGGAGTGTTGGGGAACCCTCCCCCATAAAGGTGGGATGTAGGGGCACAGACCCCTGCAAAAAAAAAAATTCACCATTTCAGTTTCGCCATTCTTTTCTTGCGGTTCTGGGTTCCCCCTTCTGTACTTACCTTATCCACGTAAAACTGGTAAAGTTACTGCTTGTGATGCCGGTGACCCAGATTTTGGAATGAGTCAGGGTCATTGGGAATCAGCTGGGAAGGAGGAAACTTGAGTGTCCAAGAAGAGACTCTGTTCCTCCATGAGGGAGGGCATCAGATCCTCGCTGTGATACCAACCCCCACCCCAGGTGACCACAGGGCTGGTGAAGTGAGGAGCTGCAGAGTGGGAGGACACTGATGATGATGTCAAGCAGTGCTCATTTTGGATGTACACATCATGAAATCTTAGTATGCAGCATCCTCATGGAGGGAACAGGAAGAAAATCCCTGACTGCAGCAGCATGACGGCATCACCGTGTTTGCAGGCCTTCCACCTTCTGCCTAGGTTCTCTCTCTCTCTCTCTCTGAATGACTAGTTGAGATATTCTGAATGGGTCTTGGCCCAACCCAGGGGCTCAGCTGTGGGATGCAAGCCACAGGGGTAACATGGGGACAGGTGAGCCCTAGGATAAGGCAGGGTGATGAGTCTGGGGCTTGGAAGAGTGTTCAAGAGAGGTGCTAGGGCCAGCTGGGTATCAGAAGATACAAAGAAAGTAAAACAAGATCCCTGAAAATGTAGCAGTGCAATAAGGAAGGCCCAGTCACAACAGGGACCCCATGGAGCCCTCTTTCATTGTGTGGCTGCTTTAAGTACCCCATAACAGAAACCAGAATTATAAAACAATGCTTTGAATGGAGCATTCTGAGTTGTGTTAACAAGTACTGTAGAAACCCTACTGTACAATAAAACATCCAGCATTTAAACTGTGTGTGACCAGGTTGCCATAAGCAGTCATTACCCTTGCCTTGTGGGCTCAAATAAGGTTGAGGATTGCCTGTGAACAGTGACAACATTACAGGTGGACAATGCAAACATGAAATTAAAATAAAGCAGATATCATATAAAGTATATAATTCACACCTTGGCACAAGAGGAGTACAGCAAGGGGATAGGGAGGATACCAGAAATGATAAATATAGGGTTCACACACACACACCTCTTATGTCATATTTGTTAATGTTAATAATGTTCTGATACTGTCTTATGTATCAGTTTTAGTTTATGTGTATCTCTGTTTATAAACTCAGAGAGTACAGTTTCATATATAGCTGGCAAATGTACACTCTATCATGTACATTGTGGAACCCCGAATGTACTCTGCTGAAGAAATTTTTTTAAAGAATTAAAGTTTAAAACAAAGAAATAATAAATATAAAATTGCGGACATATAATTTATGCCTAGTAAACAGAGCAAGAAAATACCATAAGGTCAGAAGTAATTGGAACAAGGGTTCAGCGAGAAGGATGTATGGAAACGCCAGCCGGATACTGTGCTGTATCGGTAGGGCACCGCCAGCCATAGGGAGGAAGTGATTCTGCTGCAGTAGAGGTCTCTGGTGAGGCCACATCTGGAGAGTGTGCCAGTTTGAAGTCCACACCTCAGAAAGACTGTGACTGCTTGGAAACAGTGCAGAGAAGGGCCACTAGAATGATGTGGGGTGTGCAAGAGGAAAGTTGTGTGAGGTATGGCTAAGCAGTCTAAATATGTATTTGCCTGAGTCAAGAAGGAGAACAGGGATATGACAGAAACCTTCAAATGTCACCATGGGGCTAACAGAGTGGACAGGTCAACACAGTTCAGATGAAGTCAGGAGTCATGCGCAGGGGCCATGACTACTAACAAGTAGGTGCAAAATTAGAAGGGACAGGTAATGGAGAACTAGAATAGACTGCCAAACAAATTAAGATCAGGGACAGTGAGTGGGTTTTAAATGGTATGGGACAGGTACAGGAGACTGGTCGCTGTGAGAACTGGGAGGGGCATGATACACTGCAGATAGAGCTCACATTAGGGGACTCTGTCTAAGTCCACATGCAAAGGTTCTTGATAGAACAGTGCAGACATGATGAACTCATAGTCTTTTGCTTGTAGTGTTTCTGTGTAATAAGTGGGTTTCTATATTTGGTTACATTGATAGTGTGCCTTTTGTGTTGATAAACCGAATTGATATTTATTGATAAGTGGTTCTTACTTTCATTAATTCCCAGTATATGGATTGTAAGTGCTGTTCTTCAGTATTGCTCTTTGTTTTATTGTTTTGTAGTAAGTTCTTTTGTTGTATGTTCACTGCTGGAAAATGTTAAATAAAAGTTTAAAAAAACACTTTCATTTGGGAAAGTGTCATCTGTTGTGCCCTTGCCAATGGCACCCTGAGGGCTGGGAAAAATAGAAGGAAAAGCCCCACCATGTGGCAGCATACAGCCACCACTTTTTTGGCCCCACTGCTCCCAACAGGCCCGAAGGAGGTCGTGGCTGATGACACCCCAAGGGAGCCCTTAGTGGAAGAAATGGCCTCAAGTGAGAAAACTGCACCAGGTCTGGTGGCACTGGCTGATGGAGCACTGTTCCACTACATGGGAGGCCTGGGCTATATCCTCAGTCCCAACTTCCTCAACAAGGCTGATGGGGTCTGGAGTATGATACAGAGACATCATGCACTGACCGGGAGTGCTGAGCATCCACCTCTCTGTGCACCACCTGCAGGTGGGAAGTGGGACTGCCTTGGCACTGTGGGTGACCACGACAGCACCAGCAGCTCTCCACTTTCAGGTTGGAGCCGAGACCCTCATTGGCTGCATCCAGGGAAGTGGGAGGGCTTAAAGAGGAAAATCCTTGGAGCAAGCAGCATGCTAGTCATCATGTATGGGCCCCACTCTCTGCTACTACCCAGCCAAACCCCACAGAGGTGTCTACCACCATGTTAGCTGGAGCGGTGGAGGATGATGGGTGGTTGTGCCAGTCCCATCCTGGGAGGTAAGCTGGGGGCAGGGTGTGGAGATGAGTACTGGAGATGTGGTGGAAGGAGGCTGGGCCTGTTGGGAGAGGAGATGAGGAAGCCATGTTGAGGGGGTAAAATATAAATTTAAAAAAGTGAGGAAATTGCCTCTGTAGCCCTCCCAGGACCAGGTGTATGCTGGAGAAGGAATGGGTGGTAGCCTGACAGAGGTAGGCAGCCTTGTCGACAAGGGAAAACAAACACATATAAAAGTCCAAAGCCACAGTCTCTCATAGACACTGATATTAGCTTGGCAGAAGACACCAAGAGAAAGGACTGCTGTGTGACTGAACTTCTCTGCTGGGACTATATTGCCTCCTTCCCTCCCTCCACCCAAAGCTAGTTCTATTTTATAGGCACAGGATTTGACTGACAACAGGAACTTCCTGTTTAGGGGCAGGAAGTGAGTGATCACAGAACCACCAAGGACCCACCATCCTAGAAGGGCAAGAGTAGCTCTCCGCCCCTCTAGCTGCTGGAGGTCTTGTCTGAACAAGTAAGTGGTCTACTGAGAAATATAGGATATTCTTGTCTCAGAACAGGACAATCAGGAGCTTAAAGGGCACACAGGCAGAAAGTAAGGAGAGAGAAAAAAACAGACGAAGAGTAAGGATTGCAAACAGTTAAGGGGCAGAAATAAGACATGATTGGAGTGGTGGCAGTGCAGTGGTTGTGGAGCAGCAGGCCCGGGAGATATTCTGAGGATGCGGTGTTGTCCCATCTGCAGGCACCTCTGGGCTGAGGGAGGAGGTTGCTCATCTCCAGGCTGAGCTGGCCAGGATTTGTGGGACCTCCTCTTCCATCCAGGGACCACCAGTGCCACTGCTGCTGCCTCAGAGGTTGCCAAGAAAGAGGGCGGTTGGACCACAGTGGGCTCAGGGAGGGTGAGGGTGGTGGAACAGAGGCACATCCTCCAGTTGTACCCTCCACACTCCTATGCCATTCTGGCAAAGTGTGGTTCCTCTATGGAGGCACCTACAGTGGAGACCAAGGAGGATGCTGGGAACCTCCAAAGGAGACCCACAGGAGGGTGGCAGGGACCCTCAGGGAAGGAAACAATTCCTGGTGGGGACTCCATTGTTAGAAGGTAGAACTGGGCAAGGAAGGGGAGAGGGAGGTAAGTGCCTGCCTGGGCCATGGCTTGAGGGACAGGAGCGAATCCTCAGGATTGCCAGAGCAGCTGCACAGGGAGGGAGCTGGATGTCATTGTCCACCTAGGGACAAATGACCTGGCTAAAAGGGATTAGAGAAGTGCAGGAAGAGTTTGTGGAATTGGGGAGGGGCCTTGGTCAAGTAGCACTGACGGTAACCTTCTCGGAGGTGCTACCCATCTATGGCATAGGAGAGGCTAGGGTGTCTGCACATGGGATTCAATCAGTGGTTGAAAACTAGTGTGGAGCTCAGGGATTTAGCTTCATTGGGGACTGGGGTCCACCTGGAGTGATGCAAGCCTATACTGGCATGATGGGCTGCATCTGTCCGGGAGGGGAACCAGGATCCTAGGTGATAGGTTTAAATGCTTCATTGGCAAGCTTTTAAACTAGCCAAGGGGAGGCACTGGAAAGGAGCAAGAAAATCCTAGCTCCCCAAACAATCACGTAGTAAGTGTGGCAAACACCAACATGGAGGTGTCGATAGGGAGAAGGGCAGGGGTAAATGGAGAAAGTGACAAAGGCAAGAAGGACAGGGATGGGGCAAAGGGGGTAAGGCCATCAGGAAATGGAGGGTAATGAGTACCAATGCTCGTAGTCTGGGCAACAAGCTCCTGAGCTGGTGGCCTTAATGGAAGAGGGATGCCTGGATATCGTGAAGAAGTCACAGAAACATGGTACACAGAGAACCATGACTGGATGTTAACATACAAGGGTACATAACCTACAGGAGAGACAGGCAGGGGAGAAGAGGGGAGGAGTAGCTCTATGTAAAGGAAGGGATAAAAGCAACTGAACAAAAGAGTAAACAGGGAGGAGAGGAGGCACTGTGGGTCACCTTGGAGACTGGAAAGGGCACCACAATCTGCACAGGGGTTGTGTACAGACCCCATGTCAGGGGAAGGAATGGACAAGGATATGATGGAAGGCATTCTTAGAATGGCAGAGAAAGGGGAGATACTGTTGATGGGAGACCTGAATATGCCAAATGTTAACTGGAGCACATTTGCTGCAGCCACATCCAACAGCAGGGCCATTCTTGATGCCCTACAGGTGGCAGGCATTAGACAGCTAGTTTCAGAACCCACTGTGAGGGAGCAATCTTAGACCTCGTACTCTCAAATGGGGCAGTGAGAGGATCTCAGATCTAGAAGTAGGTTGCCATCTGGGGACAAGTGACCATCAAACAGTGTGGTTCACGTTAAACTCAGCTACAGAGTCAAGCCATACAAAAGTGAGGGTACTGGACTTTAGGAGGGCTGACTTTGGCAAGATGGGAGAATGCCTCAGAAAAGCACTAGCAAACTGGCTAGAAGGAGGTGTGGAGCAACAATGGGAATTATCAAAACTGCCATCACAGAGGCAACAAGCCTTTGTGTGAAGCAAATAAACAAATCAAAACGAAAGAAAAAGCCACTATGGTTCTCAAGAGAGGTGGCTGTGAAAGTCAGGAAGAAAAGATAGCATTCCAGAAGTATAAGGAAACACAGAAGGAGCAGGACAGAGAGCTGTACCAGTTAAGGCAGAAAGAAGCAGGAGGGAAGTCAGAATAGCAAAGGCACAAACTGAGGAAAGATAGCCAACTCAGTTAAGAAGGGATAAAACCTTTATAGGTACATCAGCGAGTGTAGAAAGACAAAGGAGGGATAGTGAGGCTGAATAGAATGAAGGGTGGGTGGGCAGAGGGGACAGTAAAAGCAGGAATACTGAATGAATATTTCTGCTCAGTATTCCAAAAGAGGAGGGGAAGTGCCTAATCCAATTAACAGAAGCACTCCTGATAGGGGGTCGATCGCAGTCCTTTCACAGAAGAAAGGGTTCTGCAAGAACTCCTAAAACTGAAGGTGGACAAAGCAATGGGTCCTAATGGAATTCACCCCAAAATTCTAAAAGAATTAAGGAAGGAACTAGTGAAACCACTGGCTACTCTTTTAATAAATCATGGAGGATGGTGTGGTACCGAGGACTGGAGGAAGGCAGATGTGATTCCTCTTCACAAAAGTGGGACCAAGACAGAGGCAGGAAACTACAGACCTGTCAGTCTGACCTCTGTGGTAGGGAAAGTGATGGAATCACTTCTGAAGGAAAGAATAGTTGAGTACCTAGAGGTCAGTGGAGCACAGGATCCAAGCAGCATGGGTTCACAGCGGAAGGTCATGTCAGATGAATATAATAGATTTCTTTGACTGGGTGACCAAAGTAGTAGACCAGGGAGGGCTGTGGACATGGCCTACCTAGACTTTAGCAAGGCATTTGACACAGTCCCACACAAAAAATTGATAGTCAAATTAACCAGCCTGGGAGTGGGTCCCAGGGTGGTAGCCTGGGTAAAACATTGGCTGGACAACAGGACACAGAAGGTAATTGTAAATGGAGTCCACTCTGAAGAAAGGGCGTGTTACTAGTGGGGTACCACAGGGTTCGTATTGGGTCCAGTCCTTTTAATGTCTTCATCAGTGACATTGCAGAGGACTGGAAGGAAAAGTATGCCTTTTGCAGATGACACAAAGATCTGCAACATGGTTGATACACAGGAGGTGTGGAAAGGATGAAAAGGGACTTGGCAAGGTTGGAGGAATGGTCAGGCGTATGGCAGCTAGGATTCAATGCAAAAATGCAAAATAATGCACCTGGGAAACAAGAACCCAGGGAAGAATACACAATGGGTGGGAGGTAGTAACAACAAAATAGGAAAGGGACCTGGGGTAATCATATCAGATGACCTTAAGGTTAGCAAGCAATGTGAGAAGGCAGTAGGGAGGGCCGGGGTATACTGGGATGTATAGGAGAGGCATCAGCAGCAGAAAACAGGAAGTTGTTATCCCTCTGTACAGAGAGTTGGTGAGACCCCATCTGGAATACTGTGTCCAGTTCTGGAGACCCCATCTCCACAAGGACATAGACAGGATAGAGGCAGTCCAGAGGAGGGCAACTAAAATGGTGCAGAGTCTGCAAGAAGCATATGAGGAGAGACTAAAGGAGCTTAATATGTATACCCTTGAGGAAAGAAGGGAGAGGGGACATGATAGAAACCTTCAGTACCTCAAGGAATCAACAAAGTCCAAGAGGGTAGCATCTTTCAGAAAAAGAGACTTGCAAGAACAAGGGACACAATTTTAAAGATAGAAGGAGGGCGTTCAGGGGCAATGTGAGGAAGTATTATTTCACAGAGAGGGTAGTGGATGCATGGAACAGCCTTCCTGAGGAAGTTGTGGGGTCTAAAACTGTGGAGAATTCAAGAATGCATGGGACAATAAGGCAATTCTTGTGGGGGCAGGAAGATATATAGGCTGTTGGTTAACTAGGATCTGCGGCCTATCCTTAGGTAGGAAATGGGCAGACTAGATGGGCCTAGCGGTCCTTATCTGCCATCAAAGTCTATGTTTCTATGTTTCTATATTGAGAAGCAGCACTGACAAGTGCATGCTTTACCTACTGAAATGCATTTGGCCTCACCACAAGCAAGTCCCATAGATTCTCAAATCCATGGCCACAGAATTTTCAACAGAACTTTCACCTGCTCCACAAAATATCTATAGTGCCATGGTATTCATTGCTCTTGGTGATTTCCATTCAAATATACTGTTTTCCTTAGTGCCTGGCTTTCCTCTCCTCCTTGTTAATCCTGGGGCCTCTCCTATGCTCAGTATTAGCATTGCCACCTGTCCTGATTTTGGCAGGGCAGTTCAGATTTGAACAGCTGTGTCCTGCCAAAAATCATGAAAAATGCTACATGTCCTGATCTTCTAGAAGAAAAATATTTTCTTACTTTCTCTAACTGTTGTAGAAAACTATAATACCTTAACTAAAATACCTTAAAATGATAGGAAACAATATGAACAACTAAAATACTACAACACTCTGTCTTAATTCTGATTACTTGGGGAAACAAGTCTGTTGCATTGGTAGAGGTTACATATTATCCTGCAAAAATCATGTTTCAATAAGAAATGTCCCACTTTGGGCTTCTAAAAGCGATAATCCTACATAGGATGTCAACAATGCCAGCACGTCGTATTTAAGCCAGTGGAAAGACTGCATTCTGCTAGAGAAATTAATAATTTATGTCACAGGAATGAATACACACTGTGGTAGAAGCCTAAAAGCCCTGATGCAGAAATCAAAATTAAGGTGTGCAGAGAACTAGAGGCCCTGAGGACTAGGATGTCTCATTCTAGTTGTGAGTACTAAATATTGTTTTTCCAGCTTGCAAATATGTAGAAATCTAGACATATTTACTAAATGAGCCATTAAGAGGAGGAATTTAGGTTAAGAGAAATATGCAGTATTACACATAAATGGGTGACTTCAATGGTTGGTAGAAGCCAATTTACATAACCATCATTATTGGTTGTCAAAGCTGCTTTACTTGCATTTAAATATGCTGGATCTATGCAGCCTACAGCCTACCTACTTGTTGTTAAAGATAATGAGAAGAAATTGTTTGTAGACTTCTATAATGGAAAATAATACGAGTTGACTCATTTTTTTGTGACTACACTTCTCTCAATTGACATCAAAGAAAAGGGCTGGTCTGACCACAACAATATTACTTACCTCTTTGTGTTAAGCATAAAAATAGTTTCTCTTATGTTTATCCTCTTAAGAGATGCAATACCTCACCCACATACCATGCAACATTAAAATCTGAAGTTTGTTGCAATGTGTAAATAAATTAGAACACATCACACACAATTTAAAGCTCTGATCTGTGGAGCACAAAATAAGGAAACAGTTTGTGAAACTTTAAATATATGTGACACTGACATGAGCCTGTAAAGTTCAGCTGCTACTCGTTTGGCAGAGTTAGCCTTCTCTCTTTCTTGTAGTACATTATTAGGTATTGGCAATTGGACCTTGCAGAAATATCTAGTTACCATAGGACCCGAGTTCTGTCCAGTAGTAACAGATGGTAGCCCCAGGACTCAACCTTTGGTGCTTTAGTAACAGAGGGTTACCACAGGACCTGTTCATCTATTCTTTAGTAACAGAGAGTTACCATAAGACTCAACTTCTGTCCTGTAGTATTTGAGGGGCAGTTCCTCAGGACTTGACATTCTATCTTGTAGTAACAGAGGTTACCGCTGACGTTGATCTCCTGTCCTGTAAAAACAGAGGCTTCACAGAATTGACCTTCTAGCCTGTAGTAACAGAGGGTTACCATATGACTTGACCTTCTAGCCTGTAGAAACAGAAGGATACCAAGGGAATTACCTTCTATGCAGTAGTAGCTACTAGGAGAGGACTGCCACAGGAACTGACCTTCTGTACAGCAGTAACAAATGGCTACCACAAGGCTCACTTTGTCCTGTAGTAACAGAGAACCACAGCAATACTCAAACTTCCAGCCTGTAATAACAGAGGGCTACTACAGGACACAACCTTCTATCATTAGTAACAGAGGGCTACCACAGGACACAACCTTCTGCCCTATAGTAACAAATGGCTACTGCAGGACTCAACCTTCAATCCTGTAATAACGGGCTACCATGGGACTCGACCTTCTATCTTGCAGTACTGGAGGACTATGACAGGACTCAGCCTTCTATCCTGTAGTAACAGAGGGCTAGCACAGGACTTGAGCTTCTAGAATTTTGTAACAGGGCTACTACAGGACTCAGACTTGTATCCTGCAGTAACAGAGAGCTTGCCACAGGACTTGATCTTCTATCTTGCAAAACAGAGGGCCACAACAGGACTCAGCCTTCTATGTTGTAGTAACAGAGGGCTAGCATGACTGTACCTCCTATCTTGCAGAAACAGAGGGCTACCCAGGACTTGACATTCTCTCTTGTAGTAACAGAGGGCTACCACAGAACTCAGCCTTCTGTCCTTTAGTAACAGGGCTACCATGAGACTCAACCTTTTTCCTGCAGAAACAGAGGGCCACAACCAGACTTGACCTCCTATCTTGTAGAAACAGAGGGCTACCTTGGGACTTGATATTCTATCCTGTAGTAACTGAGGGCTATCACAAGACTCAACCTCCTATTTTCCAATAACAGAAGGCTACCTCAGGACTTGACATTCTATCTTGTAGTAATAGGGGCTAGCACAGGACCCAATTTTCTATCATTTAGTAACAGGGCTACTACAAGATTCAGCTTTTTTCCTGTAGAAACAGAGGGCTACCACATGACTTAGCCTTCTACCCTGAAGTAGTGGTGGGCTACCGAAGAATCACCTTCTATTCTGTAATGAGAGGGCTGCCACAGGACTGGACCTATTCTGTAGTAACAGAAGGTACCATAGGATTGACCATCTATCATTTAGTAACAGACAGCTACTGTAGGATTCAACCTTCTATGCTGTAGTAACAGAGGTTACCATAGGACTTGATTTTCTATCCTGTAGTAACACAGGGCTACCTGAGAACTCAACCTTCTATCCTGTAGAAACAGAGGGCTACTGTAGGACTCAGCCTTCTATCTTTCAATAACAAACGACTACCATAGGACTGTTTTATGTGATACAGTTAGTACTTTTCTCCGTGGACCACAAAGACCGACAACAAAAACAAAACCATCTCCGTCAAAAGGCGATTAATATTACAGCTACCATCACAAATAGCGACAGCCGCTTACTCAGTTACAAAAAACAGACACAATATGTATTTCTAAGAATGGGGCTATGCCCTCCACCCCCTTTGCAGGCAACCCCTCCATGGCCCCAAACTAAATATAATTGACTCCACAAAGGCGCAGACTTAGTAGCAAGAAGAAAAAAAGCCACAACATTTGACTCCTAGTACAGACTCGAACCTGGGTCTGCTGGCTTAGGGGCAGCAGCTTATGCCCTACACTAAATGGCTAGCTCAGCAGGGCTTGACCAAACAACATCCCATAATCCCATATCCGCTTTAGTGAGTGTAGCTCCATGCTCACTCGCTCTACAGAATAGTACGCTATCTTTCACGACTGCGCTGTAAGTACAGTGAGTAAATAGGTTTTGTCACTGGCAGATCATGCCAGACCAACCTGGTGGAGTACTATGATTAGGTAACAAGACAACTGGACAAGGCAACATAGTGGATGTTCTGCACCTGGACTTCAGTAAGACAATCGACTTCGGTGCTGCATGGGAGACTAGAAGTAAGCTACAAGCTACAGGGGTGGGAGTAAAGATTGTGGGCTGGGTAGGAACTGGCTGCAGGAGGCAGGAAGAGAGTGGTGGTGGTGGAAGCTATCATCCCCAAGGGCTGTGATGAATGGAGTTCCACAGGGCTCGGTGTTGGGACTGGTGCTGTTTGGGATATTTATTGCAGACATTTCAGTGGGCATCAAGAGTAGAATCGTCTGTTTGCTGATAACACCAAGATGGGAGCGGCTGTAGGAGGATCTGTCAAGGCTGGAATCCTGGTGGACACCTGGCCATTTGGATTCAATGACAAAAACAAAAGTGCTGCATTTGGGGCTAAGAACCAGAGAGGAGCTACCATCTGGAGGTGCAGTTGGCGGTGACTGAGGAGGAGAAGGATCTGGGTATGTTCATTACGGGGCAATGAACTACTCAGAACAGTGTAGAAAGGTGGCTGCAAAGGCCAACAGGATGCAGGATTGCATTGCTAGGGTATATCCTCCAGGAGGGGTGAGGATTCTGCCACTGTACAGATCGCTGGTTAGGCCACACCTGGAGTACTGCGTCAGTTCTGGCACCTGTACCTGAAGAGGGACATTAAGCTACTGGAGGGTTCAATGCAGGGCAACTAAGATGATTGAAGGTCTGGGGACATGCCATATGAGAGTAGACTGAGGGAATTGAACATGTACTCCCTGGAAGAGAGGAGGAGAGGAGGATATGACTGAAACCTTCAAGTACATGACAGGGATAAACAAGTCTTGCATGGAGGGGTTTTCAAACTAAGAGAGGGAGGGACACCAGAGGCCATGATACGAGACTGGAGGGGGAAGGTTCAGGAGGGAGATAAGACATTTTTATGGAGAGGGTGGTGGCGAGTGGAACGTTACTGCCAGCTGAGGTAGTATCCAGTAGAACAGTGGGGGGTTTCAAGAGGGATGGGACAGAGCAAGAGGGAGGTCAAGGGAGAGGGAGGGAGGAGGGAGGGATTGAGAGGCAGCTGCAAAATAGGGACTGCTAGCACAACCGAAAGCAGACTTGGTAGACCGTAAGGCCTTTTTCTGCAGGCATTTTTCATATGTTCATATTATTGAGTCAGTCATATTGATTAGCTCAGTAATACTCGCTCATATCACGTGATACCCCATAGGACTCGACATGTAGAACAGAGGGCTACTGTAGGACTCTGCCTATTATTCTGTAGTAACAGAGGGCTAACACAGGATTCGACTGTTTTCATTGCGCCCCAAGCCTGGTGCCCTGTTCAGGAACTGTAGTTGTATCCCCTATGGTTAGGCGTGAACTTATTCAGAAGATGATCCTGCCCATCTTTGACTATTGTGATGTAGTCTACAGAGCTGTTCCCAAGTCCTCCCTAGCCAGGTTGGACACCATCTTCAATTCCTTCTGCCGTTTTGCCCTTGATGCTCCCTCTCGCACCCACCACTGTGATCCCTATCATGCCCTATCCTTCCCTCTCTTACAAACAGATGACTCTCCCACTGCGCTAAATTCACCTCAAGCACTGGCTGGGTGAATTCTCTTCCTACCTCTCCCCTCATTTATAACACCCCCACTCCCTCAGATCATCCGACTCCCATACTCTGGCGGTCCCCTGCAGAGCCACCTCATCGGCCAATTCGGTTACTCCACACGCCTTCCAAAAATGTAGATTCCCTCCTCTCAAATTCATCACTCATCTCTTACTACTCCATCAGCTCTGCCCTCAAAACATCTTTGCATCTAGCTGTTCCGCTATGACCATTCCCTAACTCCCCTCTAAGCCCCTTACAAACCCTACCCCTCTTCAGTACCCATGCAATGCCCTGCTACACCTCCACCTCCCACCCACCTAAAAACAGCATTCCTTCCTTCCCTGATTCCCTCCTTCAGACCTTCCATTGTTCTCTTACTGTGGCTTCTCAATCATCCAAAGTTGGGCCAATCTCTACTCAATCCTTACACCAATAAACCAACCCTTCACTCCACTTTTCCACATCCTGAAGTGCTAGGATTCAGCCTCTCTTCGCTCATTCACCCTCTCTTCTGTTCCGAGGCCTATTCCTCTCACTGCCTACAACCTGCTTCCCTCCTACTGTACTCTACCTCTCACTGCTACAACCTGCTCCTTCCTGTCATGCTTGATCCCTGCCTTGTGCAGGCAGGGTCCACAGCATACTGGAGAGGTCAGGCCCCAGCAGACCTTTCTCCTCCTACCTCTTCCTTCTCCTCCTCCTTCCCCCCCCTCCCGTCTCTGTCTCCCGACATACCTGCCTCTCACCTTCCCTTCTCCCCTTACATAGCCCTAGCTATGGCTGATCCCTAATCTCTAGTGCACTTGTAGTTAACTTGCACTTCTGTTATACCTTAGCCAACCTGTTCTGCCTGTGTCTACTCCTCACTAACTTCCCTAGATCAAACTACAACAATTCTACTCAGCCATTTTCTAGCTACACAGTTGTGTGTCATTTAGTGTATGCCTAAATGTTATTTTGTGTTGTTGTTGTTGTTGTTGTATCTGTCTAGTCCAAAACTGTTGGCATAGCATCTAGCTAGTTAAAACTGTTAGCATCCACTATTTCATTACTCCTGTACAGTCTGCTCAAATTATGTGAATGTAATCTACTGTAAATTTATATTGTGTACCAAATCTCTGTAAACTGTCCTCATGTTTTTCCCTACCCTCCCAGGTAGCACCAGGAGACGAGCAACTTGTTGCTCAGCATGCCTTCCTGGTGAAACAGTTCAATAAATAAATAAATAAATAAAATTATTTAGTAACAGGACTCACAAAGTTAGACTTTCTATCTTGTAGTAACAGAGGGCTACCACAGGACTTGACATTCTATCTTGTAGTAACAGAGGGCTACAATAAGACTCGACTTCTATAATTTAGTAACAGAACTATCCCAGGACTCAACCTTTATCTTGCAGCAACAGAGGGCTACCTCAGGATTTGACAATCTGTTGGTAACAGAGGCTACCTCAGTACTTGACCATATACCCTTTAGCAACAGAGCACTATCACAAGACTCAACCTTATATCCTGTAATAATAGAGGGACATGTATGCTAGGACTTAACTACTGTATCTATCCTTTTGTTACAGAGGGCAATCAAAGTACTCAGGTGCTCATCCCTTAGTTACAGAGGGCTACAACAGGATTCCTTCCTTCCATCCTTTAGTAACAGAGGTTACCACAGGACCTGACCTTCCATCCTTTAGTAACAGAGGGTTACACAGGACTCAGTCTTCTATCCTTTAGTAACAGGGGGTTTCACAGGGCTCAATCTTCCATCCTTTAGTAACAGAGGGTTACCACAGGACTTGACCTTTGATCCTTCAGTAACAGAGGGTTACCACAGGACTTTACCTTCCATTCTTTAGTAACAGAAGGTTACCACAGGACTCAGTCTTCCATCCTTTAATAACAGCAGAGTTACCACAGGATTTGGCCTTCCATCCTTTAGTAATAGAGGTTACCACAGGACTTGACCTTCCATCCTTTAGTAACAGAGGTTACCACTGTACTTGACCTTCCACCTTTAGTAACAGAGGGTTACCACAGGACTCAATCTTCTATCCTTTAGTAAGAGAGGGTTACCACAGGACTCAATCTTCTATCCTTTAGTAACAAAGGTTACCACAGGACTCAATCTTCCATCATTTAGTAACAGAGAGTTACCACAGGACTTGACCTTCCATCCTTTAGTAACAGAGGGTTACTACATGACTCATTCTTCCATCCTTTAGTAACAGATGACTTTCCCAGGACTTGACTTTGCATCGTATAGTAGTAGACGGTTGCCCCATAGGACATGACCTTACATCCTATAGTAATATATAGTTTTCAGTGATACTGGAGGACTTCAGACCCACTTGTGCTACTTTTTTTAACTTTATTTTTATTCATTTTGGAAACAATTGAGCAAATAACGACATTACAGATGATGGTTCCAGCAAACATTTGCCATTACTAAGTATGGCAATCACCATTTGTTAGCTACAGTATATATAAAACCAACAATATCTGATACAACATGTGGGGTACTATACCATTACTTGTGAGTGGGAGCACCACCTCCACCCAGGCAGAATATTCAAGAAGGTGGCCACTCTAAACACTATGGGACTAAACATATAAGTCTTACAAAGAAAGTTACTCAACTATGGCATATACATCCAGTGTTCCCACATTTCTATTCAATTTTCTATAGGTAGTTTCTAACTTCTATTAGTTGCCCTAACTCCATATTCAGGCAGTTTTATATTTATATTGATCAGTACTCATTTAAAATAGTTTTAACTTTCCAGCTGGCATAACTAGACTATGAAATCTGTCTCCATTCAGGTCGCTTATTTCTATAATTATAAAAGAAGAATAAGTAGTGCATATCCATTATGCTAACTGCATGTGACATGCATTGCTCAATTTTGATTGCAACATCAGTGCCATGTCTGAACTACCCGTTAGAGAAATATCTGTCCACAATTTAAAAAATAGAAAATATATCTTTTCAAGCAGCATTCTAACATCATAGGGCATGCCATATGAATAAGGCTGTATGAAAAGATACAGTAAGTCTCCAGCAAAGTAGAATTAAGTCAAACATTACTGAGTGAGACAGTTCATATCATGAAGATTTGCAAACACTACTTTGGTGTTGGACAGTACATATAGGTTCAGTCTTCGTCCGATTATGCACTCCTGATCCAACGGTCTTTGGGCTGAAAACTCCACAGGAATAGTGTCTAGTCTTTTACGAGCCTCTGCAGGGTCATTAAATTGGTAGGTGCAACCTCCATACACAATGCAGAGCCAGGCCAGACTAATAAAGAATGGGCTACTCCTAAGCCTTAAAGTACTCTCATGAGTGGATCGAACAGCTTCCTTTGGCTCCTCGTGGCATACAACTAGTCGGGAAAAATTTATAAGTCTTGTTCTGCCATCATTAGGGAGCATGTGTTTGTGCCCAGCTAAGGACAGTGTCTCAGATCTCTGAGCTAATGGTGATAAAAAGAATTGTCCTAGCTGCTGTCCTGTCCCTCCTGCACTCTTCGGTAGTTGACTCGGTGAGCATTTTTAAACCAGGTGGGCTCAAACTGCATCTCCGGTTGCAAAGCATTGGCAAACCACTGTCTCAGAAAAAGTAAAAGGTCTTCCATTTCGTTGTCTCAGGGACCCCACCAAGTGCAGAGTCATAGTTCTGTTAGTATTTTGCAGTGCTTCTATTCTGGCTCTAAGGTGGTTGATTTCAGGGCCTTTGAGAATGTAGCTTGTGTGGTGCAGGATCTATCCTCCATGTTTTTTACTGTTTGTATAGCTTGTTCTATCTTTGTATCTTGGGCCCTGAGATGGGACAGGGCCTGTTGTACTTTATGTCCATGTCCAGAACAGCTTGCAAAATGGTGTCCCAAGGAGGAGGATTCTCTGATCCATTCGAACTCGTGGTCTGGTCTGAAGTCACCTGTTGGGCCTTTGGTTGCTGTTGTGTGTTTTTCTGACTCAGGCCTCCAACCACTTCTTTCTGACAAACCATGGTAAATTGGGTATCTGCTGAATCTGGATGAAGTGTTGCACTGTTCTACACCACTATATTTTATTTTGCACTGTTCAGTCTGTAGATATTTAGGATTATTGTAGAAGTATAGGCAGAGCTGATCTGAAGTGCTTCTAGTGAATAATGTGGCTCTCTAGCAGCCCCCACGTGCTACTACTTTGATAGGTATGGCATGCTCTATACCACGTTGACCTATGCTCTTACCCTACCTCCTTGCACTCTTAACCCTCTGTCGCTCTGCACTCCATTTTTGATTTTGGCATTAGTGTTAGTGATCTATGGACCCAATTACACTACTTGTGATACTGCAGATTAGTTGGTATGACCCTGTAGGTTTCTTTTAATCAAATGTTTTTGAGTTGGGGCTTCTTCAAACCCTATGTTAAAAAAGACAAGAGGTGTGTGTGTGTGTGTGTGGTGGGAGGCAGATCCCCATTTCAAATAAACTGATAAAAAAGAAACTACACAGCTATAACAACTAACCCCAAGAACTGTAAGCTGGCACTAAGTAGATACAGTGGGTTCACAGATCTTCATTAACACCAAAACCAGTGAAGCGGCAAGCAGGGTAGCAGTACTATAGCGTAATGTATGCTAACTCTGTGAAGTACCACTATGCTGTTTGCATGGGTCTGGAGTCCATCAGTATTGCCCTCGCTTCCCTGGTTGATGAGATTGCAGTTGCAATGTTCTGATTTGAAAGACATGAAATGGGTGCTAGTACTTATTGGCAGAAACTGTAGAGATTATTGAAGATCCACAGTTTTCAAATAAAGTGGTGCAAATTGTGCTAAAAAATCCCATAACATCCTCTACTCCCTCAAGTAAAATATTTCAGCCCCTTTGAATCATAAAGAACAAACAGCGCTGGAGATGGCCACTGGAGGATGCTACAAAATAGACTCACTAGGGGAAGCACTGGATAAACTGTTGTCATGGACACAGCCATTTGATTTGCAGCGTAATGAATTTCTGACCATGCATGATTTAATTATAAACACATTCATCAATGTTTTCGATTACCAGAAGATAATTTGCCATTCATAGCCCAAGCATATACAATACTACTCAAACGTTCTATACAACATCCAGTACATAACATCTCTATACAGTCTGCCCAAAATGGCCAAACAGAAAACTACCCAATGTTACAAAAGAAAGCCACTGTCATGGCAACTTTCACCTTGACTTGGACTGAGATCTTATTATAATGTATGGAAGTGCCTATTAACCACCATAATCAGCAGTCACACAGCTTTGTTATGCACTGTTTAGAATTTTAAAGTTGTTAACCACACTTGGAACTTCCAAACAGTGGCATAACAAGAAAGAATGCACCAGGTTCCATAATTCTTACACATAGAATGTAAACAGTGGTTTTTTGACCATACACTATAAAAGATGATGGCTGGGGATGGGTGACAACCACGCTGAAATCACCTCTCGTGGTTGCTAGGGCTACAGTAAACCTCTCAAGCTGCGCTCTCGAGGTTTACCATGTTGCCCTAGCAACCACTGAGGTGATTACAGCGGTTATCACCCGATCCCCAGCCATTATCCTCTATGTTCATTTATCCAGACTCAAGACTCCATTGATTTATAAGTCACGTAACATTTCTGTCTACTCAGATTACTCATACCCTACACAACAATGCAGACATCACTTCTTGTCATATAGACAAGGACTGCTTGAGACAGTAGTGGAATTCCAGTTGTCTGCTCCAGCTAAACTGAAAATTAATTCAAAGGAATCCAACACATATTGTTTTGATATGGACCAAGTCCCAGAATTTATCAGAGCTCAATATGACCAGGAGAGAGAAAGAGGAAGAAACAAACTCCCGACACCCTCAGAAGAGGAGATGATAAACATGTGAACTTTCAAGAAATTAAACATAGATTAACTTTTTAAATTTTGTTCATCTAATTTTATTTTTGCCCTCTATGCAGTTTTCTAATACAGACAGCAACAAGCTTTGTAATCATTTTTAATTTCTTTCTTGCAGTGAAAATGAAGAGGCTTCGTGAACTTTTCATAAAAATACATTTTTGACTTTTGATAGGTATGGTAAGCTGCCTTGGCAAGTATTGTTTATCCCTCTGCAAGGGGCTTAGTAGACCCATTACTCATTTCATTTAATGAATTAAATCTTGAATAAAATAAATAGAATTATAGATAGATATGTGTATAAGGCAGTAATACCATCAAGAGGTTTTGGGGACATGGAACCTCGAGAGCAAAGCTTGAGAGGTCCTAAAGTCCCAAAATCTTGAGATGGTATTACTGCCTTGTAAAACACTTATCTTTCTGTTATTTTTGTAATATATAGATCCATTGATAATACTACAGTTGGAGATGACCTTTGAACTGTAGTATTATCAGCAAAAACGATAGTATTATCACTTTTAGGATAGTATTATTGAGAGTAGTGATGTATTACTGGGACATTTGTATATAACCTAGTACAGTATTATTGAGGCTTATCCATATATTACAATACAGTTAGCAGCTTATAGCCCAAATATTAATATATTTCTAACTTGAACTGATATTTCCTCGCTCCATTTGATTTGGTCTAGACTCTTTATATACCATAAACATAAAATAAAATCGAGAGGATGAATTTATTGCATCATGCTATATTTGTGACATATTTAACGTTTATGTTTATGTGTGTATAAAATTGTTAAAAGTTTTCAATAAAATATAAGTATATAAAAGAGAAGTTGTATGCTATAATAATAAGTGGAAAGTGGTTGGCACGCTGAGGCACTGAAATAAGGCTCAACATGATTATGTCTTTACATCATGACTGGACTTAATTTTGCTTAGTTTGGTTAATTCCTGTAAATCATGGTATTCATCGCTATGGAAAACTCTCAAGCCCAAAGCAAAAGGAGGTTAGGTCAGAGTAATATACCATAGGATTGCTGAGTGGACTACATGGAATTTTAGTCTTTTCTGTTCTTATTGCCCTATATTTTATAAAAACAATTCTGTAATTCTTACTCGTGCATGGGAGGGATGAATAGCATGTTATTCTTCCTGTAGCCTCATCACAATGGCATTCAATAGCCTGTGGCATAAATAAGACCATAGGAATACGTTTCTATTCACTCTGAATTGTTGCCAGCAGTGCTAGCCTAGGACATATGCATAAAGCAAGTAATTTCTGACCTGTGCTGTTGTGTTGGAATAAGGCATGGTCATGTGATCACATCCGACCAATCACAAGACTTAGTTTCTCTACACATATAATTAAAGAATAATACACAACAGGGTGTGGATATTACCATGCCTTAGGTGTGTACTGAGGCATGAGGCTACACTGAAGAAAAGGCGATATGTTAACAATAACCCACAACAGGGTGTGGGGTTATAGGCATTTAATCCATGCCTCGGATGCATTGTGAGGCACGAAGCCGCAACACCCGGCGTGGATTAAATAGGGATATACTATGGTGAGCTGTCAGATAAATGATTTATCTGCACAGTATGTTTGACCTCAGGTAACCTCACGAGTGGCATAAGCCACGAGTGAGGTGTCTGAGGTCAAAGAGCACAAGTGTAGATAAATCATTTATCTGACAGCTACCATTATATATATTTCATTTATGCAAACAAGGATGCTTTCTGTCAGAGCAGGGACATTTGCTTTTGACTGTTTATCTTTTTTCTATAAATGATCATTTCTGGGACTTTTGTTAACTTTCTTAGTGTATGTCTGCCTAGTGTAGTTTTATTTATTTATTTATCAAAATGTTTCACCAGGAAAGTACACTGAACAACAAGTTGCTCATCTCACGGAACGTCCTGGGGGTTAAGGTAACAGGAGGGAAACATGGTACAGTCATCGTAAATCTAAAGACAACACAACAATGAATTTATAAAAAGAGTTACAGGTAATTAGCAATAGCAGCAGAGCAATGGGGAACAAGGTACATATGGTACAATCAGTATAAATATAGAGACACACAGTAATGAACTTAGAAAGAGAACAACAGGTTTAGCAGTATCAGCAGTGCATTGCCAATATTAAGTGTTATTTGTAGACAAGAGTAAAAAGATTTCAAGCAATTTATTTAAAGCAGTGAGTACCCAAGTAGATGTGAGCTAGGTCCCTGATTGTTCTGAGGAGGAGAGGAATAGGGTTACAAGAATGGGGAGGGCTATAAACTGGTCAGTAAGCAGGGTGTCTTGTGCAAGATTAATTGATGGAAGGAGTCACATGATGCAGTCGCCCTGAGAGCAGCTCTCCTCCAGTGCTCGGCTCCCGACCCACCAAACTGGCTCTGTCGAGGGAGATTTGGGGCAGATTGCCTAACATCACGGATTTCGGTGCAGTTAGGGAAGGCTGAACACTCAAAAGTAGCGGTCAAAGGACAGCCATAGTGATGTTTGCAAAAAAAGTTGCCATAAACACACTCCGCCTTCAAAGGCCTCAAAAAGCTAGGGCTTTAGAGGGTGAAGACGTCCGATATCGGAGGCTGTCTCGGAAGATCAGCAACCGCACATTACACAGGTTTTGGGAGTTATCTCCATTTAAAGAAAGCATTATTGCGATAACAGCTGAATTAAAATCACTCACGCATGCGATGGAGGATTTACAACAGAAAGTTACCGACAACAATGCGAGGATCAGCTCGCTGGAGAGAAGAACAGACAAGCTAGAGCCCAAGTCACTGCGATCAGACAAAAGATTGCCAAAATGGAAATGAAAATTGAGGATTTGGAAGGTCACAGTCGCCGGAACAACGTGGTATTTATTGGTATTCGGAGGGGCTGAAGGGCAGAAACGATCAGTTTTATTCAAAAGTTGATTGAAAAACTAGCTGGGCCTTCGCCTTTTGGCCCAACTTACATTATCGAACGCGCATCAAGCTCTCCGTCCCAAGCCATCGCCTGGAGCTCCTCCTGCCACTGATTATTAAATTTTAAACTACTTGGAACGCCAACATATTCGCTAAGTTGAAAGAGCTTAAAGAAATACGATGGGAAGACAACAAAATCAGAATTGTGCAAGATCTCCCTGTTTCCATTAGGCAAAGAAGGGCCCAGTTCCACCCCTGGTCTCAAACTAATCGCTGCTAGTGTTAAATTTCACATGTCCTACCCAGCCAAACTTAGTGTCATGATTTCAGGGTCGTGGACATCATTTGATGACATTGATTCTGCCAAGAAGGGGCTCAGAAATGCCTTTCCGAATTTATTTAAAGATTCTTGAACACGAATAGAAGAGAGGCCATACTACAACAGCATCTTGCTGATGACTTATATTCCTCATCTGAAGTCTTTCTCTAACTCTGCAGCGTTAAGACTGGTATACATTAGAAGTGCCCGAGGCTGAAATATTAATTTGGATAAAGGAGGCGTACTAGCTGTCCTGATCATCAATAGACTCCTAGGTGATTGATGAATATGCCCCCAGCATGTTTTGCATTGTGTTGCTTTCCCAGAACACCTCTCCCAGGTTTTGGGATGTCGTTGCTCAGGGATATACAAGACTTTTACAGTCGT
This sequence comes from Neoceratodus forsteri, assembly GCA_016271365.2. Lineage (NCBI taxonomy): Eukaryota > Metazoa > Chordata > Ceratodontiformes > Ceratodontidae > Neoceratodus > Neoceratodus forsteri. The sequence continues at coordinate 108,546,673 of JADMNL010000029.1, forward strand.
GAGAATTGGGCGCTGTGCCTTCTGAATCTGATTTTCCACTGGAGCTCCAGCAGCGGATTCAAATCATCATTGAACTCCCCCACAGCAACGTGCCAGAGGTTCTAGGACTCTGAATAGTTTAGCCTTCCCTCCCCTCTTTCCTCCCTCCCATTTTCTCCTTTTACTCTCTCCTTTTCCCTCCCTCCTCACCCCTTCCCCTCCCTCCTCTCTCCCCTTCGCCCCTTATATTTTTTTTTCCTTTCCGGTATTCTGATGGATCAAGCATCCAGGAGTTGTCGGACAGCTATCGATTGGAGGCTTTGCCCTTCCACAATGCGTTGTCTCGCTTCTTGGTGCCTCATGAACGAAAGATCGAGAGGAAAATCGACTCCAGGGCGCTATTCCCAGTCTGTCGCCGACATGAACGACGCTGAACTATAACTGTTAACCTCTGTTGAACTATCTAACTTTTAATAATTACAGCTTGCTGTTATCATGTGGGTTTTCTCACTTTTGACACTATTGTTCCGCTCCCAGGGATAAGAGTTTGGAAGTTCAAGCGCATCCTTAAGTTTGTTGTTGGCTTCGCATCTATATCATGGATCCTGTTATTCTCTTATCATGATTAGGTATTCAATAATTATATTTGTGGGGTCGATCTGAAATTATATACCGTTGGGAATTAAGGGAGTTATTTGCTCCTTTGTATCGATAGGCGTATGCTTACTCTAATGCTTTGGCTTAGGATGATTTGTTTCAACAAAATAAGGTTTATTTAGGGGTAGTTTAATGTTGAACATAGAATATCATAGATTGGAGAACTTGTTTGTTCTTTCATGTGCCGCTACTTCATAATGAGTTGGGATGGTGGGAAGGGTGGGCTGAGGGTGGAAGGTGCATAGTACAGGGTCCTGTGGTTCGCAGAACCGTAGCGCTAATAGGAGGGGGAGGGAGGGAGGGATTTGGGATTCTGGTGTTAACTTCTTTAATGGGTATAGAATTGTATTGGGGGTGGGAGGGAAAGAGGGCGGGTCAGGCCCACATCAAGATGTCAAATTTGTGCCCAGTTTAGTGGAGGTCAGAGTGCAACTAGTGTTTTGGTACAGGTTATTACATCGAATCATCTTTCCCTGATGGCGTAATAACTTAATAATTTACACTTGGGATGTCAAAGGTCTGAGACAAAAATTTAAACAATATCAGGTATGCAAGCATTTACAACTTCTGAGGTCTGATATCACATTCATTCAAGAGTCCCATCTTCTGATTATGGAAGAGTTGAATATAAGAAAACAACAAGTCAGGCAAGTTTTACTAGCGCAGGGTACAAGGCAGAGCTGTGGGTCATGATCCTGATAAGAAACAAAATTCTTTTGTGTCAAACAAAATTATCAGAGACAATCACGGCAGATTCATTTTTGGTCCAGGGTAGACTTTACAATTTAGAAATCTTATTGGGAAGTGTTTATGGCCAAACGCGATTCCCAGATTTTTATGGAACTGATAGCCAAACTCAGTTCCTTCAATAAGATCCCGATAATTTTAGGGGTGATTTAAATGTTGTCTTTGACCCAAACGTAGATCGAACGGGTTATCAATTTAAAGGATTAACACCAGCACAAAGAGCCTTAAGGGAATTACTGGATGACATAGATCTTTGTGACATTTGGTGAGTGCTACACCCTAATGAGAAAGGCTTTACATTTACCTCTCCAGTACATAAAACTTCCTCGAGAATTGATTATTTATTAATATCGCACGGTTTAATAGGGGGTTATAGATGTTGCGATTCAATCAGGTCCGCCGTCAGACCATTCTATTGTAACATGTCAGCTTACTTTTGCTGGCATTTCTGAGAGAAGAGGTCGTTGGAAGCTGAATAACCAGCTTCTAAAAGATCCTGCATTAGTAGACTACATTAACTCTCAGATCTCCCAATATATAGCAGTAATTTTAATTCCACAAAGAAAGCGGACATAGAGTGGGGAGCATTTAAAGCCTTTTAAGGGTGTATTCATTGAAGTGGCCTCAAGGAAAAAAGACTTAAGGAAAATGAGCTAAAGGAACTTCTCATCCAGATCAGAGACGGAGAGGCAAATCTTTCCCTTCCACGCCAGAACAGACTTTACTCGAGCTGGTCAAACTTAAAAGTTCCTATATGGAACTACTTAGAGAAAGCGGAGTATCTGATATTGAAAGCTAAAGCTACTGGTATCGATCAGGGAAAAGGCAGGACATCTCCTTGCTGCCGTATTAAGCAGCAGGAGCGCCAATTTCATCGTGGCTATCGCTCGCATAATGGATCTTTGGATTGTTAACTCAAAGGAGATCGCAGCTGAATTTCAAAAATTTTATCAGACTCTGTACTCGCCGATGACACCACCCCCACGACATGAGCTAGACCAATATCTTCAAGATTCTCTTCTTCCTACTCTTGAAACTGAGCAGGCTGCAGCATTGTGCGCCTAGCTGAAATAGAAATTCTTGAGGTAATTGATAGTCTTCCCAATGATAAAACACCAGGTCCGGACGGATTCTTCCTAATTTTATAAAGTATTTTCGAAAAGTATAATTCCTTTACTTTTACCTTTGTTCCAGCAGATTTTAGATGCAAAAGCACAGACACCACACTATTTGAAGCCATCATTGTGCTTATTTTAAAACCGGGCAAACCCCAGAAGATGTTGCTAGCTATAGACCAATTTCTGCTTAATCAAGATCTCAAAATATTAAGTAAACTTTTGGCTAACCGGTTAAGTAAAGTTCTCCCTGATTTGATTGGCCAGGAACAGGTGGGTTTTATGAAGGGCAGACTTGCCAGCGACCACATTCGAACTCTGAATATGTCTTCGGTGACCAGAGATGCAGATTATCCCGCTGCACTTGTTTCTCTGGACGCGAGAAGGCATTTGATGGAGTGGATTGAGTTTTCTCTTCCGTACACTGCAGGCCTCGACATACCCTTAGAGTTCCAAAATTGGATTCAAGCTCTTTATCGATTCCCAACTGCCAGTGTACTATGCAACGGATACAGTTCAGACAGATTTCCGGTATTATCTGCACGAGGCAAGGATGCCCATTATCCCTTTGCTTTTTAATTTATATTTGGAACCTCTAATCGAAGAATTGTGAAAGATCCGACATTGGCGGAATCCCGTTCAGAAGTTTAATATCAAGGCATTAGCCTATGCAGATGATTTACTCCTATGTATTTCCCATCCAAACAAAACTATACCTCGTCTTTTAGAGGTAATTGAGACGTATAGTAAGTGCTCAAATTACAAACTAAATTTGGGTAAAACGATGGTATTCCCACTTAACTATAGAGTAGCAAGGAAAGAGGTTATAGCTCTCAGTCTATCTTGGCAAGAGAAATCATTAAAATATCTCGTATCACTCTGGTGAGGAATAGAACTCTTATGTGCAAACATAATCTGACTCTCTTTAAACATTATTGTTCAAGATCTAAAAGATGGTCTCTCCTACCCTTAACGATTTGGGGCAGGATAAGTCTCATTAAAATGAATATTTTTCCGAGATATTTTACCCACTTAATCTCCTAAATGTTTAGCTACCCTCACATGGTTTAAAAACTACATACCATTTTACTAATTTTGTCTGGGCAGGCAAAGGACACAGGTTTGCATTTTATAAGCTAGCTGCCCTAAGTTTAAAGGTGGCTTAAGGGTTCCACACGTTAGTTTTTATTACTGGGCCAGTCACATGAACAAATATTTGAGGTGGCTTACCCCAAGCAATCCCAACAACCCTGAGAAATATGTACCACGCTGGTTCCAAATAGAATCTGCATTAATCCGTCACCATAATCTGACCCTTCAGCTCTCCTTTTTATGCAACCCAAGTCCCTTCCTAAACCCCTTACAGGACTCTCCGATAGCTACATCCATTAGAGTCCATCTCCAATTTTGTTCTGCTATTAAATATAACCCAAAATTTGATTTAGAGCAACCCTAGTGGGTAATCCAAATATCAAGTTAGAGGAAAAGTTATCTCCTCGATGGTTACCGCAGCTCAGAGGAACAGAGCTCGGTGAGTTTTGGATGGATGCAGATCGAAAATGGATCCTATCCATGGATATTCTAAGAAAATTTGAGCTGCCTACTGTTTATATATTTAAAGTGTTTCAACTGAGACACATTCTCATCTGCGCTTAGGGAACAATTCCCCACAGTCAGGGTTTGCCCTTCTGATGGAGGATTTGACCCAACTTGTTAACCGCCTCATGCGGTTTCCAAAATTACAAGATTCTCTATAATAAAACATATCCTGAACCTATTAGACCTCCAGAATGTTGGGATAAACTGCTGTCTGATGTATCCATTAATTGGGAGTCGCTTTGACGCGGATGCCACATGTATATTACCCAGGATAGGCTGCGACTTGTGCAATTTCGCATCTTGCACAATTTGTATTTTACACCTCAGAAGATATCGCAGTTTTCTAGGATTACGTTGCTACCTGTTGGAGATGTGGCCAGGGAAGGCAACTTAGTGCATATATTCTTGCAATGTCCCAAAGTAGCCCCCTATGGTCGCAGATCAAAAAAGAACAGACCTCTTCTAGGTCTTGACTACCTATTTACAATCGATATATGTTTACTAGGAATTTCATAGTAATTCCAGTCAAAATATGAAAATATCACATGGCTCTTATATCCATGTCTGTTAAAAGACTTGTGCTTCGCCATTGGAAGGATGACACTGCTATTTCATACATGGAATGGCTGGCAGAATTATTAGGTAACATTAGGTTAGAAAAGATGATTGCCAGTCTTCATAATAGATTGGCCAACTTTAACAAAATCTGGGCTCCACTTTTGACTCATTCTCTTTGTCAGTAGCATAACCTTAATAAGGTTAGCAATTGATGTTGCTTATACATTAATTTTCCAGGATGATTGTACAGCCCGGCCTATGTAAAAGGGGAGAGGGGTGAGAGTTGGGAATTTGGGTAGGATAAGGGGATTTTCCCCTGTTTAGTCCATCTATGTTTTCCTATTATGGGGTTTTTAGTTTGTACAGCATCATGTATTATTGAAACATGTCTTTTTTTTAACCCCACCTTATGTGATTAAGATGTATTTTCATGTTAAAATATTGCAATAAAATTAAATTGCAAAAAAAAAAAAGATTAATTGATGGAAGGTAGTTGTGTAGGGTGGCAGTTAGAAGAGTAGGTAAAAGATTAATGTCGAATCTGAGTGGGGAGAGAGTTTCACAATCTAGGGAGGCGGTGGGAGAAACCATTTTACCCTGCATTAGTACTGCAGCGAGAGGTTATTAAATGAAACACTGCTCATTTTGTAGAAAACTTTGTGCTGAACAAATGGCATGCTCACAGTACCTTGCTACTTTTTTCATTTTAAAGTTATTTGCATTTGATTGTCGAAAAAGTGGATAAAAAATGTAATTGTTTGCTGTTTTTTTTGCTAATTATAAAAACTAAAAGGTATTTATAAACTAAACACCACTCATTTTGTAGATATTCTCTGTTGAATAACTTCTATGCTCACAGTACTATGCTGTTCTTTTTCATTTAACGTTATTTGCATTTGTTTGTCAAAAAGTGAACAAAAAAATTGAATTTTCTGCTGTTTTTGCTAATTATCAATAAATCTATAAGGTATCTATAAATGAAACACCACTCATTTTGTAGATATTCGTGTTGAATAACTTCTATGCTCACAGCACTATGCTATCTTTTCATTATAAAGTTATTTGCATTTGAATATAGTTAGTACTGATACTGAGGCTAACATTCTAAATCAGTTCCGGAGTGATTGTGACATATCTACCTAAGCAATAATGCCCAACAAGGTGTGTGTCATGCTGGGATAATGTGTCACACCACAAGATGATTGAGCACGAGGCTGAAGCCGGTCGTCAACTACGGGCGTGACGTTATCCACGAACACACCCTGGAGAGCATTACTGCTATTATACTAATGCTCGTTGTTATACAGAATAAAAAAATTTTTAAGTGTTTTTAGTAGATTTTTAGTGTGGCATTATATCTTTGTTTCTGAAGAGAAAGCTAAATAAATAAATGCACAGTATGCACTCAATGACAGTGATGTTATACTGAGAGATCATCACTGTCTCACACACACACTGACCAGTCAGAGTCCAGGACATTTTCTTGCCATTGTGTAATATGTGTATAAATCTGATGATGCATCTACTTAAGCAATAAGGCATGACAGGTGTGCGTCGTCTGAATAACATCACACCTACGGTGAGTGAAGCAGGGCCGCGGGCGTTATGTTAATCGGGGATGACACACACCCTGGAGTACCTTATTGTGAATATAATATGGCTATAACAAATCTGAGAAGACTTCAATGATTAATCAATAAACATAAGAAATGCATCTGGTAAATGAGCAGGGTTAGAGTTTGCTATCCTTCTGATGTGATTATTAACTGGGAGAGGTGTGGCCTCTCTATTAGCAAGCTCCCCACACACCAGCCATAAGCTGCAAGGTTTCTGCTTTCTTTAGTGAATGTGGGGAAGCTTGAGAGGACTTTCACAGAGAGAAGCAGTGAGTACTTCAACTCAGATGTGCGAGTTACATTTCAAATGTTGGAGCAGTTTCCCATCCAAGGCTTTCACCTTGCTGTTGGTGGATGGACTTATTTTAAATACCAGCTGGCATATGAAGACAAAGAAACCCATTTTGAAAATAATGGAGTGACAAGATGTAAGTAGGAAAGTGTAAACCATAAACAATTGCAGGCTTTTGGTGCAACTTTTTGGGGGAGTGTATGGGACACTAATGATTGAGTTGATATGGGCCACAAACCAGTAGCACACCCCTAAAAATGTAGGAATTTATAAGAAATGTAATAATATCTGGTGAATAAGTAAGGATTAAGCCACGAGAAAGGATGGGTCTACTGTGGAATTAATCCATGGTTGGGGGAGGGATTGACCTTGTGGGTCCAATCAACCAACCATGGATTAATTCCACTGTAGAACCATCCTTTCGAGGGCTTAACCCACTTGTAACATGGCTAGTAATTTAGGAGGTTACTGTTTTTATTATTATTATTAGACAACAATAGTATCACTAAGAAAGTGCACTCAAAATATCACTTTACTGTGTCTCACTACTCTGTGTCTAAGGTTGTATGCAGTTCAAAACGTGTGCATGCACGTTGCACATTCCCATCTATTAATATGCTGATGTGCTTTTCTGTACCAATACATGAACTGGCTATAATGTGCAGCACCCACAGACAGGCTGCTCACTGTACGCAATTTGCTTTCTCTGTCAATTTTGCTGCGTTTCAGATCCATTTTCCAATACTTCTCCTGATCTTTGCTGTTGCAGTCTAGGTATTTGTCCCCATTTCCATAGTGTTCTATGCACTGCACTACTGCTACGACTTACAGGCACTTCTCTTGACCATCACACTATCTCTTCCATTGCATTGCCGTCATAGTGTGTGACTTTACATTGCTCCTGTGATTCTCTGGTATTACAATGGGTGTTCTACTACCGGGATTGCCCGTCCTTCTGATCGCCACTGGTGATATTCTTTTCTTTAACCCATGGTCCTGTGTTGCTATCTAAAGATTTCTGTTATTATTCTTGTTTGCTACACTAAGTGTGTGAGTCACTGAGCTCTCTTAGGTAGGTTGGTGTGTTGATGGGGCAGCGAGGCATGTGCTCGTTGTGATGCTGCACTGTGTACAGGCTGCTCCCTGGTCACCCACACTGTGCACTACCACCTACATTGCAACCATGGTCTGATACTTTTTAGCGCCCACTCACTACCGTTATCTACTATGGTATTAGACCATGGTTGCTGATGTACCACATGGTGTCTTTCCACCTACCTTGCTCCTTCATTTTCTTTCCATTTTTTTGCCATGTTACAAGCAGGGGTAGAGTTTGTTATCCTTCTGATGTGATTGAATGTTAACTGCCAAACCTTTGACCATCTTTTTACCCTTTGCAAGTCTCTCTATCACGTTAACCCCATCCTTGTTGTATACCCTGCCACAGAGCTTAGTGTCATCTGCAAAGAGACTCATCTTGCCCTGGATGTCTTCTCAGTGTATCTGATGAACATATTGAAAAGGATTGGACTCTGGACCGATCCTTCTGGAACCCACTGGTGACTTCCCTCTCTTCTGATTTGCCTCTTAACCACAACCATCTGCTGTCTCCTGCCAACCAGTTTCTCACTCATCCAACTGTCCTTCACTGCACCCGATCCTCTAGCTTCTTCAGCAACCTTCTATGAGGCATTGAGTTGAAAGCCTTGCTGAAACTGAAAATAGAGTAAATCCACAGCATGGCCCTTATCCACTGCCCTCATTACCCAGTCAAAGATAACCATCAGGCAGGTCTGAGTAGATCTCCTGCCATGAATCCATGCTGTTTACTATCCTGGAGTCCACTGCTCTCCAGGTAGGTCACAGGGTCCTCTTTGACTAGTGTCTCCATCAGTTTACTCACAATAGGGTAAGACTGACAGGTCTGTACTTACCTGGTTACTCCTTGATCCCTGCCCCCATCATGGAGCAGGACCACATCTGCTTATCTGCTACCTTCCAGTCTTTTGAAACTACCCTTGTCTGAACTGAGCCATTAAAACCCCTACCATGGGTTCAGTTAGCTCCATTGCTAATTCCTTGAGCACCCTCGGATGCATCCCATCTGGCCCCAGGCTTATCTATCTTTAGGGCTGCAGCCCTTCCAAAACCTTACACTGGTAAATACTTGCTGCCTCAACTCAGGGATGCCCTTACAGCTACCTTAACTCATTGGGGTCCGGATGGCCATTTTGGGTCAGGTTCAGCAATGGATGATTCCAACACCATATGGCGGTTACTGGACACAATGGAATGCCACTGTCTGGCAGAGGCTTTCTGTCTTCCATTGTAAATACAGAGCAAAAGTAGTCACTAAGAACAGTTGCTTTCTAACCGTCCACCTCAATTACCCTACTTCCCTCTGTTAGCCTAACAATTGACCCTCCTTCTTTCTTTTACCCTAATACAGTGCATCCCACTTAAACACATACCTGATAAACGATAGCCTGATTAAACGCATAGAATGTCAGAGTCCCGATTTTTTCCTATACTTCCTATGTTAAATAGATCTGTTAAATGCATATAAGGATCCCTTTTAAATGCATATTTTTCCCTCAGTTTTGTTGTTCAAGTGTGGACTGACTGGCCCAATTTTATACGACACTGCCTGTAGCTGCCTTACTGATTAGTAATTGTTTATAAATGGGTTGCTCTATTAAAAATGAGGTGTTAATCACCTGCTCCAACCTTTTAACCATCAAGCACAAGTCACAGAAGCACCCTCCTCATACTGAAATCAAAGCAAAGAACCCAAAGAATGTCATAGAAGCACTTCATGTGAATCCGAGGCATCCTCCCTCACACAGGAATCAGATCAAAGAATGCCATAGCATGTCACAAATCACTTTATCCCAACCAAAGAAGCACTTAAGTTCTGCTGGCATTTCTTTTCCCTACCCAGCCCCTGGCACATACTGCAAGTTGCTCTCACCATTAACAGAATACAAGATCTGATAAAGACAGTCTCTTTAAACGTGATATTTTTGTTGGTCCCAAGTGTATGCTTTTAAGAGGGCTGCACTGTATATCTAAAGAACTCCTTTTCCCTCTCTTGATCACCTCCGCAGTATGCAGCTCTGTGTCTGCCTTGGCTTCTCTGACCGCACTCTTGGTTTCCCATTCTCCTTTGGTACTCGCCCCATTCTTCCTTCTCTTGTTTTTCCTTGTACCTGTGAAGGCCTTTTTGTGGCTCTCACTACTTCCCTGACCTTTCCAGAGAACCCTATTTGTCTCTTGCACCTGTTTCTTTTGATTACTGTTCTCATGCAAGACTTTGTTGCTTGAGAATGGCCCCTTAATTGCACCCCCGTCTTTTGTTCACATCCCTGATGCTGTCTACGCTGCCCTCCTGGACCTGCTCCCTCATCTGTTTCAAATCGCCTTCTGAATTCTAGGACTTCAGCCTTTGCTTACTTGTCCCAAAGGCCACGCACACCATACAGAGTTATGGTCGCTGGACCCTAGTGGCTCTCCTACCGCCACTTCTCCTACCGCTTCTGAGTTGGTGAACACCACATCGAGAATGGCAGCCTGCCTGGTGGGTTCCTCAGCCAGCTGTATCAGGGGGCACTCTGGAGCATATCCAGGAAGACCTGACTGCTGGGCGCCTGGCCACTGAAATGACCCAATAAACATCTGCAGGTTTAGATCTCAGCACCACCTCCCCTTAGCCACTCCCAATACTGCTCTGCCAAAGCCCTGGTCGTACCTGCAAATGAGCCCTGGTTCAAAGTGCCTCCCAGTTATCAATTTTAAATTAACTAATAACTTATCTTTCTCTTCTCCTGCCCTGGATGCTTATTGATCCCTCCATCGGTAGCTTCTTGCCTGAGGCTGCTGTGAACTGAACCGACAATGATTCTGTTTCCCATTACCTACCCTGATGTTTCCATCCTCCGCTGCCTCTGTACCTTCTCTGACATATATGGCCACCTCCTCCTTTACCTTTCCTCTATCCTGTCTAAACATGGTGTAGGCTGGGACTGTCAGGTCCCAATCGTTATTCTCTGTGGCCCAAGTTTCTGTGATGGCTACCAGATCCATCTCAGTGTCAGCCACCGTTGCCTGGAGCTCACTAACTGTATTTCTGACTTCTGGCATTAAGGCAGACCCATTTCCATCTTTCTCCTGATCTCTGCTTGCTTTTGCCTATTCCGTCTCCCTTATTCTTCCCTGGTCTCCTTAATTTTTAATTTTCATACCGAATGTAGGCTTTTCAGCCCTCCTCATTGGCCTCTTCCACAAACCTAATTTGAACCTCAAGTTTACTGTTACTCACCTTGCTGCTACTAGTCCCTGTTCGGGAGCACTAGCTAGGTTTCCCATCCACTGTCTCTCTTCTAATTGGTTCCCAAGCTGCTGTCTCCCCACAGTCAGTTTAACTGTCCAATGTAGACATCAAACTTCTATCCCAGAGCACTGACCCCCCTCTTGTCAGGTGAAGGCCATCACTAAAGCTACCAACAGTCCCTATTTTCACAGAACAGTCCCTATTTTAGGCAGCGTGTCCCCACAAGTTTCACGAAATGTCACTTTTGTCCTGGTTTTTGCTTCCTTATCCCAGTTTTGTCCCTTCTGTTTTTGCCGACTACTAATCTGTGAGCAACAGTTATTTCAGCACCACTGTGGTGCTGCTCAGGCTGGACAGCAGTTTGCAACTTCAACCCCTGCGCCTGGGTTTGCACCCAAGCATGTCAGTGGGAGCACAGTAAAGCATGTTCCTTCCTGTTAGATTAGACGAGTAGTGGAGCAAACAAGGCATAAAGACGCCTGCCTGCAGCAGCTGGAGAGGGACTCCGGACAGAGAAGAGACTGGCAGCAGTGAACTAAAGGTACCCAAACCTGATCAGCTGTAGGGAAGTATGCAAACAATCTGTTGTGGTGGTGGGACTCACTGAAGAGAAGTTTGCTCAGCAAATGAGGTGAGTGTAAGTGGATTGGATGGAACTGTCAGGACGAAGCAATACATGCAGCTCGAATGTCTGATCACAATTTAATGCAGGTTTGTGTCTAATGAACTTTCTGTACATCATGATTTGGAACTTGCTGCAGCAGAATGATGTATTGTTTTAATCTGGATGTTTGCTACTGGTGTTACTGTGGGCGGCATGGCCACAGCAAGCAGCAAAATTTAATTGAATGTGTGTAACGTTGTCTGCAGCAGTGCTCATGGGAGTGACATGGTGGGGGGTCATGGTCAGGATTGACCATCCCAGTTTTAGGCCTCAGAAAGTTGGTAGCTTTAGCCATCACCCTTGAAGAGCCACCTGTCCCAGAAGCCACCCAACTCCTACAGAGTGGTACCCCCTGACAGACACCATCCCTTCAACCACCCATTAATCTCCTTGTCTCATCCTTCCTTATTCAATCATTCTCATTCCCCATTCCATTCAGGGAGGACCTTGGAAAAGGCCAGGGAAGCCAAGTGCGCATTCAGTCTGTCCCCATCTTCTTAAAGTTCTGTTTCACTGACTCCACAAGCTGGTTCACCAGTTTGTGATACCCATGTAGCAGCAACCCCTCCCCTTCTCCTAGTCCTACCTATCCTATCTATATGCTGGATGGCTGATGCAACAGAAAGGTATCTGATTATTTCACTTCCCTCACCCCACATCCAACATCTTTCCTACCGCCCTAATCACTAAGACTCTCCTTGCTGACTTCCTCCTGCTCCACCCCAGGTTGCCACCAAGTCACCCTGCCCATTTCCCCAGCCGAACAGAGTCAGGGTATCTGAGCCCTCCTCAGGAGTGGAAAACAATTTGCTGTCTGGATGGTGTGAGACTGGTAACCCTCGAGGTGCCCCTGCCACCCTCCCTCCCTTTCCTCACCACCTTCCAGCCCCTGGGTGAGTGGGCTCTGGGGTGGACCCCAGCTGAGCTGGTGCCACTGCTGAGGTATCTTGTCTTTGCTGCTACCGCTGAGCATGGACTTTGCAAAGGTCCTATAGCTGGGGCAGTACCCTCCCCAGGCGCAACCCTGGAGAAGAGCACCCGCATTCCCCACAACAGACTACCTCTCAGCTTTACCTTATCTCCATACTGATCCTGTGTTTCTATGTAAGGTTTTAAATGCATTTTCAAAGATTTTTTGTATGAGTACTTGTATGTTTAGAAAAAGAGTGTTAAAGAGAGTGTTTCTGTTCTTATGTTGGCCAGTAGTTGGTGCTGTGGTGAGAGTTTTCAGACCGACTGGGCAGGCTAGAAAATGTGAGTGGTAATTAACTGTGTGCTAAATGCAGCTGTCACTCCTAACCCTGCCTCTATCCATCTTCTTCACCTCCTGTCCATAACTCAGCCCCTTTTCCCCCTTCTAAACCTTCTTTCCTAAAACCCTAGCCTCATCTCCCAGATATGTAACTGACTGTATGTGTAATGTACTGCTACCTGTGTTGTTCTCCTCTGACTGTCGCACTTATTTCACAATGCTCTCTATGTAGTTAGTATGACTCTGTAAACTTATTTGTTGTAAACTTTCAGTCTGTATATCCTGTCCATCCAGGACCTCCTTGAAAATGAGCTTGCTCAATGGAGTTTCTCCTGGTGAAATAAATACATAACAGATGCGCCTGAGAAGTGATGACATTCTATGATAAAACATGCCCTGGAGTGTATCATGTGATTATGAACTGGATCCCACAGTAAAGTCAAAAAGACGCAAACAATATTTCCAAAATGATTTTATTCTGTTTTAAACTGGTGAAAGAACATTAAAAGATAAAACAGTTCCTTTTGAGAGGTACTCAGTGAGAGCTACATAAAGTCGCATTCAGTGGGGCTGAAGCTAGGTATGACTGTTGGTAGACATTCAGAGTAATACTCAAGTGTGTAAAACAACGGTTGGCAGGAGCTAGTTTCTACCCGTGATTCTATAGTTCAGTATCATCACAGGTAGCAAATGCTCTCAACCAATCCAGTTTCTGCATTTTTTCATCCAATTCATAATTCCTCATCTACAACAGCCGTGATGTCAGGTTGAGGCTAAACAGGGGCAGTCAAAGCTAGAGGGACAAGGATACCAGTCAATATCCAAATATCCTCAGCAGTGAAGAACATGGCAGGAAAAGAACTCTAGAAGTTACAGAGGAAATATTTGCCAGATTATCTCTATTCACTACTATTTGCCTGATGAAATCTGATGCTTGTAAAGTCCCTGTTGTGCTAATTCTATATAATGTAATCCTCCACTTGTATTTGCCTGATATTCATGTATGTACCTTGTAATGTACCTTGTAATCTCCTGGGTCGCACCTGAAAATAGGCATTGGCTGTCTAGTGTGCTTACACGGTTAACAAAAGCAAATAAAGAAATAAAATAAATGTTTTCTTGTTTTAGTTCCGCATGAGGTGCAAGTCATCTCTTCACAGATGGAGCCTGTGTTTGTGACTGTGATCTGCTACTCCTGCCTGAATGCTGTAGACAGCCTTTGACGTCTGTAAATTTGGCAACGCTACAGTTGAAACAGTGCTAATCCTTTATTAAAAAATATAAATCCCAGATCTGTTATTAAACTAATTTTTAATGATAGAAGTGGTTGAAATGTCGTTCCAATGAGCTGAGGTGTTTATGTACTCCTGAATCGAAACAAACCCTGTTCTTTGTCTATGCTAATTTTCTTTGCCCTTTTCCCTATCTGGGCTATCATCATTAATTAGTATGATAAAAAACTCCAAACAATTCCAGCCTTTGTCATTTTCTCAGTTGCACAATCACAGCTGGAGAACAAGAATGGTTGGAGAAGGATAATTTTATTTAATCAGACTATTATGCAGCTTTCAATTAAAAAAAAAAAGAAGCTGTGCCCTAAGAAAAGGAAAAGAAAGCAAGTCATTGGGCTGATATGGTGGATCAAAAGATTGGCAAACGACCAGAATCCAAATCTTGGAGTACAGTACTGAAACCAGTTTTGCAGCTACATGTAAAGGTATCCTGTGTCAGGTGATTTATTTTTCCTGGATATTTTCTGTAGATTTTATGAACATGTATGCATAAGAAGTATTTAACTTGAATACCAGCTCCTGGTCATTGTGGTCATGAGTGGAAGCTGACAGAAGGATAATTCAGGAGGGACATGAGGAAATATTATTTTACAGAAAGGGTGGTGGAACCGTGAACTGGCTACCAGCCGAGACTGGTGGGTGCAAAAACATTGGTGGTTTTAAGCAAGTCTGGCACAGAATGAAGGGTATATTAGTTGTTCGGTCATCAGAATCAGGAAGGAGAATGGGGTGGGTGGGACGGTAAGACCCTGGAGGAACAGTAAGCCCCAGGGCTAAATAGGTCTATTTCTATAGTGATTGTCTATGTGTCTTTTTTTTCTTTTTATTGCAACTTTTTTTATTCTAGGTTTTCTTGAATATTAGGCAAAAGCTTTCGATTGGATAATAATAGATTTAATTTATTACAAAATCTGAAAAGAGTCCTGTATCCAGCTGTTTCTGGACTTCATTAGATTTAGGCACTGAAAGACTTGCATCCGTGTCTTCATTCTCTGCACTTTCTGTAAGACTTCTTCCTGGTAATATTCCTCCTCTTCATCAAAAACTGCCATTTTCGATGGCATATGAGCATACTGCCTGGACTGCAGCAGACAAGGCCTAACACGCCCCTTACAATCTTGAACAGGCTCATGAAGAGACCACAACTGGTGCAGCAAAGACCTATCCAGCTGTCAAAGACCAACCAGCTGTTTCTGGAGGAGCACCAGGGCAAGCCCAGCTTGACCGGTTTGTTGAACATCCATGGGGTTCACGAGGTGCAGCCTGCTCCTGCCAACGCTGCCCCCACCCACCTGAGCTGACGATAACGCCTACCTTTTCTATGACAGAACTAGACAATGAGTCCATCTAGTCACTGCAGTTCTGTTCATGTTTATTTGTAATTGGTAGCAAGCTGTAGAAAATCGATAATGTATAGAATGATGTATGGATGGTCGAACACAACAAGCCTGTGTTTCCTTCAAGGTGTTGCGATAACAGCATATGAATCTTGAGAGCAAAACTTGAGTGTCTCATACTACGAGGGTTGATCAAAAGTTTGCAGCCTGACACAGAAAGAAATGCACTATGAATCTAGTAGTTTTGTATTTTTCAACATAGTCTCCATTCAGTTCAATACACTTAGTCCAGTGTCATTCTAGCATTGTTATCCCTAATGGTAGAATTCAATACACTGGCCCTCCAGAAACCCCTCCACAGCAGCTGTCATCTCTTGTCATCAGTAAATCTCTTTCCACGGAGTTCAACCTTCAGTTTTGGGAACAGGAAGAAGCCTGAAGGAGCAAGATATGATGAGTAGGGTGGGTGAGGAAGTAGTTCATACCACATTCTGCTGCAGCAGCCACTGCAAGCTGTGTTGTATGGGGTGAAGCATTGTCTTTCAAGGAGCAAAACACTACGCCTCAATTTTCCATGACGTTTTGGCTGTGATGGCTTCTCTCAGCTTGTGCAGTTGTTCAGCATAGTACTCACCAGTAACTGTTTTTTTCTTTTCAAGATCATCAAACATGACCACACCTTCAAAGTCCCAGAAGACCGAAGCTATGATTTTGTCACTTGAGGCGATCTGCTTGAACTTCTTTGGCGTTGGAGATACATGATGTTTCTACTGTTTGCTTTGCTGTTTAGACTCTGGATCAAAATGGTGAACCCAGGTTTCATCCATTGTTAATATACAACTGATAAGGTTTGCTAGATCCCTTTACATGCGATAAACGTTGAGCTGAAATGTTCCTTCTGGCTCGCTTTCTGATGGGATGTCAACATTCTTGGCACCCATCTTGCAGACACTTTGCTCTTGTCCAGGTTTCCAGTCAAGATTGATTGTACTGCTCCAAATGGATTCCTGAGGTGCTGACTAAATGCTGTATAATTACTCATCTGTCTTTCATCACCATTTGATGGACTGTGTCAGTGGTCTCTCCCTTGGGCACCATGACCTGGGATCCTTCTGCACTTCTTCTGCTGCACTTAAATTCAGCAGTCCATTTCTTGACAGTTGAATATAAAGGGATTTTGTCCCAAGTGTGTTGTTCATATCCTCCTTGATTTCCATTGGAGTCATTCCTTCGATATGGAGGTACTGATGATTGCTATGATCTCCGCTTTCTCCATTCTTAAATGATCATCACCTATCAAACTTTGTCCGCATGAACCTACAAAGGAAAACATTTGATCACTATACCAGAAGGTCATATTCCATTCATATTAATGTAACCATACATTGAAAGTATTACTAGGTTCATAGTGCATTTCTACTGTGTCAGGGTGCAAACTTTTGATTGGCCCTGTATTATGTCAGCCCTAAGCTGGAAAAGAATATTCAACTATTATTTCATTTTTTTATAGTATATGATTTTAGCTGATAAAGACAAGTGAGTGTGCTGTATATAAGTTTATGTCTGTATTCAGGCTTAGTGAATGGAAAGAAAAAAAACCTTTTCACGTGGACTGAGTTTTTATGTGATACTTGGTGAGTTGCTGTTTGTGATACTCCATGAGTGAAAGAGGAGAAAACCATAGCTACGCTTTTGCTCTTTTAACAATATTTACTGAAAGAAGCACATCTGTAGAAAATGAAAGCAACGAGAGTTATTAATGCAAGCAGGGACACAGGTGCACGTGATGATGGGATGTGCACAATATCTTTTCTAGAATGTGACAACAACTTTGAACCTGCACATTTTTGAGGGATGCTTTCCATACACAATATGCCCTAACCATATTCTTTATAAAATTTACATATACAAACATGCATAGTTATTGTCATGTAGCATACAAAGATTACAAAAGATACACAAAATATGATTAAAATTGCCAGAGGAAATATTAAGTCCTGAGATAATCTCCTCTCTCTCTCGTCTCTCTCTCTCTCTCTCTCTCTCTCTCTATATATATATATATATATCAGCATTATCTCAAGACAGGAGGCATTTCAGAAATTAATGCATGGTTGGGGTGCACGAGGCCAGGGCTGAATGCTCCCACCACCCAACCATGCATTAATTCCTAGGAAATGCCCTCCCGTCGAGGGGATTAATGCACTTGTAATATGGCGTACTGGAATTTCGCATCAAGGATGCGATCACCGAACTAGCGACATTGTTAATGAGTTTGACTCGACTGTGAAAAACAGTACTGCCGCCCACATGCAACCACTTCCTGTAATACTGCATGTTGGTTTTGTTTTTGAAATGTAGCCATGCATATCTAGGAATTATTGCACGGGCTACGCTCGGTCACGTAACCTGTTTCTTCCAATCGGTGTGTACTATTCACGTAGTACTATTAATGCTGTGTTACAAATATATATATATATATATATATATATATTTATACAGTGAAGGTGAGAGCTATTCCAGTGGAATAAATGGAGATATGCTCACTGCAATGAGATAAATGCTGATGACATCAGTGGAGTGAGATATATAGAATACATATAGGTGGTAGATATGGAGTTTTACACACCCAAGATGTATGATACTATCTAAACCTCAAGAGCATAGCTCGAGAGGTTTAAATATTATCACACATCGAGGGTGTGGAAAAAAATACTCCATATCAACCACCTACATATGCTTTATTTTATATAATGACTCGCTAAAGAAAAACAAAAGCTCTCGTGATCACTCCATAAAACAAACAGCTCTCACATCACTCCATATGCAGTGTTTATTATTTTTATAATAGAAGGCAGGCAAACAGATTTCAGTACATATTTTACTAACAGTGGAGTGAACAGAATGCAAAAACAATTTAATGGTACCTTTTTTATGTTTGTTTCGAGAGACAGAGACAGTTCAAATATATCACGGTTGCATCATCTAGATGTCTCGGATAGTTTCAGTAATGAGGGCAAAGTTCATGAGACTTAACATTAACTCTATCCGATAAGATCAGCAGGAGACAACTTACTGTTTTTAACAAATTTTTATACTATTCTTTAGTGGATTACATTTTACATAACTAAAAAGTTGTGACTCTAGAAATCCTCGAGCATTGCTGCCTCAGATCCGAGGTGAAAGGTCGTCAACCTGGGAATAGAGAAAGGGATAGCGGTGAAAGTATGTGTTTTCTTGGATTGTGAATGTATTTTATGATGTTAACTCTCCCTGGTTTATTTGTGTTCTTTTTGTGATGAGCGAACTGCCTGTGTGTATTTGCAGTTGGAGAACTGTCTCGCTGCCTGTGACTGTGTGTGCTGATTTGTTATGATTCTCGGCGCTTAGGATAGAGTCGATCAACCTCGCAGGTTGACACGAAGTTTTTCGTGATCAACCCGCGGGTTGATATGACTTTTGAACATACCTGAAAAGGGTTGCTATTGACCAGCAGTGTTATTATATAGGGATACATGATGGGCAGGAGAGGATATGAGAATATTCTCACTCCTGCAGAGTGAGCTCTAGTCTCATGAGTGCCAAAGGCATGAGTGAGAATGCACAGCTCACTCTGCAGGAGGGAGAATATTTCCCCATATCTGCACATCATGTGTGTTATTTATACAATGGGGGTAAGAGCTATGAAGTGTCATGTTTTGTGTGCCTTTTTCCTGTTTCTATGTGCTTTTTTTTTTTTTGTAAGTCTTGGTAAATAGGTGAGTTTTAGAGTACTAGGCAGTTAAGGACTTGTTCAGAGTCACACAGTATGCAAGTGGAGGTTGTAAGACTCAAACCCAGGTCTGGTCTGTTGGTTGTAGCAAGCTTAGTCAGAGCTCATTACTCTAACCTCTAGGCTATACTGAAAGCACTGTTTGTCTGTGGTCTGAGAGTGTTTCTGGATGGGCTGGGATTGTTAGAAGCACTGTGGGACACTGGTGATTGTGTTTTGCTATGCTAATTGTGTTAGTTGCAGCTTGCAGTGAGAAAGAGAGAAATTGCTTTGTAAATAAGTTTCATTTGAATTCAGGTTGTTTTAAAGCTGAGATTAGCACAGAAATGGGCTAGGAGTGTTGGAAACTATGGGACACAGGTTACTATTCACCATAGCCAGTTATTATATTCCGCTTATCCATACTCTGCTGATGTCACCACTCACTCACCAAGATAGCATTCTAAGTAAAAGTACTTCAAAAATCAGTTTCTGTGTCTCACTGAAGCCTGCAAATTACTCAGCACTGCAAAACACACTCACCTGTATCCCAGGGTTGCTAACACTCCTAGCCCATTTCTGTGCTAACCTCAGCTTCAAATCAACCTGAATTCAAATGAAACTCATTTACAAAGCAGTTTCTTTCTCACTGCAAGCTGCAACTAACACAAATAGCATAGCAAAACACACTTACCTGTGGCACTTTATAGAATACAGAGTTACTCTGCAGGAGTGAGAATATTTCCCATATCCTCTCCTGCCCATCATATATCCCCTATTTATCTTTCTCTCTCTCTCTCTGTATATATATATATGTATAAAATATATGTATAAATGAATTTCTTTATAAAGGTTTTTTATCCTCCTTGGTCTGACTGGGCAGCTGTTTAGCCCTGTCCCAGATGCCATTGGCCGGCATGCTACCCTCTTCTTTTGGGAGCGGGTTCACCCATGGATTTCCCCATGGTGGGATGGTGGAGAGCAGTACCCCCATGACTGTCATCCAGAAGTCCACTGCTTACTCATTGGAGTGGCACAGTGGGCTGCAACTCCTTGACAGGGCTTTATGAAGCCTCATCCCATTCCATTTTCCTCCTGTTTTTGCCTGCCGACCCGGAGCCATAGTGCAGCACATAAGGGCATGTTTATGGAGGCTCACATGTGCTCTGAACTGCGGCCTCCTTCCACCCTCCCAGACATCCATATTCCTCCCCTGCATCAGCACTACTACCAGGCTCTCACCTGGTGGCAGCGAAGAGCCAGGAAGGTGAACCTCTTGCACGGGAGGGAGCTCTGCCTTTGACTGCTCACTCCATCTCCCAGCCCTCCACCCTGGCAACCCTGGGCAACCTGTGCTCTGCTCTCAAACTTGGATCATCGGCATGACACGAGGTAAGCCACCCACAGCACCACAGCCCCTGTGCCACGGGCCAGCCCTCTGTCTGGAGATAATATTTATATGCAATGTATGAAATAAGTCATGTCAAACTGCATCTATAATGTCCATAAATATCTAATTGAACAGCCAGACCCTCAATAACAAGTATAATCATGATTTTTTCTTTAATTGCTTAGATCTTTCTTTATTTGTAAGTTTGTGACCAGGAAAGATATACTGAGCTGTGGCAGCTCATTTCCAAGTTTGCTCATGTGGTGGGCTGCACGGACATGCTTGACTGACAGGACATACAAAATTGGGTAAACTCTTTTCAATAAGTGCCAGTAGGAAATCTTTAAATTTCACCTGGATAGTGACCAGAGATGGGTAGCAGAAGGGACTTCAGTTTAACGTCTCTTTCAAAGGAGGCACCTTAACAGTGCAGCACTCCCAACCCCCATGCTAGCCTGTTGTTTTATTCATTTATACGTAAGACATTTTGTTGTTTTAAATGTGTTGCTATCATATCTCCTCTCCCACTGTGTACCCTCCTCCTCACTGTATGGAACGGGAATTGTGGGATGCAGCAGTCCTCCCAGGCTGCTGTATCCCTTACTGGGAAACAAATATATAGTAAAACACAAAATACACTCATTTTTTTTCCCAATTATTTAACCAGGTGAGACACACTAAGCTGAAAGCTTGTTTACAGGTACACAACTGGGAGCACAAGGAAGTTAAGTGACTTGCCTCAGGGTCACACAGTATGCAAGTGGGGGCTGTGGGATTCAAACCCAGGTCTGGCTGTTCAATTAGATATTTATGGAAATTATAGATGCAGTTTGACATGACTTATTTCATACATTGCATATAAATATTATCTCCAGACAGGGCTGGCCCCGTGGCACAGAGGGCTGCGGTGCTGTGGAGTGGCCTACTATAACATGGCCCCCAGTTCTCCATGCCAGCTTGAGGGCTTGGGCAGCAGGTGCTAGGAAAAGCAGGCCCCTAGGAGGGTCTGGTTAGGTTGGGGATGAATGGCATAGAGAGTGGATGGCTTATTTCTGCAGGGTTTCCTTGTGTAACACAGGTTTCCAGATATACAGGGATTCCTGTATTCAGGAAAATATAACAGTCTACAGGGTAATGGTTTACATTTATTTATTTTTAATTGAAGTATCAGTTTAACAACCTTTGAGCCAGAGGTGTATCACAAAAGGTACCTCGTCACATAGAGGACAGAAAAGACAAAAGATACAGTTACAGGTGATTAGCTGTCATGTGTGGATTACAGACATTGTTTACATTACAAATATTATTTACAGATAATAATGCATGTAAGTTTTGGTATAGATATTTATATAAGCACATCAACAAGCAACATTCTTGCTATGAGAGAACTTGTGATGCAATTTAATTCATCATCTTGAAGAGCAAACGATGGATTAGTCAGAGTCATAGGCAGCAACAGTCCAAAGTGGACCTTTGTCAGCGTAGGGCACCAGAGAGCTAGGGAGTCGCTAGTTCCAGTTACAGATGTGGGTGTTGAGGAGATGCTTGCAGAGAGCTACTTTGAAAGTGGCAATTTTGGGGTGCTGGTGATAGTGGTTGGGAGTGCATTAAACCAGTTAGGGGCCCTGCATCAAAAGGATCTCTGGGCCAGGGACATTTTTATCCTTGGAACTGACAGGATAGCTTTGTCTGCGTATTGGATGGAGATGGTAGGGGTGGCAATTTGGAGGGCGGAGACCTCAGGGAGAGAGACCAGCAGAATTTTCTTGGTCAGGAGGCAGGTCTGGTAGTGGAGTCTTTCATTAAAGTTGAGGAAATTGGCAGCAGGATAGAGGAGCAGGTGTGGGTGAGCCTTGGGGCACCAGTTAGGGCCCTGCAAGCCTTGTTGAGAGAGATTTGAACTTTCTGGACAGTGGCGTTATCAGCTGCCCCATATACAGGGAGCCCATAATCCACTAGGGACAGTATGGAGGAGGTAATAGTAAGCCTAAGGGCATCAGGAGGGAGGCATTCCTTGTGGCGGTATAGTAGCCCAATTCGGTGTTTACCGCAGCCGCAATGTAGTTAAGTGGTCATGGAAGGTAAGGGCAGAGTCGAGGGTGAGGCAATAGATATTTGTAAGTGGGTACCTGTTCAAGGGGAGTTGGGTCCTGGGGAGGATGAGGAGGGACATTTTTGCTTTATTTTGGTGGTGGGTAAAATCATTGTTTTCGTCTTTTTCAGGTTTATGACCAGTCTATGGATCCAAGAACCAAGTTTCAGCCTGGGTGAAGGTGTTTTGGAGGAGTCCTGGATGGGGTCAGGTTTATGGTGCAAGGCATAAAGCACTGCATCGCCTGCATACAGGATTTTTCAAAGCAGGCCAGTGGCACAGCATTCAGGTAGAGGGAGAAGAGCAGTGGACCCAGAATGGAGCATCGGGTACCCCAGAGCAAACTGGGAGGTGTCAGATAGGGTCCCGCTTATTTTGACACATTGGGACTGGGTAGAGAAGTAGCTGGCATACCATGCTAGGGGCCTGAGGAGAATCTGAGTTGGTGGAGCGAGTTAAGAAGTAGCGGGTGGCAGACTGTGTCAAGGCCTTGAAAGGTCAATGTTCACAGCTCCAGCAATGTTACGCCGTCTAGGGAGGTGTAGGAAGTTGGTGAATTCTCGGAGGGCCGTGGCTGTGCTGTGGCCTGAGCAGAGCCATGCTGCCCGGTCATAGGATATCATGCTTGGCTAGGGTATTCTGTGAGTTGCATGGTGATCACTTTCTAAAGCTTTGGCTGGGGGGAATGGAGATGGGTCGGTAGTTGCTGGGGAGGATTTGTCACCACTTTTATGAATGGGAGTAACAATGGCAGTCTTTCAGGCACAGGGAATTGCCCCAGGCATAGGGATCTGTTGAGTAGGTCCGTGAGAGGGACAAGGACCTTGTCAAGGACTAATCTGAGTAGCCTAGCGCCTAGGGATCATTGCTAGGATTGTTGCTGTTTAGTGCATTTTGCAGGTATGGACGGGCTTCATGATATGATATTTTATGGAGGAAGTGAGGGTGCAGCAGAGTTGGGAATTGGTATTTGGGCACAGGGTCAAAGAAGCAACTGGGAGAACAGAGCTAAGATCTGTGAAGGTGGTGTTTAGACAGTTAGCTATAGCAAGTGGGTCAGGTGGAAACGGTGCCGTTAATGGAGAGCAGGGAGGGGGTGGGGAGAGTGATTTCCATTGAGTTCTTTGATATTATTCCAGAAGATCTGAGCAGACTCCAGGAGGTGGTGAGAGGATTGATAGTAGTCCACTTTGGCCTTATGGATAGCCCGCGAACAGCTATTGCATGCTACATTATAAGATTGTCTGTCAGCTGTTTTGCCAGACTCTGAGACTTTGTGCCAGAGGTTGTCCCTATCCGTCAGTTTTGAGAAGGGGTGATCCAAGGAGCATTATGTCTCTTGGTGCGGTGTTTGGTGAGCAGGGCAAAGAGATCACAGGTTTTAGTGAAGTCCTGTGTGAACAGATTGAGTGCAGTATTAATGCTGGGGGCTATTTTAATGGGGACCAGTCTATTTGGGCAAGAAATTGTTTGAGTTTTATTAACCCCTGGGTGAGTCACCTATGGAAGGTGGTTTGGGCTATGGGTTTGGGGTGTTGGAGGTCTACAGGAATAGGGACGGGCTAATGGTCGCTTTGGGAGTCAGGGAGAACTTTTATGTCCTGGATTTTGTGGGGCAATTAGAGAAGATGACATCCAGGAGGGTACTGGTACCAGTAGAGGGTTGAAATCTAGTAGGTTTGGTGACTAATTGGACCATGTCAAGGGCGGCGTAAGGAGTCCTTGTTAGGTGCAGAAGATGTACCCAGCCAGTTGACATTTAGACTTGATTGGTTATAGGGGAAAACAGAGCATCCATGTTCCTTAAGGAATAATGAAATGTGCATGAAAAATACAGGAAAATCATCTTGAGTCACAGGAAATTTCTAAACTGATCCGCACTGCCACCCTCTGGGTAAACTAGCATCAGAATTGCACAGAGGGACCGGCCGACTGTAGCAGCGCTACCACTCATGATACCAATGACATGGATTCAGAAACAAGCCTGGGCATCGGAGGGCCGGCAGGGGAGGAGGTTTGAGTATCCCATGGACTGCTTTTCTCCTCCAGGTGGGGGCTCTGCAAGTGGCGACCAACGGTCTGGCAGGCAGAGCTAGCCTATACTGAAGGCAGGGCAGATGTCGCTATTTGCACCTTGATGTCATTGCACATCCTGCCTTCTAGGTCAGAAAACACAGGAAAACCCTCCACTGCAGAGGATGCTGTCTGACCACTCTTCACAGGCTCTGCACCACCGACTGGGCTTTCCACCTTGCCAACTGACTACTCAAACTCTGCCGGGGCTACTGGGCAGGCTCCTGATAGCTCATCCTGGGGGTCAACCTGGGGAACACGCAGAGCGCAGGTAAGTCCCAGGGATGGCTGGTGACAGGGCTGGGCAAGCAGTTGTAATCAAGGGGGCCAGTGGAGATGTGGGGAAGAAGAAAGCTATTTAAAAAAGAATTGCACAGAAGCCTGTCCAGAACCAATATCCCACTACCCGCTTCTTAACCTGGCCATGCGCGCATAGCAGCATGAGTCGACTTGCACAGGCTTTTTGGAGGATGCATTACTGGCAATGGATGCATAGAAGGTCCGTATCTGCAAAGCAAGACATCTGTGCACGTCGCAGCCACACTACGACTCCCTAACACGTGATTGAGAGGCCTTGGCCTTTGAGGATTAGGCAGTCATTGTGCTATAACTCACGTGCTCCACATGGCATAGGAGGTTCCACTTTTAGCATCCTCCACATAGTTACACAAGTGAGTATTGCTTGTGACACGGTAGGATTAAGTCAGCTAGTCTGTAATCAGAAACAGATGCTTGTCCATGTACAGCCTGAAGCAGATTTAGAGATGAAAGCAGGGCTGGCTTCAGTGTAGTGGGAATAGTGCAGCAGCACATGGCCTCCAGTGAGACACACACACTCACACACACCAACCACACACCACACACCACACACACATGACCATATTGTACATACACACACCACACACACACACACACACACACACTGTACACACACACAACCATACTGTACATATACACACACATACATATCACACACACCACATACACACACCACACCACATACACACACACACACACACACAACCATACTGTACATACACACCACACACACCACATACCACACACCACACCACCACACACACACAACCATACTGTACATACACACACCACACACACCCACACACACACACTGTACACACACCCATACTGTACATACACACACTGTACACACACACAACCATACTGTACATACACACATACACCACACACACCCATACTGTACATACACACACACACACACACACTGTACATACACACACAACCATACTGTACACACACACACACCACACACACTGTACGCACACACACACACACACCATACTGTGTACACACACACACACAAACACACACACACTCCTGCTGACATGAGTTTTTATAGCATGTGTTCATGCAATGATTATAACAAAGATGAATGGCAGTCTAAAGACAGTGTTTATTTAGTAGTAATTATAACATGGTGACAAAAGTAAGCATTCTGATTAGCTGAGAGACTAGCAAATGAGACCATACTTACACTCCTATACTTTTTCAGACCAAGAGCCTGTGCACCACATCAAATCAGTACACTCTGCATTGTATAATGTGTCAATCAGCCTGCCAGTCACTATTTACAGTTCTGGAATTCCTTACAGTTGAAAGGACTACTTTATCACTCTTGCAATAAATGCACTGTTTTACTTCCATTACCACAGTGCATTGCATTTTGCATAAATATTAGAAAGAAAAGTTTCTCTTCCTGTTATAAGTGTGATAAGACACTTCAAGTATGTGTAATTATGGTGAATAAGCTCTCTGGTGTTTACAGGCACTCAAGCGCAAGCTCTTGTGGCTAACAACACCCTCAAGTCATGTAATTATTTCCCATAATTACACACCTGGCACATCTTACTGCATGCGTAAATAAAGCATAGTTTTCGTCAGACTATAAAACTAATCTGGCTCTGGGAGCAGCACTTGGAGTTGTGCCTTTGGATGGTACAGAGGAGCAGGTTGGAAAGGGAGGATGGGTGTGTGTTTCACATTTAATCAAAGATCCATTTTTATCTTTCTGAGTTTATTTGTGTATTACTGGCTACCGTGGGAGAATCAAGGCATATCCCCATCCAGAGACCACAGTGTACCCATACTCAAACCTCACAGCCTCCATTTACTCACTGTGTGACCTTTGTAAGTCACTCAGTCTCCCTGTGTGTTTCTTCTCTGATCTATCGATATACTGCTTTTATATCCATGTGCAACCCCCTGTTACCCGGGTTACAAGAATCCAGTAAGACCTAGTGGTAGGCAGGGAAGACAGCTTGAGAAACACCAGTTAAATGGATTTCACACTGTCTCACTCTGCTCTCAATCTCAGCTGAGACTGAGAGATGACATCATTTAGAACTGTCACAGCTGCATAAGCCACACTGGAATGTTGCAGTTGGAGGTTAGAGTAGAACGTTGTGGATTTTGAAGTTAGTCTGTAGAGTTCAGTAGAGTCTGTGGCAGTCTGTAGTAGAGGTGCTCTGCTGTAAGCAGGCCCTCAGAGCTCTAAACTCTGTCAAAGAGCTATTTATTTTGGTATAGATGTGTGTTCTCACCTTAAGAGGAACACAATAGGAACACATTGAAGTGGTAGAGACCGCTTTTAGTGGTTCAGGGTGGGGGAAGGAATCAGCCTGCTTCCAGGGCAACTCCCTGGTCTGGCTAGGAAAAAGAAGCTACCTGAGTTAAGCTCGTGCTGAGGCACCAAAAGTTCTGGACGAGATCTCTTTGAGGAGAAAACACCTGTGGGCACCTGCAACCAGGGGTGAGTTCGCCTGCTAAAGAGCCAATGTGTTTTCACCTGAAACAAGATGAAACTAATGTGACTGTTACTGTGGGGTCAGGAAGAGACAGCCAAGTACAGTTTGGAAGATGTGGGGATTGGAGTGCTTAACCCTGTGGGGAGGGAGTCTAGAGTAATGGACACAGCCACTTATTAAGTATGTTCAAGTTCAGCACAAATGGGATGTAAAGAAAGTAGATTGAATGTGAATACATTTAAAAGAATCTACACAGCAAAGTGTTTTAAAAGATGAGGTGTTACAGTCCAGAGAAATGGCGGATATGAATTATGGGAGTGAGGTGGGGACCCCCTATCAGTAGTAACCAAATTCACCTCTACAGGTTTGCTCTGGGACACCTGTTGCTTTCACTCAGGTACTTGGCGGTGCCTGAGGAAAGTACCTAGACGGGATTGATGAGGAAGATTCCTGATGAAGCAGAAGTGCTCATAGGTGATTTCGGGAGCCACCAGTAAATATTCCATGCTATATGGAAAGTGTCCAAGTGACTGGCAGGGAGCCAAGCCAGGAAAACCCAGAGCAGTGTAAGTTCGGGCTGTGTGCCCAGTGTGTTTCAGAGCCTGAGGGCTAAAGTGAATAAGGATGTGTTCTGATCTGCATAAATCTGCATTACCAGGAGTGTAGCCCTGTGGGGTCCATCTATGCTTTGTTTATTCTGTTTGGATGTGAATAAAAGCTACACTTTAGAATCCTACTTCTGGTATTGGACATTACAGTTAGTGATTCATTTGTCCGGAGTTACTTGGGTGCCCCTGTGCAGAGTAGCCAAACCTAGCCAATGTGCCAAGTGACATATTCCTCCCGAACCCAGCCCACCAGGTAGAGCTGTCAGAAACGGATACCTGGGGGGTTATATATGTTTGTTTCACAGTCTCTCCCCTTCATCTTCTGGACTGTAAAGAAGTTCGGATACATTTTTGTTGGAAAAACACCACATAAATCACAAATCCTTTCCAACAGTATATTGCATGGGTAGAGCCAATTAGTTTCTGTTTTCAGAATGGCCAGTTCCATTTGGCAGATTCTTAAAATCTGTATTTTCCAAACAGTTGATTGTATCCCCATAATTCTCGGAAGATCCTCCTCTGGGAGCCTGTCCTGGGTTTTAAACTGAATAACCTTCGTATTCTTTACTGGGTGTATTAGATGTTCACTGGTGTGTTCCAGGAGTGGGAAGGAGGGAGGGTGGGTTATTCTTTCCAGGGGTGGGGATGGAGTCTGTTTTACTTTGTTTGTTTGGTTTGCTTTGTTAATGTTGTTCTTTTGCTGTTGTTGTTGTTGTGTTATGAAAATTCTAATAAAGTTCAATAAATTGAAAACAAATCTGTATTTTCCATTTTTTCACCAAACTGAGGGTAAAGCTACATGTTTTGTACAAAATAATGTGACTTAGAATGGAAAGAGTTTGCCCAAAAGAGCTGGTGCAAAGTGAGGTTTTCCTGAAAAATTGACTCCAAGTGCTGATTTAAAATGACAAATTCTGTTTTCTGTTGAAAAAGAAAAATCACTGGCCTACATGGACTAGAAGAATATGTAAGATGGTTGCCCCACTGGCTGCCAATGTGTGTCTATGTGTTTCTGTGTATATGGGGGATAGATTTGCCCCTTCCCAGAGATGCCATCATTAAATGTTATTGCATGACCAAGCACTGGATTACTATCTGTTAATCTAACCATAGGGGGGTCATGAGGTATGAGGCGTAGCAGAGTGTCTTATGACTCCAAGATTAGATTAACAAAGATAACTCAACACCTGGAGTACTTAATGCTATTATTAAATTAAAATGTTTTCCTTTTTTATGTAACTGAATGTTTTAATAGTTGAAATTCTAATTATTATTATTTTTTTATCTATTGTACCTATTCTTCTTCTTTTTTTTTGGGGGCGGTCACTTGAGCCTCCATTTGGAGGTCAGCCCTTGCCCTGCCTGTCATGCCTCCATGCCCAGGCTTACCCCAGTGGGGCCACTGGGAGGGCTCCCCTCAATGGTCACTGTTGGCAAGCCTTGGCTACCCCCGGTTGGGGCCACGGGAGAGGGATCCTCCCGGCAGGTGTATACATTTTTCTACATGTTAGATCCCTGGGGCGGGATGTGCAATGATGACCAGCATCCACCCTGCCCCCCAGGTAATGGCACAACTGCGGCAGTACCCTGGTCTCTGCCATGGGTCCATGAAGCAGAGGATACTCCCCATGGAGAAGGAGAGCATTCCCAGCATGATCAATCCTTCTCCCCGCCATCCTCCAACTCCCGGGTCCATTCCTGAACCCGGGTCATCAGCTGCAAGCAGAAATCCAACCACTGCGCATGCCAGCTATTGTAATTTTTCCATCTCACCTGGCTGTCTTCAGCCACTCTCTCTCCAAGCCCTGTCACCTGCTGTGCCCAGGACTTGCCTTCTGACCAGTCAGTGCCTTATGGATTGCCCCCACCCAGGTGAAGCCTCCTGGGCTTCCAAGTCCCTTCCTCCCACCCTCTCGCCCTCTTGTCCTCTGCTGTATGTATCTGAATTGGCTCAGACCTCAGATAACCCCCACCTCAGCCTTTCACCCCGAGTAGACTATTGAGCCAACCATCTTAGTATTCTAGAAACCTTGGATAATTCCACTTACTTGGCATAGGACTAGGGTAATATTTTCTCTGCATTATCTATACCTACCTGAGGCTTACGGCCACCAGTAGAAACACTCTAGGTTGATGTATGTCTGACTAGATTTAGTCAATTAGATCAACCACTGGGAGGCAGTATAAGCGTGGTAGTTAAACACTGAGTTGCAAACCTGGAGAACTGGGTTTGAGTCCCACAGCCACAACTTGCAAACTTTGTGACCCTCAGCAAATCACTTACAGAGCTACTGACACCTTGGTTTGGACAACTCATGGCAAGGAGTTGCCTGACCGAGGACTTTTATGTAGGCATTTAGGAGAAATTTAATTTACACTACCCCTGCTCTCACTTCACAATACTGAAAGTCACTTGGCTCCCAGTATAGCCCTGCCCCTAAAACAGTGTTTTGATGACGCTAAGTAGGGAAGGGCTGTATAACTATTAATGGCTATAGACAGCTGACAGGAGCAGCGGCACCCTGTACATTCATGTAGTTTACTTTGTAGGCACTTACACATGTTAAGGGGTAGTATTTCATTTATATGCCCCATTTAACAAAGAGCTTTGAGAGAAAGGCAACTTGTAAGTATGTGGATAGCGTGCATCGAAATTCTTTAAACTGCAGTCTGTCATGGCTAATAAACCACAGTCTGTCATGGCTAATTCCTTACTTATAGTTTCAGGGAACCATTACAGAACAACACTTTAGTGACGCGTTTTTATAGCTGTTTTGTTTGGCATTCGCTTCAATGACAGCAAGGCTTAAACTGGGCAGGAGCCCACAGGAACTCAGTTCCACCACCTCTTAAAAACTGTATGACAGTTCCACCACTGCTGTCATCTTTTCCCATTGACTACTACAGAAGATTTCCACCCTCAGAAATTACAGTTCCTCTACCTAGAAATCTAAATGTGAGAGTTCCCTCGTTAAAGATTTTCAATTTTATCACTGCATGACAGACACCCTGTCCAACAGCCGCTCTGTCAGTTCCTCAAGGGTCAGATGGAGCAGGTGAACTACCTTAAATAGGGACTATGGATTTTGAATAGGTGATATTGATAAAGAGAGGCTGAAGTTTCCCCATCATTTCATCGGCCATGCCAGGTCTACCATTTTCTCCTGGCCACCTTACACAAACTGCCATGCTTCACCCAGGGGTGTAGCCAGGATTTCAGATCTGCACACCAAGTGGACTCCACTGCTATCCCTCCCCCTTGTTAGAGTGTAACCCCAGGCATGTAGCCAGACAATATACAAACGCACACCAGGACTGTGTTTGTTGCCTCATAAATACACCTTTGTATCTCATGACAATGGTTGTTGCCATGCATGGATAAATACAAATGCCATGCATTGCTTCCTAAGACACCCACATACCAGCCCAGAGCCTGTAAAGTTGTATTGTCCTTGGGATGCAGAGACAGTATTAGTGACCAGTCCTTCTAGTTTTGATTCCTATGAATAAAATTACAGAAAGGGTCAGCATTTTCTTTATTAGTTTTCGTGGAAAAGGAAGCAGTTCAGAGCCTATTTGCTACCCCCATAAATAAAATTGCACACCATGGAGTACTTGGAGTATGCCTGGCTACACCCATGGCTTCACCTTGCCTCTGTCTGACTGGGCTAATAAATATTATAAAATGGCAAGAAAAATCTAGAGATTCCAGTGGCGAGAGAGGTCAACTGACCATGCATTTAATCACTATAAACACACGATCAGATGCCAAATCTCATTTTCCTCCCCAAAAAGACTACTTAGAGCCATTTTATAAGTTTTTGTTCAAAGTTTATTTTATACAGGATACAAATTGGTTAGGGTATGACCCCATTTGCAACAATGTCCTGTGTTTTATAAAATACAGACAAACATAAAATTGCATAACACTGGACTAACAAATAGTTACAACAAAACTTTACAATATGCACTTATTAAGATTATTTGTAGC
Organism: Neoceratodus forsteri; assembly: GCA_016271365.2. Taxonomy (NCBI): domain Eukaryota; kingdom Metazoa; phylum Chordata; order Ceratodontiformes; family Ceratodontidae; genus Neoceratodus; species Neoceratodus forsteri. The sequence goes on from JADMNL010000029.1 coordinate 108,578,799, forward strand.
ATTTACAAGTAGAGGTTAAATACTTTTTCAAAGTAGTCTTAAAATTGAGAAACTTACCAAAGAACTTAATTCTTGTGGTAATTCATTCCAATGGGTTGCTAAACAGTTTTGTAGTATGGAGTCTCCTAGTCTGTTCTGATGGCATTCTGAATCTCCGTAATTTAATTGTTCTTTTACTGGGAGGATTAACTATATATGGCCAGCTAGTGGATGTGTTCCATTTGCATGAATCAACTTGTGACACCAGATAAGCCACAAGCAGATTCTTTTGTCTCTGGATATAGCCAGTTCAAATCATTATAGATGTCACAGTGGTGAGAGATATAGACACTTTTGTTATAAATTTACCTAGTCTATAATAGGTTTGATTTATTTTATTTAATGATTTCTTAGTTGAATTCATATAGAGCAGTGCACCATATTCTAATACTGGAATCAGCAGTTGTCCCACCACTGTCTTCCTTACTTCTATTTCCAGACACCCAGATACCCTTCTCAGGGCCCCATCCTCCGATTAACTCTCTGGACTTGTTGGTAAATGTGATCAGTGTAAATCAGCCTTGATTAACCAGGACTCCTAAATATTTGTAATTTGTAATATTTTTATAGGAGTTCCATCTACTAGCCTAAGTCGCAATTCAAGATTCTTTACAGGGTTCCAACAGAAAATTGCATGCATTGTTTTTTTACTGTTTAAAAAAGACCTGAAGCTCTAAACCAGTTCTCCATATTCACAAGGTCCTTCTGAAGTTTGTGTTCTAATGAAGTATGACTATCCGCTGTTGCCAGTAGAATTGTTTACGTCAGCATGTAGTCTAACCTCACTATGTTTTATGACTATTGGTAGACTATTAACATAATTATAATTAATGGCTTCCTTTTCCCCATAGGAAACGTGGCATAATTTCCCGTTATACGGTTTGTATAATGGCAAACCAAGCAAAAGCGCTAAGTCGCACAAAGCTGCATAAAACAAGTGCAAATCACCATTAATTATAAAAATAAAATATAGGGTGCTGTGTATTAACTTGAAGTTTACACCTTGGGGTAAGATGTTGCACAAACCTCTCGAGCTCGCTTCCTCGGGTTTATGTAGCATCTACTCCTCGGGTGTATAAACTTCTCGTATACACGCCACCCCATACATTATTCTATATGTTAAACATCAAAAGGCCTAGAATCGAGCCTGTGGGACTCCTCTTTACATGAATCAATTGAATCAATAGACCCAATTGAAACACGCTGCTTTCTATTCGAAGATATGATTTAAACCAGTACAAAGAATGTTCCTGTATCCCTTTATCATATAGTCTCTCCAACATGCCTTGATGTTCCACCAAATTAAATGCTTTGCTCAGGTCCACTAACACCGCCCAGTGTTCATGCCCTGGTTCAAAAAGTCAATGCCAGGTCATGAAAATCAACTAGGACGGTGTCCGTGGACCTGCCCCTCTAAACCCATGTTGGTATTCTGTGAGTAATTAATTATTTTCTAGATAGTGATAGAGCTGACTATGAACTTGTTTTTCAAATATCTTTGATAATATGGGTAATAAGGCTATTGGCCTATAATTAGAGGGGAGTTGTGTTATCCCACCTTTGTGGATTGGTATTATTTTTCCACTTTCCATATTTCTGGACTGTTGATTCACACAAACTCCAATTGAAAAAATAAGCTACCATAGGAGCCAAAATATCTGCAGCAATTTTCAAAAATATCCTGCTATTCCATCCTTCCCTCCTGCTTTAGAACCATCTATTTTTTTTTTTTACTCTTTGTTTATCCACCTATTCCTCCCCCAGACCCTCCTATCTCTCGGATCCCCAAGTTCCGCCCCAGGTGTAGAGAAGTCTTCCCCAGAGTGCGCATCCATGCTCCTAATTTTGCCTTTGGTCTTCCCCGGGTTAACTCCTTCGCTGGGGCAAGAAACGCCTCCAGACTTACTTTCCTTGTGTACCTCAATGGAGCACGTGACACAATGGAGTCTGCCTCACACCATGGGGCATAGCAGGGATCATCACCAGGACTGTCTGGGGGTATTTTTCTGCTGTTCCAGACCCCTGACGTCAGCGTGCAATGAGGACCCTCGAGCCAAGCACGCTGAGATGTGCTTCCGCTCCTGTCTTCTGCCAGCGCCAGCCCCTACATTGTCCCGACCACACTGGCACCTCCGAGTTCCCCAGGAGATGGTGGTATAGAGGCGAGGCTAACTCCCCAGCCCTCCCCAGAGAAGGAGAGCAAGCCATTGGGCGCCGATACTTCTCCCCGGCCAACCCCATGGCCCGAGTCTGCTCCCCGAACCCGAGTCACAAGCATGGAATGAGGTGTGGTGTCCAGCACCTCAACCCTCTGCACCACCGGGTCAGCAGAACCATCTATTTTACATAGTTCCTGTTCCACATCCTTTACTATTACTTTCATAAATCTAAATCCTAAGGTCTTCTCTTTGGATTCCAAATATTTAATCTGGCTTTCCTTTTCACTAGCTGAGTACAGAGTTGTCTAAAGTTCTTAATTTTGTTTTGGTTAAATTTAAGTCTGGGAGTTCTGAAAAATAAGAGTTAAACAACTTTGCTACATCTACAGGTTCCTTCACTAGGTTTTTTGTCATCAGTTATGTTTATTGGGGTCTCTGATCTAATAGGGTTTTGTAATTTTTTACACAACTCCAAAATTTTTCAGGGTCATTTGCTGCATTGATGTTTCTTATATAATACTGTTTTTGGCCTTTTGACTTTATTTTTACATTGTGATCTCCAACGTTTGAACTGGTTCCAATCCTCCTCTGTTTTTGTTTTTCATGCTTTTTTCCACAATCAATTTCTTATTCTCAAATGGGTTTTTAATTTATCTGTTAACCATAAAGCATCCTGCTTTTTTGTTTTTCTTTTTAACTCATGGAGCATGTTGCTGAACAATTTCTTTTACATTTCTGGTAAATTCTTCAACTGCAAGATTAATGTCTGGGATTAACATTATTCTGACCCACCTCAGTTTGTTTGGGCTATTTCTAAAAGCTTCTTTATTAAATGCCTTAAAATCTGTTATCCAATATGTTTCTAATGCTACTTTATAAGGGATTTGAATGTCTAGACTGCATTTAATGGGGTTATGGTCACCTAAATTTATAGGCTTTATTTCCCAGCAATTTACTTTTATTTCTTGGGAAATAAAAAGCAAGTCCAAGATTGATCCAGTGTTTTATGCTTAGAGCATCTTGTTGGACTAAGGATAATTTGTTCTAATCCTAAGGTTTCAAAACTTGATTTTAACTTTAAATCTCTTCTTGGAACCAATCGGCATTAAAATCTCCCATTAAAAGTGCCTTTTGCCCTGGATTTTATCTGCTAAAATTTCTGATAAAGTATCAAAGTACCTCAGCTTTGTTTTTGGGTGTGTGTAAAAGACTCCTACCATGATTTTAAAATTAGTAACTCCACTACCAGACTCTCAATTCCTTCTATTGTCTCTGATAATACAATTCTGTAGGGGCCCAAGCTGGTTTTAATATACAACAGTACCCCCCACCCTGTCTGTTCTCTGTTGATCATAACCACTAAGTTGAATTTCTTCATTTGTTATGCCTGAATGGAACCAAGTTTCAGAAATTGCTAAAATGTCGGGTCTTTCTTCCCCTACCCAGACCCTATATTCCTCTATCTTATTTGCCAAACTCTACACGTTTTCGTGAATTACCGTTAAACCCTTGTTTACTTCTAGCCCTGGGTTGGGCTCAATATCTCCACTCTGAGCCAGAAGGAACATTAGGCACCACATTTCCTTATTACCATTTTTTCCTCCTAAGATGAACTTTTGTCTAAAGCGAGGAGACATGGTAATTAGCTTCCACTCATTCATAAATGGATTTCATCGTCTTGCTATGGGAGTCTCTTCAAATTGCAATATGCACCTAGACACTTCAAAGTTCTATTCCTGTACAAACAAAAAACACATTTTATAAGTGTAATAAACTCCTCCGGGTGTGCATCATAGATTTTAATATACTTCCTGGGGCATAAAGAAACTCAGCCTTACTATACCTCTGGGGCATGCATTAAAATCCTATAATGCACACCTTGTCATGTGTTATTACTTACTTATACACTGGACAGGAAGAATCATGAAACTGATCGGTTAACAGCATTCTATGCCCATACTTGTATTCCTTCATAAAGGAATGGGTAGAAACAAGAGCCTTGAGCATACAGTAATATCCCTATGCTGAGTCAAACCCTGGGATAAGCTTCCTGAGGATACTTCTGACTTTCTTGAGGAAAATGTTTAAAACTGTCCAATTCAACATTTACAAAGCCTAAGTTATCATTACTGACTTGCTGCATTCCAGAATGCTCACTTAACATTAATAAAATAAAACCTAGTTTCTAATATGTATTGCTGTTACACTAAACTGACTGCTTGTAATGTGATATATTTATTGTAACCAGTGAAATGTTACTACAGTTGCCCTGATTCTGATTCCAGCATTGGACTATTTTATGTACAAATGTACTTCACAGTCTAAAATTGTCCAAATTTCTCTCATGGGGATTTGCATATGTTTCCCATAATGCTTTGCATCATTGGGGTATATGCACTGGTGTGTTCCTTTAAAACTTGGCTATATGGCAATATCCTCAGGATAACCCATGCCTCAGGGCATTTGCTCTGGAGTTCTTTCGTCGTTCTTTTCCTTCTCTATTTTGGGGTCCCATGACCCAAACAAATAACATCCCCTTAAGGGGTGGCTGGCTCCTTCCTGGGCTAGAACATAGATATGGCACACTGATGAGTCCAAATGAGGACAAACGTGTATGTGTCTGCTGTTCTTAGCCTTTGTTGATTGCACTCTGAGGCTTTCTGGCACCATGCAATCTGCTTAAAGTAGAGCCAGTCCAAATTCTCTCATGGTGATTTGCATATGTTTCCCATGATGCTTTGTATTATTGGGGTATATGCAATTGTGTTTCCTTTAAAACTTGGCTATATGGCAATATCCTCCAGGATAACCCATGCCTCAGGGCATTTGCTCTGGAGTTCTTTCGTCATTCTTTTCCTTCTCTATTTTGGTCCCCATGACCCAAACAAATAACATCCCTTAAGGGGTGGCTGGCTCCCTCTCCCTGGGCTAGAACATAGATATGGCACACTGATGAGTCCAAATGAGGACAAAACGTATGTGTCTGCTGTTCTTAGCCTTTGTTGATTGCACTCTGAGGCTTTCTGGCACCATGCAATTCTGCTTAAAGTAGAGCCAGTCCAAATTCTCTCATGGTGATTTGCATATGTTTCCCATGATGCTTTGTATTATTGGGGTATATGCAATTGTGTTTCCTTTAAAACTTGGTTGTATGGCCAATATCCTCGGGATAACCCATGCCTCAGGCATTTGCTCTGGGGTTCTTTTGTAATTGATTGTTAAACTTGTCTTCATGTCTTTTTACTTTACTTTGGGGTCCAGTGCATAATCATAGTAATACACTCCAAGGCATGCTTTGTCATAGGATATTGTCACTCTCGGTTGCGTAAGGCACTCAATTTCACCTCATGCCTCACAACGCACCAGAGGTGTGCTGACATTCTATCATAAAGCACACCCTGTCATGTATTACTGCTTAATTATAAAATGGGTAAGACAAACCGAGACCTGTGATTGGACAGATGTGATTACATGACAGTGCATTATTGCAGCACAGATCAGAAATAGTTTATGTTTTCAACATTATTTCTCAGTTTTGTAATAAAATCAATGGAACTATGTTATAGCCACAACAAGGCACTTCAGGGTGTGGAATATTGTGGGCAATGGCATTTCCATTGTCTCATGCCTCACTTCTGGAGATTTGCCATTATCTCATGGTAATATACACATTGTCATGCCTTATTGCTTAAATACCTGTAACTCCAGGGTGTGAATGAAAACAGTGCCTTGACAGGCAATGGCCACTCAGATTTTGCTAAAGACCACTAAAAATTATGCTTCAGGTGCCAGTTGATGACTCGTATTTTGTCCCTAGTCCTGTAGCATTACATTAAATTAGTAATGCCTGGACAGCGTATTTGAGGATTCAAATGTCTCTTGATGGATAGTGCTGGTGTCCTCAAATCTGACCAACTTTGATTTTGGATCCAAGGTTGGATTTCGGATATGGGGCCTGAGCATCCCACTACGCTAAATGGTCACCATTACAAGAGCTTTCTAGC